>JAJQQW010000021.1:45347155-46547155 GCA_025583905.1 Ia io | reverse complement strand
TAGGAGATGGGGCCTGGGAAATGGCAAAGTCAAGTGCAGGTCACTGGTGAGAGTGAGGGTCTTACCCAGCGAGGATACAAGTTCAAAGTTCTCCAGCATCACATTCAGGTACAGCTGTCTCTGACCCTCATCAAGGAGGCTCCATTCCTCCCTGGAGAAGTACAGGGCAATGTCCTCAAAGGTCACGCCAACCTGTCAGAATGGAGACAACTGACACCAGAGCTGTCTCTCTGAGAACCCCCACTCCTACTCCTTACACACCTACCCGCGCCCCCTCAACCTCCTCCAGGGCACCTGGTTAGTGTGGACACCAGGCCCTAATGCCAGTGCAGGCTGCTCTCTCATCACAGTCCCATCACTCGCTGGGATTGCCCTCAGCAGAGCAGCTGGGTTGGGTGGGAAGGATTGGGGGAGGGGAGGGGAGAGAGCAATGCCATTTAAGGTCTGGGCGATGCCTGCAGGGCCCCAGCCTCCCCGCCAAGCAATCCCACTGCAGTTCCCTAGATCATGCCTCCAAGACACAGCCAAGCCTGGGTTTATGCTTCGCCTTTAAGTCCCCACACCAGGTCCCGGGGACCATCAGCTCACACTTCCTCCAGATGTGCACACCACTGGGTAACCTTTAACCTCTTCCCATCTTCAGTGCCCAGGTTCACTCCCTCAGCTCTGCCCCCTTCCAGCTCCAATGCCACTGGATCTCCCTGGACTCACCCATGAACTTGGCACATGGCATGTCGAGAAGCTTGTCTTCCAGCCGGGTCCAGGACCACCCCAGGCCCCTGATGGACCCCACAGCCGGGAAAGCCCCAATGAGGCTGTGACGTCCTCCCTGCAGCCTCTGATCTGTCCGCCCATCCTCACAGCCCACACCCTCAGGGAACCTCAGATGCCAGTCAGCCCTGTCCTCTCCGCCCTGCACTGGCTGTGCCTCAGAAGCCACAACGCTCCTCTCTCCCCTCCGCCTTCCTCACGGTCCTCCACGCGGACTGAGCTGCAGGACGTGACAGCCGCCCGCACCCGGGCTGTGGTGTCCGTGTAAGGAACTGCTGAGGACCCGGGAGACACAAACTCACCGCAGCCACACGCCTCCACACGGGGGACGCCATTGCACTCCGTGGGCGCAGCGGGGCGGGAGCGACTGGGGTAGAAACTGCTGCGGGAACGGCGGTCCCAGTCCTGGCCCGGGCGCGTGTGGTGCGCGAGCTTCCGGCACCCCTGGAGGCTCCGACCATGGGCTGTGAGGCGAGCAACACCCGTCTCCTGCCTTCTCCACTGGATCCTGCCGCCAGGAACTCCCGACCGCCCGAGACCAAACGGAGAGAAGACAAAATCCCACCTGCCAGACGACGGCCCCGCCCTACAGAACTGGAGAACGGAAACGCCTATTCTGAGCCTCCATTGGCTCAGCCTGGTGGCAGTCTATGCATGGCCTTCTGGGTAATGTAGTTCCTATGCTCCGAGTCCAGGATCCTGTATTTCCTCTGCTGACTCCAGTCACTCAGGGCCCTCCAGCGCCTTCAGGGGAGGTGTTTTCTAGGGTAAGTTTGTTTCTGGAGCACCTGCGTGGCTGGTTTTGCATATCTTTCTTCCAGGACCTGCTCTTCCTGAATAACAGGCATTTTTTCTTCCTTCAGGATCATTAGCCAGGTGTCTCCTTCAAGACAAATGTAGCTGGGGGAGGTTGTTCAAGTTTCTAATGAATTCTAACCTGCCTCCATTGAATCCATTACACAATGTTAATGTCACAAAACAGACTCTCAGACTTAAGAGCATCTGCTTCTGAAGCCACCGGAAGTGTCAGGTCTGCCTGGGCTGCAGTGTGGATAAGATGGCCAAGACACATGTGAAAAATGCTCAAAGTGACTGATCCGCAGAGAGATGCAAATTAAAGCAACAATCAGGTTTCTCCCCATCACTGTCAGAATGCCTGCCACCAACAAAGGACAAGTGCTGGTGAATATGTGGACAAAAGGGAACCAACCCTAGTACACTGTTGGTGGGAATACAGATTGGTGCAGACATAATGGATAACATAGGAAGTTTCCTCAAAAAAATTAAATATGGCCCTTACCGGTTTTGCTCAGTGAAAGGAAGGTCGGCTTGCGGACTCAAGGGTCCCAGGTTCGATTCAGGTCAAGGACATGTATCTTGGTTGCTGGCACATCCCCAGTAGAGGGTGTGCAGGAGGCAGCTGGTCGATGTTTCTCTCTCATCGATGTTTCTAACTCTCTCCCTCTCACTCCCTCTCTGTAAAAATCAATAAAATATATTTTTAAAAAATTAAATATGGAACTGCCATTTGTCCCTGGACTGATCCCGGGTTCGATTCCGGTCAAGGCATGTACCTTGGTTGTGGGCACATCCCCAGTAGGGGGTGTGCAGGAGGCGGCTGATCGATGTTTCTAACTCTCTATCCCTCTCCCTTCCTCTCTGTAAAAAATCAATAAAATATATATATAAAAAAAAAAAAATTAAATATGGAACTGCCATTTGACCCTGTGATCCACTTCTAGGCATATATCCTAAGAAACCAGAAACAATGATCAGAAAGACTGTATGCACCGCTATGTTCACAGCAGCACACTTTTAAGATCTGGAAACAGCCCAGTTGGCCATTAATAGATGAGTGGATAAAAAAGCTGTGGTACAATTATACCCTGAAATACTATACAGCAGTGAAAAAAGAAAGAATCTCTTACCCTCTCAGACAGCATGGAGGGACCTGGAGAGCATCATGCTAAGTGAAATAAGTCCATCAGAGAAAGACAAGTGCCACTTCATCTCACTCACATATGGAATCTAATTAACAAAATAAACTGATGAGTGAAGTGGATCCAAAGACATGGAAGCAAGAAATGTCCAAACTTGGGGAGAATTTTTCTAAGTTTATTTGACCCAACCCGGTGACAAATGTCAGGATGCAGAATAACAACACATTGAGTAATGCTCCAGATAATGGCAGTTTTGTACCTTTTATATACATTAGACTCAAAGGAAAAGACCTAAGGTGTTATATGACATTCATTGGTGATAAATTAGGGAGTCGGGGACTAAAGCGGGAAATCTCTGGGATTGGATAAAAAGTAAAAAAAGAAAAGACACAAACTTCTTTTTAAATGTTATCAAATAGTTAACACTTGGTATTTTTTAAAATATATTTTATTGATTTTTTACAGAGGAAGGGAGAGGGATAGAGAGTTAGAAACATCGATGAGAGAGAAACATCGACCAGCTGCCTCCTGCACGCCCCCCTACCGGGGATGTGCCCGAAACCAAGGTACATGCCCTTGACCGGAATCGAACCTGGGACCCTTCAGCCCGACGCTCTATCCACAGCCAAACCGGTTTTGGCAACACTTAGTATTTAACACAATAACTATAATAATTGGGGCTCTGTGGTCTTCTATGCTGGGAGATTGTGCCCTTAGGAGTCTGTAAAAAAAGACATTTCTCTGAAAATCCAAAGGTATGTTATCCTAGATGCAAAAAGACAAGACAGGATCAGTAAGGTTAAGATTTACCTTTGCAACACACACACACACACACACACACACCAAAAAACCAAGGCTAGGACATTACTAACCCTGTGACTCAGTTCTTTTTTACTTAGAAAGTTTTAACTTGAATCAATCCTACATGGTGACTTTTGGCCTGTGAGTTTGTAAGATTCACCAAGCCATGCCAGGCTCCCTCAGCTTGCTAGGTTTCCTATGGGCCATCATTTTTGTCCGTACTAAGGAGTTAGAACCTGTGGGTTGAGGAGAAATTTCACTGAGTGTTTTATTTACTTCAACACCCATTGCTGATGCCCTTCTGAACACAATGGCCCCAGTCTTGCTGGTGTCCCTTTACTTGGTCTCCTAGAAGTACTCAGGTCACTAAAGCCTTAGGTTCTAAATGTGGTGGAGGTATTTGTAAGGACAAGAAAAAAGTCCCCGCCCTAACCCGTTTGGCTCAGTGGATAGAGCGTCGGTCTGCGCACTGAATGGTACCAAGATCGATTCCGGTCAAGGGCATGTACCTTGGTTGCGGGCACATCCCCAGTAGGAGGTGTGCAGGAGGCAGCTGATTGATGTTTCTCTCTCATCGATGTTTCTAACGATCTATCCCTTCCCCTCTCCCTTCCTCTCTGTAAAAAATCAATAAAATATGTATTTTTTTTTAAAAAAAAGAAAGAAAAAGGTCCCCAATTGGTCAACACCGACTGTCGGGCCAGATCGCCCCTCAGGGCTGCTCCAACTCGCCCTACTCCTGAGGCCACGTTTATCGCCACCTGTGCCTTGGTCCGGAGTCCTGCATCCACTGGTTGAGGAATTTGCTTACGGGACTAGTGCGACACTAAGGCATCGAGGCGTCCTGGGCGCAGAGGGTGAGATGAGGGGTTACGCTGAGAAGCTCATCGATTATGGAAAACTGGGAGACACCAACGAAAGAGCCATGCACATGGCTGACTTCTGGCTCACAGAGGCCTTGATCCCAAAGGTGTTTCAACTGCTGGCCCCTCGGTACCAAGGTCAGAATGGGGGCTACAGGAGAATGCTGCAGATCCCAAATGGGAATAAGCAGGATCGGGCTAAGATGGCAGTGATCGAGTACAAAGGGAACTACCTCCGACCCCTGCCCCTACCTCGCAGAGTTAGCAACCTTACACTTTTTTAAAAAATATATTTTTTTATTGATTTTTTACAGAGAGGAAGGGAGAGAGATAGAGAGTTAGAAACATCGATGAGAAACATTGATCAGCTGCCTCCTGCACACCCCCTACTGGAGATGTGCCCGCAACCAAGGTACATGCCCTTGACCGGAATCGAACCTGGGACCTTTCAGTCCGCAGGCTGACGCTCTATCCACTGAGCCAAACCGGTTTCAGCTACACTTTTTTTTTAATTACTTTATTGATTAAGGTATCACATATTTGTCATCAACCGCTCGCCCCCCCACAACCTTACACTTCTAAACCAGCTACTTTGTGGGCTGCGGCAGGACCAGGGAGCAAGCATCCACAGCTCCCACACACCTCAAACACCAGGAGCCAAAGCATGTGTAGCCTCATCAGTGCCCATGATCATAGGCCTTTGGATCTCTTCATCTCTAAGAACTGCAGCTGGAGTTGTGAAGTGGACAGTCTTTTTTTTTTTTGAAGTGGACAGTCTTAATGGAGCCCAGACCTGTTGGGTAGCCATATAACCTTCTATTTGCAAAATAGGTAAAATTCCTTGTATGAATATATGTAAACTGATTTTTTTTTTCTCTCACCTTGGTATTTCTGAGAATGAGAACTATCCAATGCTCTGTCTTCATGGGATAGTAAATTCACAGCATATGTGGGGTTACAACAGTTTTTTTTTCTTAATGCTGGTTTATATGGGGCATCTATAATATAGAAGTGTAATATGCTAACAAAAAGAAAAAAAAAGAACTTCACAGACAAGAAAAAGCTAAAGGAGTTCATCACCACCAAACCAGTATAAAATGAAATGCTGAAGGGTATTCTTAAAGCAGAGGAAGAAGAAAAAGGTAAAGGTAAAAATTATGAACAAAGTGACAACAAATACATACCAAGTGAAACTAAAAATCAAGTGAATAAAAAATCTGATGAACAGAATAAACTGGTGACTATAATAGAATCAGGGGCATAGAAAGGGAGTGGACTGACAATTCTCGGGGGGAAAGGGGTGTGGTGGGTGCAGGAAGAGACTGGACAAAATCTTACACCTATGGACGAGGTCAGAAAGGGGTGGGGAGGTGGAGGGAGTAAGGGCATGGGGCAAGGTGGGAGCCAGGTGTAGAGGAGCTTTGCGGGGGGGGGGGGGTGTAAAGAGGAACAACTGTAATAATATGAGCAATAAAGATTTATTTTAAAAAATAAAATAAAAAGTACAATCAGTTAAGCTTTATATTTTATTTTTAAAGGATACTTTGCTAATTTGTAGAAAGAGAAGGAAGAGGGAGAGAAACATTGATGGAAGAGTGGCATATCAGCCAGCCACCTCCTGTACACCCACTTCTGTGGATCTAGCCCACAACCCAGGCACATATCCCCACCGGCAATCAAATCCACAACCCTGTGCTCACGTGATGATGCCCAAGTACTTAGTCACCCCAGTCCTGCTGGTACCTTCTATTTAGATCACAATTTGCTAATCTAAATTTAAACATTAACCTACCCCAAAACTCAGATTATAGCCTGAATTTTTGACAAATGGAAATAACACTTCTATCCATATAAAGAATTATACAGGAATGTTTCAACCGGCTTTATTAGAAATAACCGAATATTTATTAAAATGGAAAACATGATGGTGATGTATTTAATGATAGGAATATCCAGCTGGTTTGGCTCTGCATAGAACATAGTCCTGCAGAACAAAGGGTCCCAGGTTTGACTCCAATCAAAGGCATGTAAGTTGGTTGAAGACTCCTTCCCAGCCAGGGCCCTGGTCACAGCTCATGCAGGAGGCAACCAATCGATGTGTTTCTCTCACATCAATGTTTCTCTCTGTCTTTCCCCCTCTGCCACTCTCCAAAATAATCAATGGAAAAATATCCTCGGGTGAGGATTAACAACAACAAAAAGAATATCTAGCAAAACAAAAAAGAAATGAGTTACTAATATATCTTTAATAAATCTCCAAGAACTTATGAAATATAAATTAAAGCAGAAAAATACTTAGAAAAAGAACAGTTCTTTAATAAGTGATCTCTGTGTCTCAAAGCATCCATCTTCACATGAGGACTAGAGAGTCCACAGTGTTTCCTAGGAAAATTATGGGCAGCAATGTAAATTTGGCAAAAACTGCTCAGCTAATTTCTGCACCATAGTGTACCCCCAAGGGCAAAAATGTTTAAGACTGCATAAAAGTTTTTCACCTCACCCTCACAAGTTTGGCTCAGTGAATAGAGCATCGGCCTGCGGATTCAAGGGTCCCAGGTTCAATTCTGGTCAAGGGCATGTGCCTTGGTTGTCGGCACATCCCCTGTGGGAGTTGTGCAGGAGGCAGCTGATCGATGTTTCTAACTCTCCTTCTCCCTTCCTCTCTGTAAAAAAATCAATTAAAAAATATATATTTAAAAAAAGTTCTTCACCTCATCATGCTTGGAGAGCCCAGATCTCCTTATAAACTAACCCATAGAGTCAATTGAACACCCAAGATTAAAGAAGACTTAGAAAAAAGGCTTCATTATTTTACAAACCAAAGAGACCTGAGACTGGCAGTTCTCCCACTGATGACTTAGGCACTCCATAAACTCATCATTGGCATCTAGGCAAAGAATGTCCCTGAAAATGGCAATCCCTCTGCAACATTATGTTTCCTGGGGCCAACAGTAATCAGTCTTATGTGGCAACTCATGACAGGGAAAAAAGTAAGAACTAAGGACTCAGGTATTCCTAATTTTCTTCAACAAATTAGACAATAGAGTTAGCTTCCGAGGGCACATGAGGATGGTAATTGATGCCATGTATAGGAACCTTATAGGTGGATAAGGTGAAAGACATTTAGCAACAGAAATATGCAGTGACATACAAACATCTCGGCAAGACATGTCGGTATGTTGGAAAGTACAACATAGGTACATATAGTTCCAACATAAAAACAAACAAACAGAACAGCAAAAATAGTTGCTAATGTAGGTGAATAAATGTATGAGATATAATTCAGACTAATGAGACTTCACATATTTTCTTACAACTGTTAAATCCTAACTAAGAAACTACATTTCCTACACATCTAAGAAATTTTTCACATTTGGACTCTTGTGCAGAGTGAATTTACAAATTTGGCTGAGAGATCTCACATTAATTACAACCATAACGGCTTTCTCTAGTGTGAGCTCTCTGATGATACTGAAGACTATTGCTCCTTGTAAAAGATTTTCCACAATCACTGCATTTATAAGGCTGTTCTCCAGTGTGAACTCTTTGATGAGTACGAAGGTTAGTGCTGCAGATAAAAGATTTCCCACATTCACTGCATTTATAAGGTTTTTCTCCTGTGTGAACTCTATGATGATATTGGAGACCAGGGCTAGTTACAAATGACTTTCCACATTCACTGCATTTATAAGGTTTTTCTCCTGTATGAAGTCTCTGATGACGACGAAGGTCAGCGCTCCAGGTAAAAGATTTGTCACATTCACTGCATTTATGAGGCTTTTCTCCAGTGTGAACTCCCTGATGACGACAGAGGGCACCACTCAAGGTAAAAGATTTCCCACATTCATTGCATTTATAAGGCTTTTCTCCAGTGTGAACTATCTGATGAAAACGAAGGGCAGTGTTCCAGGTAAAAGATTCTCCACATTCACTGCATTTATAAGGCTTTTCTCCTGTGTGAACTCTCTGATGACTACGAAGGTTGGTTTTAGTGGTAAATGATTTCCCACATTCACTGCATTTATAAGCCTTTTCTCCTGTATGAACTCTCTGATGTCTACGAAGGTGGGTCTTAGTTTTAAAGGACTTCCCACATTCACTGCATTGAAAAGGCTTTTCTCCAGTGTGAACTCTCTGATGATATTGGAGGCCATTGGTACTTGTAAAAGTTTTCCCACATTTACCGCATTGATAAGGCTTTTCTCCTGTATGAACTCTGTGATGATAATGAAGGTGAGAGATAGTTTTAAAAGATTTTCCACATTCAATGCATTTTTGAGGCCTTTTTCCAGTGTTAATTCTTAAAGGACAACAAAGGTCACTGGTGGTGATAAAAGACTTCCCACATTCACTGAAGTGATTGGGCCTTTCTCTAGTGTGCACTCTCAGACAATGGCAAACTTTAGTGCTATTGCTGTAAGCTTTCCCACACTCACGACATTTATAAGGCCTTTCTCCTGTGTGAATTCTCTGATCATAATGGAGGGCATTTCTACTGGTAAAAGCTTTTCCACATTCATTGCGCTCATAAGGCCTTTCTCCAGTGTGCAAAGCTTGGTGACTACCTAGGCTGTTACTACTGCTAAAAGCTTGCCCATATTCACTGCACTGAGAAGGCCTTTCTCCATTGTGACCTTGCTGTTGATAATGAAAGATAGAAAATTTGGTAACATTTTTCTCACATTCAGAGCTCAGAAAACACCGATTTCCAACATAGATATCCGTTTCCTGAATAAACGTGTGGGTGCAACAAATGTCTTTCTTGCATGCTCTTCTGGTGTAATAATTGTTTTTCCTTTGAAAAATCATCCCACGTGTCAAAATAGCATTTGGACTGTCCCTGGTCTGAGTAGCCTTTAGGTGGAGATGTCCTGACCCGGTAAGGACACCCTGCCCCACCTCCCCGCATGTGAAATGATTCTGGGACACACTGAAATTACAGCTGTTTGCAAGTGAGTTCCTTCCCACACCTCTAATGACAGTCTTGTCTCTCACATGCTGCTGTTGAAATTTTGCACTGAAATAAAATCGTTTTGCACATGCCCCACATCTCAGCAATATCTGTCCGTGTTGGGTTCCCTGCCCCTCCATCAAGTGGAAAATGTTTCCCAAGGCGAGCCCACAACTCTCACAGGGGTGGCTCTTCTGGGAAGACAAGGCTACCTTGGGATTCCTTGCCTGTGACACTCTTACAGAAACCTTCTGTTCAGTCAGTGCCTCCACATTCTCTGCTCCACAGCAGCAACCTGAACAAAAGGAAACGCTGGTGAAGTACATGTTGACCTTATAAAAACAGATTATCTGTACCACAAAAGTTTATTTGTCCTGAATAGATGGAAAGATTTTTAAGAAAAGTGAAGTAAACTATGAGGAAATGGCCGTTCTACATAACATGGCCCCAAAGGTCAGTTGATGAGGAAAATCTCACCAAGAGAGGGACAGCAGCACAGGATGGGGCACAAAGAAGAGAGGAAGGCTCTACTCATTGTTCCTGCACAAACGGCTTCCTTTAGGACCTTATATCCTGGCCATGTGTGTCTGTGTAGAATAATTTAAAGGTGTTCAAAGCCATAAAAATTAATTTTATTAGAGCACATAAGTTCAATGTCAATATAATTATACGAGTGCACTCCAAGGTGGTGCAGGCACCGACCAACATTGGTTGCAGTAAAGAGAGACCTTTGAAACAGGCAACCACATCAAAATTACAACTAAAATGCAGAACAACCATCAGCCAGAACCGCTGGAAAGCTGGCTTAATGGAAGTCTTAGGACTAGAGAAGTAAAGAAGAAAGCACACTGAGACTGGTAGGTGGTATAGAGGCACGGAAGGTGCTGGTCTGGTACTCATTTGGGCCACGTTATTTATTGGGAGGGAGGTCGTCTCTGCCGAGGTCACCTGGAGGAGAAAGGGGTCCCAGTCACACAGCAGATGCTCAGCCCAGGGTCCCAGAGCTGGGAAAGAAACGTCAGTAAGAACTACAGACTGTAAAAACCAGTGTGGACTAGGGCTGAGTGACACCGAGGCTGTAGGAGACCCAGCTGCTCCTCTTACAATGCCAGCACCATGAACTGAAATTATAAGTTCCCGCTTCCTCTGTCCTCCAGGGCCAGGCGAGCCTAAGGGGGAGGGACGGATCAAGACACATAGGAGAAGAAACTGGACTAACTGGCATGGGGGAAGGAATTCGAGGGCGGCTTTCTCCCAGATGGAGGTGCTCGCAGAGATCAATATACCTATGCTGGGACATCCCATGTCACAGGTCAGGCTGACAACCATTTCTGTTTGCTCTGCCCTGGTGATTCCCTGAGATCTCACCCAATCCAATTTACTATCCCACCCAAGCTATGTGCAGCAGCTTTTGTATATGAATGACCTGTCCTTGCTCAGGCTAAAACCTGTCAAACAAATTGCAGTTGGGTCAGGGAGCCCCAAACCTGTCAATAAAAGGCCCAAGACATGACACCCAGCACTAGCCTTCCTTGCTTCATAGCTGGGCCTCATCAGGACACTTCCAAACCTGATACAAAGATGAGAATCTTCAGATTTCTCTGTAGATCCAGCTGGGTGGCTCTAAGCAGAGGCTGACTTTACACCTCCCTGGAGACCCAAGAGCCAGTGTACCCAGTTGCAAACCATACTAGCTTACAACTCTTCACATCCATAAGCGACAAACTCAAGAGGCAGACTCATTGACCACTAAAGCCCCACTAAAGGAAGTTCTGCTCCATAGGGTGTTTTCTACTCTGCAGCTTTCCCACTGTAGTCGCTCACTGCCAGCCATGGCTGTTTGCCATGCCCTAGCCTAGTGACGCCCTAGCCTAGTAACTTCCATAGATGCTAAAAGTCTCAACAAAATTCTAGCAAATCGGATCCAACACTACATTAGAAAGATCATATAACATGACCAAGAGGATGTATTCTGGGGATGAAATGCCGGCACAATATCCACAAAACAATAAACATGACGCATCAAATAAACAAACTGAAGGATGAAAATCACATAATCATACCAATTTATGCAGAAAAAGCATTTGACAAAATCCAACACTCTTTCTTGATTAAAAACTCTCAGCAAAGTGGGGAGTACAGGGATTATACCTCAAAATAAAAAAAGCCTTATATGACAAACCTACAGCCAACATCATGCTCAATGAGCACTAACTAAAACCGTTATCCCTAAGAACAGGAACAAGACAGGGATGCGCATTTTCACCACTCCTGCTCGATATAATACTGGAAGTGCTAGCCATAGCAATCAGACAAGAAGAAGAAATGAAAGGCATCCAAATTGGAAAAGAAGAAATAAAACAGTCATTATTCGCAGATAACATGATATTGTAGGTAGAAAACCCTAAAGACTCCATCAAAAAATTATTAGACTTAATAAATGAATTCGGGGGGAGATCCAAGATGGCGGCATAGATAAACATCTGGGCTGCTGCCGTCCACAACAATTCCAAAACTACAACTAAAAGACAGAACGTCTATCACCCAGAACCATGGGAAAGCTGGCTGAGCGGAGCCGCTACAACTAGACCGAAAGAGATGGGCGCAATCAGGGCACAAATGCTGAAAAACTGAGGTACAGGGGAGTGCTCGCACGATACGAGCTGGCGGCGGAGCACAGCTTGAGGCGGGCATTGCTTTCTTCAAACCGAAGAGAGACAAGCCCCAATCTCTCTGAAATCCAGTTTCTGGGGAGAGACTGGGCTGTCTGCCATTGGGTCGGAGTGAGGGTGGCTTACTAGCAGAGCTGCGTGGAGGCAGAATTGTTGGCGGCGCCGGGCATGAGACTGCGGGGACACGGTTCCGGGGACGCGGTTGGAGGCGGCTCACTGCCAGCCATGGCTGTTTGCCACGCCCTAGCCTAGTGACGCCCTGAGACTCCGCCCCGCACAATCTACAAACACACCCAAGCTCCTAGCAGCGGCTTTTGCATATGAATGGCCTTTTCTATTGCAGTTTAAACTAGTAAACTTGCAACCCGGTACAGACAGCTCCAAGGCCTCCATGCTCCAAGCAGGGAGGAGAGGACGGCAGTTCTCGCTGTAGCTCCTGCAGGGTAGCCTCAGACAGCAGCTGAATTGCACCCCATTGGAGATCCAGAAGCCAATGCACCTAGTGGCCAGTGTGAGGCACCAGATTTCAACTCCTCACATCCATAAGTGACACACTCGGGAGGCGGACTCAGTGAGCACCAAAGCCGCACTCAAACAAGCCCTGTACCACAAGCGTGTCTCCAGCACAGCAGTTCTTCCACTATAGACACAGCAGGTCCTCACAGCCAATTGGCCTGGAGGTCAATTCCTCCCAGTGTACCAACAGCAATCAAGGCTTTTAACTACACCAAGACTTTCCACTCAGCCCACAAAGGCATGTACCAAGAGCGACCACCTAGGGTGATTGGGGAAGCTGAGCTACCGCCCCCAATAGGTCACTGACCACACAAAGCCACTCCATCAACACAGGGAGGCAGCCAAAATGCGGAGACACCAAAGCATGTCACGAATAGGAGAGATGGAGGAAAGCAAACTACTGGATGACACAGTGTTCAGAACCACATTTATAAGGTTACTCAAGAATCTTCTAAAAACCGCTGAGAAACTTGAAGAGACCTTCAAGGACCTTAATGAGAATACCAAAACAATGGAAAAGGACCAGTCAGAAATTATGCATACACTGTCTGAAATAAAGAATATACAGAAACTCAACTGTAGATCACCGTACCCGAAGAGTCAAACCAAAGATCTGGATTATGAGGAAGTAAAAAACACCCAACCAGAGAGGTGGAAAGAAAGAAGAATCCAAAAATGTGAGGATAGTGTAAGAAGCCCCTGGGATGGCTTTAAGTGTACCAACATCCGAATTTTTGGGGTGCCAGAAGAAGAGAGAGAGCAAGATACTGAAAACCTATTTGAAGGAATAATGACAGAAAACTTCCCCCACCTGGTGAAAGAAATAGACTTACCAGTTCAGGAAGCGCACAGAACCCCAAACAAGAGGAATCCAAAGAGGACCACACCAAGACACATCATAATTAAAATGCCAAGGGCAGCCTGAGCTGGTTTGGCTCAGTGGATAGAGTGTCGGCCTGAGGACTGAAGGGTCCCAGGTTCGATTCCAGCCAAGGGCACATGCCAAGTTGCAGGCTCGATCCCCAGTAGGGGGCATGCAGGAGGCAGCCGATCAATGATTCTCTCTCATCATTGATGTTTCTATCTACCTCTCCCTCTCTCTTCCTCTCTGAAATCAATAAAAACATTTAAAATTATAAAAAAATAATAAAAAATAAAATAAAATGCCAAGGGCAAAAGGCAAAGAGAGAATCTTGAAAGCAGCAAGAGAAAAACAGTTAGTTACCTACAAGGGAGTACCCATATGACTGTCAGCTGATTTCTCAACAGAAACTATGCAGGCCAGGTGGGAGTGGCAAGAAATATTCAAAGTGATGAACAGCAAGAACCTACAACCAAGATTACTCTACCCAGCAAAGCTATCATTCAGAATTGAAGGTCAGGCCAAGAGCTTCACAGACAAGAAAAAGCTAAAGGAGTTCATCACCACCAAACCAGGATTACATGAAATGCTGAAGGGTATTCTTTAAGAAGAGGAAGAAGAAAAAAAAGGTAAAGGTAAAAATTATGAACAACAAAAAGACATCAAGCCGAAATCGGTTTGGCTCAGTGGATAGAGCATCGGCCTGTGGACTGAAGGGTCCCAGGTTCGATTCTGGTCAGGGGCACGTACCTTGGTTGCGGGCACATCCACAGTGGGAGGTGTGCAGGAGGCAGCTGATCGATGTCTCTCTCTCATCGATGTTTCTAACTCTCTATCCCTCTCCCTTCCTCTCTGTAAAAAATCAATAAAATATATTAAAAAAAAAAAAAGGCATCAAATACATACCTACCAACAAGTGAATTTAAAAATCAAGTGAATAAAAAATCTGAAGAACAGAATGGACTGGTGAATATAATAGAATCAGGGACATAGAAAGGGAGGGGACGGACAACTATCAGGGGGAAGGGGGTCTGAGGGGTGCAGAAGAGATTGAACAAAAATCTTACACCTATGGATGAAGACAGTGGCGGGGGGTAAGGGCATGGGGTGGGGTGGGGAATCAGGTGGAGGGGAGCTATGGAGGGGGGAGAGAAAAAAAATAAAAATAATAAAATAATAAATAAATAAATAAATAAATGAATGAATTCGGCATTGTAGCAGAATACAAAATTAACACCAATAAATCTATGGCATTTCTATACACCAATAGTGAACTTACAGAAAGAAAGACTAATAAAGCAATCCGATTTACCATCGCACCAAAAAAATTAAGATAACTAGGAATAAACTTAACTAAGGAGGTAAAAGACTTATACGTGGAAAACTACAGGACACTGAAAAAAGAGATAGAGGAAGACATAAACAGATGGAAGAATATATCGTGTTCATGGATTGGTACAACCAATGAACATACTGCTGTGTAAAATGTCCATACTACCCAAGCAATCTATAAATTCAATGCAATCACCATTGAAATACCAATGGCATATTTCACAGACCTAGAAAGAACTCTCCAAAAATTCATCTGGAATAAAACAATACCCTGAATAGCAGCAGCAATCCTGAGAAAGAACAACAAAACGGGTGGGATCTCAATACCAGATTTCAAGCTGTACTACAAAGCCACTGTTCTCAAAACAGCATGGTACTGGCACAAGAACAGACATATTAACCAATGGAATAGAATAGAGAACCCAGAAATCAACCCAAACCACTATGCTCAATTAATATTTGACAAAGGAGGCATGAACATACAATAGAGTCAAGACAGTCTCTTCAATAAATGGTGTTGGGAAAATTGGACAGGTACATGCAAAAAAATGAAACTAGACCACCAACTTACACCATACACAAAAATAAACTCAAAATGGATAAAGGACTTAAACATAAGACTGGAAACCATAAAAACCATTCCCTAGAGGAATCCACAGGCAGCGAAATCTCAGACATATGCCAAAACAATTTCTTCACCAATACCGCTCCTAGGGCAATGGAAACCAAAGAAAAAATAAACAAATGGGACTACATCAAAATAAAAAGCTTTTGCTGGCCAGGATTCGGAGAAAAAGGAACCCTCGTGAACTGCTGATGGGAATGCAGACTGGTGCAACCACTATAAAGAACTGTATGGAGTTTCCTCAAAAAACTAAAAATGGAACTCCCATTTGACCCAGTGATCCCACTTCTAGGAATATATCCCAAGAAACTAGAAACACCAATCAGAAAGGATATATGCACCCCTATGTTCATAGCAGCACAATTTACAATAGCTAAGATTTGGAAACAGCCTAAATGACCGTCAGCAGATGAGTGGATTAGAAAACTGAGGTACATCTACACAATGGAATACTATGCTGCTATAAAAAAGAAGGAATTCTTACCATTTGTACCAGCATGGATGGAACTGGAGAGCATTATGCTAAGAGAATTAAGCCAGGCAATGAAAGAAAAATACCACATGATCTCACTCACCTATGCATAATAAAGAACATTATAACCTGATAAATAAAAAGATAGCTACAGAGGCAGTGAAGTATCGAAAAGGCTGTCAAATTACAGTGGGACGGCTGGGGAGTGTTGGGGAGGGGGGGAAAGATATCAACCAAAGTGCTTGTATGCATGCATATAAGTACAACCAATGGACACAAGAAACTGGGCGGAGGGGGGGGCGGGATGAGGGCATGCGACAGGGTGTAGGGGTGGCTGGGGAGAGGTCAATGGCAGAAAAAAGAAGATATATGTACTACTATTTGTAATACTTTAAATAATATAATAAAAAAATACTATACTGCAGGCTAATAACAATGCAATGACTCTGTCTCAAAAGCAAACTCTATATAACTCCATTAACAATACTTGAATGCTAAGCACTAGTAACAAGCATCAGAGCTTGCTAGAAACATGGTGACACCAGACCTGCTGAATGCTGGGTTGCGAAAAACATGGACTTTGTAGAAAAGTGGTTGTGGGGAGCAATATCTGCAAAGCACAATTAAGTACATGCAACAATATGTGTTCCTGTATGTCATAAGCAATTATTACATAATATATACAAAGTAGTCAAAAGACTTTAACCAAAATACAGTTATTAACCAGAATAAGATATAGAAACAATTTTTCAAAACTATGTAGAAATGACCAACAGGAATATAGAAAATGCTTTCCTCACTGATCAAGGTGGAATCCTTCAGGCTTCCTGCAACACTACCCACGACAAGTCCTTCCCTGTGAACTTAGTACAGCGGTGAGAATTGGGACTTCAGGAATAGAAGGGAGCAGCGGAAACAGACCCACCCTCCCCAGGACAGCAACTACCCAGGAAACTGGAAAATCAAGCAGAACCACAGTCTACATGGGAGGACAGAGCCCACCCTGGGGGATGGGGCCTGGGAAATTGCAAAGCCAAGTCCAGGTCCCTGGTGACAGTGAGGGTCTTACCCAGCGAGGATACAAGTTCAAAGTTCTCCAGCATCACATTCAGGTACAGCTGTCTCTGACCCTCATCAAGGAGGCTCCATTCCTCCCTGGAGAAGTACAGGGCAATGTCCTCAAAGGTCACGCCAACCTGTCAGAATGGAGATCACTGGAAACCAGCGCTGTCTCTCTGAGAACCCCCACTCCTACTCCTTACGCACCTTCCCCCCCTCAACCTCCTCCAGGGCACCCGGTTAGTGTGGACACCAGGCCCTAATGCCAGTGCAGGCTGCTCTCTCATCACAGTTCCCATTACTCACTGGGATTGCCCTCAGCAGAGCAGCTGGGTTGGGTGGGAAGGATTGGGGGAGGGGAGGGCAGAGAGCAATGCCATTTAAGGTCTGGGCGATGCCTGCAGGGCCCCAGCCTTCCCGCCAAGCAATCCCACTGCAGTCCCTAGATCATGCCTTCAAGACACAGCCAAGCCTGGGTTTATGCTTCACCTTTAAGTCCCCACACCAGGTCCCGGGGACCATCAGCTCACACTTCCTCCAGATGTGCACACCACTGGGTAACCTTTAACCCCTTCCCATCTTCAGTCCCAGGTTCATTCCCTCAGCTCTGCCCCCTTCCTGCTCCAATGCCACTGGATCTCGCTGGACTCACCCATGAACTTGGCACATGGCATGTAGAGAAGCTTGTCTTCCAGCCGGGTCCAGGCCCACCCCAGGCCCCTGAGGGACCCCACAGCCGGGAAAGCCCCCATGAGGCTGTGACGTCCTCCCTGCAGCCTCTGATCTGTCCGCCCATCCTCACAGCCCACACCCTCAGGGAACCTCAGATGCCAGTCAGCCCTGTCCTCTCCGCCCTGCACTGGCTGTGCCTCAGAAGCCACAACGCTCCCCTCTCCCCTCCGCCTTCCTCACGGTCCTCCACGCGGACTGAGCTGCAGGACGGACAGGCGCCCGCACCCGGGCGGTCCTGTTCGGTGTGAGGAGGCGGTGAGGCCCGGGGACAGGAACTCACCTCAGCGCAGCTCCTCAGCGCGGGCGCCGCCATTGCTCTCTGTGGGCCGAGCGGGGGCGCGAGCGGCGGGAGCAGCAGCCGCCCAGGGAATGGCGGTGCCTGTCCGAGGCCCGGCGCGGTCCAGGGAGCGACTGGGAGCTTCAACCCCAAGTGTGAGCTGTGAGCGCCCTGCAGGCGCCCCCCAGGGGCTGTGAGGCGGGCAACACCCCTCTCCTGCCTTCTCCACGGGACCCTGCGACCAGGAGCTCCTGACCGCCTGACAGACCTGAGAGAAGACAAAACCCGCCCGGAGGACTAGTCCCGCCCACAGAAATGGACAAAGGAAACTGCCTTTTCTCAGCCTCCATTGGCTCAGCCTGGTGGCATTCCATACAGGGCCTTCTGGGTAATGTAGTTTCTATGCCCGGAGGCCAGGATCCTGCATTTCCTCAGAGCTGACTCCAGTAATGGATTTGGGGACAAATAGCCCAAGAACACACCAAGTATACTCAAGGCCCTCCAGCGCCTCCAGGGGAGGTGATTTCTGGGGCAAGTTTGTTTCTGGTGCACCAGCTGGCTTCCTTTAGCTGTTGATTTTGGATATCTTTCTTCAGGACCTGCTCTTTTTTTTTTTTTTAAATATATTTTATTGATTTTTTACAGAGAGGAAGGGAGAGGGATAGAGTTAGAAACCTCAATGAGAGAGAAACATTGATCAGCCGCCTCCTGCACACCTCCTACTGGGGATGTGCCAGCAACCAAGGTACATGCCCTTGACTGGAATGGAACCTGGGACCCTTCAGTCCACAGGCTGACACTATCCACTGAGCCAAACCGGTTTCGGCAGGACCTGCTCTTCTTGAATAACAGGCATTGTTTCTTCATTCAGGTCATTTGGCATGAGTCTCCTACAGACCATATGTAGCAGGGGGAAGTTTCTCAAGTCTCTAACTCTCTAACTTGCCTCCATTGAATCCATTATACAAAGTTAGTACGGAACTGCCATTTGATCCAGTGATTCCACTTCTAGGAAAACATCATAAGAAACCTGAAACAGTCAGAATGTATGCACCCTTATGTTCATAGCAGCACAAATTACAATCGCAAAGATCTGGAAACAAACCAAGTATCCATCACTAGATGAGTGGATTAAAAAGCTGTGATATAGCCCTAGCTGGTTTGGCTCAGACAGGAAAAAATATTCTAGAAGTAATCCTGTATTTGCAGAATTTTAATATTTCCTACAACTTTTGTAATATCCTACTATGTTTGTACAGTTTGGACAATATTATTATACTTATAATCCTTTTATTCTTGAAATATTAATGTTTATTGGATGTCATATTATTATATGTAACATCATTTTCCTTGAATAATTGATGTTTATTGCATATAACATTATCATATTTGAAATCAATTTTCTTGAAATATTAATGTTTATTGCATGTAATATATGTAAGATTGTTTTTCTTGAAATATTAAGAAAAAAATCTATATGTATAAAAGCCAAGTGACCACACAGCAGAATGACCAGAACAACCGGTGGCTATGAAGCACAGTGCAGCAGCCAACTGCCCTCGGCTCTCCATCTTGCCGTCCCAACCACCGATCAGCAACCCCCACCCTGATCACCAAAGTATGACCTTCAGTAACTCTAAGTAAGTAAACACTCTCCAGCCTTCATAGACCAAGAACCTGAATGACAAGTGATCAAAAGGAAAATTGCTCACAGTCTAGACCAGTGGTCGGGAAACTCATTAGTCAATAGAGCCAAATATCAACAGCACAACGATTGAAATTTCTTTTGAGAGCCAAATTTTTTAAACTTAAACTTCTTCTAATGCCACTTCTTCAAAATAGACTCGCCTAGGCCGTGGTATTTTGTGGAAGAGCCACACTCAAGGGGCCAAAGAGCCGCATGTGGCTCGCTAGCCGCAGTTTGCCAACTACCCGTCTAGACCTTCAGTCAGGTGTCCAGGAGAAGTGCCCGGCACAACCAGCACCTTCCTGTGTTCTCTCTCCACTGCTTACTACCAAAGAGGGCAGCCGCATCAAACCACAGCCTCTATTTAGAGTTTGTCACCATAGAACTAAACCGCATTACCTGTCTCGGAAGAGGATTAGAAAGGGAAGCTGTAGCCGAAACCGGTTTGGCTCAGTGGATAGAGCGTTGGTCTGCAGACTGAAGGGTCCCAGGTTCGATTCTGGTCAAGGGCATGTGCATTGGTTGTGGGCACATCCCCAGTGGGGGTGGTGCAGGCAGCTGGTCGATGTTTCTCTCTCATCAATGTTTCTAGCTCTCTATCCCTCTCCCTTCCTCTCTGTAAAAAATCAATAAGATATATTTTTTTAAAAAAAGAAAGGGAAGCTGTAAGTGTCCCTGACACTAAAGTGCTGTTGTAGCTTCAACTCATCCAAAAGCCAACAAGCAAACGTGTATACATCCTGCAAAGATATTTGAGGCTAATAACTACCCCCTGCCACACACACCCCTGGTCAGCAACCCCCTGCAGAGCTCCCCCACCCTAATCAGGGATGGGGTTGGCTGGCCAACTGTCCACGGCCCCTCCCCCTGGCCAGCCCACCCCTGACAGGCACCTCCGACCACAATCGTGGGTGGACAGCTAGACTGTACCCATGCATGATTTTGTACACTAGGCCTCTAGTACCTACACTAATAAAAGAGAAATATGCAAATTGACCGTACCTAAGCGACACCCATCAGCCAATCAGGAGTATGCAAATTAATCCAACAAAGATGACAGGTTAATTTGCATGTGCAGGCGTGGAGTGAAGACTGAAGACTGAAAAGGCTTGGCTTCTTCGCTGCAGCCGGAGCGAAGGCCTGGGTCCTCGGTGCCGTCAGCCAAAGGAAGACCTATTGCGCGAGTCTTCATGAAACGGGCCTCTAGTACATATATTAAAAAGAAATAAAATTGCCAAAAACCCATAGCACATTAGGCAGAACATATGATCAGATGTTTAACAAAGATACAGATTCAACAAATGTACTTCTGAGAAATAGCTCCCCATAAATTCCTGGAAAAAATACAACCAAACAACATTGAGGTAGAATGACAAAATTATGGGGTATCTATCTATATAAGATGCAAATATGCTACCTGTCCAACTATTTGGGTAATGACATCCAGTAGTGACACCTGGCTTCCTCTCCCTAGCAACTACTAGTCCCAGGTGGAAGTACTTAACACTATAACCAAATGTCTGTGAAGTGTTTTCCTGTGCCTAATCTCATTTGATCCTCACAGAAGTCCTGGAGTAGGTAGATAGGACACTCAGTGGAATCCTATCTTCTTTTCATTAGTTGGAAAATGGAGATTTAGAAAGCTTAGAAACTTGACCCAACTGAAAAGATTTGGTCGAGCTGAAACCGGTTTGGCTCAGTGGATAGAGCGTCGGCCTGCGGACTGAAGGGTCCCAGGTTCAATTCCGGTCAAGGGCATGTACCTTGGTTGCGGGCACATCCCCAGTGGGGGTTGTGCAGGAGGCAGCTGATCGATGTTTCTCTATCGTCGATGTTTCTAGCTCTCTGTCCCTCTCTCTTCCTCTCTGTAAAGAATCAATAAAATATATTTAAAAAAAAAAAAAATTTGGTCAACCTTGAAAATAACTTCAGATTTTTCCCACTGCACAGAATATAGTGAAACACCCCTGAAGTTAAAATTTTACCCTTTGTTCTCCTTGTGTGATCTGCACTAATAATGTGCTTTGTGTTGATATTTACTTCTGTGTTGCTGACAATTACCTGAAAGAGAAGTTGGGGTGCTTCACTGGGCTGGAAAAAGTTGAGCTACATCAGAAAGCAGGTCTAATTAAGCAACTTTATACTATATCTATACAAGGCTAAGGTTTGGGTATGCACGATACATATAAATCTTTCGCTGGCACCAATCGCATGTGTGTGTTTCGATCTGTCATTGTCTGTCATGAATTTGGTTGTTTTTGTTGACATTCTGAAGCTGAAAGAAAGTGGCGGCCTCGCATGGAAGTAACAGTGGTGATAAAGTTTGATCATAATAAGGATTTGGGTAGATATAATTATCCCCATATTCTAAATATGTTGGAAAGTTGCCATCATATTCAGAAATGAAGATGAAGGACCCCCTTTTGAAAGGGACTTGCTCATTCATTGTAAACCAGATCCCAATACTCCAAATGACACTAAAATGAAATCAGTATCCTGTTTCCTAAATTAGATGCAATGATATATCCTATTCTTCTCCCACATGGTGAAAAGGGCTGGGGAAAGGACATTGCATTAAGACTCAGAGACCACAGTGTAATCGACAATAATATTAGGTTCACTGGTTGATGCTGAAAAGGAAAAATTTCCCATCGAATTTCTTAAAAGTATTACTCCTTCGGCAATGCCGTGTCATAAATTATAATTGAAAGTAGGTTCAATCATCATGCTAATGAGAAATGTTAATAATAAATGGGGTTTTTGTAATGGTACTAGATTTATTATCATAAGATTGCGATCTAACATAATTGAAGCTGAAGTATTAACAGGATCTGCGGAGAAGAGGTTGTTCTGATTCCAAGAATTGATTTGTCCCCATCTGACACTGGCCTCAGTGTTAGAATAAGTTTAATCAATTTATCAGTCATTGTTTTTATCAATATTGTTTATATATCATGCTTTTGTTTTAAATCATGTTTTTATTTTATATCATGTCTTTGTTGTTATTGTTTATTAAAATATTTCTTCTAATTATTTCCCTTTCAATGTGCACGAATTTGTGCACCAGGCTGCTAGTTTTTAATATAAAATTATTGACCAAAGAAAATATTCTCTAGGAGAGTGGGTGCTAACCTTTTGAACCTAACAGACCACCAGTGGTTCACCGACCCCCAGTTGTCGACCACTACTCAAAGGTTTCCTTAAACCAGCGATCACGAACCTTTTGGACCTGAAGTACCACCAGTGGTTCTTGGACCACCAGTTGGCAACCGTTGATCTAGGATGTAGAGAATGTGAATACCTCATACACTGGTGGAAAAATGCCAAAAGGTACAATCAGTTTATTTTAAAGGAATAGTTTATTGACTTTTAAAATATACATTTTTTAACTTCAAAAAGGAAGGGAGAGATGAACGAACCAATGATGAAAGAGAATCATTGACAGGCTGCCTCCTGCACACCCCCCTTTCAGATTGAGCCGGCAACTCAGGAATGTACCCTGACCTGGAATCGACCCATAACCATCTGGTTCATACATCAAAGCTCAATGACTGAGCCATGCCAGACGGGCAATTTTATTAATTTTTGGAGAGAGAAGAAGGATGAGGGAGAGAAACACAATGCAAGGGTGCAACATAGACCAGCCAGTTCCTGCACACCCCATTCCGGGAAGCTAGCCCACAACACAGACACACACCTAGCAATTTAACGGACAACCCTTCTGTACATGGGATCACACCGAACCAACTGAACCACAACATCCATGATGGTATATTCAGTTTAGAACACAATATGCTAATCTTTGTCAATATAAACATTCAAATACTCAACAACTCAGGTTATGCACTCAATTTTCGACAAAGGTAAATAAATCTTATATCCATATAAAGAATTATTCAGAAATGTTTATCCACCTTTATTAGAAATAACCAAATATTCATAATAAAGAATAAGCTGCCGAAATCGGTTTGGCTCAGTGGATAGAGCGTCGGCCTGCGGACTCAAGGGTCCCAGGTTCAATTCCGGTCAAGGGCATGTACCTTGGTTGCGGGCATATCCCCAGTAGGCAGTGTGCAAGAGGCAGCTGATCGATGTTTCTCTCTCATCGAGGTTTCTAACTCTCTATCCCTCTCTCTTCCTCTCTGTAAAAAATCAATAAAATATATTTAAAAAAAAAGAATAAGCTATTGGTGGTATATTCAAAGTTAAGAATATCAGAAAAAAGATGAGTTACTAATATATATTTAATGAAACTCCAAGTATTTATGAAACATAAAATAAAGCAGGAAAATAGCAAAGTTCTCTATAAAAATGCAAAGTAAATACATGATTACTGGGAAAGCTATGAAGAACAGGGACAGATTAAATAAGGTCATGAAGGAAATACACAGTGACAGATATGGTCAGCATTATCA
Source organism: Ia io (assembly GCA_025583905.1). Lineage (NCBI taxonomy): Eukaryota > Metazoa > Chordata > Mammalia > Chiroptera > Vespertilionidae > Ia > Ia io. The sequence goes on along the minus strand of JAJQQW010000021.1, from coordinate 46,523,180 downwards.
CTATAATGATGTTTTCAGTTTCAGGCACACATGAAGATTTACAAAATACTATATACTAAACATGTATTTTACTCATTATAGCTTTTAAAATTGGTTCAAATTTAAAAATGTGTAAGTTCAAATATATTGAAAAAATAGGTTTGGCAAATCTATATTCAACCCACCTTCTTATGCTATCTGGGTGACATTTTCGCCTCAGTGACAGAAAATATAACAAGCAATGAAGAACTTTCACCCAAACCAACAAGAATGCTGGCTGAATCACAAAAGCCCCATCCCTAAACTACAGACACCCTTTCCCTTTGTCCTTCCTTTCCTGCCAGCGCACCAATAGCTCCGAGGTGAACATCTGAGAGAATACAGGAAGCCACAAACCTGTTGATTATAGTCAATGACAATGACTGTGTCCACAGAAGATAAACATGCCTGCAGATCCTCAGATCAGTGTACAAACGCTCCTGTAGTCTTTTTCTCAGAAACATTCCTGGATGCATGTTTAGATGAGGAACACTCCATCTAATGAGCTGCAATTCCCTCCAAAACTCTTTAGGTCAGTGTTTCTGCAGTGAAAGGATTTCCCTTAACAGCAATAGTCCTCACACCAGTGACCATCGCCCATGGAACTGTAGGCATTAGGGCACATGGCCCTCTGGAAGACCTGGGGAAGAGATTACCTTCAAATGTATGGGCATCCCTTGAAAACAAGAAAAAATTCACGCTGCTGGAAAACATACCTGCTGTTGTCACAGCTACCACCTCTTTGGAGTGATCTCTGTGTCCCAAAGCATCCATCTGCACATGAGGACTACAGAGGCCACAGTATTTCCTAGGGAAATATGGGCAGCAATGTGAACTTGGCAAACACTGCTGAGCTAATTTCTGCACCATATTGTTCCCTGAAAAGCAAAGAATGTTTGAGACCCCAGAAAAGTTGTTCAACTCATCATACTTGGAGAACCCAGATCTCCTTATAAGCTAACCCATACAGTAAATAGAACACCCAAGATTAAAAAAGCCTTAGGAAGAAGCCTTCATTATTTTACAAAGAATAGAGACATGAGACTGGCAATTCTTGCATTGATGACTAATGCACTCAATAAATTCATCACTGGCATCTAGGAAAAGTGTGATCTTGAGAATGGCAGTCCCTCTGCAATACTATGTTTTCTGGGCCAACATGAATCAGTCCTACATGCCAACGGGTGAGAGGGAAAACAATTACCAACCAAGGGCTCAGGTATTCCTAATTTTCTTCAACAAATTAGACAACAGAGTTAGCTTCCCTGGGCACGTGAGGATGGTGATTGATGCCATCTGTAGGGGCTTTATACATGGTTCATATAAAATACCTTCAGCCACAGAAATACGCCCTGACATAGATCTTACAAATTCGGCAACACATCTCTGTATATTGGAAAGTGGAACATAGATACATAAGGTTCCAACATAAAAACAAACACAATAGGAAAAACACTTAAGGGAGTTTACATAATCTGGGTGATTATATGTATGAAATACAATTCACACAAAGGGACTTCACAAAATTTCTTCTATGATTGTTAAGACCTAACTAAGAAACTACATTCCCTATACATTCAAGAAATTTCTCACATTTGGACTCATATCTGCAGAGCATATTTAGAAACTTGCCTGAGAGATATCTCACGTTAATTACACTCATAATGGCTTTCTCCTGTGTGAAGTCTCTGATGATATTGGAGACCATTGCTACTTTTGAAAGATTTCCCACATTCCCGGCATTTATAAGGCTTTTCTCCAGTGTACTTCTCTGATGACAATGAAGGTCGCTGCTACTGGCAAAAGATTTCCCACATTCACTGCATTTAAAGGCTTTTCTCCTATATGAACTCTGATGATATGAGAAACCACTGCTACATGGGAAAGTTTCCCACATTCATGGCATTTATAAGGCTTTTCTCCAGTGTGAATTCTCTGATGACAATGAAGGTTGCTGCTACTGGCAAAAGATTTCCCACATTCACTGCATTCAAAAGGCTTTTATCCTGTGTGAACTCTGATGATATTGGAGACCAGTGCTCCTTGTAAAAGACTTACCACATTCAGTGCATTTATAAGGCTTTTCTCCTGTGTGAACTCTCTCATGATATTGGAGACCAGTGCTACTTGTAAAAGATTTTCCACATTCACTGCATTTATAAGGCTTTTCTCCTGTGTGAACTCTCTGATGATACTGCAGACCATTGCTACTTTTGAGAAATTTCCCACATTCATTGCATTTATAAGGCTTTTCTCCAGTATGAACTTTCTGATGACGAAGAAGGCCAGTGCTCCAGGTAAAATATTTCCCACATTCACCGCATTTATAAGGCTTTTCTCCAATGTGAATGATCTGATGACAATGAAGCGAAGTGCTACTGGTAAAAGATTTCCCACAGTCACTGCATTTATAAGGCTTTTCTCCAGTGTGAATTCTCTGATGACAATGAAGGTCACTGCTACTGGTAAAAGATTTCCCACATTCACTGCATTTATAAGGCTTTACTCCAGTGTGAACTCTCTGATGATATTGGAGACTATTAGTACATGTAAAAGACTTACCACATTCCCTGCATTGATAAGGCTTTTCTCCTGTGTGAACTCTCTGATGATATTGGAGACCAGTACTAAATGTAAAAGATTTACCACATTCACTGCATTGATAAGGCTTTTCTCCTGTGTGAACTCTCTGATGATATTGGAGACCAGTGCTACTTGAAAAAGATTTCCCACATTCATTGCATTTATAAGGCTTTTCTCCTGTATGAACTCTCTGATGACTACGAAGGTGGGTGTTAGTGATAAAAGATTTCCCACATTCACTGCATTTATAAGGCTTTTCTCCAGTGTGAACTCTCTGATGATATTGGAGACTATTAGTACATGTAAAAGTTTTCCCACATTCACTGCATTGATAAGGCTTTTCTCCTGTGTGAACTCTCTGATGTTGTTGGAGACGAATGCTACTTGTAAAAGACTTTCCACATTCAGTGCATCTGTACGGCTTTTCTCCTGTATGAATTCTCTGATGACAACTAAGGGCAGTACTCCATGTAAAAGACTTCCCACAGTCACTGCATTTATAAGGCTTTTCACCTGTATGAATTCTCTGATGATTATGAAAATAAGACTTAGTTGTAAAAGATTTTCCACATTCACTGCACTCATAGGGCCTTTCTCCAGTGTGCACTCTCTTATGACAATGAAGTTCATTGCTAGTGATAAAAGACTTTCCACATTCACTGCAGTGATAAGGCCTTTCTCCAGTGTGCACCCTCTGATGTCGGCAAAGATTAGCGCTACTGGTGTAAGCTTTCCCACATTCACTACATTTATAAGGCTTTTCTCCAATGTAAACTCTCTCCTGACAATGAAGGTTACTGTTCCTAGTAAAAGATTTCCCATAGTCACTGCACTCATAAGTCCTTTCTCCAGTGTGACCTGGATGTTGATAATGAAAACTAGAAAATTTGGTACAATATTTTCCACATTCAGAGCACACAAAACACTGACTTCCAGCATGGACATCCTTTTCCTGAATAAATGTGTGGTTGCAATTCATGTCTTTCTTACCTTCTTTTCTGGTGTAATAATTTTTTCTCCTTTGAAATGTCATCCCTGGCATTGAAATAGCATTTGGACTGTCCTTGGTCTGAGTAGCCTTTAGGTGGAGATGTCCTGACCCGGTAAGGACACCCTGCCCCACCTCCCCGCATGTGAAATGATTCTGGGACACATTGAAATTGCAGCCGTTTGCACGTGAGAATCTGTCCAAACCTCTAATGAGAGTCTTCTCTTTCACAGGCTGCTGGTCAAATTTTACACGGAAGTAAAACCGTTTGGCACAGGCCCCACATCTCAACAGTATCTGTCCATGTTGTGTTCCCTGCAGCTCAGTCAAGTGAAAAATGTTTCCCAAGACGAGTCCACAGCTCTCACAGGGGTGGCTCTTCTGGGAAGACAAGGCTACCTTGGGATTCCTTGCCTGTGACACGCTTACAGAATCGTTCTCTTCAGTGTGTGCCTCTACATTCTCTGCTTCACAGCAGCAACCTGTACAAAAGAAAACGAAGGTGAAATGCATGTTGCTCTTATGAAAACAGAATATCTTCACCACAAATGTTTATTTGTTATGACTAGGCATGATTCCATAGAAAGATTTTCAAGATGAGTTAATTAGACTGTGAGGAAATTGCTGTTATATGTAGTGTGGCCCCAAAAGTCAGTCGATGAGGAAAATCTCACACACAGAGGGACAGAGCACAGGATGGGACACAAAGAAGAGAGGAAGGCTCTACTCATTATTCCTGTACAAACGGCTTCCTTTAGGACCTTACATGCTGGCCCTGTGAGTCTGTGTAGAATTATTTAAAGCTGCTCAAAGCCATAAAAATTAATTATATTAGAGCACATGATGTTCAACATCAATATAATAATACGAGTGCATTCCAAGGCGCTGCAGGCATGGACGAACGTTGGAGTGCAGTAAAGACAGACCTGTGAAAGAGGCAGAGGTGCAAAGTCCAAAGCAGTTAAGTTTATCCATTGGCTGGGAATCCGAGTAGAAATTATCACTATGAGATCTGAGAAGTTGGCAAAGTATGAACAGTAAGCACAAACAAGCATAATTGGGTGACGAATGGGCAATTGTGAAAAAACACTGGGTTTCTAGCTTTGACTGACCCTTCAACAAGGCAAGACTGCCTGTGGGTCCGCTGTCATTCATGAAGTCATGTTCCTTCTGTGATGCAGAAATGATTCTTCCCCTTAAATCCCATTTGAGCCATTAAATGGGATCAATGATGCAAATCTTCAAAGAAAAACAAAAGATGGATGGTCAACCTGTGGTAGAACAACAAAGGACAAATGAGATCACAGACAAAAGACCTATGTGTGTGACATCAGCAAGATGGCAGGGTCAGAGATATGAGCATCTTCCCCCATCCCAGTGTAAGTACACAGGTATTCATGAACAGAAACCCCAGAGGAAATGGGGATAAGAGTACCATGAAGTCAAACAGTATTACAGACACAAATAAAGGAGAACTGTACAGAAAGGATGACTGGAAAGACTGGGTGAACAATCATATTTGAAGATACCTACAGTCAAAAACAAGGGTCAGAATTACCTCCAGCAGCCACTGTGCTTCTGCTATCATTAACCATAGAGGCTTGTTCTTAAAAAAAATACTGGAAATTTGTGTGTTTAAAAACCACAGGAAGCCAAAACTGGTTTAGCTCAGTAGATAGAGCGTCGGCCTGTGGATTGAAGAGTCCTGGGTTCAATTCCAGTCAAGGGCATGTACCTTGGTTGCGGGCACTTCCCCAGTAGGGGGTGTGCAAGAGGCAGCTGATCGATGTTTCTCTCTCATCGATGTTTCTGACGATCTATCACTCTCTCTTCCTCTCTGTAAAAAAATCAATAAAATATATTAAAAAAACAAAAACAAAAAAACCACAGAATGCCTTGACCTATTTGGCGCAGTGGGTTGGAGCATCACCCTGTATACTGGCAGTTGAGGATTCAATTCCCGGGCAAGGCACATATCAGTATGTGGGTTCCATTTCAGTTAGCTTGTGTGCATAGGGCAGATGATGGATGTTTCTCCAGAACACTGATGTTTCTCTTTCTCCCCCTCTCTCTCTCTCTTCATCTCTTTTCCTCGCTATCTGAAACTAATCCTATCTAATAAAATAGTAATATGCAAATTAACCATCACTCTGCAACAAGATGGCAGCGACCAATCCTCTGAGCCCCACTGGAGTCCCCCAGTCTCAGGGAGGGCTGCTGCTGACAGCCTGCAGAGTAAGTGGTCTGGCAGAATGCTGCCCAGAGGCCCTCCTGACCCTTTATAAAAAACAAAAACAAATTTACTCCCCATAGCACAATCCCCTGCCAGCACTGGCAGCCTGGGCTGGAGTCTCGCCCCAACCCCACGGCGTGATCCCCTCACAGAACTGGCAGCCTGGGGTGGGGTCTCAGCCTGGCAGGGGCGCTGCACCCCAAAGGCGCAATCCCCTACCAGCGCAGGCAGCCTCAAAAAACCTAACCTGCAATATCAGGAATTTAGAAACAAAACAAGAAAGTAAACCCAAAGGCTGCAAAGGAAGAAAACAATAAATATTTGAACAAGCATCAATAAAATTGAGCAAGACAAAATTATAGAATACCTAACAGGTATTTTTAGAAAAAAAAAATACAAAAATTGGCAAACCTTGAGCTAGACTACAGGAAAAATAAAGAAACAAGCCTCAAATAAAGGAAAATGAAATGAAAGATAAGACACTATGAACCACAAAGCCTCATAAGAGATATTGATGTCAGGAGACGACATGACCCGCCATAGAGAAATTTGTCAAGATCCCATATGAGCTTCTGAAATTAATAAACAAATTCAGAGCCCTGGCCAGGTAGCTCAGCTGTGGAGTGTGTGGTTCGGATGCACCATGGTTGTGGGTTTGATCCCCCATTAGGGCACATGTAGGGGACAGCCAATAAATGCTTAGATGGGTAGAACAGCAGATCAATGTTTCCCTCTCTTTCTCTGTCTCCGTTCCTGTCTCTAAAATCAGTATATAAAGGCTACCTAGTATGGCTGAGTGATTAAGCATCGACCCATGACGTAGGGGACATGCACACGTTTCAAGTCCAATCTCCAGTGGGGGTGTGCAGAAAGCAGCTGGTCAATGAGTCTCTCTCATTATTCATGTTTCTATCTCTACTATTCCTCTATGAAATCAATGAAATATATTTTAAAAATAAGTATATAATTTAAACAAGAAATAAATAGCTGTGGCCAGTGTCGCTCAGTGCTGAGAGTGCCTGCCTGCACACTAAAAGGTCATGGGTTTGATTCCCAGTAAGTGGCATTTACGTTGGTTTCAGGTTCAATTCCCCCTCTTAGTGGGGGCATATCTGGGAGGCAATCAATTGATATTTCTCTCTCTCTCTTCTGCCTCTCCTCTCTCTGCCTCTCTCTTTCTCTCTCTCTGTGTCTCTAAGAAAAAAATCCATGGAAAAAATATTCTCACTATTCAGGTGAAGATAAAAGACAAATAAAGAATTTAATTCAGAAAAGTTACAGGAGAGGAGATCCAAGATGGCAGTGTAGGCAAAGGCCTATACTTGCTGCCTCCCACAACCATATCAAAATTACAACTAAAATACAAAACAACCACCAGCCAGAATAGCTGGAAAGCTGGCTGAATGTATGTCTTACAACTAGAGAAGTAAAGTAGACAGCACACTGAAACTGGTGAGAAGTGAGGAGGCATGGAAGGTCCTGTACCCATGAGGGCCACTTTTTTAATTGGGAGGGAGGTCGTCTCTGAAGAGTTCACCTCGAGGAGGAAGGGGTCTCAGATCCACAGCTGATGCCCAGCCCAGGGTCCCAGAGCTGGGAAAAGAAGTCCCCACGGGCAGTAAGAACTACGGGCTGTAAAAACCAGTGTGGATTGGGTCTCAGGGACACAGAGGCTACAGGAGTCCCAGCTGCTCCTCTTCCAATGCCAGCACCATCTCCAAGCTCCAGTGCCAGGTGAGGCTTGAGAGGGGGCAGGTGGAGGGGCGTCAAGACACATAGGAGGAGAAACTGGACTGACTGGCATCAGGGCAGGAACTCAGGGGCAGCTTTATCCTAGACAGAGGTCCTTGCAGCGGTCATTATACCTATTCTTGGACCTCCTGGGTGGCACGATTCACTGGCAACCATTTCTGTTTGCTCCGCCCTGATGATTCCCTGAGACCTCACACCATCCAATTTAAAACCCCACCCAAGCTTGGTGCAGAAGCTTTAACATATGAACTAGAGTCCCAGTGCATGAAATTCATGCACATGGGGGGAGGGTGGAAGGGGGAAGGGAGAGGGGGAGGGGGAGGGGCCCCCTCAGGCCAGCCTGTACCCTCTCCAATCTGGGATCCCTCTGACAATCCAGGACTGCTGGCTCCCAACTGCTCGCCTGCCTGCCTTTCTGATTATCCCTAACCGCTTCTGCCTGCCAGCCTGATCACCCCCTAACCACTCCCCTGCCAGCCTGATTGCCCCTAACTGACCTCCCCTTGAAGGCCTGATAACCCCTAACTGCCCTCCACTGCAGGCCTGGTCACCCCCAACTGCTCTCCCCTGCAGGCCTGGGTCCCCCCCCCAATTGCCGTTCCCTGCAGGCCCGGTTGCCCTCAACTGCCCTCCTCTGCTGGCCTGGTCACCCCTAACTGCCCTCCCCTGCAGGCTTGATCACCCCCAACTGCCCTCCCCTGCTGGCCATCTTGTGGTGGCCATCTTATGTCCACAAGGGGGAGGCCAACTTTGACTACATGGTGGCAGCCATCTTGTGTGTTGGAGTGATGGCCAATCTGCCTATTACTCTTTTATTAGATAGGATGGCCAGTCCTTGCTCAGGTTAAAATCTGTCATACAAGTTGCAGTTGGGTCAGGGAGCACCAAAACTATCATTAAAAGGCCCAAGAACCGGCTCCAGCATTAGCCTTACTTGCTTCACAGCTGGGCCTCATCATGGCACTACCAAACACAATACAGAGAGGAGAATCTGTAGATCTCTCTGTAGATCCTATTGGGTGGCTCCAAGAGGAGGCTGATTTTACACTTCCCTGGAGACACAAGAGCCAGTGTGCCCAGTGGTCACTCATACCACACCAGGTTACAACTCTTCACATCCCTAAGCAACACACTCAAGGGGCAGACTCACTGAGCAACAAAGCCCCACTGAAGCAAGTCCTGCTCCATGGGGGTATCTCCTGCACAGCAGCTCTCCCACTGTAGTCACAGTGGTCCCCATAGATGCTAAAAGCCTCAACAAAATTCTAGCAAATCGGATCCAGCATTACATTAGAAAGGTCATACACCATGATCAAGTGAGATTTATCCCACGGATGAAAGGATGGTATAGTATCCGGAAATCAATAAACATGAAACATCACATAAACAAACTGAAAGAAAAAAATCACATCATCATATCAATTGATGCAGAAAAAGAATTTTACAACATCCAACACCCTTTCTTGATAAAAACTGTAAGCAAAGTGAGAGTACAGAGATCATACCTCAAAATAAAAAAAGCCCTGCCCTAGCTGCTTTGGATCAGTGGATAGAGCATCAGCCTGCGGACTGAGGGGTCCCAGGTTTGATTCCAGTCAAGGGCACATGCGTGGGTTGCAGGCTTGATCCCCATTGGGGGACACGCAGGAGGAAGCCAATCAATGATTCTCTCTCATCATTGATGTTTCTATCTCTCTTTCCCTCTCCCTTCCTCTCTGAAATCAATAAAGATATATATTTTTTAAAAGCCCTATATGACAAACCTACAGCCAACATCATACTCAATGGGCAAAAACTACAACCATTTTCCCTAAGAACAGGAAGAAGACAGGGATGCCCACTTTCACCACTCCTGTTTGATATAAAACGGTCAGTGCTAGCCATAGCGATCAGATAAGAAGAAGAAATGAAAGGCATCCAAATTGAAAAAGAAGTAAAACTGTCATTATTCACAGATGACATGATATTGAACCCAGAAAATCTTAAAGACTCCATCAAAAAAAGTACTAAATATATTAAATGCATTCAGCAATGTAGCAGGATACAATAGTAACACCGAGAAATCTATGGCTTTTTAAAAAAATATGTTTTATTGATTTTTTTTACAGAGAGGAAGGGAGAGGGATAGAGAGTTAGAAACATCGATGAGGGAGAAACATCGATCAGCTGCCTCCTGCACATACTGGGGATGTGCCCGCAACCAAGGTACATGCCCTTGACCAGAACTGAACCTGGGACCCTTCAGTCCGCAGGCTGACGCTCTATCCACTGAGCCAAACCGGTTAGGGCTCTATGGCTTTTATATACACCAATAATGAACTCACAGAAAGAGAAACAAACAAACAATCCTATGTACCATTGCAATAAAAATATTAGGATGCCTAGGAATAAACATAACTAAGGAGGTCAAAGACCTGTACTCAGAAAACTACAGGAAGTTGAAAAAAGAGTTAGAAGAAGCTATAAACAACTCGAAGAATATAGCATGTTCATGGATTGGTAGAACCAACATACTTAAAATGTCCATACTACCTAAAGCAAGCTATAGATTCAGTGCAATCCCCATTAAGATACCAACGGCATATTTCACAAGCCTATAATAAATTCTCCAAAAATTCACGTGGAATAAAAACAAAAAACAAATAACCGTAGCAATCTTGAGAAAGAAGAACAAAGTTGGAGATATCAAAATACCAGATACCAAGCTATATTACAAAAATGTCTGGTGCTGGCACAACAGACATATACAACAATGCAATAGAAGAGAAAACCCAGTTATCAATCCAAGCCATTCTGCTCAATATTTGACAAAGGAGGCAACAGCATACAATGGAGTCAAGATAGTCTCTTCAATAAATGGTGTTGGGAAAATTGGACAGATACATGCATAAAATGAAACTAGACCACCAAATTACAACATATACAAAAATAAACTCAAAATGTTTAAAGGACTTAAACGTAAGAGGTGAAACCATAAAAATCTTAGAAGAATCCACAGGCAGCAAAATATCAGACATATGTCCTAGCAATATCTTTACCGATATAGCTCCGAGGGCAATGGAAACTAAGGAAAAAATAAACAAATAGTACTACATCAAAATAAAAAGCTTCTGCACAGCAAATGACCATCAACAAAACAAAAAGAAAGCCCACTGAATGGGAGAACATATTTGCCAATGTTATCTCCGATAATGGTTTACTCTCCAAAATTTACAGGGAACTCATACACCTTAACAAAAGGAAGATAAACAATCCAATCAATAAATAGAAAAAGGACCTAAATAGACACTTTTCGAAAGGGGACATATAGAAGACCCAGAGACATATGAAAACCTGCTCAAAGTCACTAATCATCTGAGAGACGCAAATCAAAACAATGCGATACCATCTCACACCTGTCAGGAGGGCTATCATCAACTATTCGACAAACGACAAGTGCTGGCGAGAATGTGGAGAAAAAGGAACCCTTGTGCAAAGCTGGTGGGAATTCAGACTGGTGCAGACACTGTGAAAAATAGTATAGAGTTTCCAAAAAAATTATATATGGAACTCCCATATAACCCAGTAATCCCACTTCTAGGAATCTATCTCAAGAAATCAGAAACACCAATCAGAAAGGACATATGCACCCCTATATTCATAGCAGCACAATTTATGATAGCTAAGATTTGGAAACAGCCTAAGTGCCCATGAGCAGATGAGTGGATTAAAAAACTGTGGTACATCTACACAATGGAATACTATGCTGCTGAAAAAAAGAAGGAACGCTTACCATTTGCAACAGCATGGATGGACCTGGAGAGCATTATGCTAAGCAAAATAAGCCCATCGGAGAAAGATAAATATCACATGATCTCACTCATTTGTAGTCAATGGGGGAAAGAGGAGATATATATAATCCTATCTAATAATAGAGTAACATGTAAATTACCATCACTCCGCTACGCCCACGATTGGGCGGCGGGAGGCTGGGGGGCGGGACTCGGGGTAACCTATCCAGCCATTGAGAGGCACGGATCCGCTGCCACTGATGGGGGCTACCCTGCTGTTGAGAGGCACAGGGGGTGGGACTCCCGCCCCCTGTGCCTCTCAACAGCCAGATTCGCGGCCGCTGAGGGGGCCTGCCGCGGACACCCAGCTGCGCCTCTCAATGGCAGGGTAGCCAGGTGTCCGCGGCAGCCCCCCTCAGCGGCCGTTGAGAGGTGCAGGGTAGCCCCCCTCAGCGGCTGCAGACCATCAAAAGTGGAGGAGCTGGGTGCCTGTCTGCTCTGGCACCAGGCCTTTCAGAAGCCTCCGCTGAGCCGGAGGCTTCTGAAAGGCCTGGTGCAACAGCAGACAGGCACCCAGCTCCACCGCGAAAAGCGAAAGCGTGTAGGGGACCCTACACGTGCATGATTCAATCATGCACTGGGCCTCTAGTACAATATATAATACTTTAAACAATAAAGAATTTTTTTAAAAATATATTTTATTGATTTTTTACAGAGAGGAAGGGAGAGGGATAGAGAGTTAGAAATATCGATGAGAGAGAAACATCGATCAGCTGCCTCCTGCACACCCCCTACTGGGGATGTGCCCGCAACCAAGGTACATGCCCTTGACCAGAATCGAACCTGGGACCTTTCAGTCTGCAGGCCAACGCTCTATCCACTGAGCCAAACCGGTTTTGGCCTGAGAATAATCTTTATGGTATTTTACAAGAAATGAAAAGAGAATCTTGAAATGTATGGAATTAAAAAACTCAAATAGCAAAAACAAACTTGAGCGAGAACAAAGCTGGTGGCATCACACTTTCTGACTTCAATTTATTACAAAGAGAAAGCAAGCAAATGGTGTGTTGCTGGAGAAACACAGACACATACATCAACAGAAGAGAACAGAGTCAAACCCAGGTACATACTTAACATAATCTTTGACAAAGCTGTAAGACACAGAAAAAAGGAAAGATAGTTTCTTCAATGATTGGTGCAGCTAAAAATCAATATTCACATGTAAAAACAACAATACTGGACACTGCTGATAAAATGTAACTCAACCTGCACATCAGAATTTAATATCAGCGCTAAAACTTAAAACTCCCCAGGACAACCTAGAGAAAAAGCTTTGGAGATTTGGTTTAGACAGGATGTTCTGAATGTGACACCAACCTCCAGACAAAATAGAAAAAACAAACAGTCCTTATTAGAACAAATAAAGAAAAAAAGATTCTTCACAGCACAGCAGCAATAAACAAAATGAAATGAAAGGAAATCTAGAGAATGGAAGAAAATACTCCCAAATCATATGAGGGAATCGATTGGAGAGATTGTGAATTTGACTCCAATCAGCACAATAAAGAGAATATTGCAATATAGACAGCAATTCCCACAAATAGTTGGAGTTCCCAGGGAATAGTAAAGGTATGTAAATACTATACTGCAGGCAAATAAGGCAATGACTCTGTCTCAAAAGCAAACTCTACATGCACATTGAGTGGCCAGATTATTAAGATCTCTGAATGTATAATAATAATCTGGCCACTCAGTGTATATCCTATGTAATAAAAGGCTAATACGCGAATTATCCCCTTGACCAGGAGTTCAACCAGCAGGCAGGCTGGCCATCCACCCATGTCCCCTCCCCCTGGCCAGGCTGGCCGAACCCCACCCATGCATGAATTCATGCACCAGGTCTCTAATATGTCTCTCTCTCTCTCTCTCTCTCTCTCTCTCTCTCTCTATATATATATATATATATATATATATATATATATATATACACACACATATACATATATTAAGTGTGTGTGTGTATGTATATATATCTATATACCTATATATCTATACATCTACATATATATGTTATATATATCTATATATCTACATATATATGTTATATATATATACATACATACACACACACACACACACACTTAATGGTCAGATTATTATGCATTCAGATATCACAATAATCTGGCCACTAAGTGTATAACTTCATTAAAAATACTTAATTGCCCCAATCAGTTTGGCTCAGTGGATAGAGTGTTGGCCTGCAGACTCAAGGGTCCCAGGTGCAATTCCGGTCAAGGGCATGTACCTTGGTTGCGGGCACATCCCCAGTAGGAAGTGTGCAGGAGGCAGCTGATCAGATGAGATCGGGCGCGTTCAGGGTGGTATGGCCGTAGACTAGGAGGCAGCTGATCAGTGTTTCTCTCTCATCGAAGTTTCTAACTCTCTATCCCTCTCCCTTCCTCTCTGTAAAAAATCAATAAAACATATTTTAAAAAAATACTTAATTGCTAAGCACTAGTAACAAGCATCTGAGCTTACTAGAGAAATGGTGGCACTAGACCTGCTGAATGCACTGTTGACAAAAACATGGACTTCATAGAAAAGTGGGTCTGGGATATCAGTATCTGAGAAGCACAATTAAGCTCATGCAAATATAGGTGTTGTGTATGTCATAAGCAATCCTATTTAAAAAAGAGGTAATATGCAATTTGACCATCACGCTCTCACAAGATGATTGTCCCCATGTGCTCACAAGATGGCAACCCCCATGTGATCACAAGATGGCCGCCACTATGGCATCACAAGATGGCTGGCAGAGGAGGGCATTTGGAGGCAATTGTGCTGGAATGGGAGGGCCATTGGAGGGGATAGGGCCTGCAGGGAAGGGCAGTTGGGGGTGACCAGGCCTGAAGGGGAGGGCAGGAGGGGGGGATCAGGACTGCAGTGGAGGGCAGTTGGGGGGCACCTAGGACAGCAGGGGAGAACAGTTGGGGGGAACCAGGCCAGCAGGGGAGGGCAGTTATGGGCGACCAGGCCAGCAAGGGAAGGCAGTTAGGGGCAAGCAGGACTGCAGGTGAGGGCAGTTAAGGACAATCAGGCCAGCATGGGAGGGCAGTTGGGAGTGAGATCAGGCCAGCAGGGGAGGGCAGTTGAGGGCAATCGGGCCAGCAGGGGAGGGAAGTTGGGGACAATTGGGTCAGCAGGGAAGGGCACTTAAGGTGAGCAGGCAGGTAGGGGAGCAATCAGGCGTCGATCAGGCTGGCAGGGGAGTGGTTAGGGGGTGATCAGGCTAGTAGGCAGAAGCGGTTAGGGGCAATAAGGCAGGCAGGAAGGTAAGTGGTTGAGAGTCAGCAGTCCTGGAATGTGATAGGGATGTTCGAATGTCCACAGAGATCAGGCCTAAACCTGCAGTGGGACATCCCCTGAGGGCTCCCAGATTGGAGACGGTGCAGGCTGGGCTAAGGGTCACGCCCACCCCCATCCCCAGTGCACGAATTTCATGAACCTGGCCTCTAGTTAATATATAAAATATACAAGTTAATCTAAAAAAATCATTAACCAAAAAATACAGCTAATAAACAGGATAAGGATGTAGAGACAACTCTTTAAAAAAATAAATCACATGACCAACAGGAATATAGAAAAATGCTTTCCTCAGTAATCAAAATAAAATCCCTTAGGCTTCCTGCACCACTACCAACCACAAGTCCTTCCCTGTGAACTTAGTACAGCGGGGAGAACTGGGACTTCAGGAATAGAAGGGAGCAGCGGAAACAGACCCACCCTCCCCAGGACAGCAACTACCCAGGAAACTGGAAAATCAAGCAGAACCACAGTCTACATGGGAGGACACAGCACACCCTGGGAGATGGGGCCTGGGAAATCCCAAAGCCAAGTCCAGGTCACTGGTGAGAGTGAGGGTCTTACCCAGCGAGGATACAAGTCCAAAGTTCTCCAGCATCACATTCAGGTACAGCTGTCTCTGACCCTCATCAAGGAGGCTCCATTCCTCCCTGGAGAAGTACAGGGCAATGTCCTCAAAGGTCACACCAACCTGTCAGAATTGAGACGATTGAAACCAGAGCTGTCTCTCTGAGAACCTGCCATCCTGCTCCTTACACATCTCCCCCCCCTCAACCTCCTCCAGGGCACCCGGTTAGTGTGGACACCAGGCCCTAATGCCAGTGCAGGCTGCTCTCTCATCACAGTCCCATTACTCACTGGGATTGCCCTCAGCAGAGCAGCTGGGTTGGGTGGGAAGGATTGGGGGAGGGGAGGGTAGAGAGCAATGCCATTTAAGGTCAGGGCCATGCCTGCAGGGCCCCAGCCTTCCTGCCAAGCAATCCCACTGCAGTCCCTAGATCATGCCTCCAAGACACAGCCAAGCCTGGGTTTATGCTTCGCCTTTAAGTCCCCACACCAGGTCCCGGGGACCATCAGCTCACACTTCCTCCAGATGTGCACACCACTGGGTAACCTTTAACCTCTTCCCATCTTCAGTCCCAGGTTCACTCCCTCAGCTCTGCCCCCTTCCTGCTCCAATGCCACTGGATCTCCCTGGACTCACCCATGAACTTGGCACATGGCATGTAGAGAAGCTTGTCTTCCAGCCGGGTCCAGGACCACCCCAGGCCCCTGAGGGACCCCACAGCCGGGAAAGCCCCGATGAGGCTGTGACGTCCTCCCTGCAGCCTCTGATCTGTCCGCCCATCCTCACAGCCCACACCCTCAGGGAACCTCAGATGCCAGTCAGCCCTGTCCTCTCCGCCCTGCACTGGCTGTGCCTCAGAAGCCACAACGCTCCTCTCTCCCCTCCGCCTTCCTCACGGTCCTCCACGCGGACTGAGCTGCAGGACGTGACAGGCGCCCGCACCCGGGCGGTCCTGTTCGGTGTGAGGAGGCGGTGAGGGCCGGGGGACAGGAACTCACCTCAGCGAAGCTCCTCAGCGCGGGCGCCGCCATTGCTCTCTGTGGGCCGAGCGGGGCGGGAGCGGCGGGAGCAGCAGCCGCCCAGGGAATGGCGGTGCCTGTCCGAGGCCCGGCGCGGTCCAGGGAGCGACTGGGAGCTTCAACCCCAAGTGTGAGCTGTGAGCGCCCTGCAGGCGCCCCCCAGGGGCTGTGAGGCGGGCAACACCCCTCTCCTGCCTTCTCCACGGGACCCTGCGACCAGGAGCTCCTGACCGCCTGACAGACCTGAGAGAAGACAAAACGCCCGGAGGACTAGTCCCGCCCACAGAAATGGACAAAGGAAACTGCCTTTTCTGAGCCTCCATTGGCTCAGCCTGGTGGCATTCCATGCTCGGCCTTCTGGGTAATGTAGTTTCTAGCCTCCAAGTCCGGAATTCTGCATTTCCTCAGAGCTGAATCCAGGATTGGTTTCCAGGACAAATAGCCCAAGAACACACCAAGTCTACTCAGGCCCTCCAGCGCCTTCAAGGGAGGTGATGTCTGGAGCAAGTTTGTTTCTCCTGCACCTGCATGGCTTCCTTTAGCTGCTGGTTTTGCATATCTTGCTTCAGGACCTGCTCTTCCTGAATGGCAGGCATTGTTTCTTTATTCAAGACTTTTGCCATGCCGAAACCGGTTTGGCTCAGTGGATAGAGCGTCGGCCTGCGGACTCAAGGGTCCCAGGTTCGATTCCGGTCAAGGGCATGTACCTTGGTTGCGGGCACATCCACGGTGGGGGGTGTGCAGGAGGCGGCTGATCGATGTTTCTGTCTCTCTCTTCCTCTCTGTGAATGAATCAATAAAATATTAAAAAAGTAATAAAAAATAAATAGTGTGTACTTTGAGAGATGTACCATGATAAAAAAAAAAAAAAAAAGACTTTTGTCATGTGTCTCCTTCAGGCCCTATGTAGGGGGGCAGGTTGCTCAAGTCTCTAACTCTCTAACCTGCCTCCATTGAATCCATTATACAAAGTTAATGTCAAAAAACAGACATTCATACTTGTAGGGAGCGGTTATCGTGTTAAGCTTCCCACTGACCTGCTGGCCAAACTGCAAACATGTTCCAGCTTAGAGGGCACAGCCCTCTTAGCATAATTAAGCTCGATCTTGTGACTGCTCCCTAGATCTTTCCTGGGTAGCTAATGGACTGTGGGAGGTGCAGCAAGTGCTGCCAAAACTAGTGAAACTTACATGAACATTGTAAATTACCTTGTTTACCTCTGACTATAAATAAAGCATCAGTAAGGAAACCTGTTTGGCTCAGTGGATAGAGAACCAGCCTGGGGACTGACGGGTCCCAGGTTCGATTCCGGTCAAGGGCATGCACCTTGGTTGCAAGCATATCCCCAGTAGAGGGTGTGCAGGAGGCAGCTGATGGAAGTTTCTCTCCCATAGATGTTTCTCTCTATCCCTTCCTCTCTGTAAAAAAATCAATAAAATATATTTAAAAAAAAAAAAAGCATGTCTCTCCTTCAGGCCATATGTAGCTGGGGGAGATTGCTCAAGTCTCTAACCTGCTTCCATTGAATCCATTATACAACGTTAATGTCACAAAACAGACACTCATACTTAAGAGCATCTGGTTCTTGATGCAATCCAAAGTGTCAGCTCTGCAGAGACAAAACCCTAATTACCGAGGTCTCCTGTGGGTCAGACTCTGTGCTGGGATCAAAGAGGAGGCAGACAAACAGCAGCTCACTCTGAAAGAAGGTTCCCCTGGAGAAACCACTGCAGCTGAGAAATGATGGTGTTCCCCTGAACACGGGGAGGCCAAGGGTAAGGGCTCTGAGATGTAAAGGGAATGGGAGAAAACGCATAACTGCAACCATGGAAACAGGAGCTGCAGCTGAGCCACCCTGGTCCTCACCCTGCACCTGCTCCAGTGAAGGTGCTCATCAGTGGTAGAGACTGTGTCTGATGCTGAGAAAATAATGGTTAAAATCCAGCCCCATGAATCTGACTCTTGTCTGTGGAGTAAACGTGGGGAGCTGACTTCATTTCCCAGATACTGAATTTTGACAGCAATTTGATACGTTTCCATGTGCCCAGGTTGTTGTGAGAATTAAAAAGAGAAAATGCTCAGAAATCCAGGCAACAAGTACTCAGCTTGTTATTTTATTGATCTTGGGAGGCCAGAGTAAGTGCCATCAATCATCTGCACGTCACATTCAGCCAACTGAGATTCAGAGAGTTCCAGGGATTCTGCTGGAGATTCCCAGGTGGGCCACACCACAATGAGACTTGAGTGCCCATAGCACCTGCCTCCCTGCAGCAGTCAGTGGCTTCTTTTAGGTCACACGTATAGATATAAAGAGCCAGGGGCCATCGCAACCAAATGAACGACCAAACAAGCTGAGTGGGGCAACAAGGGCGGTAGGTGGGTTAGTGAGGTACAACCAAATGACTGACCATCAGGCTGTGTGCGGCGACCGAGCCGGAAGGGGGGTTACCAAGGGACAACCAATCGACTGACCAGCAGGCTGCATGGGGCAACCAGGCCGGCAGGAGAAGCAGTGAGGGGCAACCAAATGTCCGAAAAGCACATTGTGTGTGGCGACCAGGCCGGGGCGGGGGGGCGCGGAGTGGAGCATGAGGGTGACCAGGATGGCCGGGGGGCAGTTAGAGGTGACAAGGCTGGCAGGAAGGGGCAGTAAGGGGTGACCATGCTGGCGGGGGGGAGGGGGGTGGCAGTTAGGGGTGTCCAGGCCGGCGTGGGGGGGCACTTGGTGGCAACCAGGTTGTCAGCAGGGGGCAGTTGGGGGCACCCAGACTGGCAGGCAGAGGCAATTAGGGGTGATCTGGCAGGCAGGGGGGCTGTAGGGGCAATCAGGCAGGCAGGCAGTTGAGCAGTTAGGAGTCAGTGGTCCCGGATTGTGAGAGGGATGTGCGACTGCAGGTTTAGGCCCAATCGTAAAGACATCCCCCTAGGGGTCCTGGATTGGAGAGGATGCAGGCTAGGCTGAGGAGACCCCATTTCTGTGCACAAATTTCATGCACTGGGCCTCTAGTTTCCTAATAAAATGCACCCAAAAACAAAGGTGCATGTGGGTATTGGGGAATGAGAAGTATCTGTCCTGGGAATGTCTCCGCAGGGAGGGTGGGAGTTCAAAGGAGACGGAGACAGAGAGAAAAATCAATGCTGAGAGAGAATCATTGATCAGGTGCCTCCTGCACGCCCCACACTGCGGATCTCCCCAGATTGTGAATGGAACTGTGACCTCCTAGTTCATAGGTCCACATGGAAACACTGAGCCATGCCAGCTGTGCTCTCAACAATCATGTTCCTATATATTGGCCCCTCTCCTTTGTTCTATGAAATAAATGAAAATGTTTTAAAAAATAAATTATTTATTAAAAAGGAAAAATTATTAAAACATTATTCTAATACAAAGAAAGCATATAACACATCTGAAAAAAAGGCTAACCATGAATTCTTACAAAAAAGTACAAACAACAGTG
Source organism: Ia io (assembly GCA_025583905.1). Taxonomy (NCBI): domain Eukaryota; kingdom Metazoa; phylum Chordata; class Mammalia; order Chiroptera; family Vespertilionidae; genus Ia; species Ia io. The sequence goes on along the minus strand of JAJQQW010000021.1, from coordinate 46,503,428 downwards.
AGGTAGAATGACAAAATTACAGAATATGTTTAAACTAGAGGCCTGATGCACAAAACTCATACACTCAGGGGTGATCCCTCAGCCCAGCCTGTGCCCTCTTGCAGTCTGGGAGCCCTCAGGGGATGTTCGACTGACAAAGGTAAGTAACACTTATCCTATCTAATAAAGAGGGAATATGCTAATTGACTATCACACCCTCACAAGATGGTGACACCCACAGCCAATAAAGAGGGAATATGCTAATTGAATACCACACACTTGAAGATGGTGGTGCCCACAGACACATGAACGCGGTGCCCAGTTCCCTCAGGCCCCTGGAGTGGCAGGTGCGTGACACTGCCAGGCCCGCCCATTCTGCGCATCTGCCTCTATTGTCCCCCAGTCCCCACAGCCCCCAGTAGCCAAGGGCCGGCCCGAGGCACAGGAAAGCCTCAGATGTCGGCTGCCCAGCTGCCCAGGGCCGCCTGAAGCTCAGGTACCCAGGGCCATCCGAGGCTTGCGCTGCCAGCAGTGGCAGCAGCATGATGGGGGTATCGCCTTCCCAATTGTTGGGTGGTCTTCCGCCCCTGAGAATTCCTGAACTGTGACAGGGGGCAGGCTGGCCTGAGAGACCCACCCATCAATGCATGGATTTTCATGCACCTGGCCTCTAATATTCATATAAGAATTATAAAGAAATGTTTGTACCAGCTTTATTAGAAATAACCAAATATTTATTAACCTTTTGCACTCGGATGTCGAGTGTGACTTGACACGGTTAGCATTGAGATTAAAATTACTCTTTGAATGTATCAATAATTTGAAATATAAAAAAAATCCAAATAAATAAGTTTGTATGAAAAGAAACTCCAGTTTTTTATTCTACTGCTGTGCTTTGTAAAATCTGGGGTATTTAAAAAATTAAATCCCGAGTAGAATAAAGGAATCGAGAAAAAAGCAAGCGAGTGCAAAGGGTTAAAATGGACAACATAATGGTGATATATTCAAAGGTAAGAATATCTACCAGAGCACTAGCCGGTTTGGCTCTGGATAGAGCATAGGCCTGCAGACCAAAGGGTCCCAGGTTGGATTCCGGTCAAAGGCATGTAAGTTGGTTGAAGACTCCTTCCCAGCCTGGGCCCTGGTCACAGCTAATGCAGGAGGCAACCAATCGATGTGTTTCTCTCACATCAATGTTTCTCTCTGTCTTTCCCTGTCTCTTCCACTCCCCCTAAAAATTCAATGGAAAAATATCTTGGGTAAGGATTAACAACAAGAGTATCTATAAAAAAAAAAAGAGATGAGTTATTAATATATCTTAAATAAATCCCTAAGAATTTATGAAATATAAATTAAAGCAGAAAAATACTTAGAAAATGCAAAGTTCTTTAATAAAATGGAATGTAAATCCATGGGTACTGGGAAAGCTGTGAAGAACAGACAGATTAAATGAGGTCATGAAGCAACTACATAGTGACTGATATGGTCAGTATTATGAGTGTAATGATGGTTTCAGTTTCATGCATGTCAGATTTATGGAAACACTACTCTTAACGCATGTAATTTAAACATTACAGCTATTAAAAAATGGTTCAAGATAAAAGAAATGTACGTTCACCTGTTTTGGAAGAAAAGGTTTGGCAACTCTATATTCAATCTACATTCTTACGCCCTCTGCGTGAGAGTCTCATCTCAATGACAGAAAATGTAACAAACAATGAAGAACTTTCACCCAAACGCACTGGAATGCTGACTGGGTCACAAAAGCCACATCCCTGGATTAAAGACAGCCTTTGTCTTCATCTTTGTTCTGCTGCCAGAGCACCAATGGCTCAGATGGGAACATCTGAGAAGCTACAGGAGCCCACAAAACCTCTTGATTACAATCAATGACAACGACCGCTCCACAGAAGATAAACATGCCTGGAGTCCCTCAGATCGGGGTAATACCGCTCCTGTAGTTTTTACATCAAAAAATTTTCTAAGAAAGAAAAAAAATATTTCGGCATGCAGGTTTAGATGAAGACCATTCCATCTAATAGGCTGCAGTCTGGTGCAACAACAATTAGGTCAGTGTTTCTGCAGTGAAAGGGTTTCTCCTCCAACCAGTGACCATCACCCATGGAATTGAAGGCATTAGGGCACATGGCCCTCTGCAATACCTGGGCAGGAGGTTCCCTTCAAATGTCTTAGCATCTCCTGAAAACAAGAAAAAATTCACGCTGCTCCCAGACATACTTGAGATTCTCACAGCTCCCGCGCTCCCCCCCTTTTGAAGTGATCTCTGTGTCTCAAAGCATCAATCTTCACATGAGGACTAGAGTCCACAGTGTTTCCTGGGAAATTATGGGCAGCAGTGTAAATTTGGCAAAAACTGCTGAGCTAATTTCTACACCATAGTCTGACCCAAACAACAAAAATTTTGGAGAGCCCATAAGTTTTTCACCTGATCATGCTTAGAGAGCCTAGATTTCCTTATAAACTAAGCTACAGACTCAATAGAACACCCAAGATTAAAGAAGTCATAGGATAAAGCCTTCATTATTTTGCAAAGAAAGAGACCTGAGACCGGCAATTCTTCCACTGGTGACTGAGGCACAAAATAAATTCATCACTGGCATCTAAGGAAACCATGTCCCCGACAATGGCAGTCCCTCTGCAACCTTACATTTACTGGGGCCAACAGTAATGAGTCCTATGTGGCAACTCATGACAGGGATACAAGGAAGAACTAAGGGCTGAGGTATTCCTAATTTCCTTCAACAAATTAGTCAACAGAGTTAGCTTCCCTGGACACATGAGGATGGGGATTGATGCCATCTGTAGGGACATTATAGGTGGTTCCTGTGAAATACCTTCAGCAACAGAAATATGCAGTGATATACACCTGGGAAGACATCTCTGTATGTTAGAAAGTGCTATATAGATACATATGGTTCCAACATAAATACCAATAAATACAACAACAAAAATAGTTGAGGGGATGTTATAACATGTAGGTGATTGAATGTATCAGATATAATTCAGACTGAGACTTCACAAATTTTCTTATACTATAGTTAAGTCCTAGGAAAATACATTTCCTACACATTTAAGAAATTTTTCACATTTGGACTCTTTTGTGCGGAGCGAATTTACAAATTTGGCTGAGAGAGATCTCACATTAGCTACAGTCATAACGGCTTTCTCTAGTGTGAGCTCTCTGATGACATTGAAGACTACTGCTCCTTGTAAAAGATTTTCCACAATCACTGCATTTATAAGCCTTTTCTCCTGTGTGAACTATCTGATGAGTACGAAGGTGCGTCGTAGTACGAAAAGATTTCCCACATTCACTGCATGTGTAAGGCTTTTCCCCAGTGTGAACTCCCTGATGATACTGGAGACCACTGAATTGTGTAAAAGTTTTCCCACATACACTGCATTGATAAGGCTTTTCTCCAGTGTGAATTCTCTGATGACGACGAAGGGCGGTGCTCCAGGTAAAAGATTTCACACATTCACTGCATTTATAAGGCTTTTCTCCAGTGTGAACTCTCTGATGAATACGAAGGTTGGTGTTAGTGCTAAAAGATTTCCCACATTCACTGCATTTGTAAGGCTTTTCTCCAGTGTGAACTCTCTGATGAATACGAAGATGGTTGTTAGTGGTAAAAAATTTCCCACATTCACTGCATTGATAAGGTTTTTCTCCTGTATGAACTCTCATGTTTATGAAGGTGAGAGATATTTTTAAAAGATTTTCCACATTCACTGCACTCATAAGGCCTTTCTCCTGTGTGAACTCTCTGATCATAATGGAGGGCACTGCTACTGGAAAAAGCTTTTCCACATTCACTGCGCTCATAAGGCCTGTCTCCAGTGTGCAAAGCTTGCTGATCACCTAGGCTGTTACCATTGCTAAAAGCTTTCCCATATTCAAGGCACTGATAAGGCCTTTCTCCAGTGTGCAAAGCTTCATGATCACCTTGGCTATTACTACTGCTAAAAGCTTTCTCATATTCACTGCACTGATAAGGCCTTTCTCCAGTGTGACCTCGCTGTTGATCATGAAAGCAAGAAAATTTGATAAAATATTTTCCACATTCAGAGGACACAAAACACTGATTTCCTGAATAAAAACCCTTTTCCTGAATAAACGTGTGGGTGTAACTAATGTCTTTTCTGGTGTAATCATTTTGTCTCCTTTGAAAAGTCATCACACATGCTGGAGTAGCATTTGGACTGTCCCTGGTCTGAGTAGCCTTTAGGTAGAGATGACCTAACCCGGTAAGAACACCCTGCTGAACCTCCCTGCAGGAGAAATTATTTTGGGACACATTGAAATTGCAGCTGTTTGCAAGTGAGATCCTGTCCACACCTCTAATGAAAGTGTTCTCTCTCATGGGCTGCTGGTGAAATTTTACACGGAAGTAAAACCGTTTTGCACATGCGCCACACCTCAACAGTATCTGTCTGTGTTGTGCTCCCTGTAGCTCCATCACGTGGAAAATGTTTCCCAAGACGAGTCCACAACTCTCACAGGGGTGGCTCTTCTGGGAAGACAAGGCTACCTTGGGATTCCTTGCCTGTGACACTCTTACAGAAACCTTCTGTTCCGTTGCTTCCTCCACATTCTCTGCTCCACAGCAGCAACCTGAACAAAAGGAAACACTGGTTAAGTACATGTTGCCCTTATGAAAACAGAATATCTTCATCACAAATGTTTATCTATCATGACTAGACATGATTCCACAGAAAGACTTTCAAGATGAGTGAGGTAGCCTCTGAGGAAATTGCTGTTATACATAACGTGGGCCCAAAAGTCAGTCGATGAGGAAAATCTCACCAACGGAGGGACAGAAGCACAGGATGGGATACAAAGAAGAGAGGAAGGCTCTACTCATTATTCCTGCACAAACGGCTTCTTTAGGACCTTACATGCTGACCATGTGAGTCTGTGTAAAATAATTTAAAGCTGCTCAAAGCCATAGAAATTAATTGTATTAGAGAACATGAAGTTCAACATCAGTATAATAATACGAGTGCACTCCAAGGTGCTGCAGGTATAGATGAATGTTGGAGTGCAGTAAAGAGAGACCTGTGAAAGAGGCAGAGGTGCAAAGTCCAGAGAGGTTAAGGTTATCCGTTTGCTGGGAATCCAAGTAGAAATGATCACTATTACAACTGAGTAGTTGGCAAAGTATCAACATAAGCACAAACAAGCATAACTGGGTGAGAAATGGGCAACTGTAAGAAAACACGGGGTTTCTAGCTATGAATGTAACAAAGTCCAGCCGAGAATTCCTCCCCTATGATTCTTCACCAAAGCAAGACCGCCTGTGGGTCCACTGTGTCAATCACAAAGTTGTGTTTCTTCTGTGATGCACAAATGATTCTTCCCCTAAATCCCATTTGAGCCATAACCGGTTTGGCTCAGTGGATAGAGCGCTGGCCTGTGGATTGAAAGAACCCAGGTTTGATTCCAGTCACGGGCATGTACCTTGGTTGCGGGCACATCCCCAGTGGGAGGTGTGCAGGAGGCAGCTGATCGATGTTTTTCTCGCATTGATGTTTCTGACTATCTCTCTCCCTTTCTCTCTGTAAAAAATCAATAAAATAATTTTAAAAAAAATCCTATTTGAGTCACTACAAAAACAAGGGTTAGAGTTACCTCCAGCAGACATTGTGCTTCTGCTATCATTGACCCTAGTGGCTTGTTCTTCAAAAAATACTGGAAATTTTTGCCTTTAAGAAACACAGAATGCCTTGGCCAGTATGGCTCAGTTGACTAGAACATCGTCCTATATACCAAAGGGTTGAGGATCCCATTTCCATGCAAGGTACATATCAGTATGTGGGTTCCATTTCCAGTTAATTTGTGTGCAGAAGGCAGCCTATTGATGTTTCTCCATCAAGTGATGTTTCTCTCTCTCTCTCTTCCTCTCTATGTGAAACCAATAATAAATGAATGAATAAAAATTTCAAGGTAGCCAAACATAACAGAACTGAAAAAAGTCTAGAGACAAAGTAAATAAAAAGACAACCCACCAAAAATCATGTACAAAATTCAGAGAATGTAATTTTAAGAGAAAATTTTATAGAAATAAAAAGCCTACATTATGAAAAATAATCTCACAAAACCTAACCTGCCATATCAGGAATCTAGAAACAAAACAAGAAATTAAACCCAAAGGTTGCAAAAAAAATGAAACAATAAATATTTGAAAACGCATCAATAAACAGGAGACAAGCCGAAGCCGGTTTGGCTCAGTGGATAGAGCGTCAGCCTGCGGACTGAAAGGTCCCGGGTTCGATTCCGGTCAAGGGCATGTACCTAGGTTGCGGGCACATCCCCAGTGGGGGGTGTGCAGGAGGCAGCTGGTCGATGTTTCTCTCTCATCGATGTTTCTAACTCTCTATCCCTCTCTCTTCCTCTCTGTAAAAAATCAATAAAATATATTTTTAAAAAAATAATAATAAATAAATAAACAGGAGACAAGACAAAATAAAAGAATACCTAACAAAGCACTTTTCTTAAAAATATAAAAATGGGCAAATCTTGAACTAGTCTAAAGCAAAAAACAAGAACAAATAAATAAACAAAAACAAGCCTCAAAGAAATGAAAAGTAAGACATTACACCTGACACTATGAACCACAGAGCATCAGAAGAGATGTTGAAGTTAGGAGACCACATTACCCTCCATAGAAAAATTTGTCAAGATACCATATGAGCTTCTGAAATAAACAAATTCAGAGCGCTGGCCAGGTAGATGATTTTTTAAGTGTGTGGTCCCGACGCACCAAGGTGGTGGTGTGATCGCCGATCAGGGCACGTGTAGGGGACAACCAATGAATGGGTAGATGGGTAGAAAAGAAGATCAATGTTTCCCTTTTTCTCTGTCTCACTTCCCGTCTCTAAAATAAATAAATAAAGGCTGCCCAGTATGGCTCAGTGATTGAGCATTGGCCCATGACTTAGGAGGTCACAATTCCATTCCTTGTCAGGGGACATGCACAGATTGCCGGCCCAATATCCAGTGGGGGGTGTGCAGGAGGCAGCTGATAAATGACTCTCTCTCATTATTCATGTTTCTATCGCTCTCTCCTCTTCCTCTCTAAAATCAATAAAATATATTTACAAAATTAATAAAGAAATAATTGAAAGAATAAATAAATAGTCCTGACCCGTGTCGCTCAGTGCTGATTGCCTGCCTGTACACTGGAAGGTCATGGGACCGATTTCCAATAAGGGGCAGGTACGTGGGTTTCAGGTTCAATCCCCCCTCTTAGTGGGGCACATGTGGGAGGCAACCAACTGATGTTTCTCTCTCTCTCTCTCTCTCTCTCTCTCTCTCTGTCTCTTTCTCTCTGCCTTTTTCTCTCTCTGTCTCTAAGAAAAAAAAAATCAATGGAAAAAATATTCTCACTATTCAGGTGAAGATAAAAGAAGAATAAGTAATTAAATTTAGAAAAGTTACGGGAGAGGAGATCCAAAATGGCAGTGTAGGTAAAAGCCTATACTTGGTGCCTCCCACAACCACATCAAAATTACAACTAAAATACAGAACAACCATCAGGCAGAACCATCAACATAATAAAAGCCATATATGACAAACTTACAGCTAACATCATACTCAATGGGCAAAAACTAAAATCATTTTCCATAAGAACAGGAACAAGGCAGGGATGCCCACTTTCACCACTCCTGTTCGACACAGTACAGGAAGTGCTAGCCATAGCGACCAGACAAGAAGAAAAAATGAAAGGCAATGAGAGCCCTAGCCGGTTTGGCTCAGTGAACAGAGCATCGGCCTGCGGACTGAAGGGTCCCAGGTTCGATTCCGGTCAAGGGCATGTACCTTGGTTGCAAGCACATCCCCAGTAGGAAGTGTGCAGGAGGCAGCTGATAGATGTTTCTCTCTCATTGACGTTTCTAACTCTCTCTCCCTCTCCCTTCCTCTCTATAAAAAAAAATCAATAAAACATATAAAAAAAAAAGGCAATGAGATTGGAAAAGAAGTAAAACTGGCATTATTCACAGATGACATGGTATTGTACAAAGAAAACCCTAAAGACTCCATCAAAAAACTACTAAATATAGTAAGTGCATTCAGCAATGTAGCAGGATACAAAATTAACACCCAGAAATATATGGCTGTTTATACACCAATAATGAACTCACAGAAAGAGAAACAAACAAACAACAACAACAAAAAAAACCAATCCTATCTACCATTGCAACAAAAAAATGAGGATACCTAGGCATAAACTTAAGTAAGGAGATAAAAGACCTGTAATCGGAAACCTACAGGAAGTTGAAAAAAGAGATAGAAGAAGCCCTAACTGGTTTGGCTCAATGGATAGAGCATCGGACTGTGGACTGAAGGGTCGATAGTTAGATTCCGGTAAAGGGCATGTACCTTGGTTATGGGCACATCCCCAGTAGGGGGTATGCAGGAGGCAGCTGATGGATGTTTTTCTCTCATAGATGTTTCTAACGCTCTCTCCCTTCCTCTCTGTAAAAAATCAATACAATATATATATTTTTAATATATTTTTATTGATCTTGAGAGAGAGGGAGAGAGGGAGGGAGGGAGGGATGGAGAGAGAGAGAGACATCAACGAAAGAGGAAGTCATCCATTGGCTGCATCCTGCACAATCCCCAGTGGGGATCGAGCCCACAACCCGTGCATGTGCCCAGACGAACCGGTGACCTCCTGGGTTCCAGGGTTGACACTCAACCACTGAGCCACACAGGCTAGGCAATACAATATATATATATTTTTTTTTTTAATTGATTTTTTACAGAGAGGAAGGGAGAGGGATAGAGAGTTAGAAACATCAATGAGAGAGAAACATCAATCAGCTGCCTCCTGCACACCCCCCACTGGGGATGTGCCCGCAACCCAGGTTACATGCCCTTGACCGGAATCGAACCTGGGACCTTTCAGTCCGCAGGCCAATGCTCTATCCACTGAGCCAAACCGCTTTTGGCTACAATATATTTTTTTTAAAAAAGAAAAAAAAGAGATAGAATAAGAATATACCGTGTTCATGGGTTGGTAGAATCAACATCATTAAAATGTACATACTATCCAAAGCAATCTACAGATTCAATGCAATCCCTATTAAGATACCAACGGCATATTTCACAGACCTAGAACAAACTCTCCAAAAATTCATATGGAATAAAAAAAACCCTGAAGAGCCACAGCAATCTTGAGAAAGAAGAACAAAGTGGGAGGGATCACAATACCAGATACCAAGCTATATTACAAAAATGCCTGGTACTGCCACAACAACAGACATAGAACAATGCAACAGAACAGAGAACCCAGAAATCGACCCAAACCATTATGCTCAACTAATATTTGAAAAAGGAGGCAAGAGCATACAATGAAATCAAGATCGTCTCTTCAATAAATGGTGTTAGGAAATTTGGTCAGATACATGCAAAAACATGAAACTGGAACACCAACTTACACCATACTAAAAACAAACTCAAAATGGCTAAAGGACATAAATGTAAGACGGAAACCATAAAAATCCTACAGAGTCCACAGGCAGAAAATTAGCAGACATATGTCATAGCAATATCTTTACAGACACAGCTCCTATGGCTATGGAGACTAAGGAGAAAATAAACAAATGGGACTACATCAAAATAAAAAGCTTCTGCACAGCAAAGGAAACAATCAACAAAACAACAAGAGAGCACAGTGCATGGGAGAACATATTTGCCAATGATACTCCCGGTAAGGATTTAATCTCTAAAATTTACGGAGAACTCATACAAGTTAACAAAAGGAAGATAAACAACCCAATCAAAAAATGGGAAAAGGACCTAAATAGACACTTTCGAAAGAGGACCTACAGAAGGCCCAGAGACATGAAAACATGCTCAAAGTCACTAATCATCCGAGAGATCCACATCAAAACCACAATACGGTACCATCTCACACCTGTCAGAATGGCTATCATCATCAAACCCACAAACAAGTGCTGGCGAGGATGCGGAGAAAAAGGAACCCTCGTGCACTGCTGGTGGGAATGCAGACTCCTGCAACCATTGTGGAGAACAGTATGGAGTTTCCTCAAAAAGTTAAAAATGGAACTCCCATTTGACCCAGTAATCCCACTTCTAGGTCAATATCCCAAGAATCCAGAAACAGCAATCAGAAAGAATATATGCACCCCTATGTTCATAGCAGCACAATTTATGATAGCTAAGATTTGGAAACAGCCTAAGTGACTATCAGCAGATGAGTGGATTAAAAAACTGTAAAACATATACACAATCAAATATTATGCTGCTGTAAAAAAGAAGGAATGCTTACCATTTGTAACAACATGGATGGACCTGGAGAGCATTATGCTAAGTAAAATAAGCCAGTTGGAGAAAGATAAATATCACATGGTCTCGCTCATTTGTAGTCCATGGGGGAAAGAGGAGACACATGTAATACAATATGTAATACTTTAAACAATGAAGAATTTTTAAAAAAGAAATATGGTGAAAATATCTATAGTACACAACGCACTCTACAGATTAAATGCAGTTCTGAGTCATTTGCCTCTCAGCATAATCATTATTGCTTGTCTCATTTTCGGTTCTTTTAAGTGTATTTCTTGTATCACATGATTTCACTCATCTAGGGGAAATAATGAACAACATAAACTGATGAACAAAAACAGACCTGGACCGGGTGAGGCCACACGCCCCTGGGTCTGGGAGAGGCCACACGCACCTGGGTCCGGGTGAAGCTGGACCCGGGTCCGGGTGAGGCCGTGTGCCCCTGGATCTGGGTGAGACTGGGTCCCGGGTCCAGGTGAGGCCGCGCGCACCTGGGTCCGGGTGAGGCCATGCACCCCTGGGTCCGGGAGAGGCCACGCGCCCCTGGGTCCGGGTGAGGCCATGCGCCCCTGGGTCCGGGTGAAGCTGGATCCCAGGTCCGGGTGAGGTTGTGTGCCCCTGGATCCGGGTGAGGCTGGGTCCTGGGCCCGGGAGAGGCCACGCGCCCCTGGGTCTGCGGGAGGCCACGCGCCCCTGGGTCCGGGTGAGGCATCGCGCCCCTGGGTCCGGGTGAAGCTGGATCCCGGGTCCGGGTGAGGCCGTGTGTGCCCCTGGATCCGGGTGAGGCTGGGTCCCGGGCCTGGGTGAGGCCACGCGCCCCTGGGTCCGGGTGAGGCCACACGCCCCTGGGTTCGGGTGAGGCTGGGTCCCGGGCCTGGGTGATGCCACGCACCCCTGGGTCTGGGAGAGGCCACGCGCACCTGGGTCTGGGGGAGGCCACGCGCCCCTGGGTCTGGGGGAGGCCACGCGCCCCTGGGTCCGGGTGAGGCCTTGCGCCCCTGGGTCAGGGTGAAGCTGGATCCCGGGTCTGGGTGAGGCCGTGTGCCCCTGGATCCGGGTGAGGCTTGGTCCCGGGCCCGGGTGAGGCCACGCGCCCCTGGGTCCGGGTGAAGCTGGATCATCCCGGGTCCGGGTGAGGCCACGCGCCCCTGGGTTTGGGAGAGGCCACGCGCCCCTGGGTCCGGGTGAGGCCACAAGCCCCTGGGTCCAGGTGAGGCCATGCGTCCCTGGGTCCGGGTGAAGCTGGATCCCGGGTCCGGGTGAGGCCGTGTGCCCCTGGATCTGGGTGAGGCTGGGTCCCGGGCTTGGGTGAGGCCACGCACCCCTGGGTCTGGAAGAGGCCATGTGCACCTGGGTCCAGGTGAGGTCACGCGCCCCTGGATCCGGGTGAAGCTGAATCCCGGGTCCGGGTGAAGCCGTGTGCCCCTGGATCCAGGTGAGGCTGCGCGCACCTCGGTCCGGGAGAGGCCACGCACCCCTAGGTCTGGGTGAGGCCACACGCCCCTGGGTCTGGGTGAGGCCACGCGCCCCTGGGTCTGGGTGAAGCTGGATCCTGGGTCCGGGTGAGGCCATACGCCTCTGGGTCCGGGAGAGGCTGGGTCCCGGGTCCGGGCGAGGCTGTGTGCCCCTGGGCTCGGGTGTGGTCACATGCCCCTGGGTCTAGGTGAGACCTCACGCCCCTGGGTTCGGGTGAGGCCACGTGCCCCTGAGTCCGGGTGAAGCCGTGCCCTTGGGTCCAGCCGAGACCAAACCAGAGGGTGTCGGACCTGCATTACCACCATTTGTCCACCATCCAGAGCTGAGGGGTCAGTGCCGACATGTACACATAAGGAACTGGTGGACATTGATATTGGGTCTCAAAAGAACTGTTGGTCCAGAAAGAAACTCACTACAGACTGATTCATTTTCCTGTCAGCATAACTATTTTTACTCGTCTCACATTCAGTTCTTATAAGTATATCTCTAGTGACACATGATCTCGCTCATCTAGGGGAAATGATGAACAACATAGACTGATGAACAAGAACAGAACCAGAAACAAGGAGGCATCGATCGGACTGTCGGGCCTCGGGGGGAGGATAGGAGAGGGTGAAGGGAGGGAGGAGAGATCAACCAAAGGACTTGTGTGCATGCATATGAGCCTAACCAATGGTTAAGTTCAACAGGGGGATGGGGCATCCGTGGGGAGGGGTGTGGGATGGGAATGGGGGGATGAGGACAAATATGTGACACCTTAATCAATAAAGAAATTTAATAAATAAAAAAAAAAAAAAAAAAAAAAAAAAAAAAAACAGACCTGGAGACAGGGAAGCATTGATCAGACTGTCAAACCTCAGAGGGAAGGTAGGGGAGGGTGGGGGGAAGGGGGAGAGATCAACCAAAGGACTTGTGTGCATGTATATAAGCCTAGCCAATGGACACAGACAACAGCGGGGTGAGAGCATACGTGGGGAGGGGTTTGGGATGGAATGGGGGGATGAGGACAAATATGTGATACCTTAATCAATAAAGAAATTTTAAAAAAATAAATAAATGCAGTTCTGAGGATAATACCTATGGTATTTTACCAAAAAAATAAAAAGAGAATCTTGAAATGTATGGAATTAAAAAACTCGAACAGCTAAAGCAATCTTGAGCGAGAACAAAGCTGGTGACATAAACTTCCTGACTTTAATTTATTACCAAGAGAAAGCAAGCAAACAGTGTGTTGCTGGAGAAACACAGATACATATATAAACAGAACAGAACAGAAAACACAGAAGTAATCTTGGTTTGAAGTAATCTTTGTCAAAGCTGCAAGACACAGAATAAGAGAAAGACAGTTTGCCGAAACCGGTTTGGCTCAGTGGATAGAGCGTCAGCCTGTGGACTGAAGGGTCCCAGGTTCGATTCCGGGCAAGGGCATGTACCTTGGTTGCGGGCACGGGCATGTACTTTTGTTGCGGGAACATCCCCAGTAGGGGGTGTGCAAGAGGCAGCTGATCGATGTTTCTCTCTCATCGATGTTTCTAGCTCTCTATCCCTCTCCCTTCCTCTCTGTAAAAAAATCAATAAAATACATTAAAAAAAAAGAGAGAGAGAGAAAGACAGTTTCTTCGATGAATGGTGCTGCTAAAAATCAATACTCACATGTAAAACAAGAATACTGGACACTGCTGATAAAATTTACCTCTACCTGCATGACAGAGTTAAACCTCAGCGCTAAAACTGAAAACACCTCAGGACAATCTAGAGAAAAAGCTTTCGAGATTTGTTTTGGACAGGATGTTCGGAATAGGACACCAACCACCAGATAAAACAGAAAAAATAAACAGTCCAGACTGCAAGAAATAAAACAAAAATTAAAAAAGCTGCTTCACAGCACAACAGCAATAAACAAAACGAAAAGAAAGAAAATCTAGAGAATGGGAGAAAACATTCGCAAATCATATGAAGGAATCACTTTAGATACTGTGGATTCGGTTCTGATCAGCACAATAAAGGGAATACTGTGATATAGACAGAAATTCACACAAACAGTGGGAGTTCCCCAGGGATAATAAAGATATGTTAATACTATACTGCAAATAATAACAATGCAATGATTCTGTCTGAAAAGCAAATTCTATATAACTTCATTAAAAATACTTTATTGCTAAGCACTAGTAACAAGCATCTGAGCTTGCTAGAAACATGGTGGCACTAGACCTGCTGAAGGCAGGGTTGCCAAAAACATGGACTTTGTAGAAAAGTGGGTGTGGGGAAGTAATATCTGCAAAGCACAATTAAGCACATGCAAAAATATGTGTTCCTGTACATAGTAAGCAATTAATATATAAAATATAGAGGTATTCAAAACAATCTTTAACCAAAACAGGATAAAAAAGTAGAGACAATTCTTCCAAAAATAGGTACAAGTGACCAACAGGAATATAGAAAATGCTTTCCTCACTGATCAAGGTGGAATCCCTCAGGCTTCCTGCAACACTACCAACCCCAAGTCCTTCCCTGTGAACTTAGTACAGCGGGGAGAATTTGGACTTCAGGAATAGAAGGGAGCAGGGGAAACAGACCCACCCTCCCCAGGACAGCAACTACCCAGGAAACTGGAAAATCAAGCAGAACCACAGTCTACATGGGAGGACACAGCACACCCTGGGAGATGGGGCCTGGGAAATCCCAAAGCCAAGTCCATGTCATTTTGAGAGGTAGGGTCTTACCCAAAGAGGATACAAGTTCAAAGTTCTCCAGCATCACATTCAGGTACAGCTGTCTCTGACCCTCATCCAGGAGCCTCCATTCCTCCCTGGAGAAGTACAGGGCAATGTCCTCAAAGGTCACGCCAACCTGTCAGAATTGGGACAATTGAAACCAGAGCTGTCTCTCTGAGAACCCCCACTCCTACTCCTTACACACCTTCCCCCCCTCAACCTCCTCCAGGGCACCCGGTTAGTGTGGACACCAGGCCCTAATGCCAGTGCAGGCTGCTCTCTCATCACAGTCCCATTACTAACTGGGATCGCCCTCAGCAGAGCAGCTGGGTTGGGTGGGAAGGATTGGGGAGGGGAGGGGAGAGAGCAATGCCATTTAAGGTCTGGGCGATGCCTCCAGGTCCCAGCCTTCCCCACCAAGCAATCCCACTGCAGTCTCCTAGATCATGCCTCCAAGACACAGCCAAGCCTGGGTTTATGCTTCGCCTTTAAGTCCCCACACCAGGTCCCGGGGACCATCAGCTCACACTTCCTCCAGATGTGCACACCAATGGGTAACCTTTAACCCCTTCCCATCTTCAGTCCCAGGTTCACTCCCTCAGCTCTGCCCCCTTCCTGCTCCAATGCCACTGGATCTCGCGGGACTCACCCATGAACTTGGCACATGGCATGTCGAGAAGCTTGTCTTCCAGCCGGGTCCAGGCCCACCCCAGGCCCCTGATGGACCCCACAGCCGGGAAAGCCCCGATGAGGCTGTGCCGTCCTCCCTGCAGCCTCTGATCTGTCCGCCAATCCTCACAGCCCACACCCTCAGGGAACCTCAGATGCCAGTCAGCCCTGTCCTCTCCGCCCTGCACTGGCTGTGCCTCAGAGGCCACAACGCTCCCCTCTCCCCTCCGCCTTCCTCACGGTCCTCCACGCGGACTGAGCTGCAGGACGTGACAAATGCCCCTCAGGCTGTGGTGTTCGGTGTGAGGAGGCGGTGAGGGGCTGGGGGACATGAACTCACCTCAGCGAAGATCCTCAGCGCGGGCGCCGCCATTGCTCTCTGAGGGCCGAGCGGGGCGGGAGCGGCGGGAGTAGAAACCGCCGCAGGAATGGCGGTGCCTGTCCCGGGACTGAGGTGGGTCCGTGCGGTGACTCCGAGTTTCATTCCCACGTGTGAGCTGTGAGCACCACCGGAGGCTCCGTCCAATGGCTGGGTGGCGGGGAAAAGAACTGTCCAGCCTTCTCCATGGGACTGTGCGCCTAAGACAAAAATCTGAGAAGATAAAACCGCGCCACAAGGACTACCGGTCCCGCCCTACAGAAGCGGCCAAACGGAAATACCTTCTCTGAGCCCCCATTGGCTAAGACTGGTGGCATTCCATGCGTGGCCTTGTGGGTAATGTAGTTTCTCCGCTCCAAGATTAGGATGCGGTATTTCTCAGTTGACTCCAGGACTGGAGTTAGGGGCAAATAGCCCAAGAACACACCAAGTATACTCAGGGTCCTCTAGCGCCTTCAGGGGAGGTGATGTCAGGAGGAAGTTTGTTTCTGAGGCACCTGCGTGGCTGGTTTTGCATATCTTTCTTCAGGACCTGCTCTTTCTGAAGGGCAGGCATTGTTTCTTCATTCAAGACTTTAGCAAGTGTCTCCTTCAGGACAATTGTAGCTTGCAGAGATTGCTCAAGTCTCTAATTTGATTTAACCTGCCTCCATTGAATCCATTATACAAGGTTAATGTTACAAAACAGACACTCATACTTAAGAGCATCTGCTTCTGCCCTAATTGGTTTGGCTCAGTGGCTGGAGCGTTGGCCTGAGGACTCAAGGGTCCCACGTTCCATTCCAGTCAAGCGCATGTATCTTGGTTGCAGGCACATACCCAGTAGGGAGTGCCCAGGAGGCAGCTGATCGATGTTTCTCTCTCATGGATGTTTCTAACTCTCTATCCGTCTCCTTTCCTCTCTGTAAAAAAAAAAAAAAAAAAAAAAAATAATACACATATATATATATATATATATA
The DNA here is from genome assembly GCA_025583905.1 of Ia io. Lineage (NCBI taxonomy): Eukaryota > Metazoa > Chordata > Mammalia > Chiroptera > Vespertilionidae > Ia > Ia io. The sequence continues at coordinate 46,486,913 of JAJQQW010000021.1, read as the reverse complement.
TATATATATATATATATATATATATATATATATATATATATATATATATATATAAAGAGCATCTGCTTCTGATGTCATCCGAAGTGTCAGCTCTGCCTGGTCTGCAGTGTGGATAAGATGGCCAAGACACATGTGCAAAAATGCTCAAAGTCACTGATCATCAGAGAGATGCAAATTCAAGCAACAATTAGGTATCACCCCACCACTGTCAGAATGGCTGCCATCAGCAAATCAACAAAGGACCAGTGCTGGGGAGGATGTGGAAAAAAAGGGAACCCTAGTACACTGCTGGTGAGAATGCAAACTGCTACAGCCATTACGGAAATCAGCCTGGACTTTCCTCAAAAAATTTAGTATGGAACTGCCATTTGATCCAGTGATTGCACTTCTAGGAATATATCCTAAGAAACCTGAAACAATCAGATAGAATGTATGCACCCTTCTGTTCATAGCAGCACATTTTACAATAACACAGATGTGGAAACAGCCCAAGTGTCCATCAATAGATGAGTGGATTAAAAAATTGAAATACAGCCCTAGCCGGTTTGGCTCGGTGAATAGAGCGTCACCCTACAGACTGATGGGTCCCAGGTTCGATTCAGGCCAAGGGTATATGCCTAGGTTGCAGGCTTGATTCCCAGTAGGGGGTGCACAGGAGGCAGCCAATCAATGATTCTTATCATTGATGTTTCTCTCTCTCTTTCTCTTTCGTTTCTACTCAGAAATCAGTAAAAATGTATATTTTTTAAAAACCTGTGGAACATTTATACAATGGAATTCTATACAGCAGTAAATAACAAGAATCTCTGCCCTTGTTCATAGCAGCCCTTTCACACAGCATAGAGGAACCTGGACAGCATCATACCAAGTTAAATAAGTCAGTCAGAGAAAGACAAGTATCACTTGATCTCACTCATATATGGAATCTAATTAACAAAATGAAGTGGTGAATGGAGTGGATTCAGAGTCATGGAAGCATGAAAGGGAGTGCAGAATCTCAGAGGGAAGGAATGGGAGGGTAAAAAAAAAAAACAGCCTCTGGTTAGGATTAAACACACACACACACACACACACACACACACACACACACAACAAAGTCACCTGAGCCTTAAACATTTCCTTCTGTTCTCTGAAAGCAATGGGAAAGCACGAGCTTGCTGTGTTCTGGGTCTGCTCTAATTTGTGTTTATAAATCTGTCTTCAGTCTGTTGAGTCTCTGGAAATGCTGATACCCCTCCATGTAACTTTCTCCTGCTTCACATGAGTGAATTGATTTTGGTGAGTTGTAAGAAATGTCCAAACTTGTGGAGAATTTTTCTAAGTTTATGTGACCCAAGCCAGCAACAGTGCCAGCAGGCAGAATAACAACAGATTAATGCTCGGGAGAATCGCAGTTTTGCATCTTTTTTATACATTAGACTCAAAGGAGAAGACATAAGGTGGTTACATGACATTCACTGGTGATAAATCAGGGTCGGGGAGAGCTAAGGAGGGAAATATCTGGGATTGGATAAAAAGTAAAAAAAAAAAATAGACATCAACTTATTTTTAAGTTTATGGATTAGGTAACAGTTAATATTTAACCCAATAACAATAATAATTGGGGCTCTGTGAACTTCTATGTTGGGAGATCAAGCTCTTAGGAGTCTGTGAAACAGAGATGTCCCTGATAATCCAAAAGTATATTATCCCAGATGCAAAAACACAACAGACAGGCTCAATAAGGCAAAATTTGCTGTTTGCAAAAAATACAAAAAACAGACTGTACATAACTACCCCTGTGACTAGCTTTTACTTAGAAAATTTTAATTTCAAAGCATCCTGTATGGTTATTTTTAGCCTCTGAGTTTGCAAGATTGGCTATGCCATGCCAGACTCCCTGAGCTTGCTAGGGTTACTATGCGCCATCATTTTTGTCCATACTGGGGAGTTAGAACCTGTGGGTTGAGGAGAAAATTCAATGAGTGGTTTATTAACTCTGGGACCCATTGCTGATGTCCTCCTGTACACAATGCCCCCAGCATTGCTGGTGTCCCTTTATTTGTTCTCCTAGGAGTCACTCTTCAGGTCAATAAAGCCTTAAGTTCTAAATGTGGTCAAGGTATTTGTAAGGACAAGAAAAAGGTCTTTTTATTTGCTGTGGCCTTCCACAATTTATGAGAAGTACCTGGTAATTAAACCGTAAGACTGCTGGCTCCTCTAATTCAAACAGCTCCTGTGGTCAAACTGCTGAACAAGATAAGCTACTTTCAAGACTAAATTCTTACATACCCCTCCTTTCTGCTATTGTCACATCTCAGAGATCATTTGCACCAAGGAGTCTCTAGTTAATAGAAACTTTCCTTACCTCCGCCTCTTCAAACAAGCCTCTTTTGAACTCTGTATAACCTTTCCTCTAGTCATATTTTATAGGTATGGAAAAAATACTGATAAGAAACCTCTCTAACCCTGGAATCCTGGCAACAAGTACTCAGCTTGTTACTTTTTTAAAAAATTGATTTCAGACAGGAAGAGATAGGGAGAGAGAGATAGAAACATCAATAATGAGAGAGAATCATTGATCAGCTGCCTCCTGCATGCCCCCTAATGGGGATCGAGATGGCAACCTGGGCATGTGCCCTTGGCTGGAATAGAACCTGGGACCCTTCAGTCCATGGGTCAACACTCTATCTATTGAGTCAAACCAGCTAGGGCCAGCTTGTTACTCTTATTGCTCTGGGAAGGCAAGGTAAGCACCATCAATCATCTGCATGTAACATTCAGCCAACTGAGATTAAGGGAGCTCTTGTGATTCTGCTGGAGATTCCCAAGTGGGGCACACCACAATGATACCTGAATGCCCACAGCACCTGCCTCCCTGCAGCAGAGTTGGTGGATTCTTACAGGTCCCACTTCTTACTAAAATTCACCCAAAGATAATGGTGCTTGTGGGCATTGGGGGAGTGGGAAATGCCTGGCCTGGGAATGTCTCTGCAGGCAGAGGCTGGGGTACCAGGAGAGGGAGAGAGAGAGAAATATAAATAATGAGAGAGAATCATTGATCAAGTGCCTCCTGCATGCCCCATAGTGGGGATCTACCTCGGGGCACAGGTATGTGACTTGGTCGGGAATGGAACTGTGAACTACCGGATCATAGGTCCATGTGGAACCACGGAGCCATGCTGGCTGGTCTGTCATTATTCATGTTTCTCTCTCTCTCTTTCCCTTGCTTGATGAAATCAATAAAAATTGTTTAAAAATCAACAAAAATATTTATTAAAAAGTAAAAAATATTACAACATATTTCAATACAAAAAAAACCTTGATTTCCTAAGCAAAAAAGTTACAAAATGAGTAAAATTCCAACATCCATCTTTGTTGTTCCATTGCCTTTTTAAAAATATATTTTTTCATTTAAAAAATTATATAACACTTCACAAATTTGTGTGTCATCCTTGAGCAGGGGCCATGCTAATTTTCTCGGTATCCTTCCAATTTTAGTATGTCAGCTGCCAAAGCAAGGACTCTGCTATCTTTTTCTTAGAGAAAATTGGCTCAACAAATCAGCAAACAACAAGTGCTGGTGAAGATGCGGAGATAAAGGAACCCTTGTACACTCCTGGTGGGAATGGGGACAGGTACAACCACTGTGTAAAACAGTATGGAGTTTCCTCAAAAAGTTAAAAACAGAATTCCCATTTGACCCAATGAACCCACTTCTAAAAATATATCCCAAGAAATCAGAAACACCAATCAGAAAGGATATATGCACCCCTATGTTCATAGCAGCACAATTTACAATATCTAAGATTTGGAAACAGCCTAAGTGCCCATCAGTAGATGAGTGGATTAAAAAACTGTGCTAGATCTACACAATGGAATAGTACAGTGCTGTAAAAAAGAAGGAACTTTTACCACTTACAACAGCTTGGATGGATCTATAGAGCATCATACTAAGCGAAATAAGCCAGTCAGAGAAAGATAAATATCATATGATCTCACTCATTTGTGGAATATAATGAACAACATAAACTGATGAACAAAAATAGAGGTAGAGGGGGGAAAATATTCCAGAATGTAATAGAAGTAATCCTGTATTTGCAGAGTTTTAATATTTCCTACAACTTTTGTGATATCCTACTAGGTTCGTACAGTTTGGGCAATATTATTATATTAAAATCCTTTTATTCTTGAAATATTGTTTATTGCATGTAATATTATTATATGTAACATCATTTTCCTTAAATAATTGGTGTCTATTGCATGTAACATTATAATATTTAAAATCTTCTTTCTTGTGATATTAATGTTTTTTGCATGTAACATATTTAAGATTGTTTTTCTTGAAATATTAAGAAAAAAATCTATATGTATAAAAGCCAAGTGACCACAACGACCGGTGGCTATGAAGCACACAGAACAAGCCAATTGCTCTCAGCCACGCCCCCCTCGTGCCCCCATCCCTGATCAGCCCCCACAACCCTGATCACCAAAGTGTGACCTTTAATTATTCTTAGTAAGTAAACGCTCTCTGGCCTTCATAGACCAGGAACATGAATGACGAGTGATCAGGAGGAAAACTGCTCATGGTCTGGACCAGGGGTCCTCAAACTTTTTAAACAGGGGGCCAGTTCACTGTCCCTCAGACCGTTGGAGGGCCGGACTATAGTTAAAAAAAACTATGAACAAATTCCTATGCACACTGCACATATCTTATTTTGAAGTAAAAAAACAAAACGGCAAAAACACCGCATGTGGCCCTAGCCGACTTGGCTCAGTGGATAGAGCGTCAGCCTGCTGACTCAAGGGTCCCAGGTTCAATTCCGGCCAAGGGCACATGCCTGGGCTGCGGGCTCAATCCCCAATGGGGGTTGTGCAGGAGGCAGCCGATCAATGATTCTCTCTCATCATTGATGTTCCTATCTCTCTCTCCTTCTCCCTTCCTCTCTGAAATCAATAAAGAAATATATTTAAAAAAAAAAAAAAAAAAAAACACCGCATGTGGCCCGTGGGCCGTAGTTTGAGGACGCCTGGTCTGCACCATCAGTCAGGTGTCCAGGAGAGGTGCCCAGCACAACCACCATCTTCCCCAACTCTAATCTGCCCTCCCTCACTCTGATGCAATCAGGTGTCCAGGAGAGGTGCCCAGCATAACCACCATCTTCCTGTGTTCTCTCTCTACTGCTTACTACCTAAGAGGGCAGCCACATCAAACCACGGCCTCTCTTTAGAGTGTTTGTCAGCACGAAACTAAAGCACATTACCTGTCTTGGGAAAGGCTTAGAAACAGAAGCTGTAAGTGTCCCTGACACTAAAGCGCCTTTGAAGCTTCAACTCATCCAAAAGCAAAAAGCAAACATGTACACACCCTGCAAAGATCTTTGATGCTAATAACTGCCCCAGTAGCCCCACCCCTGATCAGCACCCACCCTGAAGGGCCAATGCCACCCCAATTGGTGGTGTGGATGGCTGGAAAACTGTCCACAGCCCCTCCCCTTGCGGCCTTGCCCCTAAATGGCCCCTCCCACACAATTCAGGGATGGACAATCAGACCCCATCCGTGCACGAACTTGTGCACCAGGCCTCAAGAGTGTACATGTGTATATACATATATAGAGAGAGAGGGAACACTGCCAAAAGTCATAGCACAATAGGTAGAACATATGATCAGATGTTTTAACAAAGATACAGATTCAACAAATTCACTTCTGAGAAATAGCTCCCCGTAAATTCCTGAATAAAATATGAACACACAACATTGAGGTAGAATGACAAAATTATGGAATATCTATTTATATATCTATCTATATAAGATGTCAATATGCTACGTGTCAAACTATCTGGGTAATGATGTCCAGTAGTAACACCTGGCTTCCTCTCCCTAGCAACGACTAGCCTCAGGTGGAAACACATTACACTCTAACCAAATGTCTGTGAAGCTTTTCCTGTGCCTCATCTCATTTGATCCTTACAGAAATCCTGGAGTAGGTAGATAGCACACTCAGTGGCATCTTGTTTTCTTTTAATTAGCCAGAAAACGTAGATTTAGAAAGCTTAGAAACTAGATCCGACTGAAAAGAAGTAAGATTTGGTGGACCTTGAAAATGACTTCAGGTCTTTCTACGGCACAGAATATAGTCAAACACAGCTGAAGTTAAATATTTTACCCTTTGTTCTCCCTGTGTGATCTACAATAATAATGTACTTTGTATTGACATTTGCTGCTGTGTTGCTGACAATTACCTGAAAGAGAAATTGGGGTGCTTCACTGGGCTGGAAAAAGTTGAGCTACATCAGAAAGCAGGTCTAATTAAGCAAGTTTATTCTCTATGTATAAAAGGCTAAGCTGACTCACGGATGCACAATGCACAGAGTTCTCGCTGGCGCCAATCGCATGTGTGTGTTTCGATCTGTCATTGTCAACTGAGAATTCGTTGTTTTTGTTGACATTCTAAAACTGAAAGTGAGTGTTGCATGGAAGTAACAGTGGTGATTAAATTCGATCATAACAGTGATTCGGGTAGATATAATTATCCCCGTGTAACCAAAGTTGCTGTCATATTCAGAAACAAAGATGGAGGACCTCCTTTTGAAAGGGACTTGCTCATTCATTGTAAACTAGATCCCAATATTCTGAATGCCTCTAAAATGAAACAAATCAGTATCCTGTTTCCTACATTAAATGTAATGACGTATCCTATTCTTTTCCCATATGGTGAAAAAGGCTGGGGAACAGAAATTGCATTAGGACTCAGAGATGACAGCGTAATCGACAATAATATTAGATTCAATGGATGATGCTGAAAAGGAAGCTTTTCCTGTTGAATCTTTTAAAAAAGTATTACTCCTTCGGAATGCCATGTCATAAATTATTATTGAAAGTAGGTCGAATCATCATGCTACTCAGAAATCTCAATAGTAAATGGGTTTTTTGTAATGGTACTATACTAGACTTATTACTGAAAGATTGCAACCTAACATAATCGAAGCTGAAGTATTTTTTTTAAATATATTTTATTGATTTTTTTTGACAGAAAGTAAGGCAGAGGAATAGAGAGTTAGAAACATCGACCAGCTGCTTCCTGCACACCCCCACTGGAGATGTACCCACAACCAAGGCACATGTCCTTGACCAGAATGGAACCTGGGACCCTTCAGTCCGTAGGCCGGTGCTCTATCCACTGAACCAAACCAGTTAGGCCGAAGCTGAAGTATTAACAGGATCTGTGGAGGAGAGATTGTTCTGATTCCAGGAATTGATTTGTCCCCATCTGACACTGGCTTCAGTGTTAGAATAAGTTCCATTATAGGGAAAGGGCAAACAGCAATATTAAAATATTTCTTCTAATTAATTACCTTTCAACAGGCACAAATTCATGCACCGGGCCACTAGTTTTTAAATAAAGAATGATTGACCAAACAAAATATTATCTAGGCCATAGCCAGCTGGGCTCTGTGGATAGAGCGTCAGCCTGTAGACTGAAGGTTCCTGGTTCAATTCCAGCCAAGGGCATGTACCCAGGTTGAGGGCTTGATCCCCAGTAGGGAGTGTGCAGGAGGCAGCCAATCAGTGATTCTCTCTCATCATTCATGTTTCTCTTTCCCTCTCCCTTCCTCTCTGAAATCAATAAAGATTTGAAATACATATATACATTATCTAGGATACCAGTTGCCAACCTTTCAGACCCTCACGGACAACCAGTGGTTTGTGGACCATCAGTCGGCGACCGCTGCTCTAGGATTTGGAACGTGTAAATAACCTACACACTGGTGAAAAAAACGCCAAAAGGTACAATCAGCTTACTTTTATTTTGAAGGAATAGTTTATTGATTTTTAATATATTCATTAACTTCATAAAGGAAAGGAGAGATAGAAGCACCAATCATGAGAGAGAATCACTGACTGGCTGCCTCCTGCACACCCCACATTGGGTTTCAGTTGGCAACTCGGGAATGTAACTTGACCTGGAATCAACCCATAACCACCTGGTTCATAGGTCAAAGCTCAATGACTAAGCCATGCCAGATGGGCACTTCTATTAATTTTTGGAGAGAGAAGAAGGGTGAGGGAGAGAAACACAATGCAAGAGTGCAACATAGACAGCCATTTCCTACACTCCCCATTCTGGGAAGCTAGTCCACAAGCCAGGGACACACCAAGCAATTCAACCAGCAACCCTTCTGTACATGGGATCACAGCCAAAAAACTGAACCACAACATCCATGATGGTATATTCAATTCAGAAAACAATATGCTAATTTTTATAAATTTAAACATTAAAATACTCAATGACTCAGATTATTCACTCAATTTTTGACCAAGGTAAATAAAACTTATATCCACATAAAGAATTATACAGAAATGTTTATACCAAATTAATTAGAAATAACCAAATATTCATAAAAATGGATAAGCTATTGGGAATATATTCAAAGACAAGAATATTTATCAGAAAAAAAGATGAGTTAATACGTCTTTAATGAAACTCCAAGTATTTATGAAACATAAATTAAAGCAGAAAAATACTTAGAAAAAGCGAAGTTCTCTATTAAAATGAAATGTAAATCCATGGTTATTAGGGAAGCTGTGAAGAACAGGGATAGATTGAAAAAGGTCATGAAGCAATTACACAGTGACAGATAATCAGTATTATGATTATAATGATGGTTTCAATTTCATGCACACATGAAGATTTACGAAATACTATACTAAAAACTTATTCATTATAGCTTTTTAAAAAAATATATTTTATTGAATTTTTTACAGAGAGGAAGGGAGAGGGATAGAGAGTTAGAAACATTGATGAGAGAGAAACATCACCCAGCTGCCTCCTGCACACCCCCTAACTGGGGATGTGCCCACAACCAACGTACATGCCCTTCACCGGAATCAAACCTGGGACCCTTCAATCCACAGGTCGATGCTCTATCCACTGAGCCATACCAGTTAGGGCTCATTATAGCTTTTAAAAATGGTTGAAAATTTAAAAATGTATAAGTTCAAATATATTGGAAAAATAGGTTTGTCAAATCTATATTCAATCCACCTTCTTTTGCCTCTGGGCAAGAGTTTTGTCTCAGTGATAGAAAATTAAGAAACAATGAAGAGCCGAAACTGGTTTGGCTCAGTGGATAGAGCGTCGGCCTGCAGACTCAAGGGTCCCAGGTTCGATTCCCGTCAAGGACATGTACCTTTGGTTGCGGGCACATCCCCAGTAGGGGGAGTGCAGGAGGCAGCTGATCGATGTTTCTCTCTCATCGATGTTTCTAACTCTCTATCCCTCTCTCTTCCTCTCTGTAAAAAATCAATAAACTATATTAAAAAAAAAAAAAAAAAGAAAAGAAACAATGAAGAACTTTCACCCAAACCAACAAGAATGCTGGCTGGGTCACATCCCTGGACTACAGACACCCTTTGCCTTTGTCCTTCCTTTTCTGCCAGGCTCTGAGGTGAACATCTGAGTGGATAGATTGTTTATATCTATAAAACCACAAAACCTCTTGATTATATTCAATGACAATGACTGTGTCCACAGAAGATAAACATGTCTAGAGTCCCTCCGATCTGTGTACACACTGCTCCTGTAGATTTTTCGTCAAAATAATTTGTGGGTGCAAGTTTAGATGAAGACAATTCCATCTAATGGGCTGCAGCCAAGTCCAACAACAATTATTTCAGTGTTCCTATAACCAGTGACCATCATCCATGCAATTGACGTCATTAGGGCACATGGCCCCCTGCAACACCTGGGCAGGAGGTTCCCTTCAAATGTCTTAGCATCCCTTGAAAACAAGAAAAAAATTCACACTGTTCCCAGTCATGTTTGAGGTTGTCACAGCTACCCCGTTTGGAGTGATATCTGTGTCTCAAAGCATCCATCTTCACATGAGGACTAGAGTCCACAGTGTGTCCTAGGAAAATTATGGGCAGCAGTGTAAATTTGGCAAAACTGCTGAGCTAATTTCTGCACCAGTCTTCCCCAAGGGCAAAAACGTTTGAAACGGCTTAAAAGTTTTTCACATCATCATGCTTGGAGAGGCCATATCTCCTTATAAACTAACCCCTAGAGTTAATAGAACACCCTACCTTAAAGAAGTTTTAGGAAAAAGCCTAATGTAGGTGATTAAATGTATGAGAGATATCATTCAGACTAAGACTACACATATTTTCTTATAAATTTGTTAAGTCCTAATTAAGAAACTACATTTTCTACACATCTAAGACATTTGGACCCTTTGTGCACAATGAATTTACAAATTTGGCAGAGAGATATCTCATATTAATTGCACTCATAATGGCTTTCTCCAGTGTGAACTCTCTCATGATATTGAAGACTACTGCTACTTCTAAAATATTTCCCACATTCACTGCATTTATAAGGCTTTTCTCCAGTGTGAATTCTCTGATGATATTGAAGGTGAGCACTAGCGGTAAAAGATTTCCCACATTTACTACATTTGTAAGGCTTTTCTCCAGTGTGAATTCTCTGATGTTTATGAAGGTTAGACTTAATTGTAAAACATTTTCCACATTCTCTGCATTTATAAGGCTTTTCTCCAGTGTGAACTCTCTGATGAGTAAGAAGGGCAGTAAACCAGGTAAAAGATTTCCCACATTCGCTGCATTTATAAGCCTTTTCTCCTGTATGAACTCCCTGATGACTATGAAGGTGGGTCTTAGTGGTAAAAGATTTGCCACATTCACTGCATTTATAAGGCTTTTCTCCAGTGTGAATTCTCTGATGTTTATGAAGGTTAGAGTTAATTGTAAAACATTTTCCACATTCACTGCATTTATAAGGCTTTTCGCCAGTGTGAACTCTCTCATGATGACGAAGAGCAGTATCCCAGATAAAAGATTTCCCACATTCACTGCATTTATAAGGTTTTTCTCCAGTGTGAACTCTCTGATGATATTGGAAACCAGTGGTAGTTTTAAACGACTTTCCACATTCACTGCATTTATAGAAATTTTCTCCAGCGTGTATTCTCATATGATGACAAAGGTTTCTCCTCCAAGTAAAAGTTTTCCCACATTCACTGCATTGATAAGGCTTTTCTCCTGTGTGAACTCTCTGATGATATTGGAGACCACTGCTCCTTACAAAAGACTTACCACATTCACTGCACTTATAAGGCTTTTCTCCTGTGTGAACTCTCTCATGATATTGGAGACCAGTGCTACTTGTAAAATATTTCCCACATTCATTGCATTTATAAGGCTTTTCTCCTGTATGAATGCTATAATGATTATGAAGATGAGAGTTAGTTGTAAATGATTTTCCACATTCACTGCATCGATAAGGCGTTGCTCCTGTGTGAACTCTCTGATGACTACGAAGGTTGGACTTAGTGGTAAAAGATTTCTCACATTCACTGCATTGATAAGGCTTTTCTCCAGTGTGAACTCTCTGATGAATGCGAAGGTGGGTGTTATTGGTAAAAGATTTCCCACATTCACTGCAGTGATAAGGCTTTTCTCCTGTGTGAACTCTCTGATGATATTGGAGACCACCGGCTTGTGTAAAAGTTTTCCCACATTCACTGCATTGATAAGGTTTTTCTCCTGTATGAATTCTCTGATGATTATGAAGGTGATAGTTAGTTGTAAAACATTTTCCACATTCACTGCATTTGTACGGCTTTTCTCCTGTATGAACTCTCTGATGATTATGAAGATTAGAATTAGTTGTAAAAGATTTCCCACATTCACTGCAGTGATAAGGTCTTGCTCCAGTGTGCACTCTCTGATGATATTGGAGACCATTGCTACTTGTAAAAGATTTTCCACAGTCACTGCATATATAAAGCTTTTCTCCTGTATGAATTCTTTGATGATTATGTAGGCGAGAGTTAGTTGTAAAAGATTTTCCACATGGAGAGGGCACAAAACACCTACTTCCAACATGAACACCGTTTTCCTGAATAAACATGTGGGTGCAACTAATGTCTTCCTTACCTTCTTTTCTGGTGCCATAATTTTTTCTCCTTTCAAACGTCATGCCACGTGTCAAAATAGCATTTGGATTGTCCCTGGTCTGAAGAGCCTTTAGGTGGAGATGTCCTGATTCGGTAAGGATACTCTGCCCAACCTCTCCACATGGGAAACAATTCTGGGACACATTGAAATTGCAGCTGTTTCCAAGTGAGTTCCTTTCCACACCTCTCATGAAAGTCTTCTCTCTCACATGCTGTTGGTGATACACTGCACTGAAATAAAACTGTTTTGCACATGCCCCACACCTCAACAGTATCTGTCCATGTTTTGTACCCTGTAGCTCCATCATGTGGAAAATGTTTCCCAAGATGAGTCCACAAGTCTCACAGGGGTGGCTCTTCTGGGAAGACAAAACTAACTTGGGATTCCTTGCCTGTGACATTCTTACAGAAACCTTCTGTTCTGTTGGTGCCTGCACATTCTCTGCTCCACAGCAGCAACCTGAACAAAAAGAAAGGAAGGTGAAGTACATGTTGATTTTATGAAAACAGAATATCTTCGCCACAAATGTTTATCTGTCATGACTAGGAGAGTGAGTGAGACACTGAGGAAATTGCTATGATAAATAACGTGACCCCAAAAGTCAGTCGATGAAGAAAATCTCACCACGAGAAGGAAAGAAGCACAAAGAAGAAAGGATGGATCTACTCATTGTTCTTGCACAGACGGCTTCCTTTAGGACCTTACATTCTGATCATGTGAGTCTATGTGGAATAATTTAAAGCTGCTCAAAGCCATAAAAATTAATTGTGTTAGAGCACAGGATATACATGTCAATATAATAACAGGTGTGCAGTCCAAGGTGCTGCAGGCAATGACCAACGTTGGAGGGCAGCAAATGCGAGCTGTGAAAGAGGCAGAGGTGCAAAGTCCAGAGCGGTCAACGTTATCCGTGAGCTGAGAATCTGAGTAGAAATGATCACTATTAAAACTGAATAGTAGGCAAAGTATCAACAATAAGCACAAACAAGCATAACTGGATCAGGAATGGGCAACTGTAACAAAACACTGGGTTTCTAGCTATAAATGTAACCAAGGCCAGCCATGCATTCCTACCCAATGACCCTTCACCAAGGCAAGACCTTCTGTGGGTCCACTGTGTCATTCATAAAGTCGTGTTTTTTCTATGATACACAAATGATTCTTCCACTTAAATCCCATTTGAGCCATTGCATGGGATAAATTATGTAAATCTTCAAAGAAAAAGAGAAAAGTTGGATGGTCAACACTGTGGTAGAACAACAAAGGACAAATGAGATCACAGACCAAAGACCTATGTGAGTGACATCAGCAAGATGGCAGGATCACAGATATGGGCATTTTCCCTCATCCCAGTGAAAGTAGACAGCTATCCATGAACAAAAATCCCATAGGAAATGGGAATAAGAGTACCATGAAGACAAGCAGTATTACAGACACAAATAAAGGAGAACTGTACAGAAAGGATGACTGGAAAAGACTAGGTGAAAAAACATATTTGAAGGTACCTACAGTAAAAAAAAAGGTCAGAGTTACCTCCAGCAGCCACTGTGCTTCTGCTATCATTGACCCTTGTGGCCTGTTCTTCAAAAAAATACTGGACATTCTTGTGTTTAAAATCCACAGAATGCCTTGGCCAAAATGGCTCAGTTGGTTGGAGCATCATCCTGTGTACCAAAAGGTCAAGCATTCAATTCCCAAGTCAAGGCACATAACAGTATGTGGGTTCCATTTCCAGTTAGCTTGTGTGCTGAAGGGAGCCGATTGATGTTTCTCCCTCACACTGATATATCTCTCTCTCTTTCTCTCTCTCTCTTTCTTTCTCTCTTCCTCTCTATCTGAAAACAATAATAAATAAATAGATAAGAATATCAAGATAGCCAAACACAAAACAGAATGAAAAAAAGTCCAGAGACAAAGTAAATAAAAAGACAACCTATCAAAAATCATGTATTAAGTTCTGAAAATGCATTTCTAAGAGGAAATTTTATAGGAAAAAATGCCTACATTACAAAAATAGATCTCAAAAAACCTAACCTGCCATCTAAGGAATCTAGAAACAAAACAAGAAAGTAAACCCAAAAGTGGCAAAGGAATGAAACAATAAATATTTGAACAAGCATCAATAAAAGAGAGATAAGACAAAATGAAAGAATACCTAACAGGTACTTTTCAAAAAATACAAAAATTGGCAAACGTACTACAGCAAAAAACAAAAACAAACAAACAAAACCACGCCTCAACCAAATGAACAAAAAAGTGAAAGATAAGACATTACACCTGAGACTATGAACCACAATGCATCATAAGAGATGTTGATGTCAGGAGACAACATGACTCTCCATAGAGAAATTTGTCAAGATCCCATATGAGCTTCTGAAATAAATAAACAAATTCAGAGCCCTGGCCAGGTAGCTCAGCTATTGAGTATGTGGTCCCGATGCAGCATGGTTGTGGGTTTGATCCCCCATCAGGGCACATATAGGGGACAGCCAATAAATGCTTAGATGGGTGGAACAGCAGATCAATGTTTCCCTCTCTTTCTCTGTCTCCCTTACGGTCTCTAAAATCAATAAATAAAAGGCTGTTCAGTACGGCTCAGTGATTGGGCATCGACCCATGACTTAGGACAGTGGTTGGCAAACTCATTAGTCAACAGAGCCAAATATCAACAGTACAACGATTGAAATTTCTTTTGAGAGCCAAATTTTTTTAAACTTAAACGATATAGGTAGGTACATTGTTATTAACTTAATTAGGGTACTCCTAAGCTGGCCTTTGCTAAAAACTCAAGGGGCCAAAGAGCCGCAGTTTGCCAACCACTGACCTAGAAGATCACAATTCCCTTTCTTGTCAGGGGACATGCACAGGTTGCCAGCCCAATCTTCAGTGGGGAGTGTGCAGAAAGCAGCTGATCAATGACTCTCTCTTATTATTCATGTTGAGGCATAGTAGCATTCATCTGGGTTAAAGACTGCTGTTTCAATTTTTTTTTAAAAAAAAAGTATTTTATTGACCTTTTACAGAGAGGAAGGGAGAGGGATAGAGAGCTAGAAACATCGATGAGAGAGAAATATCGACCAGCTGCCTCCTGCACACCCCCTACCGGGGATGTGCCCACAACCAATGTACACGCCCTTGACCGGAATCGAACCTGCGACCTTTCAGTCCACAAACCGACGCTCAATCCACTGAGCCAAACCGGTTTCGGCATGCTGTTTAAATTTTAACCCTGCTATTCTGGCTTCTGTAATTATTTGCTTGCTAAAATAATATAGAATTTATTTTGATCTCTTGAACTTATATAAATCAACCCATTCGATTGTATACATCATTGATTGTGGTCTTTCAAAAGACATTTTTCTGCACCTGAGAACCAGAACAGCAAAATTGCTTCAAATGCTTCAATGGCTCCAGAAAATGTTTTCAGTTTACTCAGTGGTTCCAAGACCCAAAACTATAATTAATCTTTGTAGATAACTAACTTGGTCAATTTAGCTTCTATAACAAACTGCTTTCCCAAATCAGTTGCTCCTTCTAAACCTAGGGCTATAATTGCTGCCTTTGTGATTTTTTGCCTTTATAAGCCTAATGCTATTTCCATTCGGGGATTCGAGATTTGGAGTGTTAAGGCCCTCATGTAGCCGCAGGCTTTTGAATAAATGACTGCTTGGGCGTCCTTTGCGCAATTCACGGGGAACACTACAACAATGTGTCTATTGCTCTCGTTCTCTTCCTCTCTGAAATCAATAAAATATATTTTTAAATAAATAAATAAATAATTTAAAGAATAAATAAATAGCCCAGGCCCATGTGGGTCAGTGCTGAGATTGCCTGCCTGTACCCTGGAAGGTCATGGGTTCAATCCCCCCTCTTAGTGGGGACACATGTGGGAGGCAACCAATTGATGTTTCTCTCTCTCTCCCTCTCTAAGAAAACAAACATCAATGGAAAAAATATTCTCGCTCTTCAGGTGAAGATAAAAGAAGAATAAAGAATTGAATTCAGAAAAGTTACTGGAGAAGAGATCCAACATGGCGGTGTGTAGGCAAAGGCCTACACTCGCTGCCTGCCACAACCACATCAAAATTGCACCCAAAATACAGAACCATCAGCCAGAAATGCTGGATAGCTAGCTGAATAGAAGTGTTATGACTAGAGAAGTAAAGAAGACAGCACACTGCGACTGGTAGGCGGTACAGAGGCATGGAAGGTGCTGGTCCTGTACCCATGTGGGCCACTTTTCTAATTGGGAGGGAGATCGTCTCCGCAGAGGTCACCTGGAGGAGCAAGGGGTCCAAGTCCCACACCAGATGCCCAGCCCAGGGTCTCAGAGCTGGGAAAAGAAGTCCCTACTGGCTGTAAGAACTACGAGCTGTAAAAACCAGTGCAGATTGGGGCTCAGGGACACAGAGGCTACAGGAGACCCAGCTGTTCCTCTTATAATGCCAGCACCATGAACTGAACTTACAAGCTCCTGCTTTCTCTGACATCCTGGGCCTGGAGAGTCTGGCGGGGAGGAGCAGATCAAGAAACATATGAGGAGAAACTGGACTGACTGGAGTCTGGGCAAGAATTCGAGGGCGGATTTCTACCAGACAGCGATGCTTGCAGTAGTCATTATACCTATGCTGAGACATCCCAGGTCCCAGGTCTGACAACCATTTTGGTTTGCTCCACCCTGATGATTCCCTGAGACATCACCTTATCCAATTTACAACCCCACCCAAGCTGTGTGCAGCAGCTTTTGTATATGAATGGCCTGTCCTCGCTCAGGCTAAAAACTGTCATACAAGTTGCAGTTGGATCAGGGAGCCCCAAACCTATCAATTAAAGGCCCCAAAAAGTGGCACCAGAACTAGCCTTCCTTGATTCAGAGCTGGGCCTCATCGGGTCATTTTCAAACGCGATACAAAAAGGAGAACCTACAGATCTCTCTGTAGATCCTGCTGGGTGGTTCCAGGCAAGGGCTGACTTTACACCTCCATGGAGACCCAAGAGCCAGTGTACCCAGTGGTCAGTGGTCAGAGCTTACAACTCTTTATATCCATAAGCAACACACTCAAGGGGCAGACTCACTGAGCAACAGAGACCCACTGAAGCAAGTCCTGCTCCATAGGGGTGTCTGCTGCACAGCAGCTCTCCCACTGTCGTCACAGTAACCCCCAAAGATGCTAACATCCTCAAAAAAATTCTGGCAAATCGGATCCAGCATTACATTAGAATGGTCATACACCATGACCAAGTGGGATTAATTTTGGGGATGAAAGGATGGTACAATATCTGAAAATCAATAAGTATGATACATCATATAAACAAACTGAAAGACAAAAATCACATAATCATATCAATTGATGCAGAAAAAAAAATAACGTTTGACAGCATCCAAGACCTTTTCTTGATAAAAACTCTCAGCAAAGTGAGAGTACAGGGATCATACCTCAACATAATAAAAGCCTTACATGACAAACCTACAGCCAACATCATACTCAATGGGCAAAAACTAAAACCATTTTCACTAAGAACAGGAACAAGACAGGAATGCCCACTTTCATCACTTCTGTTCTATATAATACTGGAAGTGCCAGCCATAGCGATCAGAGAAGAAGAAATGAAAGGCATCCAAATTGGAAAAGAAGAAATGAAACTGGCATTATTCACAGATGACATGAAAACCCTAAAGGCTCCATCAAAAAAGTACTAAAGCCCTGACCGGTTTGGCTCAGTGGATAGAGTGTCAGCCTATGGACTGAGGGGTCCCAGGTTGGATTCCGGTCAAAAGCATGAGCCTTGGTTGCAGGCACATCCCCAGTAGGGGGTGTGGAGGAGGCAGCTGATCGATGCTTCTCTCTCCTCAATGTTTCTAACTCTCTATCCCTTTCACTTCCTCTCTGTAAAAAAGTCAATAAAAAATATTTTTTAAAAAGTACTAAATATAATAAATGCATTCAGCAATGTAACAGCATATAAAATTAACAACCAGTCCTAACCGGTTTGGCTCAGTGGATAGAGCGTCAGCCTGTGGACTGAAGGGTCCCAGGTTCGTTTCCGGTCAAGGGCATGTACCTTGGTTGTGGGCACATTCCCAGTAGGGAGTGTGCAGGAGACAGCTGATCAATGTTTCTCTCTCATCAATGCTTCTAACTATCTATCCCTCTCCCTTTCTCTCTGTAAAAAATCAATAAAATATATATTTTTAAAAAATTAACAACCAGAAATCTATAGCTCTTTTATACACCAATAATTAACTCACAGAAAGACAAACAAACAATCCTATCTACCATTGCAACAAAAATATTAGAATACCTAGGAGTAAACTTAACTAAGGAGATAAAAGATCTGTACTCTGAAAACTACAGGAAGTTGAAAAAAGAGAAAGAAGAAGATATAAACAAATGGAAGAATATACTGTGTTCATGGACTGGTAGAATCAACATCATTAAAATGTCCACACTACCCAAAGCAATGTATAAATTCAATACAATCCACATTAAGATGCCAACAGTATATTTCACAGACCTTTAATAAATTCTCCAAAAATTCAAATGGAATAAAAGAAAATAAAAAACAAATGAATAGCCGCAGCAATCTTGAGAAAGAACAAAGTTGGAGGGATCACTATCCCAGATACCAAACTATATTACAAAAATGTGTGGTACTGGCACAACAACAGACACATAGAACCATGCAACAGAACACACAACCCAGAAAGCGACCCAAGCCATTATGCTCAATAGTTGACAAAGGAGGCAAAAGCATACAATGGAGTCAAGTCACTCTCTTCAATAAATGGTGTGAAAACTGGACAGATAAATGCATAAAAAGAAACTAGACCACCAACTTATTCCATACATAAAAATAGATTAAAAATGGATAAAGGACTTAAATGCAAGAGTGGAAAACATAAAAATCTTAGAAGAATCCACAGGCAGCAAAATATCAGACTTATGTCGTACCAATATCTTTACCAATACAGCTCCGAGGGCAATAAAAACTGAGAAAAAAAATAAACAAATGGCACTACATCAAAATAAAAAGCTTCTGCACAGCAAAACAAACCATCAACAAAACAAGAAAGCCCACTGCATGGGAGCACATATTTGCCAATGTTTTATCAGATACAGGTTTAATCTCCAAAATTTACAGGGAACTCATACATCTTATCAAAAGGAAGATAAACAATCCAATAAATAAATGGAGAAAGGACCTAAAAAGACACTTTTTTAAAGAGGACACAGAGAAGGCCAAGAGACACATGAAAACATGCTCAAAGTCACTAATCATCTGAGAGATGTAAATCAAAAGGACAATGAGATAGCATTTCACACCTGTCAGGATGGCTATCATCAACAAATCGACCAACAAGTGCTTCAGAAGATGTGGAGAAAAAGGGACCCTTCTGTAGGGCAGGTGGGAATGCAGACGGGTGAAGCCACTGTGGAAAATAGTATGAAGTTTCCTCAAAAACAAAACAAAACAGGGCCTAACCGGTTTGGCTCAGTGGATAAAGCATCCGCCTGCGGACTCAAGGGTCCCAGGTTCGATTCCAGTCAAGGGCATGTACCTTGGTTGTGGGCACATACCCAGGAGGGAGTCTGCAGGAGGCAGCTGATCAATGTTTCTAACTCTCTATCCCTCTCCCTTCCTACCTGTAAAAAAAAATCAGTAACATATATTTTTTTAAAAATTAAAAATGGAACTTCCATTTGATCCAGTAATCCCACTTCTAGGAATATATCCCAAGAAATCAGAAACACCCATCAGAAAGGACATATGCATCTCTATGTTCATAGCAGCACAATTTATGATAGCTAAGATTTGGAAAAAGCCTAAGGGCCCATCAGCAATTTAGTGGATTAAAAAACTGTGGTACATCTACGCAATGGAATACTACACTGCTGAAAAAAAGGAGGAACTCTTACCATTTGCAACAGCATGGATGGACCTAGAGAGCATTATGCTAAGCAAAATAAGCCAGTCGGAGAAAGATAAATATCACATGATCTCACTCATTTGTGGTCAATGGGGAAAGGAGACATATGTAATAAAATATGTAATACTTTAAAAAATAAAGAATATTTTTTAAAAAATACTTGAAAATATCCATAGTAGATAATGCAATCTACAGATTAAATTCAATCCTGAGAGTAATTCCTATGGTATTTTACAAAGAAATGAAAAGAGAAACTTGAAATGAATGGAAGTAAAAAACTCAAATAGCAAAAACAAACTTGAGCGAGAACAAAGCTGGTGGCATCACACTTCCTGACTTGAATTTATTACAAAGAGAAAGCAAGCAAACGGTGTGTTGCTGGAGAAACACAGACACATACATCAACTGAACAGAACAGAAAACACAGAGATAAACCCAGGCACATCCTTTCAAGTAATCTCTGACAAAGCTGCAAGACACAGAAGAAGGGAAAGATAGTTTCTGCAATGAATGGTGCTGCTGAAATCAATACTCACATGTAAAACAAGAATACTGGACACCACTGATAAAATTTAACTCAGTCTGCATGACAGAATTGAATGTCAGTGCTAAAAATGAAAACTCCTCAGGACAACCTAGAGAAAAAGTTTTGGAGATTTGTTTTGGACAGGATTTTCTGAATGTGACACCAACCACCAGACAAAATAGAAAAAAGAAACAGGCCAGCTTGCAAAAAATAAAGAAAAAAAGATTCTTGCCAAAACTGGTTTGGCTCAGTGGATAGAGCGTCGGCCTGCGGACTGAAGGGTCCCAGGTTCGATTCGAGTCAAGGGCCTGTACCTTGGTTGTGGGCACATCCCCGGTAGGGGGTGTGCAGTAGGCAGCTGGTCGATGTTTCTCTCTCATCAATGTTTCTAGCTCTCTATCCATCTCCCTTCCTCTCTGTAAAAAATCAATAAGATATATTTAAAAAAAAAAAAAGATTCTTCACAGCACAACAGCAATAACAAAATGAAATCTAGAGAATGGGAGAAAATACTCGCAAATCATATGAAGGAATCACTTGCAGATACTATGGATTTGGTTCTGATCAGCACAATAAAGAGAATATTGCAATATAAACAGAAATTCACACAAATAGATGGGAATTCCCAGGGGATAATAAAGGTATGTTAATACTATACTGCAGGCTAATAACAATGCAATGACTATCTAAAAGGCAAACTCTATAGAATTTTCTTAAAAATACTGTATTACTAAGCACTAGTAACAAGCATCTGAGCTTCTTAGAAAAATGGTGGCACTAGACATGCTGAACGCAGGGTTGCCAAAAACATGTACTTTGTAGAAAAGTGGGTGTGGGGGAGCAATATCTGCATCTCCAAAGCACAATTAAGCACATGCAACAATATGTGTTCCTGTATGTCATAGCAATTAATACATAATATATACAAGGTAGTCAAAAGAATCTTTAGCCAAAAAATACAGTTAATAAACAGGATAAGAAAGTAGAGACAATTCTTCAAAAAATAGGTACAAATGATCAACAGGAATATAGAAACTAGAGGCCCAGTGCACAAAATTTGTGCACTGGGGGGGGGGGGGTTTCCCCTCAGCCCAGCCTGCCCCCTCTTAGTCTGGGAGCCCTCAGGGGATGTCCTACTGATGGCTTAGGGAAGCGGGGAGCAGGCCTAAGCTGCAGTCTGGCCTCCCTCTGCAGGAGGTGACCAGCGGGCCGATTGGGATGGCGCCGGCAGTTTGCAGCCGGCCCCACCCCCAATTGCGCTAAGGCCACTGGTGGTCTCCTTCTGTGGGAGGCCACCAGGTGGGTGATTAGGGGATGACGCCAGCCCCCATTGCCCTGCCGCCACTGGTTGCTGCCACCCCCACCAACCCATCACCATCCCCTCCCTCTGCCCTCTGGCACGCACCTTGGCTGGCCTGGCAACACCTGCTCACTGGCCTGCCCTACACTGACCAGTTGTTCTGCAGTTTGGTCGATTTGCATATTACACTTTTATTATGTAGGATGCTTTCCTCACTGATCTAGGTGGAATCCCTTAGGCTTCCTGCAACACTACCAACCACAAGTCCTTCCCTGTGAACGTAGTACAGCGGGGAGAATTGGGACTTCAGGAAAGAAGGGAGCAGCGGAAACAGACCCACCCTCCCCAGGACAGCAACTACCCAGGAAACTGGAAAGTCAAGCAGAACCACAGTCTACATGGGAGGACACAGCACACCCTGGGGGATGGGACCTGGGAAATCCCAAAGTAAAAGCCCAGGTCACTGGTGACAGTGAGGGTCTTACCCAGCGAGGATACAAGTTCAAAGTTCTCCAGCATCACATTCAGGTACAGCTGTCTCTGACCCTCATCAAGGAGGCTCCATTCCTCCCTGGAGAAGTACAGGGCAATGTCCTCAAAGGTCACACCAACCTGTCAGAATAGAGACCATTGAAACCAGAGCTGTCTCTATGAGAACCAGTAATTGTACTCCTTACACACCTTCCCCCCCTCAACCTCCTCCAGGGCACCCGGTTAGTGTGGACACCAGGCCCTAATGCCAGTGCAGGCTGCTCTCTCATCACAGTCCCATTACTCACTGGGATTGCCCTCAGCAGAGCAGCTGGGTTGGGTGGGAATGACTGGGGGAGGGGAGGGGAGAGAGCAATGCCATTTAAGGTCTGGGCGATGCCTGCAGGGCCCCAGCCTTCCTGCCAATCATTTCCACTGCAGTCCCCTAGATCATGCCTCCAAGACACAGCCAAGCCTGGGTTTATGCTTCGCCTTTCAGTCCCCACACCAGGTCCCGGGGACCATCAGCTCACACTTCCTCCAGATGTGCACACCACTGGGTAACCTTTAACCTCTTCCCATCTTCAGTGCCCAGGTTCACTCCCTCAGCTCTGCCCCCTTCCTGCTCCAATGCCACTGGACCTCGCTGGACTCACCCATGAACTTGGCACATGGCATGTAGAGAAGCTTGTCTTCCAGGGGATCCAGGACCACCCCAGGCCCCTGAGGGACCCCACAGCCCGGAAAGCCCCAATGAGGCTGTGACGTCCTCCCTGCAGCCTCTGATCTGTCCGCCAATCCTCACAGCCCACACCCTCAGGGAACCTCAGATGCCAGTCAGCCCTGTCCTCTCCGCCCTGCACTGGCTGTGCCTCAGAAGCCACAACGCTCCTCTCTCCCCTCCGCCTTCCTCACGGTCCTCGACGCGGGACTGAGCTGGCGGACAGGAAAGGCGCCCTCCCCAGGCTGTGGTGTTCGGCGTGAGGAGGCGGTGAGGGGCTGGTGGACATGAACTCACCTCAGCGAAGCTCCTCAGCGCGGGCGCCGCCATTGCACTCCGTGGGCTGAGCGGGGCGGGAGCGGCGGGAGAAGAATCCGCTGCAGGAATGGCGGTGCCTGAACCGCCTCTGGCGTGGGTCCGGGCGGTGACTCCGAGCTTCAATCCCCAGTGTGAGCTGTGAGCACCACGGGAGGCTCCGACCATAGGCTGTGAGGCGGGGAACACCACTCTCCAGCCTTCTCCACTGGACTCTGAGCCCAAGAACTGCTGAGCATGGGAGACAAAAATTATCAGAGGAAAAAATCCCGCCACAAAGACTACCGGTCCCGCCCTACGGAAGCGGCCAAACGAAAAGCCTTCTCTGAGCCCCCATTGGCTCAGACTGGTGGCATTCCATGCGTGGCCTTGTGGGTAATGTAGTTTCTCCGCTCCAAGGCCAGGATCCCGCATTTCTCTGTTGACTCCAGGGCTGGATTTAGAGTCAAATAGCCCAAGAACACACCAAGTATACTCAGGGTCCTCTAGCGCCTTCAGGGGAGGTGATGTCTGGGCAAGTTTGTTTCTCCTGCACCTGCGTGGCTGGTTTTGCATATCTTTCTTCAGGACCTGCTCTTTCTGAAGGGCAGGCATTGTTTCTTCATTCCGGACTTTTGGCACATGTTCTCCCTCAGGCCAAATGTAGCTGGGGGAGGTTGCTCAAGTCTCTAATTCCATCTAACCTGCCTCCACTGAATCCATTATACAAAGTTAATGTCACAAACAAACACTCATATACTTAAGAGCATCTGCTTCTGATGCCATCCGAAGTGTCAGCTCTGCCTGGGCTGCAGTGTGGATGAGATGGCCCAGAGACATGTGAAACATGATCAAAGTGACTGATCGTCAGAGAGATGCAAATTAAAAGCAACAATTAGGTATCCCACCACTGTCAGAATGGCTGCCATCAACAAAGGACAAGTGCTGGGAAGGATGTGGAAAAAAGGAAACCTAGTACACTACTGGTGGGAATACAAACTGGTACAGCCATTATGGAATCAGTTTGGAGTTTTAGCAAAAAAATAAATATCAGACTGCCATTTATTTCAGTGATTCTACTCCTAGAAATATATCCTAATACACCTGAAACAATCACATAGATATTATTCACCCCTCTGTTCAAAGCAAAGATCTGGAAACTGCTCAACTGCCCAACAATAGATGAGTGGATAGAAAACTGTGGTACATTTATACCATGGAATACTATGCAGCAGTATAAATGAAGACTCTCTTACCCTTTCACGCAGCATGGAAGGACCTGGAGAGCATCATGCTAAGTGAAATAACTCAGTCAGAGAAAGAGAAGTATCACTTCATCTGATTAATATATGGAATCTAATTAACAACAACAAAAAAACTTGATGAATGGAGTGAATTCAGAAGCATGGAAGCATGGAATGGAGTGCAGAATCTCAGAAGGGAAGGCGTGGCAGGGTAAAAAACAAAAGAAAGAAAAAACATCCTTCTGTGAGGATTAAGCACACACACACACAACAATAAAAACAAAGTCACCTGAGACTTGAGCTTTTTCTTCTGTTCTCTGAAAGCAACGGGAAAGCTCTAGCTTGCTGTGTTCTGGGTCTGCTCTAAATTTATGTTTATACATCTGTCTTCTGTCATTTGTGTCCCTGGAAATGCTGATACCCCTCCATGTAACTTCCTCGTGCTTCACATGAGACTATTGCTTTTGGTGTTGCTGTAAGAAATGTCCAAACCTGTGGATGATTTTTCTCAATTTATTTGACCCAAGCCTGGTACATTGCCAGGAATCAAAATATCAATAGATTGAGTTGGGAGAATAGCAGTTTTGCAACTTTTTTTATACATTAGAATCAAAGTAGAAGACATAAGCGGGTTACATGAAATTCACTGGTGATAAATTAGGGGGGAGAGTTAAGAAGGGAAATCTCTGGGATTGGATAAAATGTAAAAAAAAAAATAGGCACCAACTTCTTTTTAAATGTTATAGAATAGTTAACACTTAATATTTAACGCAATAAGAATAATAAGTGGGGCTCTGTGGTCTTCTGTGCTGGGAGATTGTGCCCTTAGGAGTCTGTAAAATGGAAATTTCCCTGACAATCCAAAGGTATGTTATCCTTGATGCAATAAGACAATAGACTGGCTCAATAAGGTAAAATTTGTGTTTTGCAAAAACAAACAAAAAACAAACAAACAAAAAACAGGCTAGGACATAACTACCCTGTGACTAACATTTACTTAGAAAGTTTTAACTTCAAACTATCTTATATGGTTACTTTTGGCCTCTGAGTTTGTAAGATTCACCATGCCATGCCAGGCTCCCGGAGCTTGGTAGGTTTAGTATATACCATCATTTTTGTCCTCACCAGGGAATGAGAACCTGTGAGTTGAGGAGAAAATTCAATGAGTGGTTTATTTCCTGCCAGATCGATTGTTCACATCCTCCTGAACATAATGCTCCCAGGATTGCTGGTGTGCCTTTATTTGGTCTCCTAGAAGTATTCACTCTTCAGGTCACTAAAGCCATAGGTTCTAAATGTGGTACAGGTACTTGTAAGGTAAAAAAAAAAAAAAAAGGTATTTCTGTTTCTTTGCTGAGCCTTTCACAATTTATGAGAAGTACCTGCTAATTAAACCCCAAGTTTTCTGGCTCCTCTAATTCAAACAACTCCTCTGTTCAAACTGCTGAAGAACAGAAGTTACTTTCAAGGCTACATTCTTGCTACCCCTCCTCCCTGCTGTTGTCACACATCAGGGATAATTCCCACCAAGGAGTCTCGTTAATAGAAAGTTTCCTTCCCTCCGGCCCATCAAACAAGCCTGTTTTGAACTCTGTCTAACTTTTTCTTTCTTTTTATAACTTTTTCTCTAGTTATATTTTATAGGCTTGGGAAAAGTACTCATAAGACACCTACCTATACATGTGCCAGACTGTCTCCAGGAAAGCAAACTTACTGTGACTTTAAAGAGTCCCTCATATCTACTCAACTTCAGCACAGCCCAAGGCCCCTCCATTCCTTGTCCCTACACCACAGACACTGCTTAAAAGCAGAAGCCAACCTTTATCCCTGCCCTGTAGTGACTAGCAATACTTGGTCTTTTCTTCTCTTGGAAAGTAAAATAAACTGCCTCTCTGCATGTCTTCTTTTAGCTGTGAATTCGTCCACAGCTCGCATCACTGGCCAAATCTGAAAATGTTACTTTATTCTATGGAGTTAAGTGGGTGAAAATGAGGGAAATTACATTGAAGAGGCAAAATAATATTTCCTTCTTTCCTGGGTTCTTTGGTTGGCCTAATAATTAAATTGATATAATATAGATTAACAAGGGAACACAATCAACAAGTTATTAACATGTATACCTGGTGTATATATGGAAAAAACTCACAAAACAGAGTAACTGGCCAAAATGGCAAACACCATCATCTGAAAAGCCACCTTCACCTACAGTGAGAAAATGTGGTGTGTGGAGAGTCAGTTAGGGTAGATTGTCAGGAAAAGCACAGTAAGGACCTCAGTTGTGGCCCAGGGTGCTGTGCACTGTGGTGAAGGCTTGTACTCAAAAGGACTCTGTTCCAACCCAAAAACCCAGGGTGCAGACACAGGAGGCTGGGAATAAGGATGGGGTTCAGAACATGATCCGGGCTGCAGGGAAAACATGGTGAGAGGCATTGTCTCATTCAGCCAGTAGGGATACACAGGACAGAAACACATAGGAAGTGGGTTCTATGCATGAATAAGAGGTGAGCACCCGTCCAGTGAGACCAGGATCATGTAGGACTCCAGCATCACTTCCAATATTAGGTCCCCAAATTCATGTTCAATTGTATCCACTTCTGCAGGGTGAATGTCAGTGTCACATATGAAGATCATGTGAAGGGTCAAACTGTGGCATGCAATTCATCACAGTGGATGGGATCACTGTATGACACCCAACATGTGGGTGAAGGTGCAGAGACAAAGCCCTCATTCCTGAGGTCTCCTGAGGGTCAAACTCTGTGCTGGGATCAAAGCGGAGGCAGACAGACAGCAGCTCACTCTGAAAGAAGGTTCCCCTGGAGAAACCACTGCAGTTGAGAAATGATGGCGTTCCTCTGGTGAGTGGACCGGGTTTGGGGCTCAGGGGTGCCGGATAGGTCTCCGGGAGGCGCCACTCTGCTGATTTAGCAGAATTGAACTGGGGAACTCTGGGCGCTCCGGGACCTCAGCCCAGGACCCGGCCCGCATCTGGAGAAAGTGGACGGACATTTCTGGACCTGTTGTCAGAATCGGTAAGGTAAGGGTCCCTATCAGTCAGGCCCTCTCCGAGTGAGTTGAAGGGGGAGCTTGATCACCTCCATGGAAGTCATACGGCTTCCTCAGGCAAATCAGTCAGGAATCAGGTGGACTGTTTAAACTCTGAGTAAATATTTGGTAGAAGTAAAAAACTCGGACTGTCTGGTGTATGAATGTAAGTGTGAGAGTCTGCGTGAAGCAAAAGCTACTTTGTGCCATCTGGCTGTACACATGATGAGTGTTAGTTATCTCTTTCTGTTGTTTAATGTGTTTAAAGATAGGGAAAACCTCACTTTAGGGGGAAGCCTAATTGTGTATGGTAAGGCTGAACGCTGTGACAGTTCTCCCAAGCAACTGTTAAGAGTTCTATTCTCAAGATCATTCTTGCTCTCTATCACGGAGGGAATTAGCCCGCTTAGCTAATGAAATTTTTGCCTATGTTTGTACAGTAGAGACTTTAATTTGCTCTCCCCTGATTTATGATTTTGTTATGTTAGGTTAAAAATGTAAAACTCTAAGCTTACTTTAAAGGGATAAAATTTGTAAAGGTTACAACCCAGAAAAGTTTAAACAAAGGCTTGTTGGGTTAAGATTGGTACATCTTCTCATGGCCTGTGTGGGGCGAGGGAGAGACTGCAGGATCATAATTAACTGCTTTGTGGGCTGCCTTTTTCAGCCCTTCTATCAAGCAGAGAATCATGTGGTCCTGAGATCTGTGACCTGCTTGCCTTCCTGATGGATTTACAGTGGGTCTCCATTAGAGACAGCATCTGCTCTGACTACAGGAGGAAGAGACTGCTCCGGAGTGGGTATGAGTTGGGGTAGTGGTGGTGGGATTTACTGGGTAGGGTGGTAGACTCTCACCCTGCTGAGATGGAGGAGCCCCACCGATGTCCATTTTCCCTGAAAGAATTGAGAGCCAGGATCCTTGAGGGAATATATTAGGCTGTTAGACAGACATGAACAGAGCAAGGACAATGGGCCAACCAGCTCTACCAAGTGTAACTAAGTCTTTCCACCTCTAAGTATGTGAGACAAGGGGCATAAGCAAAGGGGTTCTTACCCAAAGTCTCGGCCCCTAAAAAAAGGCCGGTAGCCTACTTATCCAAAATACTTGATCCCATTTTGTCTAGGTAGCCCACCTGCCTCTGGGCAGTAGCAGCCGTTACTATACTTGTTGAGGAAGCAGCCGAAGCAGCCCGGGAACCTGTCCTAAAACCAGTGGGACCTCAACAGATTCTAGTGACTCTTCCAGACCCTGACCTACCCACCTCACCAGCTTACATGGAAAGTCAATCTAGAAAAGCTGACATCCATAACCAATCTTTACTCAAGTTCTTACAGGCTTTGCAGTCCACCCAGGAAGCAGTCCAGAAACACATCCGAGATGCTCTGCCTGTACCAACTTCTGATCTGGTCCATCCCATCCAACCTGGTGATTCTATTTAGGTAAAGAAATTTGCCACCCATGGACTGACTCCTACCTGGAAAGTACCACACACTGTCATCTTGACCATCCCCCCGGGCAGTCAAGGTCAATGGGATCCCAACATGGCTTCATCACACCAGGCTTAAAAAGCCCAGGCAAAATAGAGTCCAAGACTATTCGGACCCTCTAAAGATTACTCCTGGCCCTCATTTCAGGCCCTTATCTTATAAATTGGCCCACTGACTTCATTCGGCAGAGAATTAATTCTATCAAACTTATGGTCCTCCCCCAAAATGACCCAAAAGAGTCAATGATTTGACTCATGTACATAAAACCAGTGGGGAAGGAAGTATCCATCTTATATTTAAAAAGCTGTTGGAAATTTAGCCATGCTAGTTTGGCTTCTGTAATAGTTTGCTTGCTTAAATAATAAGGAAAATAAGACTGCTCCCATTCCAGAGAGGCCATGTACTGTGCCCCAGACAGAGTTGTCAGTGCTGGCACCAGGCCAGGCCTTGAGATATGGTCTCATGGCTCCTTCCCAGCACCCAGGCCTTCTTTCTGAGCAGGTCTGGAAGTCTCATTCCAAATCTGTGAGACAAAGGACTGAAAAAAGTGTAAATAGAGAAAAATTTCCTCCAAAGGCAGGGGTCAGAATTTGAAAGATATCATTTTTCTCTGGGCCCACGCATAATTATAATAAAATGTAACTCCCTTTCTCTAAGCATTGCTTGGTTTTTCTCCAGTGTTCTGTAACCTTAACAAGTACTCAGCTTGTTACTTTTATTGATCTTGGGAGGCCAAAGTAAGCACCATCAATCATCTGCATGTCACATTCAGCCAACTGAGACTCAGGGAGCTCTAGTGATTCTGCTGGAGATTCCCAGGTGGGGCACCACAATGAGACCTGAGTGCCCACAGCACCTGCCTCCCTGCAGCGGAGTCAGTGGCTTCTTATAGGTCCCATTACTTACTAAAATGCACCCAAAGACAAAGGTGCTTGCGGGCATTGGGGGTGTGGGAAATGCCTGGCTTGGGAATGTGTAGAGGCTGGGTTGCCAGAAGAGGAAGAGAGAGAGAAACATCAATAATGAGAGAGAATCATTGAGCAGGTGCCTCCTCCATGCCCCATATTGGGGATCCACCCTGTGGAGCAGGTATGTGCCCTGATTGGGTATGGAACTGTGAACTCCTGGATCATAGCTCCCTGTGGAATCACTGAGCCATGCTGGCTGGGCTGTCATCATTCATGTTTCTAACTCTCTCTCCCACTTCCTTGCTCTATGAAACCAATAAAAATGATTTAAAAATAAACTAAAATATTTATTTAAAAGTAAAAATTAAAACATATTATCTCAATACAAAAAAAACTTTTTTTCCCAAAGCAAAAAGGTACAAAATGAGTAAAATTCCAATATCCATCTTTGTTGTTCCAATGTTGCAGTCAGCAGCTGTGTGTTGCTGCAGGTTGCCCAGGACCAAACCAGAGAAGATTGAACCTGCATTACCACCGTTTGTCCACCATCCAGAACAGAAATATCATTGCTGACATGTACACATAAAGAACTATTGGACATTGAAATTGGGACTCAAAGAACTGTTGGCCCAGAAAGAAACTGACTGCAACCTGATTCCTTTAGTGCCTGACAGCAATTTAAAGGGACTTGATAGAACTCTGTCCTTTCCATTGAATTTAAAAATATTAAAACAGCGGGAGAAAGATGGCGACCGGCAAGAAGGTAGGGAGAGAGAGAGTGTGAGTGAGGAACCCATAGAGGAGAGCATAGACGTGTAGACGTGTGTGGTGTGTGTGTCTGTATGAGCTAGGGTCAGATAGATTCTGCAGGGCTTCCAAGGGGCTGCCTAACCGGGCAGTCCTAGACGGCGGAGCCCCGCGCACAAAGCGGACACTTCTCGGCGGCTGGTGCGGACGCGGAAACCACGCCATCTTGAGAAACAGAGCTGCCTGAGACTCGGATCCTGGCTTCTGACACAAACCAGGACCCTGCAGCCACTGGGGACAGAGAACTGCTATCACAGCTTCAGTGGAAGAAACAACAAGAATCCAGACTTCCCAGCAGATTCCCGTGAGTCAAAGAGCCTATCCCCCTCCCCGCAGGCGCATGCGGATAGCGCCAGAGTAACTGATAGACACGCCCCTCGCCCAAGCTGCAGGGCTTTGCGCAGGGACACGCTCTGCCTTAGGGAATTTGGCGCGCAGGACAGAAGCAGCTCACCTTCTGGGAAATCTGTCAGTGCGCACAGAGGGCTCCCCTCTGGGGAATTGGGGGGAATTTGGCTTGCGGATCACAGCTCCCCTTCGGGGAATCTTAGAGCGTGCACAAAGGGGCTTCCCTTTGGGGAATTTGGCGCGCAGGATGGACTCCGCCCCTCTTCGGGGATTCTGGGAGAGTGCACAAAGGCAGCTCACCTTCAGGGATTTGAGAGTGTGCGCCCTAGCCGGTTTGGCTCAGTAGAGAGAGCACACACAGGACGCAGCTCCACTTCAGGGAATTTGGCACGCCAGACACAGCTGCCTGGGATCCCTGACTCACAGCGCATTCACACTAAGAGCCAACGACTCCAATTGTTGGTGCATGCACACACAGGGACCCTGATTCTCAACGAGAAACTGCACAAGGCAACAGAGACTCTGACACTTGATTCTTGGTGCAGATACAGGGAAACTCTGACTCCTGGCACATGCTAAGGATCTCATTTTCGGCACATACCAACAGTGTGGTGCTGACAGGGTCCCTGATTCTAAGTGTGCACACGAGACCACACGGAACACTGGGGACACTGACCCTGGGCAAGTCTGGTTCCCACCAACCAAAGGCAGCCACACGTCCTAGTGTCAGAGCACTTCAGTGAAACTCGGGTGGAGCGAAGTCCCCACAGCGCACGACCGAGGTCCACACAAACGGAAGCTTGAGCTTTCTGGTGATAGCCAGAATGGGGAAACGAAATAACTCACAGAGGAAAGAAAATGTGGAGTCGCCAAGAAAGGAAATTAGTGAAACTGAAGCTTGCAACATGACCGAAAAGGAGTTCAGAGCAATGGTCGTGGAATTTATACATCGGATGGATGAGAAAATCAACAACTTATGCAAGAATCAGGAAGAAATGAAAAGTGATATAGCTACAATCAAAAACACCATGGAAAGTTTCAACAGTAGACTACAAGAAGCAGAGGACCGAATTAGTGAGTTAGAAGATCAGGTACAGAAACAAGCTCAATCTGAACAGCAATTGGAGAAAAAAATTAAAAAGCAGGAGGAAAGCCTAAGGGAGCTTCGGGACAACATGAAGCGAAGTAACATGCGTATAATAGGGCTGCCAGAAGGACAAGAAGAGCAGCAGGGACTAGAAAACCTATTTGAAGAAATAATGACAGAAAACTTCCCGGATATGGGAAAGATAAAAGTTACGCAAGTACAGAGAGTCCCAAGCAGGATCAACCCCAAAAGACCCACACCAAGACATGTCATAATCTCAATGGCAAATATAAATGATAAAGAGAGAATCTTAAAGGCAGCAAGAGAGAGACAGAGAGTTACCTACAAAGGAACACCCATCAGATTGTCAAATGATTACTCAACAGAAACACAACAAGCTAGAAGTGAATGGAAGGAGGTATACAAAGTGTTGCAAAGCAAAGGACTGAATCCAAGAATACTATATCCAGCAAGACTATCAATCAAAATTGAAGGGGAAATCAGGAGCTTCGCAGACAAAAAAAGACTCAGGGAGTTTATCACCACCAAACCAGCAATGCAAGAATTGCTAAAGGGAATACTGTAAAAAGAAGAAATAAACAGGTAAGAAGGAATACAGACACAAAAATAGATATGACTACAAACAAATACCTTTCAGTAATAACTTTAAATGTAAACGGACTAAATGCTCCAATCAAAAGACATCGAGTGGCTGAATGGATAAAAAAGCATGACCCATATATATGCTGTCTACAAGAGACCCACCTCAGAACAAGAGACTCACACAGATTGAAAGTGAAGGGATGGAAAAATATCTTCCAGGCAAATGGAAATGAAAAAAAAAGCTGGGGTAGCAATACTTATATCTGACAAATTAGACCTCAAAGTAAATGCCATCACAAGAGATAAGGAAGGCCACTTCATAATACTAAAGGGAGAAATCCAACAAGAAGAAATAATTCTGGTAAACATATATGCTCCCCAATATAGGAGCACCCAAATACATAAAAAAACTCCTGGAAGATATCAAGGGAGAGATTAATAGCAATACAATCATAGTAGGAGACTTTAATACCCCACTATCACCATTGGACAAATCCTCTAAACAAAAAATCAGCAAAGAAACAGCAATCCTAAATGACTCACTAGACCAGATGGAATTAATTGACATCTTCAGAACATTTCACCCCAAAGCCACAGAATATACATTCTTCTCAAGTGCACATGGGTCATTTTCAAAGATAGACCATATGCTGGGTCACAGGCAAAGTCTCTTCAAATTCAAGAAGATAGAAATTATATCAAGCATCTTCTCAGATCACAGTGGCATAAAACTGGAAATCAACTACAATAAATACAATCCAAAGAAATCAAACACATGGAGACTAAACAGCATGCTATTAAACAAGGACTGGGTCACCAGAGAGATCAAAGAAGAAATAAAAAACATCATGGCAACAAATGACAATGAAAACACAACAATCCAAAATCTATGGGACACAGCGAAAGCAGTCTTGAGAGGGAAGTTCATAGCTCTACAAGCCTATTGCAAAAAACAAGAAACAATGGTAATAAATTACCTAACCCTACAACTCAAAGAGCTAGAAAAAGAGCAGCAAGAAAAACCCAGTGTAACCAGAAGGAAGGAAATAACAAAGATCAGAGCGGAGATAAATGACATAGAGACCAAAGAAACAATACAAAAGATCAACAAAACCAAGAGCTGGTTCTTTGAAAAGATAAACAAGATTGATGGACCTCTAGCCAGGCTCACCAAGAAGCAAAGAGAGAGGACCCAAATAAACAAAATCAGAAATGAAAGAGGTGAAATAACAACAGACCCCGCTGAGATACAAAGGATTGTTACAAAATACTACGAACAGCTCTATTCCAACAAACTGGACAACCTGGAGGAAATGGACATATTCCTAGAAAAATACAACCTTCCAAAAATCAATCAAGAAGAATCTCAACAGCTCAATAGGCCAATAACTATGGACGAAATTGAAGAAGTCATCAAAAAGCTTCCGGCAAACAAAAGCCCGGGGCCTGACGGCTTCACAGGAGAGTTCTACCAAACATTCAAGGAAGAACTAAAACCTATCCTCCTCAGACTATTCCAAAAAATTCAAGAGGAAGGAACACTTCCAAGCTCCTTCTATGAAGCCAGCATCACCCTAATACCAAAACCAGATAAAGACAACACAATGAAAGAGAATTACAGACCAATATCCCTCATGAACATAGATGCCAAAATCCTCAACAAAATTCTAGCAAATCGGCTCCAGCAGTACATCAGAAAGATCATACACCATGACCAAGTAGGATTTATCCCAGGAATGCAAGGATGGTACAATATCCGCAAATCAATAAACGTGATACATCACATAAACAAATTGAGAGATAAAAATCACATAGTCATATCAATTGATGCAGAAAAAGCATTTGACAAAATCCAACACCCTTTCTTGATAAAAACTCTCAACAAGGTGGGAATGGAAGGCTCATACCTCAACATAATAAAAGCTATATATGATAAACCCACAGCAAACATCATACTCAATGGACAAAAGCTAAAAACATTTCCCCTAAGAACAGGAACAAGACAGGGATGCCCACTCTCACCACTCCTGTTTGACATAGTACTGGAAGTATTAGCTAATGCAATTAGACAAGAAGAAGAAATAAAAGGCATCCAAATTGGAAAAGAACAAGTAAAGCTGTCTTTATTTGCAGACGACATGATATTGTACATAAAAAATCCGAAAGACTCCGTCAAAAAACTAATAGACTTAATAAATGAATTTGGCAATGTAGCAGGATACAAAATTAACGCCAAGAAATCTATGGCCTTTCTATACACCAATAGTGAACTTACAGACAGAGAGACTAAAAAGGCAATCCCATTTACCATCGCACCAAAAAAATTAAGATACCTAGGAATAAACTTAACTAAGGAGGTAAAAGACCTATACACGGAAAACTACAGGACACTGAAAAAAGAGATAGAGGAAGACGTAAACAGATGGAAGAACATACCATGTTCATGGATTGGTAGAATCAACATCATTAAAATGTCCATACTACCCAAAGCAATCTATAGATTCAATGCACTCCCCATTAAAATACCAACGGCATATTTCACAGACCTTGAAAGAACTCTCCAAAAATTCATCTGGAATAAAAAAAGACCCCGAATAGCCACAGCAATCCTGAGAAAGAAGAATAAAGTAGGAGGGATCTCAATACCAGATTTCAAGCTGTATTACAAAGCCACTATTCTCAAAACAGCCTGGTACTGGCACAAGAACAGACATATAGATCAATGGAACAGAATAGAGAATCCAGATATTGATCCAAACCACTATGCTCAATTAATATTTGACAAAGGAGGCATGAACATACAATGGAATAAAGACAGTCTCTTCAATAAATGGTGTTGGGAAAATTGGACAGACACATGCAAAAAAATGAAGCTAGATCACCAACTTACACCATACACAAAAATAAACTCAAAATGGATACAGGACTTAAACATAAGACGGGAAACCATAAAAATACTAGAGGAATCCACAGGCAGCAAAATCTCAGACATATGTCAAAAGAACTTCTTCACCGATACTGCCCCTAGGGCAATGGAAGCTAAAGAGAAAATAAACAAATGGGACTACATCAAAATAAAAAGCTTTTTTACAGCAAAAAGAAACTATCAACAAAACAACAAGAAAGCCCACTGCATGGGAGAACATATTTGCAAATGGCATCACTGATAAAGGTTTAATCTCCAACATCTACAGGCAGCTTATACAACTTAATAAAAGGAAGATAAATGATCCAATAAAAAAATGGGCAACGGACCTAAATAGAATCTTTTCCAAAGAAGACAGAAGGAAGGCCAAGAGACACATGAAAACATGCTCAAGGTCACTAATTATCCGAGAGATGCAAATCAAACAACAATGCGCTATCATCTCACACCTGTCAGAATGGCTATCATCAACAAATCAACAAACGACAAGTGTTGGCGAGGATGCGGAGAAAAAGGAACCCTCATGCACTGCTGGTGGGAATGCAGACTGGCGCAGCCACTGTGGAGAACAGTATGGAGTTTCCTCAAAAAACTGAAAATGGAACTCCCATTTGACCCAGTAATCCCACTCCTGGGAATATATCCTAAGAAACTGGGAACACCAATAAGAAAGGAAATATGCACCCCTATGTTCATAGCAGCACAATTTACAATAGCTAAGATCTGGAAACAGCCTAGGTGCCCATCAGCAGATGACTGGATCAGAAAACTATGGTACATCTACACAATGGAATATTATGCTGCCATAAAAAAGAAGGAATTCTTACCATTTGCCGCAACCTGGATGGAATTGGAGAACATTATGTTAAGTGAAATAAGCAAGTCAATGAAAGAAAAATACCACATGATCTCACTCATTTATGGATAATAAAGAACATTATAAACTGAAAAACAAAAAGATAGATACAGAGGCAGTAAAGCATCAAACAGCCTGTCAAATTACAGCAGGAAGGTTAGGGAGAGGTGGGGAAGATAAGAGATCAATCAAAGGACTTGTATGCATGCATATAAGCATAACCAATGGACGCAAAACTCTGGGGGGCGAGGGCATATATGGGAGTGGGGTGGGGGGGGCAATGGTAAGATATGTACACATATAATACCTTAATAAAAAAATTGGAAAAAAAATATTAAAACATACATTCTTGTTAAATTTAAAAAATCAAAAAGGGTGAGATGCCAGCTGCCAATTCCAGCATGTCATAATTACAAGACTTTTATCAAAAGTTGATGAAGCTTGGGGGCTCAACAAGGGAGGAGTCACATAATGTAATTACCTGTTGGACTGGCTAAAAAGCAAGTCCCCCAAACCTGAATAGGATAATCATTTGCTGCCAGACAGCTCAGGGCATCTTAATCTACATGCTATTGCCTCCTGTTGGCCAAACACCTGAACAGCTATAGGCTCTTCCCCAATCTGACAATGCTTTTGTACCCTACCCTTTGAAGTGTATTATTTCCACCTTGCCTTAGGACAATTTGTGTTAATAAAAAGCACGGGTCCTGAGTCAAGGAGAGTCTTTAGCTCCTTTAGCTGACGCTCTTCTGACCCCCAATGCCTCTCAAAACTAAAAAAAAAAATAAAATAAAATTTTTCATTTAAAAAAATATGGAACGCTACATGAATTTGCGTGTCATCCTCGTGCAGGGGCCATGCTAATTTCTCGATATCGTTTCAATTTTAGTATATGTGCTGCCAAAGCAAGCACTCTACTGTCTTTTTGTTAAAGAAAAATGCCTCAAAAAATCAACAAATGACAAGTGCTGGTGAGGCTGCAGAGAAAAAGGAACCACTGCTGGTGGGATTGCAGACTTGTGCAGCCACTGTGGAAAACAGTATGGAGTTTCCTCAAAAAGTTAAAAATGGAACTCCCATTTGATCCAGTGATCCCACTTCTAGGATATATCCCAAGAGCTCAGAAACACCAATCAGGAAAGATATATGCACACCTATGTTCATAGCAGCACAATTTACAATAGCTAAGATTTGGAAACAGCCTAAGTGCCCAACCACAGATGAGTGTATTAGAAAACTGGTAGATCTACACCAGGGGTCCTCAAACTTTTTAAACAGGGGGCCAGTTCATTGTCCCTCAGACTGTTGGAGGGCCGGACTATAGTTTAAAAAAAACTATGAACAAATTCCTATACACACTGTACATATCTTATTTTGAAGTAAAAAAACAAAATGGCAAAAACACCCGGCAGGCCGGATAAATGTCCTTGGCAGGCCGCATGTGGCCTGCGGGCCGTACTTTGAGGACGCCTGATCTACACAATGCAATACTACGCTGCTGTAAAAAAGAAGCAACTTGGACCTAGAGAGCATCATGCTAAGCAAAATAAGCCAGTAGGAGAAAGATAAATATCATATGATCTCATTTATTTGTGGAATATAATGAACAAAATAAACTGATAAACAAAAATTGAGCCAGAGCCCTAACGGGTTTGGCTCAGTGGATAGAGCATCAGCCTGTGGACTCAAGGGTCCCAGGTTCAATTATTGTCAAGAGCATGTACCTTGGCCAAAACCGGTTTGGCTCAGTGGATAGAGCGTCGTCCTGCGGACTCAAGGGTCCCAGGTTCCATTCCGGTCAAGGGCATGTACCTTGGTTGCGGGCACATGCCCAGTAGGGAGTATGCAGGAGGCAGCTGATTGATGTTTCTCTCTCATCAATGTTTCTACCTCTCTATCCCTCTCCCTTCCTCTCTGTAAAAAATCAATAAAATGTATTTTTTTAAAAATAGAGCCAGAGCAGAAAAAAATATTCTAGAATAGAAGTAATCCTGTTATTTGCAGATTTTTAATATTTCCTACAACTTTTGTGACATCCTACTATGTTAGTACAGTTCTGGAAATATTATTATACTTATAATCCTTTTATTCTTAAAATATTAATGTTTACTGCATATAATATTATTATACGTAACATCATTTTCCTTGAATAATTGGTATCTATTACATGTAACATTATCATATTTGAAATAAATTTTCTTGAGATAATAATGTTTATTGCTTGTAATACATTTAAGATTGTTTTTCTTGAAATACTAAGGAAAAATCTATATGTATAAAAGCCAAGCGACCAAATAAGCAGAATGACCAGAACGACAGGTGGCTATGAAGCACACTGTGGCAGCCAACTGCCCTCAGCCCCTCCCCCAGGCGCCCTCGTCCCCAATAAGCCCTCCCCACCCCGATCACCGTAGTGTGACATTTAGTAATTCTAAGTAAGTAAACACTCTCCAGCCTTCATAGATCAGGAACCTGAATGACGAGTGATCAGGAGCATCAGTCAGGTGTCCAAGAGAGGTGCCTACCACAACTACCATCTTCCTGTGTTCTCTCTCCACTGCTTACTACCAAAGAGGGCAGCTACATCCAACCACGGCCTCTCTTTAGAGAGTTTGTCACCATGGAATTAACCTCATTACCTGTCTAGGGAGAGGTTTTGAAACGGAAGCTGTTAAGTGTCCCTGACACTAAAACGCCTTTGAAGCTTCAACTCATCCGAAAGTCAACAGCAAACATGTATACACCCTGCAAAGATCCTTAATGCTAATAACTCACCCCGGCTGGACCTGCCCATGATCGGCACCCCCCTGAAGGGCTCCCCCACACCCCAATCATGGACAGGGCTGGCTGGCCAACTGCCCTTGGCCCCTCCCCCTAGCCAACCCCGCCTCTGACCAGCCCCTCCCACCCTGATCGGGGGTGGACAGCTAGATGCCACCAACGCACAAATTCGTGCACCAGGCCTCTAGTATACATATATAAAAAAGAAAGAAAATTGCCAAAACTCATAGTACATTAGGCAGAACATATAATAAGATGTTTTAGCAAAGACAGAGATTCAACAAATGCACTTCTGAAAATAGCTCCCCATAAATTCCTGGAAAAAATACAATCAAACAACATTGAGGTAGAATGACAAAATTATAGAATATCTCTATATATCTGTGTATGTAAGATGCAAATATGCTAAGTGTCCAACTATCTGGGTAATGATTTCCAGTAGTAACACCTGGCTTCCTCTCCCTAGATCATAATAGTGATCCAGGTAAATATAATTATCCTCGTGTAACCGAAGTTGCCATTATATTCAGAAATGAATATTGACAACCTTCTTTTGAAAGGGACTTGCTCATTCATTGTAAACCAGATCCCAATAACCTGAATGCCAGTAAAATGAAATAAATCAGTATCCTCTTTCCTACATTAGATGCAATGACATATCCTATTCTTTTCCCACATGGTGAAAAAGGCTGGGGAACAAATATTGCATTAAGACTCAGAGACAACAGTGTAATCAACAATAATACTAGATTCAATCGATGATGCCCAAAAGGAAAAATTTCCCCTCTATTTTCTTAAAAGTATTACTCCTTCAGGAATGTCCTGTCATAAATTAGAATTGAAAGTAGGTACAATCATCATGCTACTGTAAATGGTACTAGATTTATTATCAAAAGATTATGACCTAACATAATCGAAGCTGAAGAATTAATAGGATCTGCAGAGGTGAGGTTGTTCTAATTCCAAAAATTGATTTGTCCCCATCTGACACTGGCCTTAGTGTTAGAATAAGTTTAATCAACTTATGAGTCATTGTTTTTATCAATATTCTTTTTATATCATGTTCTTGTTCATTATATTCTGTCTTTGTTGTTATATCATGATGTTATTGTTTAATGTTCAATATCTATATTATTTTCATGTAAACTTTATTAATTTTCTTTCATCTCTGACACTTCTATTATAAAAAAAGGGTGAACAGCAATATTAAAATATTTATCCTAATTAATTTCCTTTCAATGTGCATGAATTCATGCACTGGGCCTCTAGTTTTTGGATAAAGAATGATTGATCAAACAAAATATTCTCTAGGACAGCAGTTACCAACCTTTCAGTCCTCACAGACCACCCATGGTCCATGGACCACCAGTTGGCGACCACTGCCCTAGGATGTGCGCTTGAAAATACCTCACACACTGGAGGAAAAATGCCAAAAGGTACAACTAGTTTATTTTAAAGAAATAGTTTATTGATTTTTAATATATATTTATTGACTTCAGAAAGGAAGGCAGAGATAGAAGCAACAATGATGAGAGAGAATCATTGACAGGCTGCCTCCTGCACACTCCACCCTGGGATTTGAGCCAGCAACTCCAGAATGTACCCTGACCTGGAATCGACCCATGACCACCTGGTTCATAGGTCAAAGCTCAATGACTGAGCCATGCCAGACGGGCAATTTTATTAATTTTTGGAGAGAGAAGAAGGATGAGGGAGAGAAACAAAATGCAAGAGTGCAACATAGACCAGCCAGCTCCTGCACACCCCATTCCGGGAAGCTAGCCCACAAGCCAGGGACACGTCAAGCAATTCAACCGGCAACCCTTCTGTACATGGGATCACACCCAAACAACTGAACCACAACATCCATGAAGATATATTCCGTTTAGACCACAATATGCTAATCTTTGTAAGTTGAAACATTCAAATACTCAACAACTCAGATTATGCACTCAATTTTTGACAAAGGTAAATAAAACATATCTACATAATGAATTATATAGAAATGTTGATACCAACTTTATTAGAAATAACCAAATATTCATAGAAATGGATAAGCTACTGGTGATATATTCAAAGGTAAGAATATTTATCAGGAAAAAAATGGGTTACTAATATATCTTTAATGAAACTCCAAGTATTTATGAAACATAAATTAAAGCAGTAAAATACTTAGAAAAAGCAAAGTACTCTTTTCAAATGGAATGTAAATCCACGGTTATTAGGAAATCTGTGAAGAACAGGGGCAGATTATAAGAGGTCATGATGCAATTACACAGTGACAGATATGGTCAGCATTATGACTGTAATGGTGGTTTCAAGTTTTACGCACACATGAAAATTTATGAAATACTATACTAAACACCTATTTTACTCATTATAGCTTTCAAAAATGTTTCAAGATTTAAAAATGTGTAATTCAAATATATTGGAAAAATAGGTTTGGCAAGTGTATATTCAATCCACCTTCTTATGCCCTCTGGGCGAGAATATCGCCTCAGTGACAGAAAATGTAACAAGCAATAAAGAACTTTCACCCAAACCAACAAGAATGCTGGCTGAATCACAAAAGCCCCATCTCTAAAGGACAGACACCCTTTGCCTTTATCCATCCTTTTCTGCCAGCTCAGCAATGGCTCCGAGGTGAACATCTGAGAGGATACAGGAAGCCACAAAACCTCTTGACTATATTCAATGACAATGACTGTCCACAGAAGATAAACATGCCTGCAGATCCTCACATCTGTGTACACACCACTCCTGTAGTCTTTTTCTCAGAAACGTTCCTGGCCCTAACTGGTTTGGTTCAGTGGATAGAGCGTCGTCCTGCGGACTCAAGGGTCCCAGGTTCGATTCCGGTTAGGGGCATGTACCTTGGTTGTGGGCACATC
Organism: Ia io; assembly: GCA_025583905.1. NCBI lineage: Eukaryota > Metazoa > Chordata > Mammalia > Chiroptera > Vespertilionidae > Ia > Ia io. The sequence continues at coordinate 46,444,731 of JAJQQW010000021.1, read as the reverse complement.
CCCAGTAGGGGGTGTGCAGAGGCAGCTGATCGATGTTTCTCTCTCACCAATGTTTCTAACTCTCTATCCCTCTCCCTTCCTCTCTGTGAAAAATCAATAAAATATTTTTGTTAAAAAATAAACGTTTCTGGATGCACGTTTAGATGAGAAAAATTCCATCTAATGGGCTGCAGCCCCTGCAAAACTCATTAGGTCAGTGTTGCTGCAGTGAAAGGTTTTCCCCTAACTGTGATGGTCCTCCCACCAGTGACCATCACCCATGGAATTGTAGGCATTAGGGCACATGACCCTCTGGAAGTCCTGGAGAAGAGATTACCTTCCAGTGTATGGGCATCCCTTGAAAATAAGAAAAAATTCACACTGCTGGAAAACATACTTGATGTTGTCACGGCTACCCCCTTTATGGAGTGATCTCTGTGTCCCAAAGCATCGATCTGCACATGAGGACTACAGAGGCCACAGTGATTCCTAGGAAAATATGGGCAGCAATGTCAATTTGGCAAACACTGCTGAGCTAATTTCTGCGCTATATTGTTCCCTGAAAAGCAAAGAATATTTGAGACCCCATAAGAGTTTTTCACCTCATCATACTTGGGGAACCCAGATCTCCTTATAAGCTAACCCACAGACTAAATAGAACACCCAAGATTAAAGCAGCCTTATGAAAAAGCCTTCATTATTTTACAAAGGAAAGAGACATGAGACTGGCAATTATTGCATTGATGACTGATGCACTCAATAAATTCATCACTGGCATCTAGGGAAAGAGTGATAGTGAGAATGGCAGTCCCTCTGCAATACTATGTTTTCTGGGCCAACACGAATCAGTCCTTCGTGCCAACTGGTGAGAAGGAAAACAATTAAGAACCAAGGGCTCAGGTATTCCTCATTTTCTTCAACAAATTAGACAACAGAGTTAGCTTCCCTGGGCACATGAGGATGGTAAGTGATGCCATCTGTAGGGACCTTATGGGTGGTTCAGGTGAAATACCTTCAGCAACAGAAATGTGCAATGACATAGACCTGGCAAGACATCTCTGTATGTTAGAAAGTGCAAGAGAGCTACATATGTTTCCAACATAAAAACAAGTAAACTCAACAGCAAAAATAGTTGTGAGGATGTCACATAATATATGTGATTAAATGTATGAGATATAATTCAGACTTCACGTATTTTCTTATACAATTGTTAAGACTTAATTAAGAACGACATTTCCTACACAGCTAAGAAATTTTTCACATTTGGATTCTTTTGTGCAGAGCTAATTTACGAATTAGGCTGAGAGATATCTCACATTAATTGCACTCAAAATGTCTTTTCCAGTGTGAGCTCTCTGATGATATTGAAGACCGTTGCTACTTGTAAAAGATTTCCCACATTCACTGTATTTATAATACTTTTCTCCTGTATGAACTCTCTGATGACTATGAAGGTGAGTGTTAGTGGTAAAAGATTTTCCACATTCAGTGCACTCATAAGGCCTTTCTCCAGTGTGAAAACTTTGATGATTACGGAGGCCACTGTTCCTGGTAAACGATTTCCCACATTCACTGCACTCATAAGGGCTTTCTCCAGTGTGAAATCTCCGGTGAATGAGAAGGCTATCAATTCTTGTAAAAGATTTCCCACATTCGCTGCATTTAAAAGGCTTTTCTCCAGTGTGAACTCTCTGATGACGACGAAGGCCAGTGCTCTTGGTAAAAGATTTCCCACATTCACTGCACTGATAAGGCCTTTCTCCAGTGTGAACTCTGTGATGATAATGGAGGCCATTGCTACTGGTAAAAGCTTTCCCACATTCACTACACTTATGAGGCCTTTCTCCAGTGTGCAAAACTTGATGATCACCTAGGCTGTTCCTACTGCTAAAAGCTTTTCCACATTCACTGCACTGATAAGGCCTTTCTCCAGTGTGAACTCTCTGATGACGACGAAGGTCAGTGCTACTGGTAAAAGATTTCCCACATTCACTGCATTCATAAGGCTTTTCTCCATTGTGAACTCTCTGATGATAACGGAGGCCATTTCTACTGGTAAAAGCTTTCCCACATTCACTACACTCATAAGGCTTTTTTCCACTGTAACCTCTCTGTTGATAATGAGAGCTAGAAAATTTGGTAAAATATTTTCCACATTGAGGGACCACAAAACGCTGACTTCCAGCATGGACACCCTTTTCCTGAATAAACGTGTGGGTGCAACTAATGTCTTTGTTACATTCTTTTCTGGTGTAATAATTTCTTCTCCTTTGAAACATCATCCCACACGTTGAAATAGCATTTGGACTGTCCCTGGTCTGAGTAGCCTTTAGGTGGAGATGTCCTGACCCGGTAAGGACACTCTGCCCAACCTCCCCGCACGTGAAACGATTCTGGGACACATTGAAATTGCAGCTGTTTGCAAGTGAGTTCCTGTCTACACCTGTATTGAAAGTCTCTCTCACATGCTGTTGGTGTAATTGTGCACTGAAATAAAATCCTTGTGCACATGCCCCACACCTCAACAGTATCTGTCCGTGTTGTGTTCCCTGCCCCTCCAGCAAGTGTAAAATGTTTCCCAAGACGAGTCCACAGCTCTCACAGGGGTGGCTCTTCTGGGTAGACAAGGCTACCTTGGGATTCCTTGCCTGTTTCATTCTTACAGAAACCTTCTGTTCAGTAGGTTCCTCCACATTATCTGCTCCACAGCAGCAACCTGAAGAAAAGAAAACGCTGTTGAAGTACATGTTGATCTCATAAAAACAGAATATCTTCACACATGTTTATCCATCATGACTGGATATGATTCCATTTAATGATTTTTAAGACAAGTGAGTTAGACTCTGAGGAAATGGCTGTTATACATAACATGACCCCAAAGGTCAGTGGATGATGAACATCTCAGCAAGTGGGGGACAGAAGCCCAGGACGAGACACAAAGAAGAGAGGTAGGATCTGTTAGTTGTTCCTTTACAAATGGTTTCCTTTAAGACCTTTCATGTGTGTCTGTGTAGGATAATTTCAATGTGCTCAAACCCATAAAAATCAACTGTATTAGAGCACAAGATGTTCAGTGTCAATATAATAATACATGTGCAATCTCAGGCTCTGCAGGTATGGACCAACGTTGGACTGCAGGAAAGAGAGAAGCGTGAAAGAGGTAGAGGTACAAAGTTTAGAGAGATTAAGTTATCTACAGACGGGGAATCTGAATAGAATGATCATTATTAAAACTGAGTCCTTGGCAAAATGTCAATATTAAGCAAGAGGTAGTAGAATTGGGTGAAGAGTGAGCAATGGTAACAAAACACTGTAGAATAAAATGGATTCCTAGTTATGAATGTAACAAAGCCCAGGCGTTGAAAACAGCTCTTCACCAAAGAAAGACCTCCTCTGAGTCTACCCTGTCATTAATAAAGTCATGTTTCTTCTGTGATGCACAAAGGATTCTGCCTCTTACATCCCTCTTGAGCCATTTGGTGGGATAAATGATGCAAATATTTTTTTTAAGGTTATTTTATTTTCTTATATATGTTTTTATTGATTTCAAAGAGGAAGGGAGAGAGAAACATCAATGATAAGAATCATTGATTGGCTGCCTCATGCACGCCCCCTATAGAGGATCGAGCCTGCAACCCGGGCATGTGCCCATGACCAGAATCGAACCTGGAACCCTTGAGTCCACAGGCCAATGCTCTATCCACTGAGCCAAACTGGCTAGGGCAGTGGTCGGCAAACTCATTGGTCAACAGAGCCAAATATCAACAGTACAGCAATTGAAATTTCTTCTGAGAGCCGAATTTTTTCAACTTAAACTATATAGGTAGGTACACTGTTATTAACTTAATTAGGGTACTCCTAACTTTGTGGAAGAGCCACACTCCAGAGGCCAAGGAGCCGCATGTGGCTCGCGAGCTGCAGTTTGCCGACCGAAGGCTAGGGCAATGCAAATCTTTTTGTAAAATATATTTTCATGATTTCAGAGAGGAAGGGAGAGGGAGAGAGAGAGAGAGAAACATCAATGATGATAGAGAATCGTTGATTGGTTGACTCCTGCATGCCCCCCCCTTGGGAACGAGCCCACAACTTGAGCATGTTCCCGGACCGTGAACCAAACCCATGACCTTCTGGTTCACAGTTTGATGCTCAACCACTAAGCTAAGCTGGCCAGGCGATGATGCAAATCTTAAAAGAAATATTGAAAAGATGGATCGTCAGCACTGTGGTAGGACAACAAAGCACAAATGAGATCACAGCAAAAAGATCTCTGAGAGTGACATCAGCAAGATGACAGAATCAAAGACAGAGAATCTTTCCCCATCCCAGAGTAAGTAGACAGATATTCATGAACAAAAATACCACCACAGAATATGGGAACAAGACTATAAAGAAGACAAACAGTAATATGGAACACCAAATAAAGAAGAACTAAATAGAAAGCATGACAGAAAACTGGGTGAACAAATGTATTTGAAGATACATATGGTAAAATAAAAGGGTGAGAGTTACTTCTAACAGCCACTGTGCTTCTGCTCTGTAGCCTGTTCTTCAAAAAACACTGGAAATTTTTGTTTTTAAAAACCACAGAATGCCCTGGGCAGTGTGGCTCAGTTTGCTGGAACATCGTTCTGTGTATCCAAGGGTCTTGGATTCGATTCCCAGTCAGGACACATATCAGTATGTGGGTTCCTTTTCCAGTCATGGTGTGTCCGGAAGGCAGCCGATTGATGTTTCTCCCTCACATGGATGTTACTCTCTCTCTCTCCTTCCATCTCTCTTCCTCTCTATGTGAAAGGAATTTATATATATATATATAAAAGCCCAGCGACCAAATGGTGGAACCACCAGAACGACCAGTCGACCAGTCACTGTGACGTGCACTGACCACCAGGGGGGCAGATGCTCAGCGCAGGAGCTGCTCCCTGGTGGTCACTGCGCTCCCACAGCGGGAGCAGCCACTGCAGGCCCAGGACGAGGCCCAGTCTTTGAACCTATCAAATACCTGAGAATCCAGACTCTGGCCTGTCCTCCCATGTAGGTCCTCTAAGCTGTGTTCTAGAAAGAGCACAGGGAGCTGGTATAGGTGGATGGCAAGAGGGGATGTGACTTGGACCCCCAAGGGAGGCTGTCCTGATAGCTGAGGATCCTGAAGCATGGCAGCTCTGAACATCCCCAATGATGTCACTGACCTGGCATCACACATCAAGGACATTAACCGAGTGGCTTTGGGGTGCAAAGCTCTGTACCAGGTTCCTCCAGGACACAGAACATGCCTTTACCCACGACATTTCCCCAAAATATCAGCTCAGACTAATTTCCTCATTCAGAAGGTGCTCAGAGGGTGGGGCCACAGCCACTTGGCTGACCGCGATGAGCGGTCCTCCCACAGTGAGCAGATCCCCACAGGCTACGTCCCCAACCAGTGCACACATGCGTGCACCAGGCCTCTAGCAATAAATTAGTACATAAGAATTTCAGGGTAGCTAAACACACAACAGCACTCAAAAAAGTCTAGAGACAAAGTAAATAAAAAGACAACCTACCAAAGCTTATGTATAACATGCAGAATATGTAAATCTAAGAGGACATTTTATAGGGATAAATGCCTATATTGTCACAAAAGATCTCAAAGAACGTAACCTGGCACCTCAGGAAACTAGAAACACAACAGGAAAGTAAACCCAAAAGTTGCAAAGAAATGGGACAATAAAGATTAGAACAAACATGAATAAAAGGGAGACAAGACAAAAGAAAGGAACACCAAAAAGGTATATTTTTAAAAGATACAAAACTTTTCAAACCTTTAGCTACACTAAAAAATACAAAAATGAAAATAAAAACCAAGCCTCAAATAAGTTAAAAAAGAAATGAAAGAAAAGATATTACACCTGTCAATATGAAGCCAATGCATCGTAAGAGATGTTAGCAGTTGACATGACCCTCCATAGATAAATTTATCAAGATCCCACTTTGAGTTCCTGAGATTAATAAAAAAATTCAGAACTATGGCCAGTGTCTCACTTAATGAGTGTGTGGTCCCTATGCACCAATGTTATAGGTTTGATTCCCCCATCAAGGCACATGCAGGGGAGAGCCAGTGAATGCATAGATGTGTAGAACAGCAGATGATGTTTCCCTCTCTCTATTTTCTCTGTCTCCCTTCCTGTCTCTAAAGTCAATAAATAAAGGATGGCCAGTATGGCTCAGTGATTGAGCATCAATCCATGAACTAGGAGGTCACAATTTAATTACTTGTCAGGCTACCTTCAGAAGTGGCAGGCTCAATCACCAGTTGGGTTCATACAAGAGGCACGTGACCAATGACTCTCATCATTTATGTTTCTCTCTCTCTCTCTCTCCTCTTCCTCCCTGAAATTAAACATACTGTACTCTATCTATCTATCTATCTATCTATCTATCTATGTAGTAAAAAATAAATAAGTAATTTAAAGAATAAATAAATAGCCCTAGCCAGTGTGGCTCACTGGTGAGAGTGCCGGGTTGTGCACTGGTAGGCCAGGGGTTCGATTCCCAGTACCTGGGTTGCAGGTCCGGTACAGCTCTCATTAGGAGCACATGTGGGAGGCAACCAATCGATGTTTCTCTTTCTCTCTCTAAAAAAAAAAAAAAATCAAGAAAAGAAGTATTTTCCGTATTCAGGTGAAGATAAAAGAAAAAAAAAAGAAATTCAGAAAAGTTACGGGATGAAAAATAAACTTACAAACATTAGTTCCACGTCTATACACTAAGAATAAATTTTTAAAAAAATATATTTTATTGTTTTTTTACAGAGAGGAAGAGAGAGGGATAGAGAGTTAGAAACATCGATGAGAGAGAAACATCAATCAGCTGCCTCTTGCACGCCCCCTACTGGGGATGTGCCTGCAACCAAGGTACATGCCCTTGACCAGAATCGAACCTGGGACCTTTCAGTCCATAGGCCGACGCTCTATCCACTGAGCCAAACGGGTTTCGGCAAAGAATAAATTTTTAAAAAATATATTTTATTAATTTTTTACAGAGAGGAAGGAAGGGGATAGAGAGCTACAAACATCGATGAGAAACATCGATCAGCCGCCTCCTGCACACCCCCGACAGGGTACATGCCCTTGACCGGAATCAAACCTGGGACCCTTCAGTCCGCAGGCTGACACTCCATCCACTGAGCCAAACTGGTTTTGGCAAGAATAAATTATTTGATAGAAAAATAAAGAAGGTGCCCTAACCGGTTTGGCTTAGTGGATAGAGTATGGGCCTGCGGACTCAAGCGTCCCAGGTTCGATTCCAGTCAAGGGCATGTACCTTGGTTGCGGGCACATCCCCAGTAGGGGGTGTGAAGGAGGCAGCTGATTGATGTTTCCCTCTCAACGATGTTTCTAACTCTCTCTCCATTCCTCTCTGTAAAAAACCAATATAATGTATTTTTAAAACAAAGAAAGAAGGAAGTCAAATTTACAATAGACTCAAAAACAAAAAAATACTCAGGAATAAATTCAATCTAAATGCAAAACATGTGTACACTGAACACTATAAAACAGTGATGAAAGGAATGGAAGAAAACACAAGTAAGTCGAAAGACAACCTGTGTTCATGGATCTGAAAATGAAATATGGTAGAGATAGCTATAGTACAGAAAACAATCTACAGATTAAATGTTATCGCAGTGACTCCAATGGTATTTTACAAGAAATGAAAAGAGAATCTTGAAATGTATGGAATCAAAAGACCTCAAATAGCAAAAGCAATCTTGAGTGATAACAAAGCTGGTGGCATCACATTTCCTGACTTCAATTTATTACAAAAAGAAAGCAAGCAAACAGTGTGTTGCTAGAGAAACACAGACACATAGATTAATAGAACAGAACAGAAAACATAGAAATTAACCCAGGCACATACTTTCAAGTAATCTTTGACAAAGCTGCAAGATACAAAAAAAGGAAAGACAGTTTCTTAATTGAATGGTGCTCATAAAAATTGACATTCACATGTAAAACAACAAACTGAACACCACTGATAAAATTTACCTCAATCTGCATGACAGAATTAAATGTCAGCACTAAAAGTTAAAACTCCTCAGGACAACCTAAAGAAAAAGTTTTGGAGATTTGTTTTGGACAGAGTTTCTGGATGTGACACCAATCCCCAGACAAAAAAGAAAAAACAAACCGCCCACACTGCAACAAATAAAGAAAAATAGCATCTTCAGAGCGCAACAACAATAAGCAAAATGAAATGAAAGGCAATCTAGAGGATGGGAGAAAATACTTGAAAATCGTATGAAGAAAAAGCTTGGAGAGATTGTGGATTCAGTTGTGCTCAGCACAATAAAGCGCATAATGCCGACATGGAAGGAAATTCACACAAATAGTTGGAGTTCCCAGGAAATAATAAAGATATGTTAATACTATACTGCAGCCTAATAACAATGCAATGACTCTGTCTCAAAAGCAAACTCTATATAACTTCAGTAAAAACACTTTATTGCTAAGCACTAGTAACAAGCATCTCAGCTTGCTAGAAACATGGTGGCACTAGACCTGCTGAATGCTGGGTTGACAAAAACATGGACTTTGTAGAAAAGCAGATATACGTGAGCAATATCTGCGAAGCACAATTAAGCACATGCAAAAATATGTGTTCTGTATGTAGTAAGCAATTAATATATAAAATATACAAGGTATTTAAAAGACTCTTTAAACAAAAAATCTACTTAATAAAAGAGTAACATGCTAATTGACTATACCTTTGTGATTCCCATGAAGCCAATCATGAGTATGCAAATTAACCCAACAAAGATGGTGGGTTAATTTCCATACACAGGCACTGAGTGACTGAGGGTGGGGCAGGATGCAGGCATTCGGCACCACCCCAGCTGCTCCGGGCCTCTGGGCAGCATGGATAGGCAGAAAGGCAGCTCCGGCCAGAGCAAAGGCGGTGCTAGCAGCCAGGGGAAGGAAGGCCCATTCTTGCACGAATCTTTATGCATCGGGCCTCTAGTACAGTTAATAAAAAGGATAAGGATGTAGAGACAATTTTTCAAAAAATAGTTACAAATGACCAACAGGAATATAGAAAACTAGAGGCGCGGTGCACAAAAATCATGAACGCGGCAAGGGGTCCCTCAGCCAGACCTGCTCCCTCTCACAATCCAGGACCGCTGGCTCCTAACTGCTCGCCTGCCTGCCTGATTGCCCCTAACCGCTCTGCCTGCCTGCTTGATCATCCCTAACTGATCGCCTGCCTGCCAGATCGCCCCTAACCACTCTGCCTGCCTGCCTGATCGCCCTTAACATGTTAAGCACCATGTCAGTCACCAGTGAGTGACACTATACTTTCCATCCAGAAGACAAAACAGGCTGGGCAGTTAACGTGTTAACTACTCGCCTGCCTGCCAGATCACCCCTAACAATACCTGCCTCAATCCCTGGTGGCTTTGTCTGGAAGGATGTCATTCCTCCAGAAGGTCATTTGACTGTCCAGACTAATTAGCATATTACACTTTTATTATTATAGATGCTTTCCTCACTAATCAAGGTAGAATCCCTTAGGCTTCATGCAACACTACCAAGTCCTTCCCTGTGAATGTAGTTCAGCAGAGAGTATTGTGACTTCAGGAAAGAAGGGAGCAGGGGAAACAGACCCACCCTCCCCAGGACAGCAACTACCCAGGAAACTGGAAAATCAAGCAGAACCACAGTCTACATGGGAGGACACAGCACACCCTGGGGGATGGGGCCTGGGAAATCGCAAAGCCAAGTCCAGGTCACTGGTGAGAGTATGGGTCTTACCCAGCGAGGATAGAAGTTCAAAGTTCTCCAGCATCACATTCAGGTACAGCTGTCTCTGACCCTCATCAAGGAGGCTCCATTCCTCCCTGGAGAAGTACAGGGCAATGTCCTCAAAGGTCACGCCAACCTGTCAGAATGGAGACAACTGAAACTAGAGCTGTCTCTCTGAGAACCAGTAATTGTACTCCTTACACACCTTCCCCCCCTCAACCTCCTCCAGGGCACCCGGTTAGTGTGGACACCAGGCCCTAATGCCAGTGCAGGCTGCTCTCTCATCACAGTCCCATTACTCACTGGGATTGCCCTCAGCAGAGCAGCTGGGTTGGGTGGGAAGGATTGGGGGAGGGGAGGGGTAGAGAGCAATGCCATTTAAGGTCTGGGCGATGCCTCCAGGTCCCAGCCTTCCTGCCAAGCAATCCCACTGCAGTCCCCTAGATCATGCCTCAAAGACAAAGTCGAGCCTGGGTTTATGCTTCGCCTTTAAGTCCCCACACCAGGTCCCCGGGGACATCAGCTCACACTTCCTCCAGATGTGCACACCACTGGGTAACCTTTAACCTCTTCCCATCTTCAGACCCAGGTTCACTCCCTCAGCTCTGCCCCCTTCCTGCTCCAATGCCACTGGATCTCGCGGGACTCACCATGAACTTGGCACATGGCATGTAGAGAAGCTTGTCTTCCAGCCGGGTCCAGGTCCACCCCAGGCCCCGGATGGACCCCACAGCCGGGAAAGCCCCAATGAGGCTGTGCCGTCCTCCCTGCAGCCTCTGATCTGTCCGCCCATCCTCACAGCCCACACCCTCAGGGAACCTCAGATGCCAGTCAGCCCTGTCCTCTCCGCCCTGCACTGGCTGTGCCTCAGAAGCCACAACGCTCCTCCCTCCCCTCCGCCTTCCTCACGGTCCTCCACGCGGACTGAGCTGCAGGACGTGACAGGCGCCCGCACCCGGGCGGTCCTGTTCGGTGTGAGGAGGCGGTGAGGCCCGGGGACAGGAACTCACCTCAGCGCAGCTCCTCAGCGCGGGCGCCGCCATTGCTCTCTGAGGGCCGAGCGGGGCGGGAGCGGCGGGAGCAGCAGCCGCCCAGGGAATGGCGGTGCCTGTCCGAGGCCCGGCGCGGTCCAGGGAGCGACTGGGAGCTTCAACCCCAAGTGTGAGCTGTGAGCGCCCTGCAGGCGCCCCCCAGGGGCTGTGAGGCGGGCAACACCCCTCTCCTGCCTTCTCCACGGGACCCTGCGACCAGGAGTCCTGACCGCCTGACAGACCTGAGAGAAGACAAAACCCGCCCGAGGACTAGTCCCGCCCACAGAAATGGACAAAGGAAACTGCCTTTTCTGAGCCTCCATTGGCTCAGCCTGGTGGCATTCCATACAGGGCCTTCTGGGTAATGTAGTTCCTAGGCCCCGAGGCCAGTATCCAGTGACTGCTGACTCCAGGAATGGATTAGGGGGCATATAGCCCAAGAACACACCAAGTATACTCAGTGCCCTCCAGTGCATTCAGGGGAGGTGATTTCTAGGCTAAGTTTGTTTCTGGGGGACCTTCCTGGCTTCCCTTAGCTGCTGATTTTGCGTATCTTTCTCCAGGACCTGCTCTTCCTGAATGTTTCTTCATTCAGGACTTTTGGCTGTGTCTCCTTGAGGCCAACTGTAGCTGGGGAGTTTGCTCCAGTCTCTAAGTGGCTCTAAGCTGCCTCCATTGAATCCATAACACAAAGTTAATGTCACAAAACAGACCCTCATACTTAAGAGCATCTGCTTCTGATGCCATCGGAAGTGTCAGGTTTGCCTGGACTGCCGTGTGGATAAGATGGAAAAGAGACATTTGAAAAACGCTCAAAGTCACTGATCATCAAGAGATGCCCATTAAAGCAACAATCAGGTATCACCCCACCGCTGTCAGAATGGCTGCCTGAAACAAATCAACAAAGGACCAGTGCTGGGGAGGATGTGGAAAAAAGGGAACCCTAGTACACTGCTGGTGGGAATGCAAACTGGTGCAGCCATGATGGAAATCAGTCTGGACTTTCCTCAAAAAATTTAGTATGGCCGAAACTGGTTTGGCTCAGTGGATAGAGCGTCGGCCTGCAGACTGAAGGGTCCCAGGTTCGATTCCGGTCAAGGGCATGTACCTTGGTTGCTGGCACATCCCCAGTAGGGGGTGTGCAAGAGGCAGCTGATCGATGTTTCTCTCTCATCGATGTTTCTAACTCTCTATCCCTCTCTCTTCCTCTCTGTAAAAAATCAATAAAATATATTTTTTTAAAAATTTATTATGGAACTGCCATTTGATCCAGTGATTATACTTTTTGGAATATATCATAAGACACCTGAAACAATCAGATAAAACGTATGCACCCTTATGTTCATAGCAGCACAATTTACAATAGCAAAGATGTGGAAACAGCCCAAGTGTCCATCAATTGATGAGTGGATTCAAAATTGTGATACAGCCCTGGCTGGTATTGCTCAGTGGATAGAGCATCGGCCTATGGACTGAGATGTCCCGGAATCGATTCTGGTCAAGTGCCCATGCCTGGGTTGCGGGCTCAATTCCCACTGGGGGCATGCGACAGGCAGCCGATCAATGATTCTTATCATTGCTGTTTCTATCTCTCTCTCCCTCTTCCTTCTTCTCTGAAATTAATAAAAATATATCAATAAAAATAAAAAGCTGTGATACAGCCATAGCTGATTTGACTCTGTGGATAGAGCATCACCCTACAGACTGAAGGGTCCTAGGTTTGATTCAAGCCAAGGGCACATGCCCAGATTGCAGGCTTGATTTCCAGTAGGGAGTATTCTCTTCCATCATTGATGTTTCTATCTCTCTCTCCATTTCGTTTCTTCTCTGAAATCAATAAAAAAATATTTTTTAAACCAGTGGAACATTTATACCATGGAATATTATGCATCAGTAAAAAAGGAAAAAATTTTACCCTTTCACATGGCCAAGAGCGACCTGGACAGCATCATACCAAGAGAAATGTCAGTCAGAGAAAGACAGCATCACTTGATCTCACTCATATATGGAATCTAATTAACAAAATAATAACGAGGTGAATGGAGTGGATTCAGAGACATGGAAGCATGGAACGGAGTGCAGAAATAAAGCTTCTCAGAGGGAAGCAATAGAAGGGGAAAAAAAGAAAAAACAGCCGAATCCGGTTTGGCATAGTGGATAGAGCATCAGCCTGCAGACTGAAAGGTTCCAGGCACGAATCCAGTCAAGGGCATGTACCTTGGTTGCGGGCACATCCCCAGTAGGGGGTGTGCAAGAGGCAGCTGGTGGATGTTTCTCTCTCATCTATGTTTCTAGCTCTCTATCCCTCTCCCTTCCTCTCTGTAAGAAGTCAATAAAATATATTAAAAATAAAATAAAAAACAGCCTCTAGAGAGCTACACACACACAGACACACACACACACACACACACACACAACAAAGTCACCTGAGCCTTGAGCATTTCCTTCTGTTCTCTGAAAGCAATGGGAAAGCTCTAGCTTGCTGGGTTCTGAGTCTGCTCTAATTTGTGTTTATAAATCTGTCTTCAGTCATTTGAGTGTCTGGAAATGCTGATACCCCGCCATGTAACATTTCCTGCTTCACATGAAACAATTGATTTTGGTGATGTTGTAAGAAATGTCCAAACTTGAGGAGAATTTTGCTAAGTTTATGTGACCCAATCTGGAAACAGTGCCATGAAGCAGAATAACAATAAATTGAGTAATGCTTGGGAGAATGGCAGTTTTGCACCATTTTATACATTAGACTCAAAGAAGAAGACATAAGGGGGTTACATGACGTTCACTGGTGATAAATTAGGGGGGAGAGCTCAGCAGGGAAATCTCTGAGATTGGATAAAAAGGAAAAAACAAAAAACAAAAATAGATATAAACGTCTTTTTAAGTTTATCAATTAGGTAACAGTTAATATTGAACCCAATGACATTAGTAATTGGGGCTTTGACGTTCTGTGTTGGGAGATTGTGCTCTGAGGAGTCTGTGAAACAGAAATGTCCCTGAAAATCCAAAGGTCTGTTATCCCAGATGCAAAAAGACGACAGGCTCAATAAGGCAAAATGTGCCCTTTGCAAAAATAACAAACAAAAAAACAGGCTAGGACACACCTACACCTGTGACTAGATTTTACTTGGAAATTTTAACTTCAAAGCATCCTATATGGTTACTTTTAGCCTCTGAGTTTGCAAGATTGGCTATGCCATGCCAGGCTCCCTGAGCTTGCTAGGTTTACTGTGTGCCATCATGTTTGTCCATACTGGGGAGTTAGAATGTGTGAGTTGAGGAGAAAATTCAATGAGTGGTTTATTAACTCTGGGACCCATTGATGACGTCCTCTGGAACACAATGGCCCCAGTATTGCTGGTGCCCCTTTATTGGGTCTCCTGGAAGTATTCACTCTTCAGGTCAATAAACCCTTAGGTCCTGAATGTGGTCCAGGTATTTGCAAGGACAAGAAAAAGGTCTTTTTGTTTGCTGTGGCCTTCCACAATTTATCAGAAGCGCCTGCAAATTAAACCCCAAGATTGTTGGCTCCTCTAATTCAAACAGCTCCTCTATTCAAACTGCTGAACTAGATAAGCTCCTCTCAATGCTCCAGTCTTCCATACCCCTCCTTCCTGCTGTGGTCACACCTCCGGGACATTTTGGACCAAGGGGTCTCTAGTTAGTAGAACGTTTCCATCCCTCCGCCCCTTCAAATAAGCCTCTTTTGACCTCTTCGTTCCTTTCTGCTCTAGTCATGTTTTATAGGCTTGGGAAAATACTGATAAGGCACCTCTCTAGCACATCTGGAATACTGTCTCCTGGAAACCAAACTGTAACTTTTAAAGACAGTCCCTCATAGCTACACAACTTCAGCACAGCCCAAGGCCCCTCCATTCCTTGTTCCTGAGCAACAGCCACTGCTGAAAAGCAGAAGCCACACTTCCTTCCCTGCTCTGCAGTGATTAGCAATACATGGCCTTTCCTCTCTTGGAAAGTGAAATAAACTTCCTCTCTGCATTGGCTTCTTGTAGGTGTGAAACCTTTCACAGTCAGCATCACAGGCCAAACCCTAAGAGTATTTATTCCTTTCTTCTAAGGAGTTAACAAGATTGACTGGGAAAGATGAGGGCAAAACAATATTTCCTTCTTTTTCTCTAAGTTCTTTAGGTGGACTAATAATTAAACTGATACAATATAGGTTAACAGGGGAAACCATAAAAACGTTATTAACATGTACACCTGCTGTATATATGGAAATGACTCAGAAAAACAGAGTAACTGGCCAAAATGGCAAACACCATCATCTGAAAAGCCACCTTCACCTACAGTCAGAAAATGTGGTGTGTGGAGAGTCAGTTAGGGTAGATGGTCAGGAAAAGCACAGTAAGGACCTCAGTTGTGGCCCAGTGTGCTGTGCTCTGCGCTGAGGGCTTGTACTCAAAAGGACACTCTTCCAACCCAAAGACCCAGGGTGCAGACACAGGATACTGGGAAGACCAAGGTTTCAGAACCTGATCTGGGCTGCAGAGAAAAAATGGTAAGAGCCATTGTCTCATTCAGCCAGTAGGTATATATGGGACAGAATCACATGGGCAGTGGGTCCTATGTATGAATAAGAGGTGAGCACCCGTCCAATGAGACCAGGATCACTTCAGAATATTTGGTTCCCAAATTCATGTCCAATTGTATCCACTCCTGCAGGGTTAATGTCAGTGCCACATAGGAACATCATGTGAAGGGTCAAATTGAGGCATCAAATTCATCACAGTGGATGGGATCACAGCATGACACTCAACATGTGGGTGAAGGTGCAGAGACCCAGCCCTAATCTCCGAGGTCTCCTGTGGGTCAAACTCTGTGCTGGGATCAAAGGGGAGGCAAACAGCAGCTCACTCTGAAAGAAGGTTCCCCTGGAGAAATCACTGCAGCTGAGAAATTATGGCATTCCCCTGAACATGGGAAGGCCCAGGGTAACTAATCTGAGATGTAAAGGGAATGGGAGGAAAAGCAAAACTGCAACCACGGAAACAGGAGCAGCAGCTGAGCCACCCTGGTCCTCATGCTGTACTTGCTCCAGTGAGGGCTGCTCATCAGTGGTAGAGACTGTGTCTGACGCTGGAGAAAATAATGGTTAAAATCCAGCCCCGTGAATCTGACACTTGTCTGTGGTGTAATCTTGGGGAGCTGACTTCATTTCTCAGATACTGATTTTTTTCAGCAATTTGATATGAGTTTCCACTTGTCTGGGTTGTTGTGAGAATTAAAAAGAGAAAATGCTCAGAAATCTAACCATGGAATCCTGATAACAAGTACTCAGCTTGTTATTTTATTGATCTTGGGAGGCCAAAGTAAGCGCCATCAATCATCTGCATGTCACATTCAGCCAACTGAGATTCAGGGAGTTCCAGGGATTCTGCTGGAGATTCCCAGGTGGGCGCACCACAATGAGACCTGAGTGCCCACAGCACCTGGCTCCCTGCAGCAGAGTCAGTGGCTTCTTATAGGTCCCATTTCTTATCAAAATGCAGCCAAAGACAAAGGTGCTTGTGGGCATTGGGAAGTGAGAAGTGCCTGTCCTGGGAATGTCTCTGCAGGGAGAGGCTGGAGTTGCCAGTGGATGGGGAGACACAGAAAAATCAATGCTCAGAGAGAATCATTGGTCAGGTGCCTCCTGCATGCCACGTACTGTGGACCTAGCCAGGGCACAGGCATAATATCGGACTGTGAATGAAACCGTGACCTCCTTGTTCATAGGTCCACATGGAACCACTGAGCCATGCCAGCTGTGCTCTCAAAATGCATGTACGTATCTCTTCGTCTCTTTCCCTTGCACTATGATATCAATGAAAATGTTTTAAAAAATCAAAATATTTATTATAAAGGAAAAAATGTTAAAACATATTATTCAAATACCAAAAAAAAAAGCATTTAAGACTTCTGAGAAAAGGCTCACCATAATTTTTTTTTAATATATTTTATTGATTTTTTACAGAGAGGAAGAGAAAGGGATAGAGAGTTAGAAACATCGATGAGAGAGAAACATCCATCAGCTGCCTCTTGCACACCCCCTACTGGGGATGTGCCAGCAACCAAGGTACATGCCCTTGACCGGAATCGAACCTGGGACCCTTGAGTCCGCAGGCCGACGCTCTATCCACTGAGCCAAACCGGTTTCGGCTCACCATAAATTCTTACAGAAAATACAATCAAACTACAGTGAGGTAGAATTTCAAAATTACAGAATATCTTTGAAGTAGAGGCCCCATGCATGAAATTCATACACTGAAGGGGATCCCTCAGCCCGGCCTGTGCCCTCTCGCACTCCGGGAGCCCTCGGGGGATGTCTGTTTGACAAAGGTAAATAACGCTTATATCCACATAAAGAATAATACAGAAATGTTTGTCCCAGCTTTATTAGCAATGACCAAATATTTATTAAAATGGACATGATGGTGATATACTCAAAGAATATCTACCAGAGCCCTAGCTGGTTTGGCTCTGGATAGAGCATAGGCCTGCAGACCAAAGGGTTCCAGGTTCGATTCCAGTCAAAGGCACATACCTTGGATGAAGACTCCTTCCCAGCCGGGCTCTGGTCACAACTGATGAAGGAGGCAACCAATTGATGTGTTTCTCTCACATCGATGTTTCTCTCTGTCTTTCACTGTCTTTTTCACTCTCCCTAAAAATAAATGGAAAATATCCTCATGTGGATTGACAAAAACAACAAAGAGAATATCTATCAAAAAAACAGATGAGTTACTAATATATCTTTAATAAATCTCCAAGAACTTATGAAATATAAGTTAAAGCAGAAAAATACTTAGAAAAAGCAAAGTTCTCTATTAAAATGGAATGTAAATCCATAGTTACTAGGAAAGCTGTGAGGAACAAAGACAGATTAAATGAGGTCAGGAAGCAACTACATAGTGACAGATATGGTCAGTATTATGAGTATAATCATGGTTTCAGTTTCATGCACATGTCAAGATTTATGAAACACTAGACTTAACACATGCAATTTACTCATTACAGCTGTTATCAATGGTCCAAGATAAAACAAATGTACATTCACCTATTCTGGAAGAACAGGTTTGGCAACTCTATATTCAATCCACCTTCTTATGCCCTCTGGGTGAGAGTCTCATGGCAGTGACAGGAAATGCAACAATGAAGAACTTTCACCCAAACCCACTGGAATGCTGACTGACTGGGTCACAAAAGCCACAGCCCTGGACAAAAGACACCCTTTGTTTTCCCCTTAGTTTTGCTGCCAGAGCACCAATGGCTCTGATGGGAACACTTGAGAAGCTACAGGAACCCACAAAACCTCGATTATATACAATGACAATGACCGCTCCACTGAAGATAAACATTTCTCAGATCTGAGCCGTGACATGAAGAAGGCACCCCCAAAGCCCATCTACTCTCCACGGGGAGCCCCCACCCGAGGAACACTCAGGAGGCTCAGGAGACCCGTGAGGACCCTGGGACACGACACGATGACACTGCATCATAAGAAGGACATGAACAGAGAGTTGGAGCCCCTGTTGGAGGATCAGGAAGACAGTTCTCCTTTTGACCTTGAGGACAGAATATCGAGTGAGGAATTGGGGGAAATCCTGGACGATTACACAGGTGGTATGAAAAGGTCTCTTCTCATGAAGGAAAAAGAACTATTCATGGAAGCCAATGCTTGCGTGGAAACCATTTCCCAGAAGCTTGGAGACGGCTACAGGAAGAGGCAGGACCAAAGGAAGAAGCCTCTTGAGGAATGTTTTAATCAATTAAAGACTTTTTTTGAAGAGTTGGAGAGAGCTGAGAAGACCCTCATATTAGTAGAGCAAAACTTTAAGGAGGCGTTTTTAGAGCAACAAAAGTTTTTTCGAAAAGTTAGAAAAAGGCTAAAGCAGATCCTACAAGCAATGAAAGCTGCACATAAGCAGTACAAACAGAATGTGGCAGGCTTAAACAAAGAACAGCATGTTGCCAGGGAAATAAAAGAATGTAAAGAGGAATTGGCTGAATTCCACAAAAAGCTCATGAAAGATATTAAACATCAAGTGCAAACAAAGCTGGCCTTTATCCATCACTCTGTTAACCTGATAATTGAGGACTCCGAAGAATAAACTGGCACTTAAGTTCCACCTCTCCTTAGCATTGTTTGTTTTTTAAATTTAATAAATATTTATTGTTGAGATAAAAAAACACACATTTTTCAGATCTGTGTACACACAGTTCCTGTAGTTTTTCCTAAAAAAAAATTCTGCATGCAGGTTTAGATGTAGACCATTCCATCTAATGGGCTGCAGCCCGGTCCAACAACAATTAGATCAGTGTTTCTGCAGTGAAAGGGTTTCTCCTCACTGCAATGGTCCTCCAACCAGTGACCATCACCCATGGAATTAAAGGCATTAGGGCACATGGCCCTCTGCAAGCCTGGGCAGGAGGTTCCCTTCAAATGTCTTAGCATCCCTTGAAAACAAGAAAAAAGTTCATGCTGCTCCCAGATATATTTGAGGTTGTCACAGCTACCCCCTCTTTGGAATGATCTCTGTGTCTCAAAGCATCTATCTTCACATGCGGACAAGAGAGTCCACAGTGTTTCCTGGAAAATTATGGGCAGCAACGTAAATTTGGCAAAAACTGCTGAGCTAATGTCTGCACCACAGTCTTCCCCCAAGTGCAAAAATGTTTGAGACCGCATATGTTTTTCACATCATCATGCCAGGAGAGCCCAGATCTCCTTATAAATTAACCCATAGAGTCAATAGAAGACCCAACATTAAAGAAATCTTAGGAAAAAGCCGTCATTATTTTGCAAAGAAAGAGACCTGAAACTGGCAGTTCTCCCATTGATGACGTAGGCACTCAATAAATACATCACTGGCATCTAGGGAATGTGTGTCCTTGAAAATGGCAGTTCTCCAACCTTATGTTTAATGTGGCCAACAGCAATCAGTCCTATATGGCAACTCAAGACAGGGAAACAAGTAAGAACTAGGGGCTCAGGTATTCCTAATTTTCTTCAACAAATTAGACAATAGAGTTAGCTTCCCTGGGAACATGAGGATGGTGACTGATGCCATCTGCAGGGACCTTATAGGTGGTTCAGGTGAAATACCTTCAGCAACAGAAATATGTACTGACATAGACCTGGCAAGACATCTCTGTATGTTAGAAAGTATAACATAGATACATATGGTTCCAACATAAATACTAACAAACAGAATAACAAAAACAGTTGAGGGGCCGTTACATAATGTAGGTAATTAAATGTATGAATTATAATTCTGACTGAGACTTCACATATTTTCTTATACAACTGTTAAGTTCTAACTAAGAAACGACATTTCCTACACATATAAGAAATTTTTCACATTTGGACTCTTTTGTGTACAGAGAATTTACAAATTTAGCTGAGAGATATATCACATTAATTGCACTCAGAACGGCTTTCTCCAGTGTGAGCTCTCTGATGATATTGAAGACCTTTGCTACTTCTAAAAGATTTTCCACAGTCACTGCATTTATAAGGCTTCTCTCCTGTGTGAACTCTCTGATGACTACGAAGGTGGGTGCTAGTGGTAAAAGATTTTCCACATTCACTGCATTGATAAGGCTTTTCTCCAGTGTGAACTCTCTGATGACTACGAAGATTAGAGTTATTGGTAAAAGTTTTCTCACATTCACTGCATTGGTAAGGCTTTTCACCTGTATGAACTCTCTTATGATAATGAAGGTGACAGCTAGTTGTAAATGATTTTCCACATTCACTGCATTTATATGGCCTTTCTCCAGTGTGAACTTTCTGATGACTATGAAGGTTAGAGTTAGTTGTAAAAGACTTTCCACATTCACTGCACTCATAAGGCCTTTCTCCAGTGTGAACTCTCTGATGACAATGAAGTTCAGTTCTAGTGTTAAAAGACTTCCCACATTCACTGCATTGATAAGGCTTTTCTCCTGTGTGAACTCTCTGATGATATTGGAGAGTAGTGCTAGTTGTAAAAGACTTTCCACATTCACTGCATTTATGAGGCTTTTCTCCAGTGTGAACTCTCTTATGATAATGAAGGTGAGAGTTAGTTGTAAAAGATTTTCCACATTCACTGCACACATAAGGCCTTTCTCCAGTGTGAACCCTCTGGTGACAATGAAGTTCAGTGCTAGTGATAAAAGACTTCCCACATTCACTGCAGTGATAAGGCCTTTCTCCAGTGTGCACTCTCTGATGATATTGGAGACCAGTGCTACCTTTAAAAGATTTTCCACAGTCACTACATATATAAGGCTTTTCTCCAGTGTGAACTCTCAAATGACGACAAAGATCAGTGCATGTGGTAAAAGTTTTCCCACATTCACTGCAATTATAAGGCTTTTCTCCTGTATGAACTCTCTGATGACTATAAAGGTGGGCCTTAGTGGTAAAAGGTTTCCCACATGCAATGCATTTATAAGGCTTTTTTCCTGTATGAATTCTCTGATGACTTCGAAGGTTGGTGTTAGTGGTAAAAGACTTTCCACATTCACTGCATTTATAAGGCTTTTCTCCAGTGTGAATTCTCTGATGATATTGAAGCGTAGCGCTAGCAGTAAAAGATTTTCCACATTCACTGCATTTATAAGGCTTTTCTCCAGTATGAACTCTCTGATGACTATGAAGGTGGGTCTTAGTGGTAAAAGTTTTCCCACATTCACTGCACTGATAAGGCCTTTCCCCAGTGTCACCTCGCTGTTGATAATGAAAGCAAAAAAATTTGGTAACGTATTTTCCACATTCAGAGCACACAAAACACCGACTTCCTGCATGGACATCCTTTTCCACAATGAACGTATGGTTGCAACTAATGTCTTTCTTACAATCTTCTCTGGTGTAATAATCTGTTCTCCTTTGAAGCGTCATCCCACGTGTCGAAATAGCACTTGAACTGTCCCTGGTCTGAGTAGCCTTTAGGTGGAGATGTCCTGACTCAGTAAGGACATCACCCTGCCCAACCTCCCCGCATGTGAAATGATTCTGGGACACATTGAAATTGCAGCTGTTTGCACGTGAGATCCTGTCCACACCTATAATCAGAGTCTTCTCTCTCACATGCTGCTGGTGAAATTTTACACGGAAGTAAAACCGTTTTGCACAGGCCCCGCACCTCAGCAGTATCTGTCCGTGTTGTGTTCCCTGTAGCTCCATCACGTGGAGAATGTTTCCCAAGACGAGTCCACAGCTCTCACAGGGGTGGCTCTTCTGGGAAGTCAAGGCTACCTTGGGATTCCTTGCCTGTGACACTCTTACAGAAATGTTCTCTTCCGTGGGTGTCTCCACATTCTCTGCTCCACAGCAGCAACCTGAACAAAAAGAAACGCTGGTGAAATACATGCTGACCTCATGAAAACAGAATATCTTCACCACAAATGTTTATGTGACATGATAGGCATGATTCCATAGAAAAATTTTCAAGGCAAGTGAGGTATACTATGAGGAAATTGCACTTATACATAACGTGGCCTCAAAAGTTAGTCGATGATTAAAAGCTCACCAAGAGAGGGACAGAAGCACAGGATGGGACACAAAGAAGAGAAGAAGGCTCTACTCATTGTTCCTGCACAAACGGCTTCCTTAGGACCTTACATGCTGACCATGTGAGTCTGTGTAGAATAATTTAATGCTGCTCAAAGCCATAAAAATGAATTACATTAGAGCATATGATGTTCAATGTCAATATGATAACACACATGCACGCCAAGGTGCTGCAGGCGTGGACCAACGTTGGTTGCAGTAAAGAGAGACCTGTGAAAGAGGCAGAGGTGCAAAGTCCAGAGCGTCAAGGTTATCTGTGGACTGAGAATCCGAGTAGAAATGATCACTATTAGAACTGATTAGTTGGCAAAGTATCAACAAGAAGCACAAACAAGCATAATTGGGTGAGGAATGGGCAACTGTAACAAAACACTGGGTTTCTAGCTATGAATGTAACAAAGGCCAGCCATGAATTCCTCCCAAATGACCCTTCACCAAGCAAGACCGCCTCTGGGTCCACTGTGTCATTCATAAAGTTGAGTTTCTACTGTGATGCACAAATGATTCTTCCCCTTAATTCCCATTTGAGCCATTGCATTGGATAAATGATGCAAATCTTCAAAGAAAAAACCCCACGCAGAAATACCAAGGATTGTTAAAAAATAGTATGAACAACTCTATTCCAAAAAAATTAGACAACCTGGAGGAAATGGACATATTCCTACAAATACAACCTTCCAACACACAATCAGGAAGAATCAAAAACTCTCAATAGGCTGATAACCATGGGAGAAATTGAAGCAGTCATCAAAAAGCTTCCGGCACACAAAAGCCTGGGGCCAGATGGCTTCACAGGGGAGTTTTACCAAACATTCAAGGAAGAACTAAAACCTATCCTCCTCAGACTATTCCAAAAAATTCAAGAGGAAGGAACACTTTCAAGCTCATTCTATGAAGCCAGCATCACCCTAATACCAAAACCAGACAAAGACAACACAATAAAAGAGAATTACAGGCCAATATCCCTCATGAACATAGATGCCAAAATCCTCAACAAAATTCTAGCAAACTGGATTTAGCAGTAGACCAGAAAGATCATACACCATGACCAAGTAAGATTTATCCCAGGGAGGCAAGGATGGTACAATATCTGCAAATCAATAAACGTGATACATCACATAAACAAAATGAGAGATAAAAACCACATAGTCATATCAATTGATGCAGAAAAAGCATTTGACAAAATCCAACACCCTTTCTTGATAAAAACTCTCAGCAATGTGGGAATAGAAGGATCATACATCAACATAATAAAAGCCATATTTTTATTTTTATTTTTTTATATATTTTATTGATTTTTTACAGAGAGGAAGGGAGAGAGATAGAGAGTTAGAAACATCAATGAGAGAGAAACATCGATCAGCTGGGGATGTGCCCGCAACCAATGTACATGCCCTTGACCGGAATCGAACCTGGGACCCTTCAGTCCGTAGGCCGACGCTCCATCCACTGAACCAAACCGGTCAGGGCATAATAAAAGCCATATATGACAAACCCACAGCCAACAACATACTCAATGGGCAAAAACTAAAACCATTTTCCCTAAGAACAGGAACAAGACAGGGATGCCCACTTACACCACTCCTGTTCGACATAGTACTGGAAGTACTAGTCATTGTGATCAGAGAAGAAGAAATAAAAGGCATCCAAATTGAAAAAAGAAGTAAAACTGTCCTTATTCACAGATGACATGATATTGTACTTAGGAAACCCTAAGGACTCCATCAAAACATTAGTAGACTTAATAAATGAATTTGGCAATGTAGCAGTGTACAAAAATAATGCCAAAAAATTAATGGCATATCTATACACCAATAGTGAATTTACAGAAAGAGTGATCAAAAAAACAATCCCATTTACCATTACACCAAAAAAATTAAGATACCTAGGAATAAACTTAACAAATGAGGTAAAAGACCTGTACTCAAAAAACTACAGGACACTGAAAAAGAGATAGAGGAAGACGTAAATAGATGGAAGATCATACCACGTCCATGGATTGGTAGAATCAATATCATTAAAATGTCCATACTACCCAAAGCAATCTATAGATTCAATGCACTCCACATTAAAATACCATTGGCATATTTCACCGACCTACAACTAACTCTGCAAAAATTCACCTGGAATAAAAAAAAAAAAAAGAACCCAAAATAGCTGCAGCAATCCTGAGAAATAAGAACAAAGTAGGTGGGATCTCAATACCAGATATCAAGCTGTATTACAAAGCCACTGTTCTCAAAACAGCATGGTACTGGCACAAGAACAGACATATAGACCAATGGAATAGAATAGAGAACCCAGAAATCAACCCAAACCACTATGCTCAATTAATATTTGACAAAGGAAGCAAGAACATGCAATGGAGTCAAGACAGTCTCTTAAATAAATGGTGCTGGGACTAAAGCAAAAAGCAAAAAACAAAAAAACAAAACAAAAAAAAAAACAAGCCTCAAGGAAATGAAAGATAAGACATCTCTTATGAACCACAATGCATCCTAAGAGATGTTGATGTTAGGAGACGAATGACACTCCATAGAGAAATTTGGCAAGGTCCCATATGAGGGGAACCCTTTCCCCCTCCCCACGTGGGAGTCATACTTGTTCTTCAATAAATCTCCACCTTTGCAATATATATATATATATATATGATCCCATATAAGTTTCTGAAATTAATAAACAAATTCAGAGCGCTGGCCAAGTAGCTCAAATGTTTGTGTGGTCCCGATGCACCAAGGTTGTGGGTTTGATCTCCAATCAGGGCACTCGTAGGGCACAGCCAATAAATGCTTAGATGGCTAGAACAAGCAGATCAATGTTTCCCTCTCTTTCTCTGTCTCCCTTCCTGTCTCTAAAATCAAGAAATAAAGGCTTCCCAGTATCGCTCAGTGATTGAGCACTGGCCCATGACCTAAAACATCACAACTCCATTCCTTGTCAGGGGACATGCACAGGTTGCCAGCCTGTGGGGGGTGTGCAGGAAGCAGCAGATCAATGACTTTCTCTCACTATTCATGATTCTATTGCTCTCTCTTCTTCCTCTCTGAAATCAATAAAATATATTTAAAGAATGAATAAATAACCCTGGCCCGTGTCAGTTAGTGCTGAGAGTGCCTGCCTGTACACTGGAAGGTCATGGGTTCAATTCCCAGTAAGGGGGCAAGTTCGTGGGTTTCAGGTTCAATCCCCCCTCTTAGTGGGGGCACATGTGGGAGGAAACCAGTTGATGTTTCTCTCTCTCTCTGCCTCTCTCTTTCTCTAAGAAAAAAAAAAAAAAAATCAATGGAAAAAAATATTCTCACTCCTTGGGTGAGAAGAATAAAGAATGGAATTCAGAAAAGTTACACACCAAAAGATCCAAGATGGCAGTGTAGGCAAAAGCCTGTACTCGCTGCCTCCCACAACCACATCAAAATTAAAACTAATATACAGAACAACCATCACCCAGAACCGCTGGAAAGCTGGCTGAAAGAAGTGTTATGACGAGAGAAGTAAAGAAGACAGCGCACTGAGACTGGTAGGAGGTGCGGAGGCTCAGAAGGTGCTGGTCCTGTACCCATGTGGGCCACTCTTTTCATTGGGAGGGAGGTCGTCTCTGCAGAGGTCACCTGGAGGAGCAAGGGGTCACAGACCCACATCAGATGCCCAGACCAGGGAAAAAAAGTCCCTACTGGCAGTAAGTACTACAAGCTGTAAAAATCAGTGCAGACTGGGACTGAGTGACACAGAGGCTGTAGGAGACCCAGCTGCTCCTCTTATAATGCCAGCACCAGGAACTGAAGTTACAAGCTCAGGCTTCAGCTGTCCTCCAGGGCCAGGCTAGCCTGGAGGGGAAGGGCAGATCAGGACACGTAAGGAGGAGAAACTGGACTGACTGGCATCAGTTTGGCTCAATGCATAGAGCATCAGCCTGCGGACTGGGGGTGCCTGGTTCAATTTTGGCCAAGGGGACATGCAGGAGTTGCAGACTCGATCCCCATAAGCGGTCCTGCAGGAGGCAGCCAATCAATGATTCTCATCATTGATATTTCTTTCTCTCTCTCCCTCCCTCTTCCTTCCTCTCTGAAATTAATAAAAATATTAAAACAACAAACCACTAAATATAATAAATTCATTCAGCAATGTAGCAGGATACAAAATTAATACCCAGAAATCTATGGCTTTTTTATACACCAATAATGAACTCACAAAAAGGGAAACAAACAAACAAATTTTATCTACCATTACAACAAAATAATTAGGATACCTAGGAATAAACTTAATTAACGAAGTAAAAGATGTGTACTCTGAAAATGACGGGAAGTTGAAAAAAGAGATAGAAGACATAAACAAATGGAAAAGTATACTGTGTTCATGGATTGGTAGAATCAACATCATTAAAATGTCCATACTGGCACGGGGGCGGGGGGGGGGGGGGGGGGCGGCAAGAGCCGCTCCGAGCCCACCAGGGCAGGCCCGCTTTGAATTTTCCGTCTTCGTGCTGCTAAATGCATAGGAATGAAGATTAACCATTTTTGCATAAAGTGACAAACCGGCTCCCCACGGCAGCAGAACGCAAATGGGAGCCAAAGAGCAAAGGACAGCGAAAATGAATGCGTGGATCTCACGCCGCGTGCAGAGGGGAGGGGGCGGGGAGACTCCCTTCGCCTTCTTCCACAGCACGGTTTTTCTATTTAATTTGAAATTATTTCATTTTGTAGGTCTCTGACGGTTTGAGAATATAAATAAATGTCTTTTTTTTTTTTTTAAGTGACCCAACGCTGACTCTGCTTCTGACGGCCGGGCTTTCAAGCAAACATGTGTTTCCATAGAGATGGGGGCGACCCGGGCCGGGGCAAGTAGCCACTTGTATCAGCAGTTGAATTATGCGCAGTTCTTTCAAGATGCTATGATGTCAGCTCGAGTCTCTAAAGCATGGCTGTGCTTAGACAGGTCTCAGGGAAGGTGAAGTGGCCACGTTGTGAGGTTCAGGAAATAAACCCCACCCTCTCCCAGCACAACATAACAGGCTGGCAGACCCCCCCACCCCCAGCCCCATCCCCCAACCTCCACCCGCCGGGCAAATCCCAAGTCCCATGGGGGTCCAGACAAAAGACCAAGCACAGTTCTCCTTGCCTCTCACCACAAAGTCCCCAGAGGCTGAAGAAGGAATATCGTGCCTGCCCCTTCCTTCTCTCCCTCCCCCAGCCCCCCAGCTAGCTCCGGGCCGTTCCTACAGAAAGGGCAGTGCTTTTCCCTCTGATGTGACATTCAGTTACTGAACACCACAATGGGCCAGGCTCTCCGGGGAATTCTGGCAATGGTGACAAAATAACACGTACTGAACTCTGACTGTACA
Organism: Ia io; assembly: GCA_025583905.1. Lineage (NCBI taxonomy): Eukaryota > Metazoa > Chordata > Mammalia > Chiroptera > Vespertilionidae > Ia > Ia io. The sequence goes on along the minus strand of JAJQQW010000021.1, from coordinate 46,417,044 downwards.
CCCGCACTGCTCCAAGCACTTCCCATGGAAAAAAAAAAAAAAAAAAAAAAAAAAAATGTCCATACTACCCAAAGCAATCTGCAGATTCAATGCAATGCCTATTAAGATAGCAAGGGCATATTTCAGAGACCTATAATAAGCTCTCCAAAAATTCATATGGAATAAAAAAAAAAAAAATCGAAAAGCGCAGCAATTATGAGAAAGAAGAACAAAGTTGGAGGGATCACAATACCAGATACCAAGCTATATTACAAAAATGCCTGGTACTGCCACAACAACAGACATAGAACAATGCAGCAGAACAGAGAACCCAGAAATCGACCGAAGATATTATGCTCAATAGTTGACAAAGGAGACAACAGCATACAATGGAGTCAAAACCGTCTCTTCAATAAATAAATGGTGTTGGGAAAATTGGACAGAAACATGCAAAAAAATGAAACTAGACCACCAACTTATACCATACACAAAAATAAAATCAAAATGGATAAAGGACTTAAACATAAGACGGGAAACCATAAATATCTTAGAAGAATTCACAGGCAGCAAAATATCAGACATATATCCTAGCAATGTCTTTACAGATACAGCTCCTAGGGCAATGGAAACTTAGGAAAAAATGAACAAATGGCACTACATCAAAATAAAAAGCTTCCTCACAGCAAAAGAAACCATCAACAAAACAACAATAAAGCCTACTGCATGGAAGACTATATATGCCAATGTTATATCCATAAGGGTTTACTCTCCAAGGTTGACAGGGAACTCATATATTTTAACAAAAAGAAGATAAACAATCCAATCAATAAATGGGCAAAGGACTTAAATAGACACTTTTTGAAAGTGGACATGCAGAAGGCCAAGAGACATGTGAAAACATGCCCCAAGTCACTAAACATCCGAGAGATGCAAGTCAAAACGACAGTGAGATATCATCTCACATCTGTCAGGGTGGCTATCATCAACTAATTAACAAGCGAAAAATGCTGGCAAGGATGTGGACAAAAAGGAACCCGTGTGCACAGCTGGTGGGAATGCAGATTTGGTACAGACACTATGGAATATAGAATAGAGTTTCCACAAAAAATTAAAAATGGAACTCCCATTTGACCCAGCAATTCCACTTCTAGGAACATATCCCAAGAAATCAGAAACAGCCCTAGCTGGTTTGGCTCAGTGGATAGACCCTTGGACTGCAAATTGAAGGGGCCAGGTTGGATTCCTGCCAAGGCCACATGCCGGGTTATGGGCTACATGGCCACTAGGGGATATACAGGAGGCAAATGATCAATGATTCTCTCTAATCATTGATGTTTCTATCTCTCTCTCCCTCTCCCTTCCTCTCTCTGAAATCAATAAAGAAATATATTAAAAAGAAGTCAGAAACACCAATCAGAAAGGATATATGCACCCCTATGTTCATAGCAGCACAATTCACCATAGCTAAAATTTGGAAACAGCCTAAATGCCCATGAGCAGATGAGTGGATTAGAAAACTATGGTACATCTACACAATGGAATACTACGCTGCTATAAAGAAGGAATTCTTACCATTTGCAGCAGCATGGATGGACCTGGAGAGCATTATGTTAAGTGAAATAAGCCGGGCAATGAAAGAAAAATAAGACATGATCTCACTAAATTATGGGAAATAAAGAACATTATAAACTGATAATAAAAAGATAGATACAGAGGAAGTAAAGCACCGAACAGACTGTCAAATTACAGCAGGAAGGCTGGGGAGTGTTGGGGAGAGAGGGAAATAGATCAACCAAAGGACTTGTATGCATTCATATAAGCACACCAATGGACACAAGACACTGGGGGGGCAGCGGGGATGAAGGCATGCGACAGGGGCTAGGGGAGGCTGGGGAAAGGTCAATGGGGGAAAAAAAGGAGATACATGTACTAATATATGTAATACTTTAAACAATAAAAAAAAGAAAATAAACAAAAATAAATAAATAAGTAAATAAATCAAGAAAAAAAACAGCCGAAACCGGTTTGGCTCAGTAGATAGAGCGCCGGTCTGCAGACTGAAAGGTCCCAGGTTCGATTCCGGTCAAGGGCATGTACATTGGTTGCGGGCACATCCCCAGTAGGGAGTGTGCAGGAGGCAGCTGGTTGATGTTTCTCTCTCATCGATGTTTCTAACTCTCTATCCCTCTCCCTTCCTCTCTGTAAAAAATCAATAAAATATATATTTATAAAAATAATAATAAAATTAAAAAAAAAACAACTGTGGTACATCTATACAATAGAATATTACGCTGCTGTAAAAAAGAACTCTTACTATTTGCAACAGCATGAATGGACCTGGAGAGCATTATGCTAAGCCAGTGGTTGGCAAACTCATTAGCCAACAGAGCCAAATATCAACAGTACAACGATTGAAATTTCTTTTGAGAGCCAAATTTTTTTAAAGTTAAACTATATAGGTATGTACACTGTTATTAACTTAATTAGGGTACTCCTAAGCTGGAGTTTGCTAAAAACACAAGGGGCCAAAGAGCCGCATGTGGCTCGCGAGCCGCAGTTTGCCGACCACTGTGCTAAGCGAAATAAGCTAGTCGGAGAAAGATAAATATCACATGATCGCACTCATTTGTGGTCAATGGGAGAATAAGGACACAGATGTAATACTTTAAACAATAAAAAATTTTAAAAAGAAATATGGTAAAAATATCCATAGTACACACGCAATCTATAGATTAAATGCAATCCTGAGGATAATTCCTATGGTATTTTACAAAGAAATAAAAAGAGAATCTAGAAACGTATCGAACTAAATAATGCGAATAGCAAAAACAATCCTGAGCAAGAACAAAGCTGGTGGCATCACACTTCCTGACTTCATTTTCGTCCAAAGAGAAAGCAAGCAAATGGTGTATTACTGAAGAAACACAGACACATACATCAACAGAACAGAAAACACAGAAATAAACCCAGGCACAAACTTTCAAGTAATCTTTGTCAAAGCTTCAAGGCACAGAAGAAGGGAAAGATAGTTTCCTCAATGAATGGTGCTGCTGAAATCAATACTCACATGTAAACACAACAATACTGGACACCACTTAATCCCTCAGGCTTCCTGCACACTACCAACCACAAGTCCTTCCCTGTGAACTTAGTACAGCGGGGAGAACTGGGACTTCAGGAATAGAAGGGAGCAGCGGAAACAGACCCACCCTCCCCAGGACAGCAACTACTCAGGAAACTGGAAAATCAAGCAGAACCACAGTCTACATGGGAGGACACAGCACACCCTGGGGAATGGGGCCTGGGAAATGGCAAAGCCAAGTCCAAGTCACTGGTGACAGTGAGGGTCTTACCCAGCGAGGATACAAGTTCAAAGTTCTCCAGCATCACATTCAGGTACAGCTGTCTCTGACCCTCATCCAGGAGGCTCCATTCCTCCCTGGAGAAGTACAGGGCAATGTCCTCAAAGGTCACGCCAACCTGTCAGAATGGAGACAATTAAAACCAGAGCTGTCTCTCTGAGAACCCCCACTCCTACTTCTTACACACCTTCCCCCCCTCAACCTCCACCAGGGCACCCGGTTAGTGTGGACACCAGGCCCCAATGCCACTGCAGGCTGCTCTCTCATCACAGTCCCATTACTCACTGGGATTGCCCTCAGCAGAGCAGCTGGGTTGGGTGGGAAGGATTGGGGGAGGGGAGGGGGGAGAGCAATGCCATTTAAGGTCTGGGCGATGCCTGCAGGGCCCCAGCCTTCCCACCAAGCAATCCCACCGCAGTCCCCTAGATCATCCCTCCAAGACAACGCCAAGCCTGGGTTTATGCTTCGCCTTTCAGTCCCCACACCAGGTCCCGGGGACCATCAGCTCACACTTCCTCCAGATGTGCACACCACTGGGTAACCTTTAACCTCTTCCCATCTTCAGTCCCAGGTTCACTCCCTCAGCTCTGCCCCCTTCCTGCTCCAATGCCACTGGATCTCCCTGGACTCACCCATGAACTTGGCACATGGCATGTAGAGAAGCTTGTCTTCCAGCCGGGTCCAGGACCACCCCCGGCCTCTGAGGGACCCCACAGCCCGGAAAGCCCCGATGAGGCTGTGACGTCCTCCCTGCAGCCTCTGATCTGTCCGCCCATCCTCACAGCCCACACCCTCAGGGAACCTCAGATGCCAGTCAGCCCTGTCCTCTCCGCCCTGCACTGGCTGTGCCTCAGAAGCCACAACGCTCCCCTCTCCCCTCCGCCTTCCTCACGGTCCTCCACGCGGACGGAGCTCCAGGACGTGACAGGCGCCCTCCCCAGGCTGTGGTGTCTGTGAAAGGAGGCGGTGAGGGACCCCGGAGACAGGAACTCACCTCAGTGAAGCTCCTCAGCGCGGGCGCCGCCATTGCACTCTGTGGGCCGAGCGGGGCGGGAGCGGCCGGAGTAGAAGCCGCTGCAGGAATGGCGGTGCCTGTCCCGGCCCGGGCGTGGGTCCGGGTGTTGTCTCCGAGTTTCATTCCCAATTGTGAGCTGTGAGCACCACGGGAGGCTCCCGCCACTGGCTGTGCGGCGGGGAAAAGCACTCTCCAGCCTTCAGCACTGACCGCCTGAGACTAAAACCTGTGAAGATAAAACTCCCTCCCGGAGGACGAGCGGTCCCGCCCTACAGTAGCGGCCTAACGGAAATGCCTTCTCTGAGCTTCCATTGGCTCAGCCTTGTGGCATTCCATGCGTGGCCTTCTGGGTAATGTAGTTTCGAAGCTACAAGGCCAGGATCCCTTATTTCTCAGTTGACTCCAGGACTGGATTTAAGAGCATATAGCCCAAGAACACACCAAATATACTAAGGGTCCTCTATCGCCATCTGGAGAGGTGAATTCTGAGGCAAATTTGTTTCTGGTGCACCTGCCTGGCTTCCTTTAGCTGCTGGTTTTGCATATCTTTCTTCAGGACCTGCGCATTCTGAATGGCAGGCATTGTTTCTTCATTCAAGACTTTTGAATGAAGGTTTCTACTTCAGGGCAAATGCAGCTTGCAGAGGTTGCTCAAGTCTCTAACTCGATCTAACCTGCCTCCATTGAATCCCTTATACAAAGTTAATGTCACAGAACAGACACTCATACTTAAGAGCATCTGCTTCTAATGTCATCCAAAGTGTCAGCTCTGCCTGGGCTGCAGTGTGGATGAGATGGCCAAGAGACATGTGAAAAAATGCTCAAAGTCACTGATCATCAGAGAGATGCACATTTAAGCAAATATTAGGTATCACCTCACAACAGTCACAATGGCTGCCATCAACAAAAGGCAAGTGCTGGGGAGGATGTGGAAAAAGGGAACCCTAGTTCACTGCTGGTGGGAATGTAAACTGGTGCAGCCATAATGGAAATCCGTATGGACTTTCCTCAAAAAATGTAATATGGAACTGCCATTTGATTCAGTGATTCTACTTCTGGGAATATACCCTAAGAAACCTGAAACAATCAGATAGACTGTATGCATCCCTATGTCAATAGTAGCACAATTTACAATAGCAAGGACCTGGAAACAGCCCAAGTGTCCATCATTAGATGGGTGGATAGAAAACTGTGGTTACATTTGTACTATGCAGCAGTAAAAATGAAGACTCTCTTACCCTTTCACACAGCATGGAAGGACCTGGAGAGCATCATGCTAAGGGAAATAAGTCAGTCAGAGAAAGACAGTATCACTTCATCCCACTCTTATGGAATCTAATTAACAAAAACTGATGGAGTGATTTCAGAGATATGGAAGCATGGAATAGAGTTCGGAATCTCAGAAGGGAAGATGGGTGAGGGTAGAAAACAAACAATAAATCCTTGAGTGATAATTAAGAGCTCGCACACACACACATACACACAATAAAAACAGTCACCTGAGACTTGAACATTTTCTTTCTTTTTTTTTTAAATATATTTTATTGATTTTTCACAGAGAGGAAGGGTGAGGGACAGAAAGTTAGAAACATCGATGAGAGAGAAACATCGATCAGCCGCCTCCTGCATACCCCCCACTGGGGATGTGCCCGCAACCAAGGTACATGCCCTTGACCAGAATCGAACCCGGGACCCTTCAGTCCACAGGCCGATGCCCCATCCACTGAGCCAAACCGGTTTCGGCGAGACTTGAACATTTTCTTCTGTTCTCTGAAAGCAATGGGAAAGCTCTAGCTTGCTGGGTTCTGGGTCTGCTCTAAATTTGTGTTTATAAATCTGTCTTCGGTCAGTTGAGTCCCTGGAAGTGCTGATACCCCTCCATGTAAGGTTCTCCAGCTTCACCTGAGTCAACTGCTTTTGGTGTTGTTGTACAAAATGTCCAAACCTGTGGAGAAGTTTTCTCAGTTTATTTGACTGAAGCCTGCGACACTGCCAGGAAGCAACATAACAATCGATTGAGTTGGGAGAATGGCAGTTTTGCACCTTTTTTATACATTAGACGCAAAGGGGAAGACATAAGTGGGTTACATGATATTCACTGGTGATAAATTAGGGGGGAGAGTTAAGGAGGGAATTCTTTGGGATTGGATAAAAAGTAAAAAAAAAAAAAAAAGACACATACTTCTTTTTAAATGTTATAGAATAGTTAACACTTAATATTTAACACAATGACAATAATAACTGGGGCTCTGTGGTCTTCTGTGCTGGGAGATTACGCCCTTAGGAGTCTGTAAAATGGAAATTTCCCTGAAAATCAAAAGGTATGTTATCCTAGATGCAAAAATACAATAGAAAGGCTCAATAAGGTAAAAATTGACCTTTGCAAAAGCAAAGCAAAAGCCTAAAACAAGGCTAGAATAACTACCCCTGTGACTCACTTTTACTTAAAATGTTTTAACTACAAACTATCTTCTTTTTTTAAATATATTTTATTGAATTTTTACAGACAGGAAGGGAAAGGGATAGAGAGCCAGAAACATTGATGAGAGAAACATCGACCAGCTGCCCCCTGCACACCCCCCACTGGGGATGTGTCCACAACCAGGGTACATGCTCTTGACCGGAATCAAACCCGGGACCCTTCAGTCCGCAGGCCAACGCTCTATCCAGTGAGCCAAACCAGTCAGGGCTACAAACCATCCTATATGGTTACTTTTGGCCTCTGAGTTTGCAAGATTCACCATGCCATGCCAGGCTCCCTGAGCTTGCTAAGATTAGTATCGGGCATCATTTTTGTCCGTACTGGAGTTAGAACCTGTGGGTTCAGGAGAAAATTCAATGAGTGGTTTATTTCCTGCCAGACCCATTCACATCCTCCTAAACATAATGACCCCATATTGTTGGTGTCCCTCTATTTGGTTTTCTGGAATAGTCACTGGTCAGTCCACGAAAGCCTTAGGTTCTAAATGTGGTGGAGGTACTTTTAAGGACAAGAAAAAGGTCTTTTTCTTTGCTGTGGCCTTCCACAATTTATGAGAAGCGCCTGCTAATTAAACCCCAAGGTTGTTGGCTCCTCTAATTCACACAACTCCTCTGTTAAAACGGCTGAACAAGATTAGTTGCCGAAACCGGTTTGGCTCAGTGGATAGAGTGTCGGACTGTGGACTGAGGGGTCCCAGGTTCGATTCTGGTCAAGGGCATGTACCTTGGTTGCGGGCACATCCCCAGTAGGGGTTGTGCAAGAGGCAGCTGATCGATGTTTCTCTATCATTGATATTTCTAACTCTCTATCCCTCTCTCTTCCTCTCTGTAAAAAATCAATAAAACATATTTAAAAAAAAAAAAGATTAGTTAATTTCAAGGCTACATTCTTGCTACCCCTCCTCCCTGCTGTTGTCACACCTCAGATATAATTTGCACAAAGGAGTCTCTAGTTAGTAGAAAGATTCCTTCCCTCCGCCCCTTCAAATAAGCCTCATTTGAACTCTGCATAACTTTTCTCTAGTCATAGTTTTTAAAATATTTTATTGATTTTTTTCAGAGAAGAAGGGAGAGGAACAAAGAGTTAGAAACATCAACGAGAGAGAAACATCAATCAGCTGCATCCTGCACACACCCTTCTGGGGATGTGCCCACAACCAAGGTACATGCCCTTGACAGTAATCGAACCTGGGACCCTTGAGTCCACAGGCTGACGCTCTATCCACTGAGCCAAACCGGTTAGGGCTCTAGTCATATTTTATAGGTTTGGAAAAATACTGAGAAGTCACCTACCTATACATCTCCCAGACTGTCTGCAGGAATGCAAACAAACTGAAACTTTTAAAAATAACCCCTCATATCTACTGAACTTCAGCGCAACTCAATGCCCTTCCATTCCTTGTCTCTTAAAAACAGACACTACTGAGAAGTATAAGCTACCCTTTATTCCTGCCCTGTATTGGCTAGCAATACTTGGTCCTTTTTTCTCTAGGAAAGTAACATAAACATTCTCTCTTCATGTCTTCTTTTAGCTCTGAATTCTTTCACAACCTGCATCACTGGCCAAACCTGAACAGTATTTTTTTATTCTGAGGAGTTAAGTGGGACAAAAAGAGGAAAATGACATTGTAGAGGGAAAATGCTATTTCCTTCTTCTTTTCTAGGTTCTTTGGTTGGCCTAATAACTAAATTGATATAATATAGATTAACAGGAGAAAACAACCAAAAAGTTATTAACATGTATACCTCCGTATACATTGAAACGACTCAGAAAAACGGAGTACCTGATCAAATGGCAAACACCGTCATCTGAAAAGCCACTCTCAAGGAAAGCCAGAAAATGTGGAGTGTGCAGAATCCATTAGGGTAGATTGTCAGGCAAAGAACAGTAAGGATCTTAATTTTGACCCAGTGTGCTGTGCACGGCTTGTACTCAAAAGGCCTCTGTTCCAACCCAATGACCCAGGGTGCAGACACAGGAGAAGGGGAATGAGTTGAGTGCAGAACATTATCCGGGCTTCAAGGAAAACATGGTGAGAGCCATTGTCTCAGTCAGCCAGTAGAGATACACAGGACAGAATCACAAGGGCAGTCGGTCCTATGTATGATTAAGAGGTGAGCACGTCCAATGAGACCAGGATCATGTAGGACTCCAGCATCACTTCCAAATATTAGGTCCCAGAATTCATGTCCAATTGTATTCACCCGTGCAGGGTGAATGTCACTGCCACATAGGAACCTCATTTGAAGGGTCAAACTGAGGTAAGAAATTCATCACAGTGGAGGGGATCCTAGCATGACACCCAACATGTAGGTGAAGGTGCAGAGACAAAGCTCTAAATACCCAGGTCTCCTGAGGGTCAAACTCTGTGCTGGATCAAAGGGGAGGCAGACAAACAGCAGCTCACTCTGAAAGAAGGTTCCCCTGGAGAAACCACTGCAGCTGAGAAATGGTGGGGTTCCCCTGAACACGGGGAGGCCAAGGGTAAGTGCCCTGAGATGTAAAGGGAATGGGAGGAAACGCATAACTGCAACCATGGAAACAGGAGCTGCAGCTGAGCCACCCTGGTCCTCATGCTGTACTTGCTCCAGTGAGGGCTGCTCATCAGTGGTAGAGACTGTGTCTGACGCTGGAGAAAATAATGGTTAAAATCCAGCCCCGTGAATCTGACACTTGTCTGTGCTGTAAACGTGGGGAGCTGACTTCATTTCTCTGACACTGAATTTGTTCAGCAATTTGATATGAGTTTCTATTTACCCAGGTTGTTGTAGAATTAAAAGAGAAAATGCTCAAAAATCCAACCCTGGAATCCTGGCAACAGATACTCAGCTTGTTATTTTATTTATCTTGGGAGGCCAGAGTAAGCGCCATCAATCATCTGCTTGTCACATTCAGCCAACTGAGATCCAGGGAGTTCCAGGGATTCTGCTGGAGATTCCCAGGTGGGCGCACCACAATGAGACCTGAGTGCCCACACACCTGGCTCCCTGCAGCAGAGTCAGTGGCTTCTTGTAGATCCCATTTCTTACTAAAATGCACCCAAAGACAACGGTGCTTGTGGCATCGGGGGAGTGGGAAATGCCTGGCCTGGGAATGTCTCTGCAGGAGAAGCTAGAGTTGAGAGGAGACTAAGGAAGAAAAAAAAAATCAATATTGAGACGAAATCATTGATCAGCTGCCTCCTGCATGCCCCACAATGGGGATCTAGCTGGGGTGTCGGCATCTTCCCTGACTGAATAGAACCGTGACCTCCTAGTTGAATCACTGACCCATGCCAGCTGTTCTCTTATATGTTCCTATCTATATCTCCCTCTCCCTTTCTCTATGAAATCAATGAAAAGGCTTTTAAAAGTCAATTAAAATATTTATTATAAAGGAAAAAATATTAAAACATATTATTCAAATATCCAAAAAAGGCATTTAAGACTTCTGAGAAAAAGCTCAACATAAATTCTTACAAAAATACAATCAAGCCGAAACCGGTTTGGCTCAGTGGATAGAGCGTCGGCCTGCGGACTGAAGGATCCCAGGTTCGATTCCGGTCAAGGGCATGTACCTTGGTTGCGGGCACATCCCCAGTGGGGGTTGTGCAAGAGGCAGCTGATCGATGTTTCTCTATCATCGATGTTTCTAACTCTCTATCCCTCTCTCTTCCTCTCTGTAAAAAATCAATAAAAAATATATTAAAAAAAAATACAATCAAACAACAGTGAGGTGGTATGACAAAATTACAGAATATGTTTAAACTACAGGCCCATATAAACTGATGAACAAAAAGATAGATACAGAGGCACTGAAGCATCAAACAGACTGTCAAATTACAGCGGGAAGGTTAGGGAGAGGTGGGGGAGATAAGAGATCAACCGAAGGATTTACATGCATGCATATAAGCATAACCAATGGATGCAAAACATTGGGGGTTGGGGGGTGAGGGCATGTATGGGAGTGGTATGGGGAGGGCAATGGTAAGATATGTACACATATAATACCTTAATAAAAAAAAAATAATAATAATAAAAAAGATTCAAACTCAGATCTGCCAGTAGACTCATGGAGAAAAATTCATTTAATTCAAAGAGAAAGAAGCCAAGGCAGACAGAAAAACAGACGAGTCACTGGGAGACTTGATGGCATTTAAGGCTTGGTTTCACATGTTCCTGAGGCTCAGCTATATACCAGTCCTTGCAGAAACTAAGTTTTTATAAGAGTCCAGTGTACCCCTAACCGGTTTGGCTCAATGGATAGAGCGTCGGCCTGCAGACTGAAGGGTCCCAGGTTCGATTCCGGTCAAGGGCATGTACCTTGGTTGCGGGCACATCCCCAGTAGGGGGTGTGCAAGAGGCAGCTGATCGATGTTTCTCTCTCATCGATGTTTCTAACTCTCTATCCCTCTCTCTTCCTCTCTGTAAAAAATCAATAAAATATATTTAAAAAAAAAAAAAAAAGAATATCTACCAGAGCCCTAGCAGGTGTGGCTCTGGCTATAACACAGGCCTGCAGACCAAAGGGTCCCAGGTTCCATTCCCGTCAAAGGCATGTACCTTGGTTGATGGGCCGTGATCATGGCTGATGCAGGAGGCAACCAATCGATGTATTTCTCTCACATCGATGTTTTCTCTGTCTTTCCCTATCTCCCTAAAAATCAATGGAAAATATCCTTGGTTAAGGATTAACAACAAAAAGAATATCTATAAAAAAAAGAGATGAGTTACTTCTATATCTTCAATAAATCTCCAAGAATTGATGAAATATAAATTAAAGCAGAAAAATACTTAGAAAAAGGAAAGTTTTCTATTAAAATGGAATGTAAATCCATGGGTACTAGGAAAGCTGTGAGGAACAAAGACAGATTAAATGAGGTCATGAAGCAACTACACAGTGACAGATATGGTCAGTATTATGAGTGTAATGATGGTTTCAGTTTCATGCACATGTCAAGATTTATGAAACACTAGACTTAACACATGCAATTTACTCATTACAGCTGTTATCAATGGTTCAAGATAAAACAAATGTACGTTCACCTATTTTGGAACTACAGGATTGTCAACTCTATATTCAATCCATATTCTTATGCCCTCTGGGTGAGAGTCTCATCTCAGTGACAGAAAATGCAACAATGAAGAACTTTCACCCAAACCCACTGGAATGCTGGTTGGGTCTCAAAAGCCACATCCCTAGGTTAAAGACAGCCTTTGTCTTCATCTTTGTTTTGATGCCAGAGCACCAATGGCTCTGATGGGAACATCTGAGAAGCTACAGGAACCCACAAAACCTCTTCATTATAATCAATGACAATGACTGCACAACAGAAGATAAACATGCCTAGAGTCTCTCAGATCTGTGTACACACAGTTCCTCTAGTTTTTTCCTCAAAAATATTTCTGGGTGCAGGTTTAGATGACGACCATTCCATCTAATGGGCTGCAGTCTGGTCCGACAACAATTAGGTCAGTGTTTCTGCAGTGAAAGGGATTCCTCTCAAGCGATGGTCCTCCAACCAGTGACCATCACCCGTGAAATTGAAGTCATCAGGCTATGTGTCCCCTCTACAACACCTGGGCAGGAGGTTCCCTTCAAATGTCTTAGCAGCCCCTGAAAACAAGAAAAAAATTCACGCTACTCCCAGACATAGTTAAGGTTGTCGCAGCTACCCCCTCTTTGGAGTGATCTCTGTGTCTCAAAGCATCTATCTTCACATGAGGACTAGAGCCCACAGTGTTTCCTGGGAAATTAAGGCAAGCAGTGTAAATTTGGCAAAAACTGATGAGCTAATTTCTGCACCATGCTGTTCTCCCAAGGGCAAAAATGTTTGAGACCGCATAAAGTTTTTCACATCACTGTGCCTGGAGAGCCCAGATCGCCTTATAAACTAACCCATAGAGTCAATAGAACACCCAACATTAAAGAAATCTTAGGAGAAAGCCGTCATTATTTTGCAAAGAAAGAGACCTGAAACTGGCAGTTCTCCCATTGATGACATAGGCACTCAATAAATAACCTCATCATTAGCATCTAGGGAATGTGTGTCCCTGAATATGGCAGTTCTCCAACCTTATGTTTACTGGCACCAACAACCATCAGTCCTATGTGACAACTCATGATAGGGAAACAAGTAAGAACTAAGGGCTCAGGTATTCCTAATTTTCTTCAACAAATTAGACAACAGAGTTAGCTTCCCTGGGAACATGAGGATGGTGACCGATGCCATCTGCAGGGACCTTATAGGTGGTTCAGGTCAAATACTTTTAGCAACAGAAATAAGCAGTGATACAGACCTGGCAAGACATGTCTGTATGTTGGTAAGTGAAACATAGATACTACATACGGTTCCAACATAAATATTAAAAAACACAACAAAAATAGTTGGGAAGACGTTACATAATGTGGGTGATTAAATGTATGAGATATAATCAGACTGAGACTTCACAAATTTTCTTATACAATTGTTAAGTCCTAACTAAAAAAACTATATTTCCTACACATCTAAGAAATTTCTCACATTTGGTCTGTTTTGTACAGAGCAGATTTACAAATTTTGTTGAGAGATATCTCACAATAATTACGCTCATAACGGCTTTCTCCAGTGTGACCTCTGATGATATTGAAGACCTTTGCTCCTCGAAAAAGATTTCCCACATTCACTGCATTTATAAGGCTTTTCTCCACTGTGAATGCTCTGATGATATTGGAGACCACTGCTGCGTGTAAAAGACTTTCCATATTCAATGCATTTATAAGGATTTTCTGCTGTATGAACTCTCTGATGACAACGAAGGGCAGTCCTCCAGGTAAAAGATTTCCCACATTCACTGCATTGATAAGGCTTTTCTCCTGTATGAACTCTCTGATGACTACGAAGGTAGGTGTTAGTTGTAAAACATTTCCCACATTCATTGCATTTATAAGCCTTTTCTCCAGTGTGAACTTTCTGATGACTACGAAGGTGGGTGTTAGCGGTAAAAGATTTCCCACATTCATTGCATTTATAAGGCTTTTCTCCAGTGTGAACTCTCTGATGACTACGAAGGTGGGTGTTAGCGGTAAAAGATTTCCCACATTCATTGCATTTATAAGGCTTTTCTCCAGTATGAACTCTCTGATGACTACGAAGGTGGGTGTTAGTGGTAAAAGATTTCTCACATTCATTGCATTTATAAGGCTTTTCTCCAGTGTGAACTCTCTGATGACTACGAAGGTGGGTGTTAGTGGTAAAAGATTTCCCACATTCACTGCATTGATAAGGCTTTTCTCCTGTGTGAACTCTCTGATGATATTGGAGACCAATGCTACTTGAAAAAGACTTTCCACATTCACTGCATTTATAAGGATTTTCTCCTGTATGAACTCTTTGATGACAACGAAGGGCAGTCCTCCAGGTAAAAGATTTCCCACATTCACTGCATTGATAAGGCTTTTCTCCTGTGTGAACTCTCTGATGATATTGGAGACCAATGCTACTTGAAAAAGACTTTCCACATTCACTGCATTTATAAGGATTTTCTCCTGTATGAACTCTTTGATGACAACGAAGGGCAGTCCTCCAGGTAAAAGATTTCCCACATTCACTGCATTGATAAGGCTTTTCTCCTGTATGAACTCTCTGATGACTACGAAGGTAGGTGTTAGTTGTAAAAGATTTCCCACATTCATTGCATTTATAAGCCTTTTCTCCAGTGTGAACTCTCTGATGACTACGAAGGTGGGTGTTAGTGGTAAAAGATTTCCCACATTCATTGCATTTATAAGGCTTTTCTCCAGTGTGAACTCTCTGATGACTACGAAGGTGGGTGTTAGTGGTAAAAGATTTCCCACATTCACTGCATTGATAAGGCTTTTCTCCTGTGTGAACTCTCTGATGATATTGGAGACCAATGCTACTTGAAAAAGACTTTCCACATTCACTGCATTTATAAGGCTTTTCTCCTGTATGAACTCTTTGATGACAACGAAGGGCAGTCCTCCAGGTAAAAGATTTCCCACAGTAACTGCATTCATAAGGCTTCTCTCCTTTGTGAACTCTCCGATGACAACGAAGGGCAGTGCTCCAAGTAAAAGATTTCCCACAGTAACTACATGTATAAGGCTTTTCCCCTGTATGAACCCTCTGATGATTATGAAGTTGAGACTTAGTTGTAAAAGATTTTCCACAGTAACTGCACTCATAGGGCCTTTCTCCAGTGTGAACTCGCTGATGACAATGAAGTTCAGTGCTAGTGATAAAAGATTTACCACATTCACTGCAGTGATAAGGCCTTTCTCCAGTGTGCACTCTCTGATGACGACTAAGTTTAGTGCTACTGCTGTAAGCTTTCCCACATTCACTACATTTATAAAGCTTTTCTCCATTGTGAACCCTATGAAGACAATGAAGGTTACTGCTATTGGTAAAGGATTTTCCACATTCATTGTACTCATAAGGCCTTTCCACTGTGTGAACTCTCTGATCATAATGGAGGGCACTGCTACTGGTAAAAGCTTTCCCACATTCACTGCACTCATAAGACCTATCTCCAGTGTGACTTTGCTGTTGATAATGAAAGCTAGAAAATTTGGTAAAATATTTTCCACAATCAGAGCACATAAAACACCAACTTCCAGCATGGACACCCTTTTCCTGAATAAAATTGTGGTTGCAACTAATGTCTTTCTTACATTCTTTTCTGGTGTAATAATTTTTACTCCTTTGAAACATCATCCCACACGTGGAAAAAGCATTTGTACTATCCCTGTTCTGAGTAGCCTTTAGGTGGAGATTTCCAATAAAGACACCCTGCCCAACATTCTGGCATGTGAAATGATTCTGGGACACATTGAAATTGCAGCCTTTTGAAAGTGAGATCCTGTCCACACCTCTAATGAGAGTCTTCTCTCTCACTTGCTGCTGGTGAAATTTTACACTGAAGTAAAACCGTTTTGCACATGCCCCACACCTCAACAGTATCTCTCCATGTTGTCTTCCCTCCCCTTCCATGACATGGAAAATGTTTCCCAAGGCGAGCCCACAGCTCTCACAGGGGTGGCTCTTCTGGGAAGACAAGGCTACCTTGGGATTCCTGGCCTGTGACACTCTAACAGAAGCGTTCTCTTCAGTGGGTGCCTCCACATTCCCTGCTCCACAGCAGCAACCTGAACAAAAGGAAACTCTGGTGAAGTACATGTTGACCTCATGAAAACAGAATATCTTTACCACAAATGTTTATCTGTCATTATAGATTATCTTCACCACAAATGTTTATCTGTCATGACTAGGCATGATTCCATAGAATGATTTTTGAGACAAGTGAGGCAGACTCTGAGTAAATTGCTGTAATACATAACGTGGCCCCAAAGTCAGTTGATGAGGAAAATCTCACCAACGGAGGGACAGAATCCCAGCATGGGACACAAAGAAGAGAGGAAGGCTCTATTCATTGTTCCTGCACAAACGGCTTCCTTTAGGACCTTACATGCTGGCCATGTGAGTCTGTGTAGAATCATTTGAAAGTGCTCAAAGCCATAAAAATGAATTACATTAGAGCACAGGATGTTCAATATCAATATAATAACACGTGTACACTCCAAGGTGCTGCAGGCATGGACCAATGTTGGAGTGCAGCAAAGAGGCAGAGGTATAAAGTCCAGAGAGGTTAAGGTAATCCCTGGGCTGGGAATCTGAGTAGAAATAATCAGAACTGAGGAGTTGGGAAAGTATCAACAATAAGCACAAACAGCCCTGACCGGTTTGGCTGAGTGGATAAAGCATGGGCCTTCGGATTCAAGGGTCCCAGGTTCGATTCCAGTCAAGGGCATGTACCTTGGTTGCAGGCACATCCCCAGTAGGGGGTGTGCAGGAGGCAGCTGATCGATGTTTCTCTCTCATCGATGTTTCTGACTCTCTCCCTCTCCCTTCCTCTCTGTAAAAAAAAAAAAAAAAAAAAAAAAAAAAAAAAAAGCACAAACAAGGATTACTGGGTGAGGAATGAGCAATTGTAACAAAAACACTTCTACTCCTGAATGTAACAAATGCCAGCTGTGAATTCCTCTCCAATAACCCTTCCCAAGGCAAGACCACCTGTGGGTCCACTGTGTAACTCATAAAGTTGTGTTTCTTCTGTGATGCACAAATGATTCTTCCCCTTAAACCCCATTTGAGCCATTGCATGGGATAAATGATGCGAATCTTCAAAGACAAACAGAAAGGTAGATGGTCATCACTGTGGTAGAACAACAAAGGACAAATGAGATCACAGGCAAAAGACCTGTGTGAGTGACATCAGCAAGATGGCAGAATCAGAGATATGAGCATCTTCCCCCATCCCAGTGTAAGTACACAGCTATTCATGATTAAAACCCCACAGGAAATGGGGATAAGAGTACCATGAAGACAAACCGTATTACAGACACAAATAAAGGAGAACTGTACAGAAAGGATGACTGGAAAGACTGGGTGAACAATCATATCTGAAGGTACCTACAGTAAAAAACAGGGGTCAGAGTTACCTCCAGCAGTCACTGTGCTTCTGCTATCATTGGCCATAGTGGCTTGTTTTTAAAAAAATACTGAAAATTGTTGTGTTTAAAAACCACAAAATGCCTTGGCCAGTTTGTCTATGTAGGTTAGAGCATCGTCCTGTGTACCAAAGGGTCAAGGATTCAATTCCCAGTCAAGGAACATATCAGTATGTGGGTTCCATTTCCAGTTAGCTTGTGTGCAGAAGGCAGCTCATTGATGTTTCTCCCTCACACTGATGTTTCTCTTTCTCTCTCTCTCTCTCTCTCTCTGCCCCCCTTTATATCTGAAACCAATAATAAACAAATAAGAATTTCAAGGTAGGCAAACACAAAACAGAACTCAAAAATTCTAGAGACAAAGTCAATAAAAAGACAACCTACTAAAAATCATGTATAAAATAGAGAAAATACAATTCTAAGAGGAAATTTTATAGGGATAAATGCCAACATTAAAAAAAAAATCTCAAAAAAACTAGCCTCCATCTCAGGAATCTAGAAACAAAACAAGAAAGTAAACCCAAAGGTTGCAAAGGAAGGAAACAATAAATATTTGAACAAGCATCAGTATCAATAAAATTGAGACGGGACAAAATAAAAGAATACCTAACAGGTATTTTTCAAAAAAATAAAAAACTGGCCAACCTTGAGCTAGACTAAAGCAAAAAACAAAAACAAACGAACTAGCCTCAAATAAAGGAAAAAAGAAATGAAAGATAAGACATTACACCTGACACTATGAACCACAGAGCGTCATAAGAGATGTTGATGTTAGGAGACCACATGACCCTCCATAGAAAAATTTGTCAAGATCCCATATGAGCTTCTGAAATTAATAAACAAATTCACAGCCCTGGCCAGGTAGCTCACTTGTTGAGTGTGTGGTCCCTATGCACCACGGTTGTGGGTTTGATTCCCCATCAGGGCACATGTAGGGGATAGCCAATGAATGCTTAGATGGGTAGAACAGCAGATCAATGTTTCCCTCTTTCTCTGTCTCCCTTCCTGTCTATAAAATCCTATCTAATAATCCTATCTAAGAATCTAATAATAGAATAATATGCAAATAACCATCACTCCGCTATGCCCACGATTGGGCGGCAGGACGCTGGGGGGTGGGACTCGGGGAGGCCTATCCGGGTTGAGAGGTGGGGGGGGGGGGGGACTCCCGCCCCCCGCCCCCAGGGCCTCGATCCAGCCGCTGAGGGGGGCTGCCGCGGACACCCGGCTACCCTGCCATCGGAGGCGGGGAGCCGGCTGTCCGAGCTGGCTCCAGGCCAAAAGCCTAGGGTCATCACGACCAGAAAGGCCTACAGGTAACCAGGAAGTGCATGGAGCATCTCTTGGTCCATCCCCTCCACTTCCCCCACCCCTGGCCCACAGGCTCCCATCAGGCTGGATGGCCAATGGGGAGCCACAGGGAACCGGGCTGGGGGGCAGCGAAGCGGGACTGGGGATTGGCGAGCGGGCGCAAGGCAGACCTCCTGCTCCCTCCCCCAGCTGACATTCTTGTGAAAGGCACGTGGAGCCTCCACTGCACAGCCTTCCTGGACGAGGACTCACAGCTGTGAGAGGCTCCAGAGCAGAGACTTTGACAAGGACTTCAGCGCCTCCTCACGGGGGGGGGGGGGGGGGGGGGGGGGGGGGGGGGGGGGTGGGGGGAACCACCACCTCCCTACTCCCCAGCTGCTTCAGAGTCTGCAAGAAAGTGTGCATGCTCCTTCCTGAGAGATGGGCGTTTCCCTGGTGGTGGCTGGGCCAGTGCAGGGATGGAGGGAGGGAGGGCGGGGCAGAAGCAAGGGGGAAGCCCCGGTTCCCTGCACCTCCTCCCACAGGCATAGCCCTTCCAGGTGTTATGATAAAGAGTTGTTTTTTTCTAACTCTGTCCAGGTAAAGGAAACAAGTATCTGTTGACTTCTGATCTTACTCTCCGAGCCGCCAGTTAATCTCTCTGGATGCATCATATCCAACCTCCAAAGGATCCGAGGGGCAGGTTCAACCTTTGTTCCATAGGTGAGGAAACTGACCAATAAACACATGGGTCTCATAACTCAGTGTCAGCTCCCACAGAAATCTCCGGGTAATAACTCAGATTGTATATCTAAGGGTATATTTTCTTCTATTTTCATGTTTAATTCAACCCCAGGAATTAAATAATACAATAAAGAATAAAATGAGTTCAGAGGGCTCAGCATTGAATTCCCAGAGCCTTTGGTCCCACACAAACCACAGAGCTCAGTTATCCTGAGATGAAAGAAAAGGAAAGAGAAACATGAAAGGTTTCCTAGCTCAGTCATAGAGACATCTCATAGCCACATACTAAGGACACAGCATTAACTTAGGGGTGGAAAGGACACAAATGGAATAGAAGATGGAGCCATTTCCATTCAGATTCAAACCAAGTTAACAAGGCAAAAAAACACTGGACACCATGAAAGAATGAGATGAAATGGTTTGGTAGGGAGTGTCACAGACCTCGCAGGGACAGCACCTGGGGCTCCGGACATGATGGGAGGAGAGAGGGGGCTGGTTGAGAGGAAGTGCATGGAATGGCCTGGGAGTAGGAACAAGAGGGTGATATGCAGAAGGTGGGCCCCACCGGGTGGTGGTAGGGGGCAAGCCTGCGGGAGGTGGCCAAGTGCCCCCACCTCTGCTGAGGGGTGCATGCGTCTGTCCTGGGAGCTACGGCTGATGGAGAGGGAGGCTATGGCTCTATGTGGATGAGTTGCCAATGAGAGCTTCCCTGCAGCCAGAGGACTCAGGGTTCTCAACACGGCAGGAGCACAGGATCACATACACAACGTCACGAAAGAAAAAGCATCCTATTCCCACCTTATTCACAGACTTCTGTTTCTGGTATCTATATTCCCAATGTGTCCACAAGTAAATTTGGAAAAAGAAAAAATATTTGTACATGATATGACTGCATCTTTAGATCACAACCAGAGCACTTTTAACACCCAATGAGCCAAATACACTGATGAACAAAAAGAGACACAGATGCATGAATAGATTGTGGAACCTCAGAGGGAAGGCAGGGGAGGGTGGGTGGGTGGGAAGAGATCAACCAATGGTCTGTGTACATATATGCATCATCCCTGGACACAGACAATGGGGTGGTGAGGGTCTAGAGGGGGTTGTAGGCTGGAAAAGATTAATGGGGGGGAAGGGGACCTATGTAAACCTTTTGACAATAAAGATTTAATAAAAAAGAGTAAAAAATAAAAATAAAATAAAAGCTAAGAATAACTGCCCTGGCCCGGTGGCTTCACTGGTTGGAGCTTCGTCCTGTACATTGAAAGGTTGCATGTTTGAACCCATGTCGGGGTGTGTGTGGGAGGCCACTGAGCAAGTGGTGCCTGGAGAAGGGAGGCTCCTCAGAGCTAAACACAGTCCAGGCCTCACCCATGATCCCAGGCCCATCCTCTGCTGAGTGAAACCAGACCTCCCAGCTTCCTGTCGAGTCCCTGGTCTCTGAGTCATAAGGCCACTTCCCCATGTTCCCCAGAATGAACTGCTCAGTAACCATCCATACTAATAAAAGGGTAATATGCTAATTAGACTAGGTGACCGGACATCTTCTGGACATCCAACTTCCTTCCAGACAAAGCCACGTTGGTGGGGGCTGAGGCAGAGGTGGTTAGGGGCAATCAGGTGGGCAGGGGAGGGCAGTTGGGGGCCAAAAGGCCAGCAGGGCAGGACAATTGGGGGCCATCAGGCCAGCAGGGCAGGACAGTTGGGGGCCATCAGGGGAGCAGATAGATAGCGATTAGGCCAGCAGGCAGACAAGCAGTTAGGAGCCAGCAGTCCCGGATTGCGAGAGGGATGTCTAACTGTTGCTGCCCTGTAAATGGGGCCTAAACTGGCAGTCGGACCTCCCCCAAGGGGTCCTGGATTGGAGAGGGTGCAGGCTGAGCTGAGAGGGATTCCCCCTGCCACCCTGTGCACAAATTTTGTGCACCGGGCCTCTAGTACTGCAGATAATAACAATGCAATGACTCTGCCTCAAAAGCAAACTCGATATAACTTCATTACAAATATATTATTCTAAGCACTAGTAACAAGCATCTGAGCTGCTAGAAACATGGTGGCACTAGACCTGCAGAACGCAGGGTTGTGAAAAATGTGGACTTTGTAGAAAAGCGGGTGTGAGGGAGCAATATCTGCAAAGCGCAATCAAGCACATGCAAAAATATGCGTTCCTGTATGTTGTAAGCAATTAATATATAGAATATACAAGGTAGTCAAAAGACTCTCTAACCAAAAAATAGTTAATCAACAGAATTAGGAAGTACAGAAAATTCTTCAAAAACTATGTACAAATGACCAACAGGAATAGAGAAAAGGCTTTACTCACTGATCAAGGTGGAATCCCTCAGGCTTCCTGCAACACTACCAACCACAAGTCCTTCCCTGTGAACTTAGTACAGCAGGGAGAATTGGGACTTCAGGAATAGAAGGGAGCAATGTCTACAGATCCACCCTCCGCAGGACAGCAACTACCCGGGAAACTGGAAAATCAAGCAGAACTACAGTCTACATGGGAGGACAGACAGCACGCTGGGGGATGGGGCCTGGGAAATCCCAAAGCCAAGCCCAGGTCACTGGTGAGAGTGAGGGTCTTACCCAGCGAGGATACAAGTTCAAAGTTCTCCAGCATCACATTCAGGTACAGCTGTCTCTGACCCTCATCAAGGAGGCTCCATTCCTCCCTGGAGAAGTACAGGGCAATGTCCTCAAAGGTCACGCCAACCTGTCAGAATAGAGACGATTGAAACCAGAGCTGTCTCTCTGAGAACCCCCACTCCTACTCCTTACACACCTTCCCCCCCTCAACCTCCTCCAGGGCACCCGGTTAGTGTGGACAGCCAGGCCCTAATGCTACAGCTCCAGGCCTCTGAGGGACCCCACAGCCGGGAAAGCCCCAATGAGGCTGTGACGTCCTCCCTGCAGCCTCTGATCTGTCCGCCCATCCTCACAGCCCACACCCTCAGGGAACCTCAGATGCCAGTCAGCCCTGTCCTCTCCGCCCTGCACTGGCTGTGCCTCAGAGGCCACAACGCTCCCCTCTCCCCTCCGCCTTCCTCACGGTCCTCCACGCGGGACTGAATTGGCTGACGTCACAGATGCCCCACCCGGGCTGTGGTGTTCCCTGTGAGGGACCCTGGAGACAGGAACTCACCTCAGCGAAGCTCCCCAGCGCGGGCGCCGCCATTGCTCTCTGTGGGCCGAGCGGGGCGGGAGCGGCGGGAGCAGAAGCCGCTGCAGGAACGGCGGTGCCTGTCCCGGCCCTGGCGTGGGTCCGGGCGGTGACTCCGAGCTTCAATCCCCAGTGTGAGCTGTGAGCACCACTGCAGGCTCCGTCCATTGGCTGTTTGGCGGGAAACACCACTCTCCAGCCTTCTCCATGGGCCTGGGCGACAGGGAACTCCAGACCCCCTGAGACAAAAACCTCAGAAGAGGAAATCCCGCCCGGGGGACTACCAATCTTGCCCTACAGAAGCGGCCAAACCTAAATGCGTTCCGTGAGCCCCCATTGGCTCAGCCGGGTTGCATTCCATGCGTGGCCTTGTGGGTAATGTAGTTTCTAAGATCCAATTCCTGGATCCAGTATTTCTCAGTTGACTCCAGGACTGTATTTAGGGGCAAACAGCACAAGAACACACCAAGTGTACTACGTGTCCTCTATGGCCTTCAGGGGAGGTGATGTCTGGGGCAAGCTTGTTTCTGGGGGACCTGCGTGGCTGGTTTTGCATAAATTTCTTCCGCGACCTGTTCCTTCTGAGTGGCAGGCATTGTTTCTTCACTCAGGCCATTTGGCATGTGTCTCCTTCAGGCCAACTGTAGCTTGTTGCTCAAGTCTCTTAACTCTCTAAGCTGCCTCCAGTGAATCCTTTACACAAAGTTACTGTCACAAAACAGACCCTCATACTTGAGAGCATCTGCTTCTGATGCCATCCAAAGTGTCAGCTCTGCCTGGGCTGCAGTGTGGATAAGATGGCCCAGAGACAGACATATGAAAAGATGCTTAAAGACACAGATCACCGGAGAGATGCCAGTTAAAGCAACAAGTAGGTATCACCCCACCACTGTGTCAGAATGGCTGCCTGAAACAAATCAACAAAGGACAAGTGCTGGGGAGGATGTGGAAAAAAGGGAACCCGAGTACACTGCTAGTGAGAATGCAAACTGGTGCAGCCATGATGGAAATCAGTATGGACTTTCCTCAAAAAATTTAGTATGGAACTGCCATATGATCCAGTGATCCCACTTCTAGGAAACTGAAAACAATCAGATAAAATGTATGCACCCTTATGTTCATAGCAGCACATTTTACAATAGCACATATGTGGAAATAGCCCGTGTCCATCAATAGATGAGTGGATTACAAAGCTGTGAAACAGCCCTAGCCGGTTAGATTCAGTGGCTAGAGTGTCTCCCAACAGTCTGAAGGATCCCAGGTTCAATTCGGGCAAAGGGAACATGCCCAGGTTGCAGGCTTGATTCCCATTAGGGAGTGAACAGGAGGCAGTTGATCTTATCATTGATTCTCTCTTATCAATGATTCTCTCTTGTCATTGATGTTTCTCTTTCTCTCGCTTTCATTTCTCCTCTGAAATCAATAAAAATATGTGTGTGTTTAAAAAAAAACACACCTATGGAACATTTATACCATGGAATACTATGAAGCAGTAAAAAAGAAGAATCTTTACCCTTTCAGACAGCAAAGAGGTACCTGGAGAGCATCATACCAAGTGAAATAAGTCAGTCAGAGAAACACAAGTATCACTTGATCTCACTCATATATTGAATCTAATTAACAAAATAAAGTGGTGAATGGAGTGGAGACATGGAAGCATGGAATGGAGTGCAGAATCTCAGAGGGAAGGAATGAAAGGGTAAAAAAAAGAAAAAACAGCCTCAGGTGAGGTTTACACACACACACACACACACACACACACACACACACACACAACAAAGTCACCTGAGCCTTGAGCATTTCCTTCTGTTCTCTGAAAGCAACGGGACAGCTCTAGCTTGCTGTGTTCTGGGTCTGCTCTAATTTGTGTTTATAAATCTGTGTTCAGTCAGTTGAGTCTCTGGAAATGCTGATACCCCTCCATGTAACTTCCTCCTGCTTCATATGAAACAATTGATTTTGGTGATGTTGTAAGAAATGTCCAAACCTGTGGAGAATTTTTCTATGTTTATGAGACCCAAGCCAGCAACGGTGCCAGGAGGCAGAATAACAACAGATTGTGTAATGCTCGGGAGAATGGCGGTTTTTGGACCTTTTTTATACATTAGACTCAAAGGAGAAGACATAAGGAGGTTACATCACATTCACTGGTGATAAATTGGGGGGAGAGTTAAGGAGGAAAATCTCTGAGATTGGATAAACAGTAAAAAATAACTACACATCAACTTCTTTTTAAGTATATCGATTAGTTAACAGTTAATATTTAACCCAATAACAATAATAATTGGGGCTCTGTGATCTTCTGTGTTGAGAGGTTGTGCTCTTAGGAGTCTGTGAAACAGAAATGTCCCTGAAAATCCAAAGGTCTGTTATTCCAGATGCAAAAAGACAACACACAGGCTCAATAAGGTAAAGTTTGTCCTTTGCAACAAAACAAAACAAAACACACAAAAACAGGTTAGGACATAACTACCCCTGTGACTAGCTTTTACTTGGAAAGTTTTAACTTCAAAGCATCCTATATGGTTATTTTTAGCCTCTGAGTTTGCAAGATTGGCTATGCCATGCCAGGCTCCCTGAGCTTGCTTGGTTTACTGTGTGCCATCATGTTTGTCCATACTGGGAGTTAGAATCTGTGAGCTGAGGAGAAATTCAATGGGTGGTTTATTAACTCTGGGACCCATTGCTGATGTCCTCCTGAACACAATGCCCCCAGTATTGCTGGTGCCCCTTTATTGGGTCTCCTAGGAGTCACTCTTCAGGTCAATAAACCCTTAAGTTCTAAATGAGGCTGAGGTATTTGTAAGGACAAGAAAAAGGTCTTTTTGTTTGCTGTGGCCTTCCACAATTTGCCAGAAGCACCTGCTAATTAAACCCCAAGATTGTTGGCTCCTCTCATTCAAACAGCTCCTTTGTTCAAACCGCTGAACAAGACAAGCTCCTCTCAATGCTCCAGTCTTCCATACCCCTCCTTCCTGCTGTGGTCACACCTCTGGGACATTTCAGACCAAGGGGTCTCTAGTTAGTAGAAAGTTTCCTTCCCTCTGCCCCTTCAAACAAGCCTCTTTTGACCTCTTCGTAGCTTTTGCTCTAGTCATATTTTATAGGCTTGGGAAAAATACTGGTAAGACACCTCCCTAGCACATCTGGAATACTGTCTCCTGGAAACCAAACTGTAACTTTTAAAGACAGCCCCTCATAGTTACACAACTTCAGCTCAGCCCAAGGCCCCTCCATTGCTGGTCCCTCCGCAACAGCCACTGCTGAAAAGCAGAAGCCACACTTCCTTCCCTGCCCTGTAGTGACTAGCAGTACTTGGCCCTTTCCTCTCTTGGAAAGTGAAATAAATAAGCTTCCTCTCTGCATTGGCTTCTTGTAGGTGTGAAATTTTCCACAGTCAGCATCACAGGACAAACCCTAAGGGTATTCCTTCTAAGGAGTTAAGGGAAGTGACTGTGAAAGATGAGGGCATAGACATTGTCAAGGCAAAAGAATATTTCCTTCTTCCTTTCTAGGTTCTTTAGGTGGCCTAATAATTAAATGGATACAATATAGGTTAACAGGGGAAAACCATAAAGAAGTTACTGCCAAAACCGGTTTGGCTCAGTGGATAGAGCATCGGCCTGCGGACTGAAAGGTCCCAGGTTCGATTCCGGTCAAGGGCATGCGCATTGGTTCGGGATTCCGGTGCAAAGGGCAGCTGATGAATGCTATCATGTTTCTGGTTGCTCTCTGTAAAAAAACAATAAAATAGCCCCGTTTGGTGGGGGTCGGCCTGCGGACTCAAGGGTCCCGGGTTCGAGGCAGTCAAGGGCATGTACCTTGGTTGCGGGTCCCCAGTTCTCAAGATCAGCTCATGATGTTTCTCTTTCTGGCTCTCTATCTCTATCCTCTCCCTTCCTCTGTAAAAAAATCTGTATAAAAAAAAAAAAAATCAATAAAATATATATATTTTTAAAAGAAAAAAAAAAAAAAAGAAGTTACTAACATGTATACCTGCTGTATATATGGAAATGACTCAGAAAAACAGAGTAACTGGCCAAAATGGCAAACACCATCATCTGAAAAGCCACCTTCACCCACAGACAGAAAATGTGTGTGGAGAGTCAGTTAGGGTAGATGGTCAGGAAAAGCACAGTATGGGCCTCAGTTGTGGCCCAGTGTGCTGTGCACTGCGGTGAGGGCTTGTACTCAAAAGGACACGGTTCCAACCCAAAGACCCAGGGTGCAGACACAGGAGGCTGGGAAGGGACAGGGGTTCAGAACATGATCCAGGCTGCAGGGAAAACATGGTGAGAGCCATTGTCTCATTCACCCAGTAGGTATATAGAGTACAGAATAACATGGGCCGTGAATCCTATCCATGAAAAAGAGGTGAGCACCCATCCAATGAGACCAGGATCATGTAGGACTCCAGCATCACTTCCAAATATTAGGTCCCAGAATTCATATTCAATTGTATCCATTCCTGCAGGGTGAATGTCACTGCCACATAGGAACATCATTTGAAGGGTCAAACTGAAGCAAGATATTCATCACAGGGGATGGGATCACAGCATGACACCAACATGTGGGTGAAGGTGTAGAGACAAAGCCCTAAATACCCAGGTCTCCTGAGGGTCAAACTCTGTGCTGGGATCAAAGGGGAGGCAGACAAACAGCAGCTCACTCTGAAAGAAGGTTCCCCTGGAGAAACCACTGCAGCTGAGAAATGATGGCGTTCCCCTGAACATGGGGAGGCCAAGGGTAAGAGCTCTGAGATGTAAAGGGAATGGGAGGAAACACATAACTACAACCATGGAAACAGGAGCTGCAGCTGAGCCACCCTGGTCCTCAAGCTGCACCTGCTCCAGTGAGGGATGTACATCAGTGGTAGAGACTGTGTCTGATGCTGAGAAAATAATGGTTAAAATCCAGCCCCGTGAATCTGACACTTGTCTGTGGTATAAACTTGGGGAACTGACTTCATTTCTCTGACACTGAATTTGTTCAGCAATTTGATATGAGTTTCCACTTGTCCAGGTTGTTGTGAGAATTAAAAAGAGAAAATGCTCAAAAATCTAACCATGGAATCCTGACAAGTACTCAGCTTGTTACTTTTATTGATCTTGGGGGGCGAGAGTAAGCGCCATCAATCATCTGCATGTCACATTCAGCCAAATGAGATTCAGGGAATTCCAGTGATTCTGCTGGAGATTCCCAGGTGGGGCACCACAATGAGACCTGAGTGCCCACAGCACCTGCCTCCCTGCAGCAGAGTCAGTGGCTTCTTATAGGTCCCATTTCTTACTAAGGTGCTTATGCGTATGAGGGAGTGAGAAACTGCCTGTCCTGGGAATGTCTCTGCAGGGAGAGGCTGGAGTTCAAATGAGAAAGAGTGAGAGAGAAAAAAAATTAATGCTGAGAATCATTGATCAGCTGCCTCCTGCATGTCCCACACTAGGAATCTAGTCATGGTGCAGGTATCTTACCTGAGTCTGAATGGAACAGTGACCTCCTGGTTCATAGGTCCACATGGAACCCCTGAGCCATGGGGGCTCTGCTCTCAACAATTATGTACCTATCTCTTGTTCCCTCTCCCATCATTTATGAAATCAATGAAAATGTTTTAAAAAATAAATTAAAATATTTATTATAAAGGAAAAAAAATATTAAAACACAGTATTCTAATACAAAAAAAAGCATTTAAGCCCTAACCGGTTTGGCTCAGTGGATAGTCAGCCTGCAGACTGAAAGGTCCCAGGTTCGATTCCGGTCAAGGGCATGTACATTGGTTGCAGGCACATCCCCAGGAGGAGGTGTGCAGGAGGCAGCTGATCAATGTTTCTCTCCCATCGTTGTTTCTAACTCTCTCTTTCCCTTCCTCTCTGTAAAAAATCAATAAAATATATATATTTTTAAAAAGCATTTAAGACTTATGAGAAAAGGATCACCATAAATTCTTACAAAAAATACAATCAAACAAACAGTGAAGCAGATGAAAAAATTACAGAATATCTTTAAATTAGAGGCCTGGTTCACAAAAATCAAGTACTCAGGAGGGATCCCTCAGCCTGGCCTTTGCCCTCTCCCACTCCAGTAGCCCTCAGGAGATGTCCGACTGACAAAGGTAAATAAAGCTTATATCCACATAAAGAATTATACAGAAATGTTTGTACCAGCTTTATTACAAACACCCAAATATTTATTAAAATGGACAATGATGGTCATATATTCAAGGATAAGAATATCTAACAGAGCCCTAGCTGGTTTGGCTTTGGATAGACCTCAGGCTTGCAAACCAAAGGGTCTCAGGTTCGATTTTGGTCAAAGGCACAAACCTTGGTTGAAGACTCTTTCCCAGCCCAGGTCCTGGTCACAGCTGATGCAGGAGGCAACCAACTGATGTGTTTCTCTCACATCGATGTTTCTCTCATGTTTTTCCCTGTCTTTTCCACTCGCCCTAAAAATGAATAGAAAAATACCCTCCGGTGAAGATTAACAACAAGAATATCTATCAAAAAAAGGAGATGAGTTACTAATATATATTTGATTAGTCTTCAAGAATTTAGGAAATATAAATTAAAGCTGAAAAATAGTTAAAAAAAAAGCCAAGTTCTTTATTAGAATGAAAAGTAACTCCATGGTTACTAGGAAAGCTGTGAAAAACAGGACAGATTAAAGGTCATGAAGCAACTACACGTGACAGATATGGTCAGCATTATGAAACACTATAAACTTAACACATGCAATTTTCTCATCACAGCTGTTTAAAAAATGGTTCAATATAAAACAAATGTACGTTCACCTATTTCGGAACAACAGGTTTGGCAACTCTATATTCAATCCCCATACTGATGCCCTCTGGGCGAGAGTCTCACCTCAGTAAAGAAAATGCAACAATGAAGACCTTTCACCCAAACCCACTGGTATGCTGGCTGGGTCACAAAAGCCACAATCCTGGACTGAAGACAGCCTTTGTCTTCATCTTTTTTTGCTGCCAGAGCACCAATGGCTCTGATGGGAACATCTGAGAAGCTACAGGAACCCACAAAACCTCTTCATTATAATCAATGACAATGACTGCTCACAGATGATAAACATGCCTGGAGTCCCTCAGATCTGTGCACACACCGCTCCTGTGGTCTTTTTCTCAAAAAAGTTTCTGCATGCTGGTTTAGATGAAGACCGTTCCATCTAATGGGCGGCAGTGAAAGGGTTTCCCCTAACTGGTCCTCCCACCAGTGACCATCACCCATGGAATTGAAGGCATCAGGGCACATGGCCCTCTGCAAGACCTGGGCAGGAGGTTCCCTTCAAATGTCTTAGCATCCCCTGAAAATAAGAAAAAAATTCACGCTGCTCCCAGACATACTTGAGGTTGTCACAGCTACCCCCTCTTTGGAGTGATCTCTGTCTCAAAGCATCCATCTTCACATGAGGACTAGAGAGTCCACAGTGTTTCCTGGGAAATTATGGGCAGCAATGTAAATTTGGCAAAAACTGTTGAGCTAATTTCTGCACCATTCTTCCCCCAAGGGCAAAAATATGAGAGACTGCATAAAAGTTTTCACATCATCATGCTTGCAGAGTCCGGATCTCCTTATAATAAACCCATAGAGTCAATAGAACACCCAACATTAAAAATGACTTAGAAATAGCCTTCATTATTCTGCAAAGATAGAGACCTAAGACTGGCAGTTCTTCCATTAGTGACTTAGGCACACAATAAATTCATGACTGGCATCTAGGGAAAGATTGTCTCTGCAAATGGCAGTTCCTCAGCAACATTATGTTTACCGGGGCCAACAGTCATCAGTCCTATGTGGCAACTCCTAACAGGGAAACAAGGAGGAATTAAGGGCTCAGGTATTCCTAATTTCCTTCAACAAATTAGACAACAGAGTTAGCTTCCCTGTGCACATGATGGTGATTGATGCCATCTGTAGGGGCCTATGGGTGGTTCAGGTGAAATACCTTCAGTGACAGAAATATGCAGTGATATAGACATGGCAAGACATCTCTGTATGTTGGATGGTGCAACATAGATACATATGGTTCCCAGCATAAATACTAACAAACACAACAACAACAAAAAACAGTTGGGTGACGTTACATAATGTAGGTGATTATATGTATGAAATTATAATTCAAACTGACACTTCAGAAATGTTCTTACACTATTGTTAAGTCCTAACTAAGAAAAAAATTTCCTACACATCTAAGAAATTTTTCATATTTGGACTCTTTGGTGCAGAGCAAATTTACAAATTTGGTTGAGAGATATCTCACATTAATCGCTCTCATAACGGGTTTCTCCAATGTGAACTCTCTGATGGTATCGAAGACCATTGCTACTTGTAAAATATTTCACACATTTACTGCATTTATAAGGCTTTTCTCCAGTGTGAATTCTCTGATGATACTGAAGGTGAGCGCTAGTGGTAAAAGATTTCCCACATTCACTGCATTTGTGAGGCTTTTCTCCGGTGTGAATTCTCTGATGTTTATGTAGGTTAGAGTTACTTGTAAAAGATTTCCCACATTCATTGCATTTGTAAGGCTTTTCTCCAGTGTGAACTCTCTGATGACTACGAAGGTAAGTACTCCAGGTAAAAGATTTCCCACATTCATTGCATTTATAAGCCTTTTCTCCTGTATGAACTCCCTGATGACTATGAAGGTAGGACTTAGTGGTAAAAGATTTCCCACATTCACTGCATTGATAAGGCTTTTCTCCAGTGTGAACTCTCTGATGATATTGGAGACTAGTGCTACCAGTAAAAGATTTGCCACATTCACTGCATTGATAAGGCTTTTCTCCTGTGTGAACTCTCTGATGAATTTGGAGACGAGTACCACTTGTAAAAGACTTTCCACATTCACAGCATTGATAAGGCTTTTCATCAATGTGAACACTCTGATGACTACGAAGGTTGGTGTTAGTGGTAAAAGATTTCCCACATTCACTGCATTGGTAAGGCTTTTCTCCTGTGTGAACTCTCTGATGATATTGAAGACCACTAGCTTGTGTAAAAGTTTTCCCACATTCACTGCAGTGGTAAGGCTTTTCTCCTGTATGAATTCTGTGATGATTGTGAAGGTGAGCTTTAGTTGTAAAAGACTTTCCACATTCACTGCACTCATAAGGGCTTTCTCCAGTGTGAACTCTCTGATGGTAATGAAGTGCAGTGCTAGTGATAAAAGACTTCCCACATTCACTGCAGTGATAAGGCCTTTCTCCAGTGTGCACTCTCTGATGATATTGGAGACCATTGCTACTTGTAAAAGATTTTCCACATTCACTGCACTTATAAGGATTCTCCCCTGTGTGAATTCTCTGATGATATTGGAGACCACTGGATTGTATAAAAGTTTTCCCACATTCACTGCATTGATAAGGTTTTTCTCCTGTATGAATTCTCTGATGATTATGAAGGTGAGCTTTAGTTGTAAAAGTTTTTCCACATTCACTGCACTCATAAGGCCTTTCTCCAGTGTGAAGTCTCCGATGATAATGAAGTTCAGTGCTAGTGATAAAAGACTTCCCACATTCACTGCAGTGATAAGGTCTTGCTCCAATGTGTACTCTCTGATGATATTGGAGACCATTGCTACTTGTAAAAGATTTTTCACATTCACTGCATTTATAAGGCTTTTCTGCAGTATGAAGTCTCTGATGGTTACGAAGGCGAGAGGTAGTTGTAAAAGATTTCCCACATTGAGAGCACACACAACACCGACTTCCAACATGGACACCCTTTTCCTGAATAAACATGTGGGTGCAACTTTCTTCCTTACATTCTTTTCTGGTGCAATAATTTTTTCTCCTTTGAAACATTATCCCACGTGTCGAAATAGCATTTGGACTGTCCCTGGTCTGAGTAGCCTTTAGGTGGAGATGCCCTGATTCGGTCAGGACACCCTGTCCAACCACCCCGCATGTGAAATGATTCTGGGACACATTGAAATTGAAGCTGTGTGCAAGTGATATCCTTTCCAAATCTCTCATGAAAGTCTTCTCTCTCACATGCCGCTGGTGAAATTTTAAACTGAAATAAAACCATTCTGCACATGCCCCGCACCTCAACAGTATCTGTCCATGTTGTGTTCCCTGCAGGTAAGTCAAGTGAAGAATGTTTCCCAAGATGAGCCCACAACTCTCACAGGGGTGGCTCTTCTGGGAAGACAAGTCTAACTTGGGATTCCTTGCCTGTGACACTCTTACAGAAGCATTCTCCTCAGTGGGT
Organism: Ia io; assembly: GCA_025583905.1. Taxonomy (NCBI): domain Eukaryota; kingdom Metazoa; phylum Chordata; class Mammalia; order Chiroptera; family Vespertilionidae; genus Ia; species Ia io. Next base: position 46,384,286 of record JAJQQW010000021.1, on the reverse strand, counting down.
ACCTCCACATTGTCTGCTCCACAGCAGCAACCTGAATAAAAGGAAACGCTGGTGAAATACATGTTGAACTTATGAAAACAGAATATCTTCACCACAGATGTTTATCTGTCATGACTGGACCTGATTGCAAAGAAAGATTTTCAAGATATGAGTTAGACTCTGAGGAAATTGCTGTTATACATAACGTGGCCCCAAAAGTCCGTCAATGATGAAAATCTCACCAAGAGAGGGACAGAAACACAGGATGGCACACAAAAGAGAGGAAGCCTTTACTCCTTGTTCCTGCACAAATGGCTTCCTTTAGGACCTTACATGCTGGCCATGTGAGTCTGTGTAGAATAATTTAAAGATGCTCAAAGCCATAAAAATCCATTGTGTTAGAGTACCCGATGTTCTACGTGAATATAATAACAAGTGTGCACCCCCAGGCACTGGAGGCATGGACCAACGTTGGTTTGCAGTAAAGAGAGACCTGTGAAAGAGGCAGAGGTGCAAAGTCCAGAGAGGTTAAAGTTATCCTTGGGCTGGGAATCTGAGTAGAAATGATCACTATTAGAACTGAATAGTTGGCAAAGTATCAACAAGAAGCACAAACAAGCATAATTGGGTGAGGAATGGGCAACTGTAAGAAAACACTGGGTTTCTAGCTTTGAATGTAACAAAGGCCTAACGTGAATTCCTCCCCAACGACCCTTCACCAAGGCAAGACCGCCTGTGGGTCCACTGTGTCATTCATAAAGTCATGTTTCTTCTGTGATGCACAAATGATTCTTCCCCTTAAATCCCATTTGAGCCATTGCTCGAGATAAATGATGCAAATCTTCAGAGAAAAACAGAAAAGATGGGTGGTCCACACTATGGTAGAACAACACAGGACAAATGAGATCACAGACAAAAGACCTATGTGAGTGACATCAGCAAGATGGCAGGATCAGAGATATGAGCATCTTCCCCCATACCAATGTAAGTAGACAGCTATCCATGAACAAAAGCTCCACAGGAAATGGGAATAAGAGTACCATGAAGACAAACACTATAACAGAACAGAAATAACGGAGAACTGTACAGGATGGATGACTGGAAAGACTGGGTGAACAAACATACTTGAAGGTACCTACAGTCAAAAACTAGGGTCAGAGATAACCTCCAGTAACCACTGTGCTCCTGCTATCATTGACCCTCATGGCCCGATCTTCAAAATCACACTGGAAATTTTTGTGTTTAAACCACAGAATGGCTGGCCATTATGGCTCAGTTGGCTGGAGCATCACACTCTGTACCAAAGGGTTGAGGATCCAATTCCCAGTCAAGGCACATATCAGTATGTGGGTTCCATTTCCAGTTAGCTTGTGTGCAGAATGTAGCTGACTGTTTCTCCCTTACACTGATGTTTCTCTCTCTCCCTTTCTCTCTCTCCATCTCTCTTCCTCTGTATCTGAAACCAATAATTAATAAATAAATAAGAATTTCAAGGTACCTAAACAGGAAGGAGAACTCAAAAAACTCTCGAGACAAAGTAAATAAAAAGACAACCTATCAAAAATCATGTATAAAATTAATAAAGTGCAATTTTAAGAGGAAATTTTAAAGGGATAAATGCCTACATTATGAAAGAAGATCACAAAAAAACCTAACCTGCCATCTCAGGAATTTAGAAGCAAAACAAGAAAGTAAACCCAAAAGTGGCAAAGGGATAAAACAATAAATATTTGAATAAGCATCAATAAAATTGAGGCAAGACAAAATAAAATAGTACCTAACAGGTACTTTTCTAAAAAATACAAAAATTGGCAAACCTTGAGCTAGACTAAAGCAAAAAATAAAACAAACAAACAAACAAAAACAATCCTCAAAGAAATGAAAGGTAAGACATTACAAAGGATCATAAGAGATGTTGATGTTAGAAGACGACATGACCCTCCATAGAGAAATTTGTCAAGATCCCATTTGAGCTTCTGAAATTAATTAACAAATTCAGAGCCCTGGCCAGGTAGCTCAGCTGTTGAGTGTATGGTCCCGATGCATCACGGTTGTGGGTTTGATCCCCCATCAGGGCACATGTAGGGGACAGCCAATAAATGCTTAGATGGGAAGAATAGAAGATCAATGTTTCCCTCTCTCTCCCTGTCTGCTTTCCTGTCTCTAAAATCAATAAATAAAGGCTGCCCAGTACGACTCAGTGATTGTGTATCAACCCATGACCTAGCAGATCACAATTCCATTCCTTGTCAGGGGACATGCACAGGTTGTCAGCCCAATTCTCCAGTGGGAGGTGTGCAGGAAGAAGCTGGTCAATGACTCTCTCTCATTATTCATGTTGGTTTTTTAAAAATATATTTCATTGATTTTTTACAGAGAGGAAGGGAGAATTAGAGAGATAGTTAGAAACATCGATGAGAGAGAAACATCAATCAGCTGCCTCCTGCACACCTGCCACTGGAGATGTGCCTGCATTCAAGGTACATGCCCTTGACCAGAATCGAACCTGGGACCTTTCAGTCCGCAGGGCGACACTCTATCCACTGAGCCAAACCGGTTTTGGCTCACTATTCATGCTTTTATCTCTCTCTCTCTCCTTCTTTTCCTCTATGAAATCAATAAAAGTATATTTTAAAATTAAATAACATAAAGAAGAAATTAATAGCCCTAGCCCGTGTCGCTCAGTGCTGAGAGTGCCTGTCTGTACACAGGAAGGCATGGGGCCGATTCACAGTAAAGGGCAGGTCTGATCCCCCCTCTTAGAGAGGGCACATGTTGTTTGAGCAAACAATTGATGTTTCTCTATCTGTCCCTCCTCCCTTTCTCTCTCTTTCTCTCTCTCTGTCTCTCCTCTCTTTCCCTCTCCCTTTCTCTCTCTCTCTAACAAGAAAAATAAATCAGTGGGAAAAAAATTCTCACTATTAGGGTGAAGATAAAACAAGAATAGAAAATTAAATTCTGGCCATAACCGGTTTGTCTCAGTGGATTGAGCGTTGGCCTGTGGACTGAAGGGTCCCAGGTTCGATTCCGGTCAAGGACATGTACCTTGGCTGTGGGCACATCCCCAGTAGGGAGTGTGCAGGAGGCAGCTAATTGATGTTTCTCTCTCATAGATGTTTCTAACTCTCTATCCCTCTCCCTTCCTCTCTGTAAAAAACAAAAATCAATAAAATACATTTAAAAAAATTAAACTCTGCAGTTAGGGGAGAGGGGATCCAATATGGCGGTGTAGGCAAAAGCCTGTACTCGCTGCTTCCCACAACCACATCAAAATTACAACTATTAATAAAAGGCCCAAGACCTGGCACCAGCACTACTCTTCCTTGCTTCACAGCTGGACATGATCGGCGCACTTCCAAACCCAATGCAAGCAAAGAGGAGAATCTACAGATCTCTCTGTACATCCTGCTGGCTGGCTCCAGGCAGAGGCTGACTTTATACCTCCCTGTAGACCCAAGAGCCAGTGTACCCAGTGGTCCGTGTCAGACCACATCACCTTACAACTCTTCACATCGATAAGCGACACACTCAAGGGGCAGACTCACTGAGCAACAAAGCCCCACTGAAGCAAGTCCTGCTCCATAGGGGTGTCTCCTGCACAGCAGCTCTCCCACTAGGTTGCAATGGCCCCGAAAGATGCTAAAATGCTCAACGAAATTCTGGTAAATTGGATCCAGTATTACATTAGAAAGGTCATACACCATGACCAAGTGAGATTTAATCCGGGGATGAAAGGATGATTCAATATCCGCAAATCAATAAGCATGATATATCACATAAACAAACTGAAAGACAAAAATCACATAATCAGCCCTAGATTTGGCTCAGTGGATAGATTGTCGGCATTCGGACTAAAGGGTTCCAGGTTTGATTCCCACAAAGGGCACATGCCTGGGGTGTGGGCTCGATTTGCCCCCAGTAGGGGACGTGCAGGAGGCAGCCAATCAATGATTCTCTCTCATCATTGATGTTTCTCTGTATCTCTCTCCCTTCCTTTCTGACATCAATAAAAAATATATTATTTTTAAAAAATCACATAATCATATCAATTGACGCAGAAAAAGCATGTGACAAAACCCAACACCCTTTCTTGATAAACATTCTCAGCAAAGTGAGAGTACCAGGATCATACCTAAACACAAAAAAAGCCTTATATGACAAACCTACAGCCAACACCATACTCAATGGGCAAAAACGAAAACCATTTTCCCTAAGAACAGGAACAAGACAGGGATGCCACTTTCACCACTCCTGTTTGATATAATATTGGAAGTGCTACCCATAGCAATCAGACAAGAAGAAGAACTGAAAGGCATCAAATTAGAATAGAAGAAGCAAAACTGTCCTTATTCGCAGATGACATGATATTATACATAGAAAACCCTAAAGACTCCATCAAAAAACTACTAAATATAATAAATGCTTTCAACAATGTAGCAGGATACAAAATTAACACCCAAAAATCTATGGCTTTTTTATACACCAATAATGAACTCACAGAAAGACAAACAAACCAACAAACAATCCTACCCACAATTGTACCAAAATTTTAGGATACCTAGGAATAATCTTAACTAAGGAGGTAAAAGACCTGTACTCCAAAAAGTACAGGAAGTTGAGAAAAGAGATAGAAGAAGATATAAACAAATCGAAGAATATACCGTGTACGTGGATTGGTAGAATCAACATCATTAAAATGTCCACACTACCCAAAGCAATCTATAGATTTAATGCAATCCCAATGAAGACATCAAGGGCATATTTTATAAACCTAGAACAAACTCTCCAAAAATTCATATGGAATAAAATTTAAAAAATAGCGAAAAGTGCAGCAATCTTGAGAAAGAAGAACAAAGTTGGAGGGATCACAATACCAGATACCAAGCTATATTACAAAAATGCCTGGTACTGGCAAAACAGCAAACATATAGAACAATGCAACAGAACAGAGAACCCAGAAAGCGACCCAAGCCATTATGCTCAATATTTGACAAAGGAGGCAAGAGCATACAATGCAGTCAAGACAGTCTCTTCAATAAATGGTGTTGTGAAAATTGGACAGATACATGCAAAAGAATGAAACTAGACCACCAACTTATACCATACACAAAAATAAATTCAAAATAGATAAAGGACTTAAACGTAAGAAGGGAAACAATTAAAATCTTAGAAGAATCCACAGGCAGCAAAACATCACACATATGTGCTAGCAATATCTTTATTGATACAGCTCTGAGGAGAATTGAAAGAAAAAATATACAAATGGCACTACATCAAAATAAAAAGCTTCTGCCCAGCAAAAGAAACCATCAACAAAACAACAAGAAAGCCCACTGCATGGGAGAACATATTTGCCAATTACATTACAGGTAAGGGTTTGATTGCCAAAATTTAGAGAACTCATACAACTTAACAAAAGAAAGATAAAGGATCCGATCAAAAAATGGGCAAAGGACCAAAATAGACACTTTTTGAAAGAGGACATACAGAAGGCCAAGAAAAATAGGAAAACATGCTCAAAGTCAGTAATCATCTGAGAGATGCAAATCAAAACGACAATGCGGTACCATCTCACATCTGTCAGAATGGCTATCATCAACAAATCAACAAATGGCAAGTGCTGATGAGGATGTTGAGAAAAAGAAACCCTCGTGCATTGCTGGTGGGAATGCAGCCACTTGGCAGACAGTAAGAAGTTTCCTCAAAAAGTTAAAAATAAAACTCCCATATGACCCAATCATCCCACTTCTAGTACTAGATCCCAAGAACAGAAACACCAATCAGAAAGGATACATGCATGTCTATGCTCATATCAGCAAAATTTACAATAGCTAAGATTTGGAAACAGCCTAAGTGCCCATCAGCAGAGGAGTGGATTAGAAAACTGTGGTACATCTACACAATGGAATACTAGGCCACTGTAAAAAAGAAGGAACTTTTACCATTAACAACTGCATTGATGGAACTGGAGAACATTATGCTTAGCAAAATAAACCAGTCGGAGAAAGATAAATATCACATGATCTCACTCATACATGGGATATAATGATCAACATAATTTGATGCACAAGAATAGATCCAGAGACAAATGGCGGGGGAGAAGGGGTTTGAGAGCAAGAAAAGGACTTGCATGCATGCTATTAGATAACCAATGGACACAGACACTGGGGCGGAGGGGACTTACCTGGGGTGGGAATGGCTGCGGGGGTGGGTGGGTGGGTGGGGTGTGAAGCAGGAAAAAAGTTGACCTATGTAGAACTTTAGACAATAAAAAAATAAATAAGAAGATAAACAATTAAATCAAAAAAATGGCAAAGGACTTAAACAGACACTTTTTGAAAGAGTACATGCAGAAGGCCAAGAGACAAATGAAAACATGCTCAAAGTCACTAATCATCAGAGAGATGCAAATCAAAATGACAATAATATACCATCTCACAACTGTCAGGATGGCTATCATGGAAAACGACAAGTGCTGGCGATGATGTGGAGAAAAAGGGACCCTTGTGCATGGCAGGTGGGAATGCAGACTGGTGCAGACACAGTGGAAAATAGCATGGAGTTTCCTCAAAAAATAAAAATGGAATTCCCTTTTGACACAGTAATCCCACTTCTAGGAATATATCCCAAGAAATCAAAAACACCAATCAGAAAGGACATATGCACCCCTATGTTCATAGCAGCACAATTATGATAGCTAAGATTTGGAAACAGCCCAAGTGCCCATCAGCAGATGAGTGGATTAAAAAGCTATGGTATATCTACACAATGGAATACTATGCTGCTGGATAAAAGAAGGAATGCTTACCATTTGCAACAGCTTGGATGGACCTGGAGAGCATTATGCTAAGCGAAATAAGTCAGTCGGAGAAAGATAAATATCACATGATCTCACCCATTTGTGGTCAATGGGGAAAAAGGAGACATATGTAATACAATATGTAATACATTAAACAATAAAGAATTTTTTAAAAAGAAATATGTTGAAAATATCCATAGTACACAACGCAATCTACGGATTAAATGCAATCCTGAGGATAATTCCTATGGTATTTTATGAAGAAATGAAAAGAGAATCTTGAAATGTATGGCATTAAAAAACTCGAACAGCAAAAGAAATCTTCAGCAAGAACAAAGCTGGTGGCATCAGACTTCCTGACTTCGATTTATTACAAAGAGAAAGCAAGCAAACAGTGTGTTACTGGAGAAACACAGACACATCCATCAACACAACAGAACAGAAAACACAGAAATAAACCCAGGCACATCCTTTCAAGTAATCTTTGTCAAAGCTGCAAGTCGCAGAAGAAAGGAAAGATAGTTTCTTCAATGAATGCTGCTGCTCAAAATCAATACTGAAATGTAGAAACAACAATCCTGGACACCACTGATAAAATGTAACTCGACATACATGGAGATACTGTGTATTCGGTTCTGATCGGCACAATATTGCGATATAGACAGAAACTCACATTAAGTAGTTGGAGTTCCCAGGGAATAATAAAGGTATGTTAATACTATACTGCAGGCTAATAACAATGCAATGACTCTGAAAAACAAACTCTATATAATGTAGTTAATTCTCACCTGAGGACATTTTTCCATTTATTTTTTAGGGAGAGTGAAAGAGAGAGGGAAAGACAGAGAGTAACATCGATGTGAGAGAAATACAACAACTGGTTCCCTCCTGCATGCACCCAGACCAGGACCCGGGCCGGGGAGGAGCCTGAAACCAAGGTACTTGCCCTTGACTGGAATCGAACCCAGGACCCTTTGGTCCACAGGCAACGCTCTATCCATTGAGCCAAACCGGCTAGTGCGAAACTCTATATAATTTTATTAAAAATACTTTATTTCTAAGCACTAGTAACAAGGATCTGAGCTTCTTAGAAAAATGGTGGCACTAGATCTGCTGAATGCAGGGTTACCAAAACATGGACTTTGTAGAAAAGCAGGTGTTGGGGACTAATATCTGCAAAGGACAATTAAGTGCATGCAACAATATGTGTTCCTGTATGTCATAAGCAATTAATATATAGAATATATAAGGTAGTCAAAGAATCTTTAACCAAAAAAATACAATACAATTAATAAGCAGGATAAGGAAGAAGAGACAATTCTTCAAAAACTATGTACAAGTGGCCAACAGGAATATAGAAAATGCTTTCCTCACTGATCAAGGTGGAATCCCTCAGGCTTCCTGCAACACTACCAACCACAAGTCCTTCCCTGTGAACTTAGTACAGCAGGGAGAATTGGGACTTCAGGAAAGAAGGGAGCAGGGGAAACAGACCAACCCTCCCCAGGACAGCAACTGCCCAGGAAACTGGAAAATCAAGCAGAACCACAGTCTACATGGGAGGACACAGCACACCTGGGAGATGGGGCCTGGGAAATCCCAAAGCCAAGTCCAGGTCACTGGTGAGAGTGAGGGTCTTACCCAGAGAGGATACAAGTTCAAAGTTCTCCAGCATCACATTCAGGTACAGCTGTCTCTGACCCTCATCAAGGAGGCTCCATTCCTCCCTGGAGAAGTACAGGGCAATGTCCTCAAAGGTCACGCCAACCTGTCAGAATTGAGACAATTGAAACCAGCGCTGTCTCTCTGAGAACCAGTAATTGTACTCCTTACACACCTTCCCCCCCTCAACCTCCTCCAGGGCACCCGGTTAGTGTGGACACCAGGCCCTAATGCCAGTGCAGGTTGCTCTCTCATCACAGTCCCATTACTCACTGGGATCGCCCTCAGCAGAGCAGCTGGGTTGGGTGGGAAGGATTGGGGGAGGGGAGGGGAGAGAGCAATGCCATTTAAGGTCTGGGCGATGCCTGCAGGGCCCCAGCCTTCCCGGCAAAGCAATCCCACTGCAGTCCCCTAGATCATGCCTCCAAGACACAGCCAAGCGTGGGTTTATGCTTCACCTTTAAGTCCCCACACCAGGTCCCGGGGACCATCAGCTCACACTTCCTCCAGATGTGCACACCACTGGGTAATCTTTAATCCCTTCCCAAGTTTAGACACCAGGTTCACTCCCTAAGCGCTACCATCTCCTGCTCCAATGCCACTGGTTCTTGCTGGACTCACTCATGAACTTGGCATTTGGCATCCACAGGGAGCTTGTATTCCATCCCCGTCCATGAGCTTCCCAATCCTCCGATGGACCCCACAGCAGGGAAAGACCGGATTGAGGCTGTGACGTCCTCCCTGCAGCCTCTGATCTGTCCGCCCATCCTCACAGCCCACACACTCAGGGAACCTCAGATGCCAGTCAGCCCTGTCCTCTCCGCCCTGCACTGGCTGTGCCTCAGAAGCCACAACGCTCCTCTCTCCCCTCCGCCTTCCTCACGGTCCTCCACTCGGACTGAATTGGCGGACGTGACAGGGCGCCCTCCCCAGGCTTGGGTGTTCGGTGTGAGGAGGCGGTGAGGGGCTGGGGGACAGGAACTCACCTCAGCGAAGCTCCTCAGCGCGGGCGCAGCCATTGCTCTCTGTGGGCTGAGCGGGGCGGGAGCGGCGGGAGCAGAAGCCGCTGCAGGAATGGCGGTGCCTGTCCCCGCCCTGGCGTGGGTCCGGGCGGTGACTCCGAGCTTCAGTCCCACGTGTGAGCTGTGAGCACCACCGGAGGCTCCGTCCATTGGCTGTTTGGCGGGGAACACCACGCTTCAGCCTTCACCGGACTCTGAGCCCAGGAACTCCTGACCGCCGGAGACAAAAATATCAGAAAACAAAATCCCGCCAAGAGCAGTACTGGTCCCGCCCTACAGAAGCGGCGAACCGGAAATGCCTTCTCTGAGCCCCCATTGGCTAAACCTGATGGCATTCTTTCCGTGGCCTTCTGGGTAATGTAGTTTCTCCGCTCCAAGGCCAGGATCCTGCATTTCTCTGTTGACTCCAGGACTGGATTCAGGGTCAAATAGCCCAAGAACACACCAAGTATACTCAGGGTCCTCTAGCGCCTTCAGGGGAGGTGATGTCTGGGGCAAGTTTGTTTCTCCTGCACCTGCGTGGCTGGTTTTGCATATCTTTCTTCAGGACCTGCTCTTTCTGAAGGGCAGGCATTGTTTCTTCATTCAAGACTTTAGCAAGTGTCTCCTTCAGGACAATTGTAGCTTGCAGAGGTTGCTCAAGTCTCTAACTCGATCTAACCTGCCTCCATTGAATCCATTACATAAAGTTAATGTCACAAAACAGACACTCATACTTAAGAGCATCTGCTTCTGATGCCATCCGAAGTGTCAGCTCTGCCTGGGCTGCAGTGTGGATAAGATGGCCAAGACACATGTGAAAAAATGCTCAAAGTGACTGATCACCAGAGAGATGCAAATTAAAGCACCAATTAGGTACCACCCCACCACTGTCAGAATGGCTGCCATCAACAAATCCACAAATGACAAGTGCTGGGGAGGATGTGGAAAAAAGGGAACTCTAGTACACTGCTGGTGGGAATGCAAACTGGTACAGCCATTATACAAATCAGTATGGCCTTTTCTCAAGAAATTTAGTATGGAACTGCCATTTGGTCCAGTGATTTTACTTCTACGAATATATCCTAAGAAACCTGAAACAATCACATAGATAGTATGCACTATCTGTTCATAGCAGCACAATTTACAATAGCAAAGATCAGGATCTGCCCAAGTGCCCAACAATAGATGGGTAGATAAAAACTGTGGTACATTTATACCATGGAATACTATGTAGCAGTAGAGTTGAAGACTCTCTTACCCTTTCACACAGCATGAAGGGACCTGGAGAGCAGAGAAAGAGAAGTATCACTTCATCTCACTCATATATGTAATCTAATTAACAAAAAAACTCTGAAGAATGGAGTGAATTCAGAGTGTGGAATTCAGAGTGCAGAATCTCAGAAGAAAAGGTGTGAGAGGGGAAAAAAAACCGACAACAACATCCTTTGGTGAGGATTAAGGACACACACACAGAGTAAAATAAAAGTCACCTGAGCCTTGAGCATTTCCTTCTGTTCTCTGAGAGCAATGAGAAAGGACTAGCTTGCTGGGTTCTGGGTCTGCTCTAAGTTTGTGTTTATAAATCTGTCTTCTGTCAGTTGAGTCCCTGGAAATGCTGATACCCCTCCATGTAAGGTCCTCCTGCTTCACATGAGACAATTGCTTTTGGTGGTGTTGTACGAAATGTCCAAACCTGTGGAGAAGTTTTCTAAGTTTATTTGACCGAAGTCTGGGACATTGCCAGGAAGCAAAATAACAACAGACTGAGTTGGGAGAATCGCAGTTTTGCACCTTCATTATACATTACACTCAAAGGAGAAGACATAAGGGGGTTACATGAAATTCACTGCTGATAAACTAGGTGGGGAGAGCTAAGGAAGGACATCTCTGGGATTGGATAAGAAGTAAAAAAAATAGACACAAACTTCTTTTTAAATATTATAGAATAGTTGACAATTAAAGTTTAACACAATAACAATAATAACTGGGACTCTGTGGTCTTCTGTGCTGGGAGATTGTGCCCTTAGGAGTATGTAAAACGGGAGTTTCCCTGAAAATCCAAAGCTAGGTTATCCCCGATGCAAAAAAAAAATAAACAGGCTCAATAAGGTAAAAACTGAGTTTTGCAAAAAAACCCCACAAAAATACAAAAACAAGACTAGGATATAGCTAGCTTGTGACTCACTTTTACGTAGAAAGTTTTAACTTCAAACTATCTTATATGGTTACTTTACACCTCTGAGTTTGTAAGATTCCCCATGCCATGCCAGGCCACCTGAGCTTGCTAAGTTTGATATCTGCCATCACTTTTATCCATACTGGGGGTTTGAACCTGTGGGTTGAGGAGAAAATTCAATGAGTGGTTTATCCTGCCAGACCCATTGTTCACATCTTCCTTAACAGAATGCCCCCGTATTATTGGTGACCCTTTATTTTGTTTCCTGGAATATTCACTGGTCAGTCCACTAAAGCCTTAGGTTCTAAATGTGGTGGAGGTACTTTTAAGGACAAGAAAAAGGTCTTTTTCTTTGCTGTGGCCTTCCACAATTTATGAGAAGCACCTGCTAATTAAACCCGAAGGTAGTTGGCTCCTCTAATTCAACCAATTCCTCTGTTCAAACCACTGAACAAGATTAGTTACTTTCAAGGTTACATTCTTCCTGCCCCTCCTTCCCGCTGTTGCTGCACCTCAGAGATAATTTGCACCAAGGAGTCTCTAGTTAGTAGAAAGTTTCCTTCCCTCTGCCCAATCAAACAAGCCTGTTTTGAACTCTTCATGACAGTTTTGAACTCTTCATTCTTTTTCTCTATTCATATTATACTAGAGGCCTTTGCAGGAAGATTCCTGCAAGAATAGGGCTTCCTCGGCAGGCTTCCCTCCCTTCTTCGCTGCCTCGCTCCCTCCTGCAGTGCTTGGCTTCCTTCTAGGCTGTCTTTAGTGTCCCCTGGGAGCCTGTGTATGCAAATAAATCACCATTTTTGTTTGGTTAATTTGCATACTCACTCCTGATTGGGTGGTGGGCGTAGTGGAGGGATGAAAATTTGCATGTTTCTCTTTTATTAGTGTAGATAGGCTTCGGAAAAGTACTAATGAGTCACCTCTCTATACATCTGTCAGACTCTCTCCAGGAAAGCAAATAAACTGCCAGCCCAGATCACCCCTCAGGGCTTCTCCAACTCCCCCTGCTCTGAGGGGTGATCGGGACTGGCAGCCCCATCTCACACCTGATGCTGGCAAAGGCCCCACTGGCACTCCCTGCCAGCACCAGAGCGGCTGCTCACACCCACTGCTACTGCTGGCCCTGCTCACAACTGCAGCTGGTGCCAGAGGAGGGCCCAATTGCCCTCAGGGCTTCTCCACCTTCCCCTGTCCCTGAGGAGTAATATTTTTAGACATTTGAAAAATATTTCTATTGATTTCAGAGAAGGGAGAGGGGGAGAGAGATAGAAACATCAATGATGAGAGAGAATCACTGATGGGCTATCTCCTGCATCCTGCTACTGGGAATGGACCCCACAACCCAGGCATGTGCCATGACCAGAAATCAAATGGGGGACCTCTTTGTGGATGCGCCAATGCTTAACCACTGAGCCCGCCATAGAAAATTTAAAGTTTTCAAATGCTGTGCACAATGCAGTGAATACTTTCAAATTTAACCTGCACTACTAACATTCTCCGTCACCCCTGGGAGTAATCTTTCTCATGAAATTCAAGCAATGCACATATAGTGTGTGTGTGTATACACACACACACACACACATATATATATATATATTGAGTGGTCAGATTATTATGATCTCTGAACGCATAATAATCTGGCCACTCAGTATATATATAGAGGCCCAGTGCATGAATTTGTGCATGGGTGGGGTCTGGCCAGCCTGGCCAGGGGGAGAGGACATGGGTGGTTGGCCGGCTTGCCTGCTGGTCGAACTCCTGGTCGAGGGGACAATTTGCATATTAGCCTTTTATTATACAGGATATACACTGAGTGGCCAGATTATTATGCGTTCAGAGATCATAATAATCTGGCCTCTCAGTGTATATTAGCATATATGATCAACTGTTATTCTTGTTGTGTTCATACAATCAGACCAAATGGTAACTAGACTTAATTCAGTAAATAAATTGGTCTTAATTTGGCTCTTCAATAAGAATAAGGGTAATTTTAGGGAAAGGAATTGTTTCTTTTTTTTTTTTTTTTTTTTTTAAATATATTTTATTGATTTTTTACAGAGAGGAAGAGAGAGGGATAGAGAGTTAGAAACATCGATGAGAGAGAAACATTGATCAGCTGCCTCTTGCACACCCCCTACTGGGGATGTGCCCGCAACCAAGGTACATGCCCTTGACCGGAATCGAACCTGGGACCCTTGAGTCCGCAGGCCGACGCTCTATCCACTGAGCCAAACCGGTTTCGGCGGCAGGAATTGTTTCAACAGGAAATTATTAGAACTAAAATATTTTTTCCTTCCATCAAACCATTTGTCATAATTCTTACTATTCTAACTTCTGCTCAATCACACTAAATTTTATAGCACACTTTGTCTCCACCAGGTTACAAGCCCCACTTGCACCTAGGGAATACCACCTCTAGGCACCATTGCCATCTCCTTCTATGGCCAGGCCTCACCGTCCCTCTGACAGACAACAAGGATCTCTTGGCTCCAAGCAATTGTCAGCAGGAAGCAGTTTCAGAAAAAACTTGGTGTCCCCTTTCCCTAAAAAGAATTCAGAGCCAAGGTCTTTGAGGGGGATATAGTAGGCAGTTAGACAGACATGAGTAGAGCAAGGATGACAGGCCAACTGGAGGAGAGACAGACCCTGGGATGTACTTCTCACCACTCCAACCGTTCTGAATCTGGCAATGGAGGAACCTGTGTAGAACTGACATTTTTAAAAATATATTTTATTGATTTTTTACAGAGAGGAAGGGAGAGGGACAGAGAGCTAGAAACATCGATCAGCTGCCTCCTGCACACTCCCCACTGGGGATGTGCCCGCAACCAAGGTACATGCCCTTGACCAGAATCGAACCTGGGACCTTTCAGTCCGCAGGCTGATGCTCTATCTAATGAGCCAAACTGGTTTCGGCTAGAACTGACATTTAATTCTAACTAATTAGAACGAAGGTAGAGATAGTTTTGATATAATAGACGGTAGAGAGATAAAGGAAAAACAAAGTAAATTGACAAACTGAAGTGTTTTTGTAAGTAGCAGAGGATCTGTAAAGCAGTTTTTCTGAAACTGCTTCCTGCTGACAATTGCTTAGAGTTGAGGAAATAAAAATAGTGACAAGGGGTATAAAGAAAGGAATATAACAGGAAGAAAATTTATTGGAGTAAGAATACCTAAAAATAATTGTGAAAGTTGTAAGAATGGCCGTAACCCGTTTGGCTCAGTGGATAGAGCATCAGCCTGTGGGCTGAAAGGTCCCAGGTTCGATTCCGGTCAAGGGCATGTACCTTGGTTGCGGGCACATCCCCAGTAGGAGGTGTGCAGGAGGCAGCTGATCGATGTTTCTCTTTCATCGATGTTTCTAACTCTCTATCCCTCTCCCTTCCTCTCTGTAAAAAATCAATAAAATATATTTTTTTAAAAAAAGAAAGTTGTAAGAATGTTTGTGAAAGTCATAAAAGGGTTATAAAGAGAAATCTTAAAAGAAAATTGCAAGTATACTGAATAATATATCTTACAGATCACTTGAATTAATCTAAAAAATAATCATATTATTTTATTTATTTATTTTTAAAATATATTTTTATTGATTTCAGAGAGGAAGGAAGATGGAGAAAGAGATGGAAACATCCACGATGGGAGAGATTCATGGATCGGCTGCCTCCTGCAAGTCCCTCACTGGGGATGAGCCCACAACCAGGTATGTGCCCTTGACCGGAATCAAACCTGGGGACCTTTCAGTTCACAGGGTGACACTCTATCCACTGAGCCAAACCGGCTAGGGATAATCATATTGTTTTAAATCTTAGAACACATACAGTTATGTGAGTAAAGAGTTAAGTTTTTCATATGTGAGTAGAGGGCTTTTAAAGTTTTCAAGGCCTGTGCGAAGTAATTAGGGAGGTGAATCAAGCAGAACCGATAAGCAGTGCCAGACCAACCCACCAGAAGTCAAAACATCACCTCATCTCCAGCAACAGAGAGGAATCGACAGGACTACTCCAGCCATGAAGACAGAAGAGAAGCAGTCCAGAGATGGAAGACGCTGATGTGGCCTTCCCATACTAGCAGTTAGCAGCTGTGCACCACTGCAGGTTGCCCAGGACCAAACCAGAGAGAGCCGGACCTGCATTACCACCATTTGTCCACCATCCAGAACTGTAATGTCAGTGCTGACATGTACACATAAGGAACTGTTGGACATTGAAATTGGATCTCAAAAGAACTGTTGGCCCAGAAAGAAACTCACTACAGACCGATTCATTTGCCTGTCACCATAACCATTATTGCTTGTCTCATTTTCGGTTCTTATAAGTGTATTTCTAATAGCACATGATCTCACTCATCTAGGGGAAATAATGAACAACATAGACTGATGAACAAGAACAGACCCAGAAACAAGGAGGCATAGATCAGACTGTCGGGCCTCAGAGGGAGGGTAGGGAAGGGTGGGGGTAAAGGGAGAGATCAAGCAAAGGACTTGTGTGCAAGCATATGAGCCTAACCAGCGGTTAAGGACAACAGGGGGGTGGGGGCATGTGTGGGGAGGGGTGTGGGATGGGAATGGGGGGATGAGGACAAATATGTGATACCTTAATCAATAAAGAAATTTTTTAAAAAATTAAAAAAAATAAAAAACATCACCTCATCAACATCGTCTCATTGCCTGGTGACTAATAATAATAGCTCATGTCTGCCATGTAGCTACATTCCTCACCCTAGCCTCTTCCCTGTTATAAACCTGTTCCCTACACTTGCTAGGATTTACTGCTGGCAAGCACCTGTCTTCTTAATAGGACTAACCATTGGTGTCATTATAATTCTTTTTTCTTTCTTTTTCATTTTCTTATAGTCTACAAAATCAGAACTTGAGAAGTAAAAGCACTCTGAGGACACTGACATTCCAAGCAGAAAGTTCGCCGCCTCCCTCTGTCTTCTACATCCAGCAAAACAAAATAGGGGAAGGTGTGGGGAATCAAGTCTGTGTACGTGAGAGCCCCCGGGTGTTTACCAAAATCTTTATGCTTAGTCTTGAGATATCCTTGCTTAAAGGACACTGCAGACGCATGGGTCTTCTCAAGGATGCTTACCCGACTGATAGTCTCTAATAGTTAATTTTAGTTCAGCTGTTGTTACAATAAAAACCTAAGGAGGCAGGCGAATGGGGGTGTTTAGCTCCTATAGCCAGGCAGACCCTTAGCCCTCTCTGCTACATAAACGTGTGTCAGAGTAATCATTCACCCATCATTCAGGGTCTGCAGTTCTGCCCCGGCATTGTTTGTTAAGTAAATTTGGAAAATCATCTTCATTTCTGTAATCGAGGATGTTCCCAACAGTTAGATATTAGTTTAGACTTCCCAGGGTTTTGTGAGAATTAGAAAATAAAATGCTCAAAAACGAAACCCTGGAATGCTGCCACAGGCAAGTACTGTTTCACACTTTTATTGATCCTCAGAGTCCTAGGGAAGTATGGTGATCACCTTCATGTCACATTAGCCAACTGAGGTACAGGGAGCTGTAGTGAGTCTCCTGGAGACTCCAGGTTGGAGGCCCAACACGGAGACCTTAGTGCCCACAGCACTGCCTCCCTGCAGGTGGGTCAGCGTGTTCAGAAAGGCCCCAGTTCTTTCTCAAAAGCCCTTAAAAACAAAGGTGCGTGTTGGCACGGGGCAGTGAGGGGTTCCTGTCCTGAGAATGTTTCCTAAGGCTGCTCTTCTGAAGGTGGTGGAGAATGTTAGTAGTGCGGGTTAAATTTAAAAGTGTTCACTGCACTGTGCACAGCATTTAAAAACTACAAAATTCCCAGCTGGTGGGCTCAGTGGTTAAGCATCAGCACATGCACAAAAAGGTCCCCCATTCGATTTCTGGTCAGGGCACACGCCTGGGTTGAGGGATCCATTCCCAGTAGCAGCATGCAGGAGGTAGCCTATCAATGCTTCTCTCTCATTGATGTTTCTATCTCTCCCTCTCCCTTCCTCTCTGAAATTAATAAAAAAATATTTTTTAAAATTTCTCATACTCTAGTTTCTCTACAGATTGCATAAATCTTTTACCTTTTGAAAATCTCTAAAAATACACATTTTTAAGATATATAATATTAAAACACATTATTCCAATCTCAAAAATATATTTATTCCCTAAGTCAAAAAAAGGCACAAAATGAGTGAAATTCTAACATCCATATTTGTTATTCCATTGTTTTTCTGTTAAAGAAAATTGCCAAAACTCATAGCACATTAGGCAGAACATACGATCAGTGGTTTTAACAAAGATCCAGACACAGCAAATATACATCTGAGAAACGACTGACCATAAATTTCTAGAAAAAATATAATCAAACAGTGAGGTAGGACGATAAACTTACCAAAAAAAAAAAAATGTTTAAATAAATAATGATTACCCAAATAAAATATTCTCTAGGATATGGAGAATGTGAATCCTTCATACACTGCTGGAAAAATGCAAAAAAAAAAGTACAATCAGTTAAGCTTTATATTTTATTTTTAAAGGATACTTTACTAATTTTTAGAGAGAGAAGAGGGAAACATTGATGGAAGAGTAGCATATCAGCCAGCCACTTAGTGCACACCCAAATCTGTGGATCTAGCCCACAAGCCAGGCACATATCCCCACCAGCAATCAAATCCACAACCCTGTGCTGTACGAGATGATGCCCAAGCACTGAGCCACACCGGCCCTGCTGGTATATTCTAGTTAGATCACAATTTGCTAATCTCGGTAAATTTAAACATTCATCCATCCAAAAGCTCAGATTATGTCCTGAAATTTTGACAAAGGTAAATAACATTTATATCCATATAAAGAATTATACAGGAATGTGTGTACCAGCTTTATTAGAAATAACCAAATATTTACTAAAATGGACATGAAGGTGATGTATTCAAAGATAAGAATATCCAGCCAGTTTGGCTATGGATAGAGCATAAGCCTGCGGACCAAAGGGTTCCGGATTCGATTCCGGTCAAAGGCACATACCTTGGTTAAAGACTCCTTCCTGGCCCGGGGCCTGATAACGGCTCATGCAGGAGACAACCAACCCATGTGTTTCCCTCACATTGATGTTTCTGTCTGTCTTTCCCTCTCTCTTCCACTCTCCAAAAAAAAAAAAAAAAAAAAAAAAATCAATGGAAAGTTATCCTCAAGTGAGGATTAACAACAAAAAGAATATTATCTATAAAAAAAAAGATGAGTTACTAATATATCTTTAATAAATCCCCAAGAATTTATGAAATATCAATTTAAATAGAAAAATACTTAGAAAAAGCAAAGTTCTCTATTAAAATGGAATGTAAATCCATGGTTACTAGGAAAGCTGTGAAGAACAGAAACAGATTAAACGGTCATAAAATAAGTACACATTGATAGATATGGTCAGTATTGTGAGTATAATGATGGTTTCAGTTTAATTACCATGAGATTATTTATGAAACACTATACTGAACAAATGAAATTTTCTGATTACAACTATTAAAAATGGTTCAAGATAAAAGAAATGTACGTTCACCTATTTCGGAACAACAGGTTTGGCAACCGTATATTCAATCCACATTCTTATGCCCTCTGGGCGAGAGTATCATCTCAGTGACAGAAAACGCAACAATGAAGAACTTTCACCCAAACCCACTGGAATGCTGACTGGGTCACAAAAGCCACATCCCTGGACAAAAGACAGCCTTTATCTTCATCTATGTTCTACTGCCAGAGCGCCAATGGCTCAGATGGAAACATCTGAGAAGCTACAGGAGCCACAAAACATCTTCATTATATTCAATGACAATGACCGCTCCACAGAAGATAAACATGCCTGGAGTCCCTCAGATCTGTGTACACACCGCTCCTGTAGTCTTTTTGTCAAAAAAATTTCTGGCCGAAACCGGTTTGGCTCAGTGGATAGAGCGTCGGCCTGCGGACTCAAGGGTTCCAGGTTCGATTCCGGTCAAGGGCATGTACCTTGGTTGCGGGCACATCCCCAGTAGGGGGTGTGCAAGAGGCAGCTGATCGATGTTTCTCTCTCATCGATGTTTCTAACTCTCTGTCCCTCTCTCTTCCTCTCTGTAAAAAATCAATAAAAAAAAAAAAAAAAAAAAAAAAATTTCTGGGTGCAGGTTTAGATGAAGACCCTTCCATCTAATGGGCTACAGTCTGGTCCGACAACAATTACATCAGTGTTTCTGCAGTGAAAGGGGTTCCCCTCACTGTAATGGTTCTCCAACCAGTGACCATCACCCATGGAATTGAAGCCATTGGGGCACATGGCCCTCTGCAACACCTGGGCAGGAGGTTCCCTTCAAATGTCTTAGCATCATCCCTTGAAAACAAGAAAAAAGTTCATGCTGCTCCCAGATATATTTGAGGTTGTCACAGCTACCCCCTCTTTGGAATGACTTTTCTGTCTCAAAGCATCCAGACATCATATGAGGACTAGAGTCCACAGTGTTTTCAATAAAATTATGGGAAAAGTATAAATTTGGCAAAAATTGCTGAGCTAATTTCTGCACCATAGTCTTCCCTAAAGGGAAATTTTTGAGACCCCATAAATGTTTTTCACCTCATCATGCTTGGAGAGCCCAGATCTTCTTATAAACTAACCTATAGAGTCAATAGAACACCCAAGATTAAAGAAGTCTTGAGAAAAAGCCGTCATATTTTGAAAAGAACGAGATCTGAGACTGGCAGTTCTCCCATTGATGACTTAGGCACTCAATAAATAACCTCATCATTAGCATCCAGGGAAAGTGTGTTCCTGAAAATGGCAGTTCTTCTGCAATCTTATGTTTACTGGGGCCAACAGTAATCAGTCCTATGTGGCAACTCATGACAGGGAAACAAGGAAGAACTAAGGGCTGGGGTATTCCTAATTTTCTTCAACAAAACTATACAACAGAGTTAGCTTCCCTGGGCACATGAGAATGGTAATTGATGCCATCTGTAGGGACCTTATAGGTAGACCAGGAGAAATACCTTCAGTGACAGAAATATGCAGTGACATAGATCTGGCAGGACATCTCTGTATGTTAGAAAGTGCAACATAGATACATAGTGTTCCAAAATTAAAAGAAACAAACAGAACAGCAAAAATAGTTGTGGGGACATTACATAATGTAGGTGATTAAATGTACGAGATATAATTCAGACTAATGAGACTTCACTGATTATCTTATACAACTGTTAAATCCTAACTAACAAAATACATTTCCTACACATCTAATAACTTTTTCCCATCCGGACTCTTGTGCAGAGGTAATTTACAAATTGAACTGGGACATATCGCACATTAATTGTACTCATAACGGCTTTCTCCATTGTGAGCTCTCTGATGATACTGAAGACTGTTGCTACTTGTAAAAGATTTTCCACATTCACTGCATTTATAAGGCTGTTCTCCAATGTGAACTCTCTGATGAGTACGAAGGTTAGCGCTCCAGGTAAAAGATTTCCCACATACACTGCATTTATAAGGCTTTTCTGCAGTGTGAACTCTCTGATGAGTATGAAGGTTAGTACTACAGGTAAAACATTTCCCACATTCACTGCATTGATAAGGCTTTTCTCCTGTGTGAACTCTCTGATGATATTTGAGACGAGTGCTACTTGTAAAAGACTTTCCACATTCACTGCATTTATAAGGATTTTCTCCTGTATGAACTCTCTGGTGACGACGAAGATCACTGCTCCAGGTAAAAGACGTTCCACAGTCACTGCATTTATAAGGCTTTTCTCCTGTATGAACTCTCTGATGACTACGAAGATTGGTGTTAGTGGTAAAAGATTTTCCGCATTCACTGCATTTATAAGGCTTTTCTCCTGTATGAACTCTCTGATGATGACAAAGTTTAGTGGTAGTGATAAAAGATTTCCCACATTCACTGCAGTGGTAAAGCCTTTCTCCAGTGTGCACTCTCTGGTGACGAAAAAGTTTAGTGCTACTGGTGTAAGCTTTCCCACATTCACTACATTTATAAGGCTTTTCTCCAGTGTGAACTCGCTGATGATGACAAAGGTCAGTGAATGTGGTAAAAGATTTCCCACAATCACTGCATTTATAAGCCTTTTCTCCTGTATGAACTCTCTGATGTCTACAAAGGTGGGTCTTAGTGATAAAGGATTTCCCACATTCACTGCATTGATAAGGCTTTTCTCCAGAGTGAACTCTCTGATGATACTGGAGACCACTTGTACCTGTAAAAGTTTTCCCACATTCACTGCATTGATAAGGCTTTTCTCCTGTGTGAACTCTCTGATGATATTGGAGACCAGTGCTCCTTGTAAAGGACTTTCCACATTCATTGCATTTATAAGGATTTTCTCCTGTATGAACTCTCTGAAGACTATGAAAGTTGGTCTTACTGGTAAAGAATTTCCCACAGTCACTGAAGTGATAAGGCCTTTCTCCATTGTCCACTCTCTGATGACCACAAAGTTTACTGCTATTGCTGTAACTTTTCCCACACGCACTACACTTATAAGGCTTCCTTCCAGTGTGAACCTTCTCATGACAATGAAGCTTACTGCCATTAGGTAAAGATTTCCCACATTCATTGTACTCATAAGGCCTTTCTCCTGTGTGAACCCTCTGATCATAATGGAGGGCACAGCTACTGGTAAAAGCTTTTCCACATTCACTGCGCTCATAAGGCCTTTTTCCAGTGTGCAAAGCTTGGTGATCATCTAGGCTGTTACTACTGCAAAAAGATTTCCCACATTCACTGCACTGATATGGCCTTTCTCCAGTGTCATGTCGCTGTTGATAATGAAAGCTAGAAAATTTGGTAACATATTTTCCACACCCAGAGTACACAAAACATTGACTTCCGACATGGATATCCTTTTCCCGAATAAATGTGTGGAGGCAACTAATGTCTTTCGTACATGCTTTTCTGGTGTAACAATTTCTTCGCCTTTGAAACGTCATCCCACGTGTCAAAATAGCATTAGGACTGTCCCTGGTCTGAGTAGCCTTTAGGTGGAGATGTCCTGACCCGGTAAGGACACCCTGCCCAACCTCCCCGCATATGAAATGATTCTGGGACATATAGAGACTGCAGCTGTTTCCAAGTGAGATTCTTTTTACACTTCTAATGAAAGTCTCTTTCTCATGCTGCTGGTGAAATTTTGGACTGAAATAAGACCATTTTGCACATGCCCCACACCTCAACAGTATCTGTCCGTGTTGGTTTCCCTGCTCCTCCATCAAGTGGAAAATGTTTCCCAAGACTGGCCCACAACTCTCACAGGGGTGGCTCTTCTGGGAAGACAAGGCTAACGTGGGATTCCTTGCCTGTGGAACTCTTACAGAAACCTTCTCTTCCATCGGTGGCTCCGCTGTCTCTGTTTCACAAAAGCAACCTGAACAAAAGGAAACATTGGTGAAGGACATGTTCACCTTATAAAAACAGAATATCTTCACCACAAATGTTTATCTGTCCTGACTAGGCCTGATTCCATACAAAGATTTTCAAGACAAGTGAAATAAACTCTGAGGAAATGGATGCTATACATTACGTGTCACCAAAGGTCAGTCGATGATGAAAATCTCACCGAGAGAGAGACAGAAGCCCAGGATGGGACACAAAAGAGAGAGGAAAGCTCTACTCATTGTTCCTACACAAACGGCTTCCTTTAGGACCTTACATGCTGACCATGTGAGTCTGTGTGGAATAATTTAATGCTGCTCAAAGCCATAAAAAGTAATTGTATTAGAGCACATGAAGTTCAACGTCAATATAACAATACGAGTGCACTCCAAGGTGCTGCAGGTATGTACAAACGTTGGAGTGCAGTAAAGAGAGACCTGTGAAAGAGGCAGAGGTACAAAGTCCAGGGAGGTTAAGGTTATCTGTGGGCTGGGAAATCGAGTAGATATGATCACTATTAGAACTGAGTAGTTGGCAAAGTATTAAAAATAAGCACAAAAAAGCACAATTGGGTGGGGAATGGGCAACTGTAACTAAACACTGGGTTTCTAGCTGTGAATGTAACAAAGGCTAGCCATGAATTCCTCTCCCCAATGACCCTTCACCAAAGCAAGACCACCTGTGGGCCCTCAGTGCAATTCATAAAGTTGTGTTTCTTCTGTGATGCACAAATGATTCTTTCCCTTAAATCCCATTTGAGCCATTGCATGGGATCAATGATGCAATTCTTCAGAGAAAAACAGAAAAGATGGATGGTCAACACTGTGGTAGAACAACAAAGGACAAATGAGATCACAGAGCAAAAGACCTATGTGAGTGACATCAGCAAGATGGCAGGATTAGAGATATGAGCACCTTCCTCATCCCAGTGTCAGTACACAGCTATCCATAAACAAAAATGCCATAGGAAATGGGAATAAGAGTACCATGAAGAGAAACAGGATTACAGACACAAATAAAGGAGAATTATACAGAAAGGATGACTGGAAAGACTGGGGGAGCAAACATATTTGAAGATACCTGCCGTCAAAAACAAGGGTCAGAGTTATGTCCAGCAGCCATTGTGCTTCTATTATCATTGACCATAGTAGACTGTTCTTCCAAAAATACTGGAAATTTTTGTGTTTAGAAACCACAGAATGCCTTGGCCAGTATGGCTCAATTTGGTGGGAGCATCGTCCCTGTGTACCAAAGGGTCAAGGATTCATTTCCCAGTCAAGGCACATATCAGTATGTGGGTTCCATTTCCAGTTAGTTTGTGTGCAGAAGGCCGCTGATTGATGTTTCTCCCTCACATTGATGTTTCTCTCTCTCTCACTGTCTTTCTCTCCATCTCTCGTCCACTTTATCTGTGACCAATTATAAATAAATAGATAAGAATATCATGGTAGCCAAACACAAAATAAAGTCTAGAGACAAAGTCAATAAAAAGACAACCTACCAAAAATCATGTGTAAAATTGAGAAAATGCAATTTTAAGAGGAAATTTTATCGGGATAAATGCCTGCATTATGAAAAAAGATCTCAAAAAACCTAACCTGCCATCTCAGAAATGTAGAGACAAAACAAGAAAGTAAACCCAAAGGTGGCAAAAGAATGAAACAATAAATATTTCAACAAGCATCAATAAAAGTGAGACAAGACTAAATAAAATAATACCTAACAGGTACTTTCCTAAAAAATACAAAAATTGGCAAATCTTGAGCTAGCCTAAAGCAAAATCACAAAACCAAACAAACAAACACAAACAAACCTCAAAGAAATGAAAAAAAGAAATGAAAGGTAAGACATTACACCTGACACTATGAACCACAAAACATCGTAAGAGATGTAGATGTTAGGAGATGACATGACCCTCCATAGAGAAATTTGTCAAGATCCCATATGAGCTTCTGAAATTAATAAACAAATTTGGAGCCCTGGCCAGGTAACTATCTTGTTGAGTGTGTGGTCCTGATGCACCATGGTTATGGGTTTGATTTCCATCAGGGCACATGTAGGGGACAGCCAATGAATGCTTAGATGGGAAGAACAGCAGATCAATGTTTCCCTCTTTCTCTGTCTCCCTTCCTGCCTCAAAAATAAATAAATAAAGGCTGCCCAGTATGGCTCAGTGATTGAGCATTGGCCCATGACATAGGAGATCACAATTACATTCCTTGTCAGGGGACATGCACAGGTTGCCGGCCCAATGTCCACTACGGGGCATGCAGGAGGCAGCTGATAAATGACTCTCTCTCATTATTCATTTTTCTATCTCTCTCTCCTTCTCTTCCTCTCTGAAATCAATAAAATATATTTTTAAAATAAATAAATAATTGAAAGAATAAATTAATTGCCCTGGCCTGTGTCAATCACTACTGAGAGTGCCTGCCTGTACACTGGAAGCTCCTGGGTCCATTCCCCAGTTAGGGGAGGGAGGTATGTGGGTTTCAGGTTCGACATTCCCTCCAGCAGGGCACATGTGGGAGGCAACCAATTGATGCTTCTCTCTCTCTCTCTCTCTCTCTCCTCCCCTTTCCCTTTCTCTCTCTAAGAAAAATAAATAAATCAATGGAAGAAATATTCTCATTATTCAGGTGAAGATAAAAGAAGAATAAAGAATTGAATTCAGAAAAGTTACGGGAGCAGAGATCCAATATGGCGGTGCAGGCAAAAGCCTATACTCACTGCCTCCCACAACCACATCAAAATTACAACTAAAATACACAACAACTATCATCCAGAATTGCTAGACAGCTGGATGA
Organism: Ia io; assembly: GCA_025583905.1. NCBI lineage: Eukaryota > Metazoa > Chordata > Mammalia > Chiroptera > Vespertilionidae > Ia > Ia io. The sequence continues at coordinate 46,358,481 of JAJQQW010000021.1, read as the reverse complement.
ATGGAAGTCTTAGGACTAGAGAAGTAAAGAAGAAAGTGCACTGAGACTGGTAGGAGGTACTAAGGCATGGAAGGTGCTGTTCCTGTACCCATGGGGGCCACTTTTTTAATTGGGAGGGAGGTAGTCTCTGCAGAGGTCACCTGGAGGAGCAAGGGGTCACAGTCCCACACAAGAAGCCCAGCCTACGGTCCCAGAGCTGGAGAAAGAACTCCTGTGGGCAGTGAGAACTACGGGCTGTAAAAACCAGTGCGGACTGGGGCTCAGTGACACAGAGGCTGCAGGAGACCCAGCTGCTCCTCTTATAATGCCAGCACCAGGAACTGAAGTTACAAGTTCCCGCTTCCTCCAAGCTCCAGTGCCAGGCTAGGCTCAGCAGTGTCCCAGATACCAACAAGGAAAAACTAGATTGACTGGAATTGGGGCAGGAACTCAAGGGCGGATTCCTCCCAGATGGAAGAGCTCTCACAGATCATTGGTCCTATATGCTGGAACCTCAAGAGTCCCAGGACTGAATCACAGTCATTTCTGTTTGCTCCGCCCTAGTGATTCCCTGACACCTCACTCATTTTATTACAACCCCACCCAAGCTGTGTGCAGTAGCTTTTGTATATGTATGGCCTGTCCTTGCTCAGGTAAAACCTGTCAAACAAGTTGCAGTTGGGTCAGGGAGCCCCAACTATCAATAAAAGGCCCAAGACCTGGCACCAGCACTAGCCTTCCTTGCTTCACTGCTGGGCCTCATCGGGGCAATCCAAACCTGATACAGAGAGTGAGAATCTGCAGAATTCTCTGTGGATCCTGCTGGGTGGTTCCAGGCAGGGGCTGATTTTATATCTCCCTAAAGACCCTAGAGCCAGTGTACCCAGTGCTGAATGTCATACCATTGCAGCTTACAACACTTCACATCCATAAGCGACACACTCAAGGGGCAGACTCACTAAGCACCAAAGCCCCACAAAAGAGAGTCCTACACAGCAGCTCTCCTACTAGGTCGCAATGGCCCGGATAGATGCTAAAACCCTCAATAAAATTTGGGCAAATCAATTCCAGCATTACATTAGAAAGTTCATACACCATGACCAAATGGGATTTATTCTGGGGATGCAAGGATGGTACACTACCGAAAATCACATGATACACCACATAAACAAAGTGAAAGCAAAAATCACATAATCATATCAATTGATGCAGAAAAAACATCTGACAAAATCCAACACCTTTTCTTTTATTTTTTAAAATATATTTTATTGATTTCTTACAGAGAGGAAAGGAGAGAGTTAGAAACATAGTGCCCTTGACCAGAATCGAACCTGGGACCTTTCAGTCCACAGGCCGACGTTCTATCCATTGAGCCAAACCGGTTTCGGCCCAACACCCTTTCATCATAAAAACTCTCAGCAAAGTGGGTGTACAAGGATCATACCTCAACATAATAAAAGCCTTATATGCCAAAACCGGTTTGGCTCAGTGGATAGAGCATCGGCCTGAGGACTGAAAGGTCCCAGGTTTGGTTCCAGTCAAGGGCATGTACCTTGGTTGCATGCACATCCCCAGTAGGGGTTGTGCAAGAGGCAGCTGATCGATGTTTCTCTATCATGTTTTTAACTCTCTATCCCTCTCTCTTCCTCTCTGTAAAAAATCAATGAAATATATTTTAAAAATAAAAATAAAAAATAAATAAAACCCTTATATGACAAACCTACAGCCAACATCAGACTTAAGGGGCAAAAACTAAAACCATTTTCCCTAATAACAGGAACAAGGCAGGGATGCCCACTTTCACCACTCCTGTTCGACATAGTACAGGAAGTGCTAGCCATAGCGATCAGACAAGAAGAAGAAATGAAAGGCAACCAGATTTGAAAGAAGTAAAACTGTCATTATTCACAGATGACATGATACTGTGCAACGAAAACCCTAAAGACTCCATCAAACCACTACTAAATGTAATAAATGCATTCAGCAATGTAACAGGATACAAAATTAACACCCAAAAACCTATGGCTTTTTTATACGCTAGTAATCAACTCACATAAAGAGAAAAAAAACAAACAACAAAAAATCCACAATCTTTGCTACCATTGTGAAAAAAAAAAAAAGAAAAGAAAAAGAAAAAGAAATTAGGATACCTAGGAATAAACTTAACTAAGGAGGTAAGAGAGAGGACCCAAATAAACAAAATCAGAAATGAAAGAGGTGAAATAACAACAGACCCCGCCGAAATACAAAGGATTGTTTCAAAATACTACAAACAACTCTATTCCAACAAACTGGACAACCTGGAGGAAATAGACATATTCCTAGAAAAAGTATAACCTTCCAAAACTCAATCAGGAAGAATCTAAACAGTTCAATAGGCCAGTAACTATGGAAGAAACTGAAGCAGTCATCAAAAAGCTTCCAGCAAACAAAAGCCCCTGGCCAGACGGCTCCACAGGGGAGTTTTACCAAACATTCAAGGAGAACTAAAACCTAACCTCCTCAGACTATTCCAAAAAATTCAAGAGGAAGGAACACTTCCACGCTCCTTCTATGAAGAAGCCAGAATCACCCTAATACCAAAACCAGATAAAGACAACACAATGAAAGAGAATTACAGGCCAATATCCCTCATGAACATAGATGCCAAAATCCTCAACAAAATTCTAGCGAATTGGCTCCAGCAGTATATCAGAAAGATCATACAGCATGACCAAGTAGGATTTATCCCAGGAATGCAAGGATGGTACAATATCCGCAAATCAATAAAGGTGATACATCACATAAACAAACTGAGAGATAAAAATCACATAGTCATATCAATTGATGCAGAAAAAGCATTTGACAAAATCCAACACCCTTTTTTTTTTTTTAATATATTTTATTAATTTTTTACAGAGAGGAAGAGAGAGGGATAGAGAGTTAGAAACATCGATGGGAGAGAAACATCGATCAGCTGCCTCCTGCACAGCCCCTACTGGGGATGTGCCCGCAACCAAGGTACATGCCCTTGACCGGAATCGAACCTGGGACCCTTCAGTCCGCAGGCTGACACTCTATCCACTGAGCCAAACCGGTTTCGGCCCAACACCCTTTCTTGATAAAAACTCTCAACAAGGTGGGAATAGAAGGATCATACCTCAACATAATAAAAGCTATATATAATAAACCCACAGCAAACATCATACTCAATGGGCAAAAACTAAAATCATTTCCCCTAAGAACAGGAACAAGATAGGGATGCCCACTCTCACCACTCCTGTTTGACATAGTACTTGAAGTATTAGCCATTGCAATTAGATAAGAAGAAGAAATAAAAGGCATCCAAATTGGAAAAGAAGAAGTAAAGCTGTCCTTATTTGCAGATGACATGATATTGTACATAAAAAACCCGAAAGACTCCATCAAAAAACTAATAGACTTAATAAATGAATTCACAATGTAGCAGGATACAAAATTAACATCAAGAAATCTATGGCCAAAAAAAAGAAAAAGAAAAAGAAAAGAAATCTATGGCCTTTCTATATACCAATAGTGAACTTACAGAAAGAGAGACTAAAAAAGCAATCCCATTTACCATCGAACCAAAAAAATTAAGATACCTAGGAATAAACTTAACTAAGGAGGTAAAAGACCTATACGAGGAAAACTACAGGACACTGAAAAAAGAGATAGAGGAAGACGTAAACAGATGGAAGAATATACCATGTTCATGGATTGGTAGAATCAACATAATTAAAATGTCCATACTACCCAAAGCAATCTATAGATTCAATGCACTCCCAATTAAAATACCAACGGCATATTTCACAGACCTAAAAAGTACTCTCCAAAAATTCATCTGGAATAAAAAAAGACCCCGAATAGCCACAGCAATCCTGAGAAAGAAGAATAAATTACGAAGGATCTCAATACCAGATTTCAAGCTGTATTACAAAGCCACAGTTCTCAAAACAGCATGGTACTGGCACAAGAACAGACATATAGATCAACGGAATAGAATAGAGAATCCAGATCAACCCAAACTACTATGCTCAATTAATATTTGATAAAGGAGGCATGAACATACAATGGAGTCAAAACAGTCTCTTCAATAAATGGTGTTGGGAAAATTGGACAGATACATGCAAAAAAATGAAACTAGATCACCAACTTACACCATACACAAAAATAAACTCAAAATGGATACAGGACTTAAATATAAGATTGGAAACCATAAAAATACTAGAGGAATCCACAGGCAGCAAAATCTCAGACATATGCCGAAAGAACTTCTTCACTGATACTACCCCTAGGGCAATGAAAGCTAAAGAGAAAATAAACAAATGGGACTACATCAAAATAAAAAGCTTTTTTACAGCAAAAGAAACTATCAACAAAACAAAAAGAAACCCCACTGTATGGGAGAACATATTTGCAAATATTATCACTGATAAAGGTTTAATCTCCAACATCTACAGGCAGCTTATACAACTTAATAAAAGGAAGACAAATGATCCAATAAAAAATGGGCAACGGACCTAAATAGAATCTTTTCAAAAGAAGACAGAAGGAAGGCCAAGAGACACATGAAAACATGCTCAAAATCACTAATTATTCGAGAGATGCAAATCAAAACCACAATGCGGTACCATCTCACACGGGCCAGAATGGCTATCATCAACAAATCAACAAACGACAAGTGTTGCAGAGGATGTGGAGAAAAAGGAACCCTCGTGCACTGCAGGTGGGAATGCAGACTGGTGCACCCACTGTGGAGAACAGTATGGCGTTTCCTCAAAAAAACGAAAATGGAACTCCCATTTGACCCAGTAATCCCACTACTAGGAATATATCCTAAGAAACTGGAAACACCAATAAGAAAGGATATATGCACCCCTATGTTCATAGCAGCACAATTTACAATAGCTAAGATTTGGAAACGGCCTAGGTGCCCATCAGCAGATGACTGGATCAGAAAATTATGGTACATCTACACAATGGAATACTATGCTGCCATAAAAAAGAAGGAATTCTTACCATTTTGCAGCAACCTGGATGGAATTGGAGAACATTATGCTAAGTGAAATAAGCCAGTCAATGAAAGAAAAATACCACATGATCTCACTCATTTATGGATAATAAAGAAAATTATAAACTGTTGAACAAAAAGATAGATACAGAGACAGTAAAGCATCAAACAGACTGTCAAATTATAGCGGGAAGATTAGGGAGAGGTGGGGGAGACAAGAGATCAACTGAAGGACTTGTATGCATGCATATAAGCATAACCAATGGACGCAAGACACTGGGGGGTGAGGGCATGTATGGGAGTGGGGGGGGCTAATGGTAAGATATGTACACATATAATACCTTAATAAAAAAAAGAAAAGAAAACTGTGGTATATCTACACAATGGAATACTATGCTGCCATAAAAAAAGAATTATAACCATTTACAACAGCAGGGATGGAACTGGAGAACATTATGCTAAGTGAAATAAGCCAGTGAGAGAAAAACAAATATCACATGACCTCACTCATTTGGAGAATATAATGAACAACAAACTGATGAACAAAAATAGAACCAGAGACATAGAAGTATATCTAACTGATGAGGGAAGACGGGGAATGAGAGGGTAAGAGATCAACCAAAGGACTTGTATGTATGCATATGAGCATAACCAAAGGACTCAGACAGTAGGGGGGGTGAGGGCATGGGTGGAAGTGGCCAGGGAGAGGTCAACAGGAGGAAAAGGAGGCTCATGAAATACTTTAAACAATAAAAAATTTAAATTTTTTTAAAAGCAAAAAAGAAATTAGGATACCTAGGAATAAACTTAACTAAGGAGGTATAAGACCTATATTCTGAAAACTACAGGAAGTTGAAAAAAGAGAGAGAAGACATAAACAAATGGAAGAATGTAACATGTTCATGAATTGGTAGAATCAACATCATTAAAATGTCCACACTACCCAAAGCAATCTATAGATTCAATGCAATCCCCACTAAGATACCAAGGGCCTATTTCACAGACCTAGAACAAACTCTCCAAAATTTCGTATGGAATAAAAAAACAAAACAAAAAACGAATAGCTGCAGCAATCTTGAGAAAGAAGAACAAAGTTGTAGGAATCACAATACCAGATACCAAGCAATATTACAAAAATGCCTGGTACTGGCACAACAACAGACATATAGAACAATGCAACAGAACAGAGAACCCAGAAATCGACCCAAGCCATTATGCTCAATATTTGACAAAGGAGGCAAGAGCATACGATGGAGTTAAGACAGTCTCTTCAATAAATGGTGATGGGAAAATTGGACGGATACATGCATAGGATGAAACTAAACCACCAACTTACACCATACACAAAAATAAACTCAAAACGGATAAAGGACTTAAACATAAGATGGGAAACCATAAAAATACTAGAGGAATCCACAGGCAGCAAAATCGCAGACATATGCCGAAGCAATTTCTTCACTGATACCACTCCTAGAGCAAAGGAAACTAAAGAGAAAATAAACAAATGGTACTACATTAAAAAAAAAGTTTTTCACAGCAGAAGAAATCATCAACAAAACATCAAGAGCCCTAACCAGTTTGGCTCAGTGGATAGAGCGTTGGCCTGCGGACTGAAGGGTTCCAGGCTCAATTCTGGTCAAGGGCATGTACCTTGGTTGTGGGCACATACCCAGTAGGGAGTGTGCAGGAGGCAGCAGATCGATGTTTTCTAACTCTCTATCCCTCTCCCTTCCTGTCTGTGAAAAAATCAATAAAATAAAAAAAAAACAACACATCAAGAAAGCCCACTGCATGGGAGAACATATTTGCCAATGTTATCACCGATAGGGGTTTAATCTCCAAAGTTTAAAGGGAACTCATACAACTTAATAAAAAGAAGATAAATAACCCAATCAAAAATTAAGCAAGGGACCTAAATAGATACTTTTTGAAAGAAGATAGAAGGAAGGCCAAGAGACACATGAAAACATGCTCAAAGTCACTAATCATCCGAGAGATGCAAATCAAAACCACAATGCCGTACCTTCTCACACCTGTCAGAATGGCTATCATCATCAAATCAACAAAACGACAAGTGCTGGCGAGGATGTGGAGAAAAAGGAACCCTTGTGCACTGCAGGTGGGAATACAGACTGGTGCAGCCACTGTGGAGAACAGTATGGAGTTTCCCCAAAAAAGTAAAAATGGAACTCCCATTTGACCCAGTGATCCCACATCTAGGAAAATATTGCAAGAAATCAGAAACACCAATCAGAAAGGACATATGCACCCCTAGGTTCATAGCAGCACAATTTACCATAGCTAAGATTTGGAAACAACCTAAGTGCTCATCAGCAGATGACTGGATTAAAAAACTGTGGTACATCTACACAATGGAATACTACGCTGCTATAAAAGAGAAGTACCTCTTACTATTTCCAACAGCATGGATGGACCGGGGAACATTTTACTAAGCTAAATAAGCCAGCCAGAGAAAGATAAATATCACATGATATCAGTCATTTGTGGTCAATGGGGGAAAAAGGAGACATATGTAATACAATATGTAATACTTTAAACAATAAAGAATTTTTTTAAAAGAAATATATTGAAAATATCTATGTACACAACGCAATTTATCGATTAAGTGCAATCCTGAGGATAATTCCTACGGTATTTTACAAATAAAAAGAAAAGAGAATCTTCAAATGTATGGAATTAAAAAACTCAAACAGCAAAAGCAATCTTGAATGAAAACAAAGCTGGTGGCAAAAACTTCCTGACTTCTATTTATTACAAAGAAAAAGCAAGAAACAGGTGTGTTGCTGGGGAAACACAGACACATCCATCAACAGAACAGAACATAAAACACAGAAATAAACCCAGGCACATACTTTCAAGTAATCTTTCACAAAGCTACTAGACACAGAAGGAAGGAAAAGTAGTTTCTTCAATGAATGTTGCTGCTGAAAATCAATACTCACATGTAAACACAACAACACTGGACTCAGATGATAAAATGTAACTCAACCTGCATGACATAATTAAATATTAGCGCTAAAACTTAACCTCCTCAGGACAAACGAGAGAAAAAGTTTTGGAGGTTTGTTTTGGACAGGAGTTTCTGGGTGTGACACCAACCACCACACAAAACAGAAAAAACATCCCTAACCTGATTGGCTCAGTGGACAGAGCATCTGCCTGTGAACTGAAGGATCCCAGGTTCGATTCCGGTCAAGGGCATGTATCTGGGTTGCAGGCAAATCCCAAGTAGGGGGTGTGCATGAGGCAGCTGATTGATGTTTCTCTCTCATGGATGTTTCTAACTCTCTATCCCTCTCTCTTCCTCTCCGTAAAAAATCAGTAAAATATATTTTAAAAAAATAGAAAAAACAAACAGTCCAGATTGAAACAAATAAAAGAGAAAAAAAAAAACTTCTTCATGGAACACAGCAATAAACAAAGTGAAATGAAAGGCAACCTAGAGGATTGGAGAAAATAATCCCAAATCATATGAAGGAATCGCTTGGAGATACTGTGGATTAGGTTCTGATCAGCACAATAAAGAGAATATTGCGATATGGACAGGAATTCACACAAATAGTTGGGAGTTCCCCGGCAATAATAAAGGTATGTTAATACCATACTGCAGGCTAATAACAATGCAATGACTGTCTCAAAAGCAAACTCGATATCACTTCATTAAGAATATTTAATTCCTAAGAACTTGTAACAAACATCACAGCTTCCTAGAAAAATGGTGGCACTAGACCTGCTGAACGCAGAGTTCTCAAAAACATGGACTTTGTAGAAAAGCGAGTGTGAGGGAGCAATATCTGCAAATCGAAATTAAGCACATGCAAAAATATGTGTTCCTGTAGGTCATAAGCAATTAACGTATTAAATATACAAGGTATTCCAAAGAGTCTTCAACCAAAAAATAAAGTTAACGAACAGGATAAAAATGTAGAGATAATTCTTACAAAAATGTGTACAAAATCAAAAAATATACATAAAAAATGCTTTCCTCACAGAAAAAAGTGGAATCCCTCAGGCTTCCTGCAACACTACCAACCACAAGTCCTTCCCTGTGAACGAAGTACAGCGGGGAGAACTGGGACTTCAGGAATAGAAGGGAGCAATGGATACAGATCCACCCTCCCCAGGACAGCAACTACGCAGGAAACTGGAAAAATCAAGTAGTATCACAGTCTACAGGGGAGGACACAGCACAGCCTGGGAGATGGGGCCTGGGAAATCCCAAAGCCAAGTCCAAGTAACTGGTGAGAGTGAGGGTCTTACCCAGCGAGGATAGAAGTTCAAAGTTCTCCAGCATCACATTCAGGTACAACTGTCTCTGACCCTCATCAAGGAGGCTCCATTCCTCCCTGGAGAAGTACAGGGCAATGTCCTCAAAGGTCAAGCCAACCTGTCAGAATAGAGACCATTGAAACCAGAGCTGTCTCTCTGAGAACCCCCACTCCTACTCCTGACAAACCTTCCCCCCATCAATCTCCTCCAGGGCACCCGGTTAGTGTGCACACCAGGCCCTAATGCCAGTGCAGGCTGCTCTCTCATCACAGTCCCATTACTCACTGGGATTGCCCTCAGCAGAGCAGCTGGGTTGGGTGGGAAGGATTGGGGGAGGGGAGGGGAGAGAGCAATGCCATTTAAGGTCTGGGCGATGCCTGCAGGGCCCCAGCCTTCCTGCCAAGCATTTCCACTGCAGTTTCCTAGATCATGCCTCCAAGACACAGCCAAGCCTGGGTTTATGCTTCGCCTTTAAGTCCCCACACCAGGTCCCGGGGACCATCAGCTCACACTTCCTCCAGATGTGCACACCACTGGGTAACCTTTAACCTCTTCCCATCTTCAGACCCCAGGTTCACTCCCTCAGCTCTGCCCGCTTCCTGCTCCAATGCCACTGGATCTCGCTGGACTCACCCATGAACTTGGCAATTGGATCCACAGAGAGCTTGTCTAAAAGGGGGATCCAGAACCACCCCAGACCCCTGATGGACCCCACAGCCCGGAAAGCCCCAATGAGGCTGTGACGTCCTCCCTGCAGCCTCTGATCTGTCCGCCCATCCTCACAGCCCACACCCTCAGGGAACCTCAGATGCCAGTCAGCCCTGTCCTCTCCGCCCTGCACTGGCTGTGCCTCAGAAGCCACAACGCTCCTCTCTGCCCTCCGCCTTCCTCACGGTCCTCCACGCGGACTGAGCTGCAGGACGTGACAGGCGCCCGCACCCGGGCGGTCCTGTTCGGTGTGAGGAGGCGGTGAGGCCCGGGGACAGGAACTCACCTCAGCGCAGCTCCTCAGCGCGGGCGCCGCCATTGCTCTCTGAGGGCCGAGCGGGGCGGGAGCGGCGGGAGCAGCAGCCGCCCAGGGAATGGCGGTGCCTGTCCGAGGCCCGGCGCGGTCCAGGGAGCGACTGGGAGCTTCAACCCCAAGTGTGAGCTGTGAGCGCCCTGCAGGCGCCCCCCAGGGGCTGTGAGGCGGGCAACACCCCTCTCCTGCCTTCTCCACGGGACCCTGCGACCAGGAGTCCTGACCGCCTGACAGACCTGAGAGAAGACAAAACCCGCCCGGAGGACTAGTCCCGCCCACAGAAATGGACAAAGGAACTGCCTTTTCTGAGCCTCCATTGGCTCAGCCTGGTGGCATTCCATGCTCGGCCTTCTGGGTAATGTAGTTTCTAGGCTCCAAGTCCGGAATTCTGCATTTCCTCAGAGCTGAATCCAGGATTGGTTTCCAGGACAAATAGCCCGAGAACACACCAAGTCTACTCAGGCCCTTCTAAGCCTTCAGGGGAGGTGATGTCTGGAGCAAGTTTGTTTCTCCTGCACCTGCTGGCTTCCTTTAGCTGCTGGTTTTGCATATCTTTCTTCAGGACCTGCTCTTTCTGAAGGACAGGCATTGTTTCTTCATTCAGGACTTTTGGCACATGGTGCCTTCAGGACAATTGTAGCTTGCAGAGGTTGCTCAAGGCTCTAACTCGATCTAACCTGCCTCCATTGAATCCATTATACAAAGTTAATGTCACTAAACAGACACTCATAATTAAGAGCATCTGCTTCTGAAGCCATCCGAAGTGTCAGCTCTGCCTGGGCTGCAGTGTGGATAAGATGGCCAAGAGGCAGGTGAAAAATGCTCAAAGTGACTGATCACCAGAGAGATGCAAACTAAAGCAACAATTAGGTATCACCCCACCACTGTCAGAATGGCTGCCATCAGCAAATCAACAAAGGACAAGTGCTGGGAAGGATGTGGAAAAAAAGGAATCCCAGTTCACTGCTGGTGGAAATGCAAACTGCTAAAGCCATTATGAAAATCAGCCTGGACTTTCCTCAAAAAATTTAGTATGGAACTGACATTTGACCCAGTGTTTCCACTTCTAGGAATATATCGTAAGAAACCTCAAACAATGAGATAGAATGTATATGCCGTTATGTTCATAGCAGCACAATTCACAATAGCAAAGATGTGGAAACAGCCCAAGTGTCCAGCAATAGCTGAGTGGATTAAAAAGCTGTGATACAGCCCTAGCCGGTTTGGCTCAGTGGCTAAAGCGTCACCCTGCACTCTGAAGGATCCCAGGTTTGGTTCAGGCCAACAGCACATGCCCAGTTTGCAGGCTTGATTTCCAGTAGGGACTGCACAGGAGGTAGCCAATCAATGATTCTCTCTCATCATTGATGTTTCTCTCTCTCTCTCTCCCTTTCGTTCTTCTCTGAAATAAAATATATATATTTTTAAAACCAGTGGAACATTTATACCATGGAATACTATGCAGCAGTAAAAAAGAATCTTTACCCTTTCAGACAGCAAGGAGGGACCTGGAGAGCATCATACCAAGTGAAATAAGTCAGTCAGAGAAAGACAAGTATCACTTGATCTCACTCATATATGGAATCTAATTAACAAAATAAAGTGATGAATGGAGTGGATTCAGAGACATGGAAGCATGGAACCCTGGGCAGAATCTCAAAGGGAAGAAATGAGAGGGTTAAAAAAAAGGAAAAACAACATCAGGTGAGTATTAAACACACACACACACACAAAACAAAGTCATCTGAGCATTGAGCATTTTCTTCTGTTCTCTGAATGCAATGGGAAAGCACTAATTTGCTGGGTTCTGGGTCTGCTCAAAATTTGTGTTTATAAATCTGTCTTAGGTCAGTTGAGTCCCTGGAAATGCTGATACCCCTCCATGTAACTTTCTCCTGCTTCACATGAAACAATTGATTTTGGTGATGTTGTAAGAAATGTCCAACCTGGGGAGAAGTTTTCTCAGTTTGACCCAAGTCTATGACATTTGCCAGGAAGGAAAATAACAACAGTTTGAGTAATGCTTGGTAGAAATGCAGTTTTGCTTCTTTTTTATACATTAGACTCAAAGGAGAAAACATAAGGGGGTTACATGACATTCACTGCTGATAAATTGGGAGGAGAGCTAAGGAGATAAATCGCTGAGATTGGATAAAAACGAAAAAACATAAACAAACTTCTTTTTAAGTTTATTGATTAGTTAACAGTTAATATTTAACCCAATAACAATAATAGTTGGGGCTCTGTGGTCTTCTGTGTTGGGAGATTGTGTTCTTAGGAGGCTGTGAAACAGAGATGTCCCTGAAAATCCAAAGGTCTGTTATCCCAGATGCAAAAAGACAAGACAGACTCATTATGGTAAAATTTGCCCTTTGCAAACAAACAAACAAAGAAACACACACAACGGCTAAAACATAACTACCAAAGTGACTAGTTTTATTTCAAAGCATCTTATATGGTTATTTTTAGCCTATGAGTTTGCAAGATTGGCTATGCCATGCCAGGCTCCCTGAGATTGCTAGGCTTATTGTCCATACTGGGGAGTTGGAATATGTGGGTTGAGGAGGAAAGCCAATGGTTTACTAACTCCAGGACCCATTGCTGAGGTCCTCCTGAACACAATGCTCCTAGTATTGCTGGTGTCCCTTTATTGGGTGTCCTAGAAGGAGTCAGTCTTCTGGCCAATAAAGCCTTAGGTTCTAAATGGGGTGGAGGTATTTGTAAGGACAAGGAAAATGTCTTTCTTTTTCGTTGATGTGGCCTTCCACAATTTACCAGAAGCGCCTATTAATTAAACTCCAAGATTGTTGGCTCCTCTTATTCAAACAGCTCCTCTGTTCAAACCCCTGAACAAGATAAGCTACTCTCAAGGGTACAGTCTTACATACCCCTCCTTCCTGCGGTGATTACACTCCGGGATATTTTGGACCAAGGGGTCTCTAGTTAGTAGAAAGTGTCCTTCCCTCTATCTTTTCTAACAAGCTTCTTTTGACCTCTTCGTAGCTTTTGTTTTAGACATATTTTATAGGCTTGGGAAAATACTGAAAAGACACCTCCCTAGTGCATCTGGAATACTGTCTCCTGGAAAAGAAACTAACTTGCAACAACAGCCCCTCAAACCTACACAACTTCAGACCAGCCCAAGGCACCTCCATTCCATGTCCCTAGGCAGCAGCCACTGCTGAATAGAAGAAGCCACACTTCCTTCCCTGCCCTGTACTGACTAGCTATACTTGGCCCTTTCCCCTCTTTGAAACTGAAGTAAACTTCCTCTCTGCATGGCTTCCTATAGGTGTGAAATCTTCCCCAGCCACCATCACAAGGCCAATTCCTTTCTTCTAAGGAGTTAAGGGGAGTGACTGTGAATGATGAGGGCAATGACATTGTAAAGGTAATATAATATTTCCTTCTTCTTTTCTAGGTTTTTGGTTGGCCTCATAATTAAACTGATACAATACGGGTTAACAGGGGAAAACAATAAAAGTTATTGACATGTATACTTGCTGTATATATAGAAATATCTCAGAAAAACAGAGTAACTGGCCCAAATTGGCAAATATCATCATCTGAAAAGCCACCTTCTCCTACAGACAGAAAATGTTGTGTGTGGAGAGTCAGTTAGGGTAGATGGTCAGGGGAAGCACAGTATGGACCTCAGTTGTGGCCCAGTGTGCTGTGCTCTGTGATGAGGGCTTGTACTCAAAAGGACTCTGTTCCAACCCAAAGACCCAGGGTGCAGACACAGGAGGGTGGGAAGGAGGACGGGGGTCCAGAACATGATCCGGGCTGCAGGGAAATCATGGTGAGAGCCATTGTCTCATTCAGCCAGTAGGGATATACAGGACAGAAACACATGAGCAGTGGGTGCTATACATGAATAAGAGGTGAGCACCCATCCAATGAGATCAGGATCATGTAGGACTCCAGCATCACTTCCAAATATTAGGTCCCAGAATTCATGTTCACTCCTGCAGGGTGAATAACAGTGCCACATAGGAACATCATTTGAAGGGTCAAACTGAAGCAAGAAATTCATCACAGTGGATGGGATCACAGCATGACACCAACATGTGGGTGAAGGTGTAGAGACAAAGCCCTAAATACGCAGGTCTCCTGAGGGTCAAACTCTGTACTGGGATCAAAGGGGAGGCAGACAAACAGCAGCTCACTCTGAAAGAAGGTTCCCCTGGAGAAACCACTGCAGCTGAGAAATGATGGCGTTTCCCTGAACATGGGGAGGCCAAGGGTAAGGCCTGTGAGATGTAAAGGGAATGGGAGGAAACACATAACTGCAACCTTGGAAACAGGAGCTGCAGCTGAGCCACCCTGGTCCTCAAGCTGCACCTGTCCAGTGAGGGCTGCACATCAGTGGTGGAGACTGTGTCTGATGCTGAGGAAACAATGGTTAAAATCCAGCCCCGTGAATCTGACACTTGTCTGTGGTGTAAACTTGGGGAGCTGACTTCATTTCTTAGACACTGAATTTGTTCAGCAATTTGATGAGTTTCCACTTGTCCAGGTTGTTGTGAGAATTACAAGAAAATGCTCAAAAACCTAACCATGGAATCCTGGGAAGTACTCAGCTTGTTACTTTTATTGATCTTGGGAGGCCAGAGTAAGCGCCATCAATCATCTGCATGTCACATTCAGCCAACTGAGATTCAGGGAGTTCCAGGGATTCTGCTGGAGATTCCCAGGTGGGTGCACCACAATGAGACCTGAGTGCTCACAGAACCTGCCTCTGTGCAGCAGAGTCAGTGGCTTCTTGTAGGTCCCATTTCTTACTAAAATGCTCCCGAAGACAAAGATGTTTGTGGGCATCGGAGAGTGAGAATTGCCTGACCTGGGAATGTCTCTGCAGGGCGAGGCGAAGTTCAAAGCAGACAGAGATAGAAGGAGAGAGAGAAAATCAATGCTGAGAGAGAATCACTGATCACCTGCCTCCTACATGCCCCACACTGTGGATCTAGCCAGGGCACAGGCATCCTCCCTGTCTGTGAATGGAACCGTGACCTCCTAGTTCATAGGTCCATGAGGAACCACTGAACCATGCCGGCTGTGCTCTAAAAATTCATGATCCAATCTCTCACTCTCTCCTTTGCTCTATGAAATCAATGAAAATGTATTATAAACAAATTAAAATATTTATTGTAAAGGAAAAAATATTAAAACATATTCTAATACAATAAAAGCATTTAACACGCCTGGAAAAGGCTCACCTTATATTCTTTTTTTTTTTTAATTAATTTATTTTTTAAAGAGTGGGAGAGAGATAGAGAGTTAGGAACAATGAGAGAGAAACATCGATCAGCTGCCTCCTGCATGCCCCCCACTGGGGATGTGCCCGTAACCAAGGTACGTCCCCTTGACCGGAATCGAACCTGGGACCTTTCAGTCCGCAGGCTGACGCAATATCCACTGAGCCAAACCAGTTTCTTCTCACCTTAAATTCTTACAAAAAATACAAGTGAACAACAGTGAGGTAGAATGACAAAATTATAGAATATATTTAAGCTAGACGCCCAGTGCACAAAATTCATGCACTCAGGGGGGGATCGCTTAGCCTGGCCTGTGCCCTCTCACACTCCACGAGCCCTCGGGGGATTTCCGACTGACAAAAGTATGTAACACTTATATCCACATAAAGAATTATACAGAAATGTTTGTACCAGCTTTATTAGAAATAACTACATATTTATAAAAATGGACATGATGGTGATATATTCAAAGATAAGAATATCTACCAAGCCCTAGCTGGTTTGGCTCTGGATAGAGCATAGGCCTGCAGACCAAAGGGTCCTAGGTTTGATTCCGGTCAAAGGCATGTACCTTGGTTGAAGATTCCTTCCCAGCCTGGGCCCTGGTGATGAATGATGCAGGAGCCAACCAATCAATGTGTTTCTCTCACATCAATGTTTCTCTCTGTCTTTCCCTGTCTTTTCCACTCTCCCTAAAAATCAATGGAAAAATATCCTCGGGTGAGGATTAAAAATATCAACAAAAAGAATATCTAGCAAAAAAAGAAATGTTACTAACATATCTTTAATAAATCTCCAAGAACTTGTGAAATATAAATTAAAGCAGAAAAATATTTAGAAAAACAAAGTTCTTTAATAATATGGAATGTAAATCCCTGGGTACTAGGAAAGTTGTGAAGAACAGATACAGATTAAATGAGGTCATGAAAGAAGTACACAGTAACTGATATGGTCAGTATTATGAGTGTAATGATGGATTCAGTTTCAAGCACATGTAAAGATTTATGAAACATTATACTTAACACATGCAAATTACTCATCACAGCTGTTAAAAGAATGGTTCAAGATAAAACAAATGTACGTTCACCTATTTTGGAACAACAGATTTGGCAATGCTATATTCAATCCACATACTTCTGCCCTCTGGGAGAGAGAATCATCTCAGTGACAGAAAATACAACAATGAAGAACGTTCACCCAAACCCACTGGAATGATGCGGTCTCAAAAGCCACATCCCTTTGTCTTCATCTTTGTTCTGCTGCCAGAGCACCAATGGCTCTGATGGGAACATCTGAGAAGCTACAGGAACCCACAAAACCTCTTGATTATAATCAATGCCAATGACCGCTCCACCGAAGATAAACGTGCCAGGAGTCCCTCAGATCTGTGTACACACTGCTCCTGTAGTCTTTTCCTCAAAAAAAAAACTGAGTGCAGGTTTAGATGAAGCCCATTCCATCTACTAGGCTGCAGTGTGGATCAACAACAATTAGGTTAGTGTTTCTGCAGTGAAAGGGGTTCCCCTCACTGCAATGGTTCTCCAACCAGTGACCATCACCCTTGGAATTGAAGGCATTAGGGCACATGGCCCTCTGCAAGCCTGGAGCAGGAGGTTCCCTTCAAATGCCTTAACATCCTCTAAAAACAAAAAAAAAAAATTCACGCTGCTCCCAGACATACTTGAGGTTGTCACAGCTACCCCCTTTGGAATGATCTGTGTCTCAAAGCATCCATCGCACATGAGGATTACAGTCCACAGTGTTTAGTAGGAAAATTATGGGAAACAATGTAAATTTGGCAAAAACTGCTGAGCTAATTTCTAAGTCTTGCCTCAATGACAAAAATGTTGGAGACCACATAAAACTTTTTCATATCATCGTGCTTGGAGAGCTGAGATCTCCTTATAAACTAATCCACACAGTAAATAAACACTAAGATTAAAGAAGTCTTATGAAAAAGCCTTCATTATTTTGCAAAAAAGAGACCTGAGACTGGCATTTCTCCCACTGATGACTTAGGCACTCAATTAATTTATTACTAGCATCTAGGAAAAATGTGTTCCTGAAAATGGCAGTCCTTCTGCAACATTATATTTACTGGGGCGAACAGTAATCAGTCCTATATTGGCAATTCATAACAGGGAAACAAAAACTAAGGGCTCAGGTATTCCTAATTTTCTTCAACAAATTAGACAACAGAGTTAGTTTCCCTGGGCACATGAGGATGGTGATTGATGCCATATTCAGGGGCCTTATAGGTGGTTCAGGTGAAATACCTTCAGCAACAGAACTATGCAGTGACATAGATCTGGCAAGACATCTCTGTATGTTAAAAAGTCAACATAATTACATAGTGTTCCAACATAAAAGCAAACACATACAACAGCAAAAACACTTACGGGAACTTTACATAATATAGGTGAGATACAACTCAGAAAAATGAGGATTCACAAATTTTCTTGTACTATTATTAAGTCCTATCTAAGAAACGACATTTCCTACGCATCTAAGAAATTTCTCTCGTTTGGACTCTTATGTGGAGAGCGAATTTAGAATTATGCCTGAGACAATCTGCAGGCACACATAATGGCTTTCTCCAGTGTGAACTCTCTTATGATAATGGAAAACACTCCTACTTTTAAAAGATTTTCCACATTCACTGCAGTTATTTATTTATTTTATTTTATTTTATTCAGTCTGTAGTGAGTTTCTTTCTAGGCCAACAGTTCTTTTGAGACCCAATTTCAATGTCACACAGTTCCTTATGTGTACATGTCAGCCATGACATTTCAGTTCTGGATGGTGGACAAATGGTGGTAATGCTGGTCTGACCCTCTCTGGTTTGGTCCTGGGCAACCTGTAGTGACGCACAACTGTTAACTTCCAGTATGGCAAGGTGATGTCAGCGTCTTCCATCTCTTGACTGCTTCTCTTCTGTCTTGATGGCTGGAGTAGTCCTGTCAATTCCTCTGTGTTGCTGGAATCCACATGGTCTCGGAGTTGTTTTCTGAAAATATACAAACATATTCTCGACCAAAAGTTAATAAAGGAATATTTTCTATAAATTTGACTTGGGATCCTATTTCATTTTTTGCCCAAATGATTTTCCTCTGGCTTGTTTTGACATCTTGTGTGTTTTTCAGGGGTGTCTTGCTTTTAGCTTTACAATTAATTTTCTAAAGTATTAATTTTCTAGATGTAATTACTTACAGGATATTTTTCCTTACATGATATTCTTCTACTACCCCCCCTTTTTTTGATTTAAATATTAGGATGCTTTTGAAAATTTTATAATGTAGTCTTGATGGCTTTTAAATTTTAATGTTTAACACTATAATATTACTGTTTTAGGTTCATTACATGGTATGCATTTTTATCATGAGATGAACTACCAATAAAAATTTTAGTTAACATTTTAGGAACACCTTTTTGTCTAGTACAATTAATTTTTCTAGAATATTCGCTTGTTTCAACTAGCCAATTTAAATTTGCCTGAAAACTTGACTACTATTTTACTGTCAAATTTATTACTCTAACAACAATCTTATTTTACCCTGTAAATATATATTTTTTAATATATATATATTTTATTAATTTTTTACAGAGAAGAAGGGAGAGGGATAGAGAGTTAGAAACATCGATGAGAGAGAAGCATCGATCAGCTGCCTCTTGCACGCCCCCTACTGGGGATGTGCCCGCAACCAAGGTACACGCCCCCGACCGGAATCAAACCCGGGACCCTTGAGTCCGCAGGCCAACACTCTATCCACTGAGCCAAACCGGTTAGGGCACCCTGTAAATATTAGTGGAAAGGATTATTTGCCTTCTTGAGTAGGTCCTGAGCATTCCTGGTGGTAGGCTGGATTTAGATATCATAAACCCACTTCCCCACACCATGGGTACAAGACAACTCAAACAATTCTTGTTGCAGTGAGAGGGCATCTGCTGTGGACCAAGTCTCTGTCGGTCACCTGAGTCCTGATCTGGGCTGGGCATGGGAAGCACGAAGCCACATTCACTGCATTTATAAGGCTTTTCTCCTGTGTGCACTGTCTGATGATATTGGAGAGTATCGTTCCTTGCAAAAGATTTTCCATATTCACTGCAATTATAATGCTTTTCTCTTGTATGAACTCTCTGATGCCAATGAAGGGCAGTGCTCTGGGTAAAAGATTTCCCACAGTCAATGCATTTATAAGGCTTTTCTCCTGTGTGAATTCTCTGATGATATTGAAGACGAATGCTCCTTGTAAAAGACTTACCACATTCACTGCATTTATAAGGCTTTTCTCCTGTGTGAACCTTCTGATGACAATGAAGTGCAGTGCTTCTTATAAAAGATTTCCCACATTCATTGCATTTCTAAAGTGTTTCAACTCTATGAAGTCTCTGATGCTTACGAAGGCCACGACCACGTGTAAAAGATTTCCCACATTCACTGCATTTACAAGGCTTTTCTCCTGCATGAAGTCTCTGATGATAATAAAGTTGAGGTTTAGTTTTAAAAGATTTTCCACATTCATTGCACTCATAAGGACTTTCTCCAGTGTGCACTCTCTGATGATATTGGAGACCAGAGCGACTTGTAAAAGACATTTCACATTCACCACATTTATAAGGCTTTCCTCCAGTGTGCACTCTCTGATGATATTGGAGACGATATATACTTGCAAAAGATTTCCCACATTCACTGCATTTATAAGGCTTTTCTCCTGTATGAACTATCTGATGCCTATGAAGGAAAATCCTATGTGAAAAACATTTCCCACAGTCACTGCATTTATAAGGCTTTTCTACTGTATGAACTCTCTGATGATTATGACGTTCAAACTGAGTGATAAAAGATTTTCCACATTCATTGCACTCATAAGGCCTTTCTCCAGAGTGTACTCTCTGATGGTATTGGAGACCACTGCTACTTGTAAAAGACTTTCCACATTCACTACATTTATAAGGCTTTTCTCCAGTGTGAACTCTCTGATGACATTGGAGACCACTCATCCTTGAAAAAGATTTTCCACATTCACTACATTTATAAGGCTTTTCTCCTGTGTGCACGCTCTGATGACGAAGAAGGTCACGGCTCATGATAAAAGATTTTCCACATTCACTGCATTTATAAGGCTTCTTTCCAGTGTGAAAACTTTGATGATAATGGAGACCACTGCTACCCTTAAAAGATTTCCCACATTTATTGCATTTATAAGGCTTTTCACCTGTATGAAGTCTCTGATGTTTACGAAGGGAAGGCCTACGTGTAAAAGAATTCCCACAGTCACTGCATACATAAGGCTTTTCTCCTGTATGAAGTCTCTGATGATTATGAAGTTGAGACTGAGTGATAAAAGATTTTCCACATTCATTGCATTCATAAGGTCTTTCTCCAGAGTGCATTCTCTGATGATATTGGAGACTACTGCTATTTGTAAAAGACTTTCCACATTCACTGCATTTATAAGGCTTTTCTCCAGTATGAAATCTCTGATGACGACGAAGGTCACCGCTAGTGATAAAAGATTTCCCACATTCACTGCATTTATAAGGCTTCTTTCCAGAGTGAAAACTTTGATGATAATGGAGGCCACTGCTACTCTTAAAAGATTTCCCACATTCACTACATTTATAAGGCTTTTCTCCAGTATGAACTCTCTGATGACGACAAAGATTACTGCTGCCAGTATCTTCCTCACATTCTTTTCTGGTGTAAAAATATTTTCTCCTTTGAAACATCAAACCACCCTTGGAAATATCATTTGGCCTGTCCCTGGTCTGATCAGACTTTAGGTGGAGATGACCTGACCAGGAAAGTGTGCCCTGCCCAACCACCCCACAGGTGAAATGATTCTGGGACACATTGAAATTGCAGTTCTTTGCAAGTGACATCCTCTCCACGCTCCTAATGAAAGTGTTCTCTCTCACATGCTGCTGCTGAAATTTTGCACTGAAATAAAATTGTTTTGCACAGGCCCCACACCTCAGCTGTATCTGTCCATGCTGTGTTCCCTGCAGCCCAGTCAAGTGGAAAATCCTTCTCAAGACGAGTCCACAACTCTCACAGGGGTGGCGCTTCTGGAAAGTCAAGGCTAACTTGGGATTCCTGCCCTGTGACACTCTTACAGAAGCGTTCTGTTCCGTCGGTACCTCCGCATTCTCTGCTCCACAGCAACAACCTGAACAAAAGTAAGTGCTGGTGAAGTACATGTTGATCTTATGAAATCAGATTATTTTTCAGAAAATCGTTTCCCTGTCATGACTAGGCATGATTCCATAGAATGATTTTCAAGACAAGTGAGTTGAATTCTAAGGAAAGAGCTGTTATACATTAGCTGGCCTAAAAGGTCAGTCAACGGTGGAAATCTCACCAAAATAGGAACAAAAGCTTAGGGTGGGAAACAAAGAAGACAAGAAGGCTTTACTCATTGTTCCTCCACGAACGGCTTCTTTTAGGACCTTTCATGCTGGGGACCTGCATCTGTGTAGGACAATTTGCATGTGCTGAAACCCATACAACACAATTGTATTGAAGCACAGGATGTTCAAGGTCAATATAATAATACGTCTGCACTTCAAAGTTCTGCAGGCATGGACCTAGGTTGCTTTGCAGTAAAGAGGGACCTGTGAAACAGGTAGAGGGACAAGGTCTAGAGAGATTAAAGTTATCTGAGGGCATGGAATCTGAGTAGAAATGGTCATTATTACACCTGACAAGCAGGCAAAGTGTCAACAATAAGAGAGTAGAAGCAAAACTGGATGAGGAATGGGTCACGGAAACGAAATACTTTTAAAAAAAAAAATGGGTTCCTAGTTATGACTTTAACAAAGCCCTGGTGTCATAACCATCCCAAGAGGCCTTCACCAAGGCAAGACCGCTTTTGGGTCTACCTTGTCCTTCATAAAATCATGTTTCTTCTGTGATTGCACAAATGATTCTTCCCCATGAATCCCAACTAAGTCGAACATGGGATTCAGATGATATAAATGCAAAAGTAAAACCAAATAGATGTATGGGGAGAACTGTTATAGAACTACAAAGCACAACAGAGATCATGTGGAGAAAAATCTATGTGAGTGATATCAGCAAGATGTCAGAACAAGAAGGCAGGTCTCCATGAACAAAAACAACTACAAGGGGTTAAGAGTACAATGAAACCCTGGCCGCTTTTACTCAATGGTTGGAGCGTCAGCCTCTACACCGAAGGGTGGAGGGTTTGATTCCTTATCAAGGTTACACACCTGGGCTGAGGTTAGCTCCCTGCCCCGCCTGGTGGGTGAGAGAGTCAACCAGTCAATGTGTTTCTCTCACATCATTGTTCCCCACTCTCTCCCCGCTCACTCCTTTGCACTCTCTCTGGAATGCACCGTGGTAAACACACAAGTGAGGATTAAAAAAAAGGAGTGCAATTAAACTAAAAATAATTCAGTAGAGAAAAAAAAGGGGTGGGGGAGCTGAATTACAAAGAGATGACCAGAGTGGGTTAGCAAACATATTTAGCTAGAGTCAATGTGGGTGCCCTGTCCAGAGGTCATGGAATGTTCAAGGCCAATCTGAGCTTGGGAATCTAATCAGAGTGTTCAAGCCTAATTTGCTATACACAGTCACAAAAGCAAGGGCACAGCAAGCTATACTAGTCATTGTGCAGGCGTGCGCTTCTATAACCCAAAGACTAATGTCACTATTTTGAAAGATGCTTCTTTGGTCTAACTCGGTATAAAGTATGTTACTGACCAGGCAGTACACACCTGCTTGGTTGGATTGCTGCGTTTGCAATGGCTGTCATGTTAGCAGCAGCTACTTAGTAAGGCTCCTAGGCTGGCTCCTACATTGGGGGCTGCTTCATAGGGAAGACACAGTGTTAACCAGCCAGCATGCAGCTCTCAATTTTATGGACTACTGTGTAGGACTTCACTTTTAAGAACTGTTTTCTCTAGTGGCTCCTTGGTAGCAATGGTTACATGGACTGCAATAAGGACTCCCTTATATACCCACCGCTTCCCATAGCTTCTCAATCTAATACCCAGCGTCCATAAATGTCAAGTTCCTGGCAGAGAAGGACCTGTGTTCTCACAGTCAAAACAAGGATCAGAGTTTCCTCCATCACTCAATGCTCCTGTAATAATGTTGACCCTATTGGCCTGCTCTGTGAAAAACTCTGACCATTTCTGTATTTGTGAATCACAGAAATCTGTGCAACGTTTGTGAACTCTCCAAGGTCTACTTAATGAGCGGACCCATGATATTTATCAGCATGCATCCCAAAAGAAATCCCTTTGGCAACAACCTATCCCAGGAATAAAATAAAAAGCAATATGTTCTCAAAGTATTTGCCACCAAAGCCTCTAAAACCATCCCTTGTCATTAAAAAAATAATAATTTGCTGCCAAAGCCACTGTGGACCCATAGACATTTTGTTATTGTAACCTCAGCTCATGGAGCTTCAAGGATACTAGGCTACTGGGACTTTCTCAAATCTGAAACAACAACCCACCCAGTCAAAACCCTTGATTCCATATGCCAATGAATGTATTTCTTGAGCTACAATTGATCCTACAGTTGAAGGGAGTCACTGCTTCATCAAATGCATAGACATCAACAGCGGACTAAAAACAAGGACACTATCTACTAATCGATACCAAATAAATGGAGAGTACATACAGCCCGATAAAGAAGCCAAAATATTTACCTTTTAAAAAGTTTTGAGAGCTACAAGAGAACACAAATAGAACCAACATAATGAAGAAATGAACACAGAACAAGAGGAGAATATCGGATAGACAGAAATCATAAAAACGAATGAAACAGAAATGTTGGTGTTGCACCTACAAGGAATAAAATGAAAAATGAAATAAAGAGTATCAAAAGCAGACATAAAGAAAATGTGCTGTCCACGACAAGTCACTAGAAATCATGCAGATGGAAACAAGAAAAATAAATTGAAAGAATACAGCAAATTAAATTAAGTAAAACCATAAAGTTAACCTATAATTTGCATTATGGGAATCCCAGGAAACACTAAGGGTGTTGGTCATGGAACAAGACAGACAGAAAGAAAAAAAGGGGTGGGGGGTGAGAAGAAGAGGGTAGAAATTTCATTTTTTAAAAATAAGTTGAAACCGACTTCTATAATATGAAAAAACAAATGTACACAATCAAGAATGTGCACTCTCACAGGTCCTTGTATGGATTCAATGCAAACTGTACTTCCTCAAGAAATGTTATAGTAAGATGGGAAACAATAAAAATCTTAGAAGAGAGGAGGAACCAAGATGGCGACAAAGGTAAACAACTAAGCTGCCGCCTTCCACAATAATTTCAAAACTACAACTAAAAGACAAAACGTCTACCACCCAGAACCACGGGAAAGCTAGCTGAATGGAAGTATTACAGCTGAGGAGGAAAGAGAAAGGAACACAAACACTGAGAAGCTGAGGTGCGGAGGCGCACGAATCGGGCTGGTGGCTGGCGACTGGGCACGCGGCTTTTTTTCAGCCCGAGGGGAGACAGGCTCCCGATTGCTCTGAGGTCCAGTTTCTGGGGACACGTGGGGGACCCAGACGCCTACAGGGAGAAGCTGAGCTGTCGGCTATCGGGTCGGAAGATGACAGTGACTTTTTTGCAGAGGTGTGCCAAGTAATCATTGTTTGCTGCGCTGGAGCGCGGGACGCAGGGACATGGAGACGCAGAAAGGCGGAGACGGCTGACAGCAGCCATCGCCGTTTGCCACGCCCTAGCTTAGTGATGCCCTGAGACCCCGCCCCACTCTCAGACCCAGCCCCACACATTCTGCAAACCCACCCAGGCTCCACACAGCGGCTTTAGCATATAAATGGCCTTTCTGTGGAAGCATAACCAAATAAACTGCAGCTCTAGTCAGACTGCTCCAAAACAGTCAAACCCCAAGCAAACAGAAGAAAACTGTAGTTCTTGCTGTAGCTCCTGCTGGGTGGCCTCAGACAGTAGCTGACCTGCACCCCATTGGAGATCCAGCAGGTAGGGTATCTAGTGGTCGGTGTAAGACGACACCAGATTTCAACTACTCTCATAAGGGACACATTCAAGAGGCAGACTCAGTGAGCACCAAAGCCTTACTGGAACAAGTCCCGCCCCATAAACATGTCTCCAGCACAGCAATTCTTCCAATATAGACACAGCGGGTCCTCACAGCCAATTGGCCTGGAGGTCAATTCCTCCCAGTGACACCAACAACAATCAAGACTTAACTACAACAAGGCTGTACACACAGTTCACAAAGGGGTGCACCAAGAACATCCACCTCAGGTAACTGGGAGGCTGACTCATTGAACCAATAGGACACCTCGTAGACGAAGCTACCCTACCAACTCAGGGAAGCAGCGAAAATGAGGAGGCAAGGAAACAGATCACAAAAAAAGAAATGGAGGAGAACAAATGACTGGACATAGAGTTCAAAACCACAGTTATAAGGTTTTTCAAGAATTTCCTGGAAAAGGCTGATAAATTTAATGAGACCCTCGAGGATATGAAAAATGACCAACTAGAAATTAAACATACACTGACTGAAATAAAAAATATTATACAGAAACCCAACAGCAGACTATAGGAATGCAAGAATCAAGTCAAAGATTTGGAATACAAAGAGGCAAAGGACACTCCTCCAGAGAAACAAGAAGAGAAGAGAATTCTGAAAGTTATAGATAGTGTAAGAAGCCTCTGGGACAACTTCAAGCGTACCAACATCAGAATTATGGGGGTGCCAGAAGAAGAGAGAGAGCAAGACGCTGAAAACCTATTTGAAGAAATAATGACAGCCAAAACCAGTTTGGCTCAGTGGATAGAGCGTCGGCCTGCGGACTCAAGGGTCCCTGGTTCGATTCCGGTCAAGGGCATGTACCTTGGTTGCGGGCACATCCCCAGTAGGGGGTGTGCAAGAGGCAGCTGATCGATGTTTCTCTCTCATCGATGTTTCTGACTCTCTATCCCTCTCTCTTCCTCTCTGTAAAAAAAAAAAAAAAAAAAAGAAAGAAAGAAATAATGACAGAAAACTTCCCCCACCTGGTGAAAGAAATAGATTTACAAGGCCAAGAAGCGCACAGAACCCCAAACAAAAGGAATCCAAAGAGGACCACACCAAGACACATCATAATTAAAATGCCAAGGTCCCTGGGTCCGGGTGAAACTGGATACCGGGACTGGGTGAGGCCGTGTGCCCCTGGGTCCGGGTGAGGCCACGCGCCCCTGGGTCCGGGTGTAACTGGATCCCGGGTCCGGGTGAGGCCATGTGCCCCTGGATCCGGGTGAGGCCGAGTCCTGGGTCCAGGTGAGGCTGCGCGCCCCCGGGTCCGGGCAAGGATGCGTGCCCCTGGGTCCGGGTATAGCTGGATCCCGGGTCCGGGTGAGGCCATGCGCCCCTGAGTCCGGGTGAAGCCGTGCCCCTGGGTCCGGGCGAGACCAAACCAGGGGGAGTCAGACCTACATTACCACCATTTGTCCACCATCCAGAGCTGAAAAGTCAGTGCCGACATGTACACATAAGGAACTGGTGGACATTGAAATTGGGTCTCAAAAGAACTGTTGGTCCAGAAAGAAACTCACTACAGACTGATTCATTTGCCTGTCAGCATAACTATTATTGCTCATCTCACATTCAGTTCTTACAAGTATATTTCTAGTAACACATGATCTCGCTCATGTAGGGGAAATGATGAACAACATAGACTGATGAAAAAGAACAGACCCAGAAACAAGGAGGCATTGATTGGACTGTCGGGCCTCAGAGGGAGGGTAGGGAAAGGTGGGGGTGGGAGGGAGAGATCAACCAAAGGACTGTGTGCATGCATACTAGCCTAACCAATGGTTGGGGACAACAGGGGGGAAGGGGCATCCGTGGGAGGGGTGTGGGATGGGAATGAAGGGATGAGGACAAATATGTGACACCTTAATCAAGAAAGAAATTAAAAAAAATAAAAAATAATAAATAAATAAATAAATAAATAAATAAAATGGCAAGGTCAAGAGACAAAGAGAGAATCTTACAAGCAGCAAGAGAAAAACAGTTACCCAAAAGGGAGCACCCATACATTGTCAGCTGATTTCTCAACAGAAACTATGCAGGCCAGATGGGAGTGGCAAGAAATATTCAAAGTGATGAATAGCAAGAACCTACAACCAAGATTACTCTACCCAGCAAAGTTATCATTCAGAATTGCAGGGCAGATAAAGAGCTTCACAGATAAGAAAAAGCTAAAGGAGTTCATCACCACCAAACCAGTATTATATGAAACTAGAGGCCCGGTGCACGAAATTCGTGCATGGAGAGGGGGGTGTCCCTCAGCCCAGCCTGTACCTGTCCAATCTGGGACCCCTCGAGGGATGTCCGACTGCCCGTTTAGGCCCGATCCCACTGTAATACATATATAATACTTTAAACAATAAAGAATAGTTAAAAATATGTTTAAAATATCCATAGTACACAACACAATCTACAAATTAAATGCAATCCTGAGGATAATTCCTATGGTATTTTACAAAGAAATGAAAAGAGAATCTTGAAATATATGGAACCAAAAAATGAGAATAGCAAAAACAATCGTGAGTGAGAACAAAGCTGGTGGCATCACACTTCCTGACTGCATTTTAGAACAAAGAGAAAGCAAGCAGTGTGTTTCTGGAGAAACACAGGCACATACATCAACTGAACAGACCAGAAAACAGAAAAATAAACCCAGGCACATCCTTTCAAGTAATCTCTGACAAAGCTGCAAGACACAGAAGAAGGGAAAGATAGTTTCTTCAGTGAATGGTGCTGTAGAAATCAATACTCACGTGTAAACACAACAATACTGGACACCACTGATAAAATGTAACTCAACCTGCATGACAGAAATGAATGTCAGCCCTAAAACGAAAAACTCCTCAGGACAATCTAGAGAAAAAGTTTTGGAGGTTTGTATTGGACAGAATTTTCTGAATGTGACACTAATCACCACACAAAATAGAGAAAACAAACAGTCCAGATTGCAACAAATAAAGAAAAAAAGCTTCTCAGCACAACAGCAATAAACACAATGAAATGAAAGGAAATCTAAAGAAAAAATGAAAATACTTGCAAATCATATGAAGGAATCGCTTGGAGAGATTGTGGATTCAGTTCTGATCAGCATAATAAAGCGAATATTGCAATATGGAAAGAAATTCATGAAAATATTTACAGTTCCCAGGGAATAATGAAGGTACGTTAATACCATAGTGCAGGCTAATAACAATGCAATGACTCTGTCTTAAAAGCAAACTCGATATCACTTCATTACAAATACATTATTCTAAGCACTAGTAAGAAGCATCTGAGCTGCTAGAAACATGGTGGTACTAGACCTGCTGAAGGCAGGGTTGTCAAAAACATGGACTTTGTAGAAAAGCAGGTGTGGGAGAGCACATGCAAAAATATGTGTTCCTTTAAGTCATAAGCAATTAATATATAAAATATACAAGGTCTTCAAAAGAATGTTTAAACAAAAAATACAGTTATTAACCAAGATAAGGATGTAGAAACAATTCTTCAAAAAATAGGTACAAGTGACCAACAGAAATATAGAAAATGCTTTCCTCACAGAAAAAAAGTGGAATCCCTCAGGCTTCCTGCAACACTACCAACCACAAGTCCTTCCCTGTGAACTTAGTACAGCGGGGAGAACTGGGACTTCAGGAATAGAAGGGAGCATGGAAACAGACCCACCCTCCCCAGGGAGAGCAACTACCCAGGAAACTGGAAAATCAAGCAGAACCACAGTCTACATGGGAGGACACAGCACACCCTGGGGGATGGGGCCTGGGAAATCCCAAAGCCAAGTCCAAGTAAATGGTGAGAGTGAGGGTCTTACCCAGCGAGGATACAAGTTCAAAGTTCTCCAGCATCACATTCAGGTACAGCTGTCTCTGACCCTCATCAAGGAGGCTCCATTCCTCCCTGGAGAAGAACAGGGCAATGTCCTCAAAGGTCACACCAACCTGTCAGAATTGCGACAGTTGAAACCAGCGCTATCTCTCTGAGAACCAGTAATTGTACTACTTACACACCTTCCCCCCCTCAACCTCCTCCAGGGCACCCGGTTAGTGTGGACACCAGGCCCTAATGCCAGTGCAGGCTGCTCTCTCATCACAGTCCCATTATTCACTGGGACTGCCCTCAGCAGAGCAGCTGGGTTGGGTGGGAAGGACTGGGGAAGGGGAGGGGAGAGAGCAATGCCATTTAAGGTCTGGGCGATGCCTGCAGGGCCCCAGCCTTCCCGGCAAAGCAATTCCACTGCAGTCCCCTAGATCATGCCTCCAAGACACAGCCAAGCCTGGGTTTATGCTTCGCCTTTCAGTCCCCACACCAGGTCCCGGGGACCATCAGCTCACACTTCCTCCAGATGTGCACACCACTGGGTAACCTTTAACCTCTTCCCATCTTCAGTGCCCAGGTTCACTCCCTCAGCTCTGCCCCCTTCCTGCTCCAATGCCACTGGATCTCGCTGGACTCATCCATGAACTTGGCAAATGGCATTCACAGAGAGCTTGTCTACCAGGAGGATCCAGAACCATCCCAGGCCCCTGAGGGACCCCACAGCCGGGAAAGCCCCGATGAGGCTGTGACGTCCTCCCTGCAGCCTCTGATCTGTCCGCCAATCCTCACAGCCCACACCCTCAGGGAACCTCAGATGCCAGTCAGCCCTGTCCTCTCCGCCCTGCACTGGCTGTGCCTCAGAAGCCACAACGCTCCTCTCTCCCCTCCGCCTTCCTCACGGTCCTCCACGCGGACTGAGCTGCAGGACGTGACAGATGCCCCCGGGCTGTGGTGTCTGTGAAGGAGGAAGTGAGGCCCGGGAGAGTGGAACTCACCTCAGCACGTTTCCTCAGCGCGGGCGCCGCCATTGCACTCTGTGGGCCGAGCGGGGCGGGAGCGGCTGGAGTAGAAGCCGCTGCAGGAATGGCGGTGCCGGTCCCGGCCCTGGCGTGGGTTCCGGCGGCGGCTCCGAGCTTCAATCCCCAGTGTGAGCTGTGAGCACCACTGCAGGCTCCCACCATTGTTGTGGGCGCGGAACACCACTCTCCACCTTCTCCACAGGAGCGGAGACTTGGAAAACCTGACCGCCTCAGACACAGATCTGAGAACAGAAAATCCCGCCAGGAGGCTACCGGTCCCGCCCTCAGAAATAACCAAACGGAAATGCCTTCTCTGAGCTCCCATTGGCTCAGCCTGCTAACATTCCATGCGTGGCCTTCTGGGTAATGTAGTTTCTCTGCTCCAACGCCAGGATCCAGTGTTTCTCAGTTGAATCTAGGACTGGATTTAAGGGCTGATAGCCCAAGAACACACCAGGGATACTAAGTGTCCTCTAGCACCTTCAGGGAAGGTGATATTTGGGGCAAAAACAAATGCACTTTTGAGCAATAGCTCCCCATAAATTCCTCCATAAAATACAAACAACATTGAGGTAGAATGACAAAATTATGGAATATCTATTTATAGATCTCTCTATATAAGATGTCAATATGCTAAGTGTCAAACTATCTGGGTAATGATGTCCAGTAGTAACACCTGGCTTCTTATCCCTGGCAATGACTAGCCTCAGGAGGAAACACATTACACAGTAACCAAATGTCTCTGAAGTGTTTTCCTGTGCCTCATGTCATTTGATCCTCACAGAAGTCCTGGAGTAGGTAGATAGGACACTCAATGGAATCCTGTCATTAGCCAGAAAACGTAGATTTAGAAAGCTTAGAAAGTTGACCTGACTGAAAAGAAGTAAGAATTGGTGGATCTTGAAAATGACTTCAGGTTTTTGCACTGCACAGAATATAGTTAAACACTGCTGAAGTTAAATATTTTACCCTTTGTTCTCCCTGTGTAATCTATAATAATAATGTGCTTCGTGTTGATGTTTATTGCTCTGTTGCTGACAATTACCTGAAAGAAAAGTTGGGTTGCTTCACTGGGCTAGAAAAAGTTGAGCTACATCAGAAACCAGGTCTAATTACGCAAATTTGTTCTATATGTATAAAAGGCTAAGCTGACTCGCGCATTGGCAATACATATAAAGCTCTTGTTGGTGCCAATCACATGCGAGTTTCAATCTGTCATTGTCAATTGTGAATTTGGTTGTTTTTGTTGACATTTTGAAGCTGAAAGAAAGCAGCAGCGGTGCATGGAAATAAGAATGGAGATTAAATTCGATGATGATAATAGTGATCCGGGTAGATATAATTATCACCATGTAACCATAGTTGCCATCATATTCAGAAACGAAGATGGAGGACCTCCTCTTGAAAAGGACTCATTCATTGTAAACCAGATCCCAATAATCTGAATGACACTAACATGAAACAAATCAGTATCCTGTTTCCTACATTAGATGCAATGACGTATCCTATTCTTTTCACACATGGTGAAAAGGGCTGGCAAATAAATCTTACATTAGGACTCAGAGACGACAGTGTAATCAACAATAATATTAGATTCAGTGGATGATGCTGAAAAAAAACCTTTCCCATCGAATTTCTTAAAAAAATATTGCTCCTTCAGCAATGATGTGTCATAAACTAGAATTGAAAGTAGGTGCAATGATCATGCTACTAAGAATCTCAATAGTAAACGGGGTCTTTGTAAGGATATTAGATTTATTATTGAGATTGTGACCTAACATAATTGAAGCTGAAATATTAACAGGATCTGCGGAGGAGAGGTTTTTCTGATTCCAGGAATTGATCTGCCCCCATCTGACACCGGCCTCAGTGTTAGAATAAGTTTAATCAATTTATCAGTCATTGTTTTGTTTTAATCAATATTGTCATTCTATCTTGTTTAAGTTTTTATGTTTTTGTTCTTTATATATCCTTTGTTGCTATATCATGTTATTGTTTATTAATCAATTCATATATTATTTTCATGTACACTTTACTAATTCCCTTTTATCTCTGACACTTTTATTATAGAGAAAAGGCTAACAGCGATATGAAAATATTGCTTCCAATTAATTTCCTTACAATGGGAATAAATTTGTGCACTGGGCCACTAGTTTTTAAATAAACAATGATTGGCCAAAGAAAATATTATCTAGGATAGCTATCGCCAACCTTTCAAATCTCACAGAAAACCAGTGGTCTGTGGACCAGCAGTTGGCGATCATTGCTCTAGGATGTGGAGCATGTGAATACCCTACACACTGGTGGAAAAAGGCCAAAAGTTACAATCAGCTTATTTTTATTTTGAAGGAAAAGTGTCTTGATTTTTAAAATATATATTTATTAACTTCAGAAAGGGAGAGATAGAAGCACCAATGAAGAGAGAGAATCACTGACTAGTTGCCTCCTGCACACCGCACACTGGGTTTGAACCTGCAACTCGGGAATGTATCCTGACCTGTAAATACTATACTGCAGGTAAATAATGCAATAATTTTGTCTCAAAAGCAAAGGCAATATAACTTTATTAAAAATACTTCATTACTAAACACTAGTAACTAACATCTGAGCTTGCTAGACTAATGGTGGCAGTAGACCTGCTAACTGCACTGTTGCCAAAAACATGGACTTCTGCTGGGAATCAATTACAGCATGTAATAATTACAAGAGTTTCACCAAAAGGTTGGTGTAGTTTGGGCGGCTCAACAAGGGTGAGTCACATATATACTTTACCTGTTGAAACAGCTAAAGGGCACTTCCTCCAAACCTGAATAGGATTGTTAACTGCCTGATAGCTCAGGGCATTTTATTGCCACCTGTTGGCCAAACACCTGAACATCTGTAGGCTATTACCCAATCCGACAATATCCTTTGATACCCTACCCTTTGAAGTGTATTATCTCCACTGTCCCTTAAGACAAACTGTGTTGAATAAAAGCATGGGTCCTTGGTCAAGGTAAGAGTCTTTAGCTCCATCAGCTGAAGATCCTCTGACCCCCAATGCCTTTCAAAATTATTTGTTGTCCTTGGACTCTTTAATCATCTACACGCAACCGCTTTCTCCAGAATTCTGAACCCTTTGTAAGGCTGGGAAAAGAACCCCGGCAGACTTCATAGAAAAGCTGGCCTACCAGCCATGAAGACAGAAGAGAAACAGTCCAGGGATGGGAGACGCGGACCATGCCGTGCCATACTAGCAGTCAGCAGATGTGCGTCACTGCAGATCGCCCAGGACCAAACCAGAGAGGGTCGGACCTGCATTACCACCATTTGTCCACCATCCAGAACTGAAATATCATTGCTGTTATGTACACATAAACAACTATTGGACATAGAAATAGGGACTCAAAAGAACTGTTGGCCCAGAAAGAAACTCACTATAGACTGACTCATTTGCCTCTCAGCATAACTATTATTGCTTGTCTCATTTTCGGTTCCTATTAAGTGTATTCCTAGTATCACATGAGCTCACTCATCTAGGGGAAAAGATGAACAACATAGACTGAAGAACAAGAACAGCATCGATCAGTCTGTCAGACCTCAGAGGGAAGGTAGGGGAGGGTGGGGACAAGGGAGATAGATCAACCAAAGGACTTGTGTGCTTGCATATGAGCCTAACCAGTGATCACGGACAACAGGGGGATGGGGGCATGCATGTGGGGGGGTCTGGGATTGGAAGGGGGGGGTGATGACAAATATGTGATACCTTAATCAATAAAGTAATAAAATAAAATAAAAAAGAAATAAAAAAAGAAAAGCTGGCCTGGGCGAGCAGTATCTGAGAAGCACAATTAACCACATGCAAAAAGATGTGTTCTGTATGTAATAAGCAATTAATATATGAAATCTATAAGGTAATCAAAAGAATCTCTAACCAAAAAATACAGTTAATAAACAAGATAGGATGTAGAGACAAATCTTCAAATGGTACATACACATGACCAACAGGAATATAGAAAATGCTTTCCCCACTGATCAAGGTGGAATATCTCAGGCTTCCTGTAACACTACCAACCACAAGTCCTTCCCTGTGAACGTAGTACAGCGGGGAGAACTGGGATTTCAGGAATAGAAGGGAGCAGCGGAAACAGACCAACCCTCCCCAGGACAGCAACTACCCAGGAAACTGGAAAGTCAAGCAGTACCACTGTCTACATGGGAGGACACAGCACACCCTGGGAGATGGGGCCTGGGAAATCACAAAGCCAAGTCTAGGTCACTGGTGAGAGTGAATGTCTTACCCAGGGAGGATTGAAGTTCAAAGTTCTCCAGCATCACATTCAGGTACAGCTGTCTCTGACCCTCATCAAGGAGGCTCCATTCCTCCTTGGACAAGTACAGGACAATGTCCTCAGAGGTCACGCCAACCTGTCAGGTTCGAGACAAGAGCTGTCTCTCTCAGAACCAGCCCGGCCTGCACCCTGTCCAATCTGGGACCCCTCGAAGGATGTCCTACTGCTGGTTTACACGGATAGGACCTAAACCGGCAGTTGGGCATTCCTCTTGCAATCTGGGACTGCTGGGTCCAGCCGCTCACCTGCCTTCATGCCTGCCTGATTGCCCCTAACCACTATTCCTGGCAGCCTGCTCGCCCCCAAATGCCTCCCACTGCCAGCCTGGTCACCGGCATCTGCCCCCCGTGCAATCCTGCTCATCCCCAACTGCCCCCTCTTCTGGCCTGCTCGCTCCCACCTTCCCTCTTCACTGTCCTGACTGCCCACAACTGCCCCTTGCTGGCCTGCTCACTCCAAACTTCCCGCCCCCCACTGTCCTGATTACCTACAACTGACCCCTACTGACAGCCTACTTGCCCCCAACTGGCCCCCCTGGTCTGCTTTACCCCCAAATCCCTACCTACCACCAGCCTTATCACCCACAAACTGCCATCCCATCCTGACCTGATCACATCCCAGCAACCCAAGCTCCCAGCCCCTCCTTTTCTTTTTCATTTTTCAGTGCCTCCTTGAGCAGAGGCCAGTGCCAGCTGGAAGCAGGTATCTGGGATTTATTTATCTTATATAATTGAAACTTTATACCATTGAGCCGAGGCCAGGGCTGGCCAGGGCAGGCGGAAAGCTTTGCTTCTTCCATCACCAGGGGCAACCAAAGCCTCCTTTCCCTCCAGCTCCCTGGAGGCCAACATCTTAGTTAATTTGCATACTCGCTCTGATTGACTGGTGCATGTAGCGGAGGTACGGTCAATTTACAGGTTTCTCTTTTATTAGATAGACTAGGCGCCCAGTGCATGAAATTCATGCACTGAGGGTGGGGAGTCCCTCAGCCCAACCTGCCCCCTCTCACATACTGGGAGCCCTCAGGGGATGTCCTACTGATGGCTTAGGCCCGATCCCCACGGGAAGCAGGCCTAAGCCGCAGTCTGGCCTCCCTTTGTGAGAGGCAACCGGGCTGATCAGGGGAAGGCACCAGCCCCATCACGGTGCTGCTGCAGCCACTGCGAGTCACCACAGCCACAAAGGTGTTTTCATCAACAGGGACTCCAGTCCCTTCACCCAGAAAAAATGACAACTTTCTTTAGGCATTTTCAAGATGTGTCTTTCATAGGATATGCATTTCTTTCTTTCTTTCTTTCTTTCTTTCTTTTTCTTTCTTTCTTTCTTTCTTTCTTTCTTTCTTTCTTTCTTTCTTTCTTTCTTTCTTTCTTTCTTTCTTTCTTTCTTTCTTTCTTTCTCTCTCTCTCTTTCTTTCTCTCTCTCTCTTTCTTTCTTTTTTATCCTTGCCTAAGGATATGTTTCCATTGACTTTTAGAGAATGTGGAAGAGAAAGGGAAAGACAGAGAGAAACATTGAAGTGAGAGGAACACTTTGATTGGTTGCCTCCTGCATGAGCCCTGATCTGGACCCCAGCCAGGGAGGAGCCTGCAACCTAGGTACATGTCCTTGATCAGAATCAACCCAGACCCTGCTGTCGCAGGCCGAGGCTCCATCCACTGAGTCAAACTGGCTAGGGCAGGATATGACTTTTCTTAGCCCTCCAGCAGCGGACCTTCAATTTTTTCTCCAGAAGTGTGATGGAAAAACCCTAGATCACCTTTTTGGATTCTTATTACCCAAGTTACTAAGAATATTACCAGCGGCACACAGGAAGCTTAGCCAATGTGCAGTCAGAAAAGGTGTTTCCTCTATAGTTCACACCAATCACGGGCTGTGCCCTGCCCAGGCCTAAAGCCTCTGGCCAAAGCTTTAGGCCTGGGCAGGGGACCTCCAGCTCACTGTGATCGCAGATACTGCTCATTGGGCAGGGGACCCCAGCTCCCTGCAATCCACCACAGGAGCAGACCCCCTTGCAGGAGTGGACCCCAGTTCCCTGCAATCCATCACAGGCTCCTCGCTTGTGCCCAAGGTTGGAAAAGCCTCCGGTGGAGGCTTTCCGGGCCTTGGGCTCAGCCGGACCCCACGCTCCCTGCGATCCATCGCAGGAGCGGACCACCAGTTGCCTGCAATCCATTGCATGCTCCCGGCTCATGCCGAAGGCCAGAAAAAGCTCTGCCAGAGGCTTTCCTGGCCTTGAGCTCAGCCGGACCCCACGCTCCCTGCGATAGATAACAGGAGCGGACGCCCAGTTCCCTGCGATCCATCGCAGGCTCCCCGTTCATGCCCAAGGACGAAAAAGCCTCCTGTGGAGGCTTTCCGGGCCTTGGGAACAATCGGGGCTTGGGTCAGCGCCCGCCGGCAGCGTCAGGTGCTGACCCATGCAGCCTGCCCCATCCGCCATCGGGCTTGGGTCCCAACGGCTGCAGCGGGCGCTGCCCCCTTCCCACGCCATATCTGCTGGGTTAATTTGCTTAGAGCCCGATTGGCTGTGGGCATGGCTGTGGGCGTGGCTTATGGGTGTGGCAACAGTACGGTCAATATGCATATTACTCTTTTATTAGGTAGGATTTCCTTATTAAAATGCACCCAAAGCCCGAAACCGGTTTGGCTCAGTGGATAGAGCGTCGGCCTGCGGACTCAAGGGTCCCAGGTTCAATTCCAGTCAAGGGCATGTACCTTGGTTGCGGGCACATCCCCAGTAGGTTGTGTGCAACAGGCAGCTGATCGATGTTTCTAACTCTCTATCCCTCTCTCTTCCTCTCTGTAAAAAATAAAATATATATTTTAAAAAAAATATATATATATGCCGAAACCAGTTTGGCTCAGTGGGTAGAGCGTTGGCTTGCGGATTGAAGGGTCCCATGTTCGATTCCGGTCAAGGGCATATACCTTGGTTGTGGGCACATCCCCAGTGGCGGGGTGTGCAGGAGGCAGCTGATCAATGTTTCTCTCTCATCAATGTTTCTAGCTCTCTATCCCTCTCCCTTCCTCTCTGTAAAAAATCAATAAAATATATTAAAAATATATATGTATATATATATACACATACATATATATATATGTATATATATATGTATATATATATATATTTTTTTTTTTTAAAAAATAAATAAATAAAAATAAAATGCACCCAAAGGCAATGGTGCTTGTGGGCTTCGGGAAGTGAGAAGGGTCCGACCTGCGAATGTCTCTAAAGTGAGAAGCTGAAGATCAAAGAAGATGGAGAGAGAGGGAGAGAGAAAAAAAAATCAATGCTGAGAGAGAATCATTTATCAGTTGCCTCCTGTATGCTCCACACTCCAAATCTAGCCAGGTACAGGCATCCTCCCTGACTATGAATGGAATCGTGACTTCCTAGTTTACATGTATAAACTAGAGGCTTAGTGAACAAAATTCTTGCATTCAGGGGGATCCCTCAGCCCGGGCTGTGTCCTCTTGCAGTCTGGGAGACCCCAGGGAATGTTGAATTCACATAGGTAAATAACACTTATATCCATATAAAGAATTATACACAGTCCTAACTGGTTTGGCTCAGTGGATAGAGGATTTGCCTGTGGACTGAGGGGTACCGGATCGATTCCGTTCAAGGGCTTGTACCTTGGTTGTGGGCACAACCCAAGTCGGGGATGTGCAGGAGACAGCTGATCAATGTTTCTGTCTCATCGATGTTTGTAACTCTCTATCCCTCTCCCTTCCTCTCTGTAAAAAATCAATAAAATATATATTAAAAATAAATAAAATAAAAAAGAATTATACAGAAATGTTTGTACCAGCTTTATTAGCAATAACCAAATATTTTTGAAATGGACATGATGGTGATATATTCAAAGATATGAATATCCACCAGAGTCCTAGCCGGTTTGGCTCTGGTTGGAGCATAGGCCTGCAGACAAAAGGCTCCTGGGATTGATTCCAGTCAAAGGCACGTATCTTGGTTGAAGACTCCTTCCCACCCCAGGACATGGTCACAGCTGATGCAGGAGGCAACCAATCGATGTGTTTCCTTCACGTCAATATTTCTCTGTCTTTCCCTCTCTCTTCCACTCTCCGAAAAATTCAACAAAAAAATATCCTCGATTGACGATTAACAACAAAAAGAATATCTATCAAAAAAAAAGATGAGTTACAAATACATCTTTTAAAAATCTCCAACAATTTATAAAATAATAATTAAAACTGAAAAATATTTAGAAACAGACAGTTCTTTATTAAGAACAGCAAACAAATTAAACGAGGTCATGAAACAACTACACAGTCACAGATATGATCAGTATTGAGTGCAATGATGGTTTCAGTTTCATGCACATGTCAAGATTTATGAAACACTACACTTAACACATGCAATTTACTCATTACAGCTGTTAAAAGAATGGTTCAAGATAAAAGAAATACACTTTCACATATTTTGGAATAGGTTTGGCAACTCTATATTCAATTCACATACTTATGCCCTCTGAGCAAGTCTCATGTCAGTGACAGAAAATGTAACAAACAATGAAGAACTTCCACACAAACCCACTGGAATACTTACTGGGTCACAAAAGCCACATCTCAGGCCTAAAGACACCCTTTCTTTTCCTCTCAGTTTTGCTGCCAGAGCACCAATGGTTCTGATGGGACCATCTGAGAAGCTACAGGAACCCACAAACCTCTTGATTATAATCAATGACAATAACTGCTGCACAGAATATGAACATGCTGGGAGTTCCTCAGATCTGTGTGCACACCGCTCCTGTAGTCTTTTCCTCAAAAAAATTTCTGGGTGCAGGTTTAGATGAAGACAATTCCATCTAATAGGCTGCAGTCTGGTCAAACAACAATTAGGTCAGTGTTTCTACAGTGAAAGGGGTTCTCCTCACTGCAATGGTCCTCCAACCAGTGACCATCACCCATGGAATTGAAGGCATTAGGGTAAATGGCCCTCTGCAAGAGCTGGGCAGGAGGTTCCCTTCAAATGTCTTAGCATCCCCTGGAAACAAGAAAAAAACTCACACTGCTCCCATACATATTTGAGGTTCTCACAGCTACCCCCGCTTTCGAATGATCTCTTGTCTCAAAACATCCATCTTCACATGAGGACTGGGGTCCACAGTGTTTCCTAGGAAAATTATGGGAAACAATGTAAATTTGGCAAAAACTGCTGAGCTAATTTCTGCACCATAGTCTTGCCTGAACGACAAGAATGTTGGAGACCACATAAAAGTTTTCCACATCACTGAACTTGGAGAGCCCAGATCTCCTTAGAAAATAACACACACAGTAAATAGAACACCAAAATTAAACAAGTGTTAGGAAAAGGCCTTCATTATTTTGCAAAGAATGAGACCTGAGACTGGCAGTTGATGACTTAGGCAATCAATTCTTCACTGCCATCTAGGGAATGTGTGATCGCTTCTCGGCCTTTTGGCTAAGATCAAGTGTAGGGAATGTGTGTTCCTGAAAATGGCAGTCCCTCTACAACATTATGTTTACTGGGGCCAACAGGAATCAGTTTCCCTGGCAACTCATGACAGGGAAACAAGTAAGAACTGAGGACTCAGGTATTCCAAATTTTCTTCAACAAATTAGACAACAGAGTTAGCTTTGCTGGGCACATGAGGATGGTGATTGATGCCATCTCCAGTTACCTTATAGGTTGTTCAGGTGAAATACCTTCAGCAACAGAAATATGCAGTGACCTCGATCTGGCAGGACTTCTCTGTATGTTACTAAGTGCAACGTAAGTAAGTAGTGTTCCAACATAAGCAAACACACACAACAGCAAAAACACTTATGGGAACTTCACATAATATAGGTGAGTACATGTATGAGATATAATTCAGAAAAATGAGGATTCACAAATTTTCTTATACTATTGTGAAGTCCTAAGATACTTCATTTCCTACACATCTAAGAAATTTCTCACATTTGGACTTATATGTGGAGAGCGAATTTAGAAATATGCCTGAGAAATATCTCACATTAATTGCACTCAGAATGTGAACGATCCAATGTGAACGATCTGATGATAATGGAGACCAGTGATCCATCTAAAAGATTTCCCACATTGACTGCATTTATAAGGTTTTTCTCCTGTATGAACTCTCCGATGACTACGAAGTTGAGTGCTACGTGTAAAAGATTTCTCACACTCACTGCATTTATAAGGCTTTTCTCCTGTGTGAACTCTCTGATGTCTACGAAGGTGACTGCTAGTGGTAAAACTTTTCCCACATTCACTGCATTGATAAGGCTTTTCTCCTGTGTGAATTCTCTGATGAAATTGAAGACCATGGCTAGTTGTAAAAGACTTTCCACATTCAATGCATTTATACGAATTTTCTCCAGTATGAACTCTCTGATGACAATGAAGGGCATTCTCCAATGTAAAAGATTTCCCATAGTCACTGCATTTATAAGGCTTTTCTCCTGTATGAACTCTCTGATGATTATGTAGGTGAGAGTTAGTTGTAAAAGATATTCCACATTCACTGCACTCATTGGGCCTTTCTCCAGTGTGAACTCTCAGGTGACAATGAAGTTCAGTGCCAGTGATAAAAGACTTTCCACATTCACTGCAGTGATAAGGCCTTTCTCCAGTGTGCACTCTCTGATGACAAGAATCTTTAGTGCTACTGGTGTAAGCGTTTCCACATTTACTACATTTGTAAGGCTTTTCTCCAGTGTGACCTCTCTCATGACAATGAAGGTTACTGCTACTGGTAAAAGATTTCCCACATTCATTGTACTCATAAGGCCTTTCCACTGTGTGAACTCTCTGATCATAATGGAGGGCACTGCTACAGGTAAAAGTTTTTCCACATTCACTGCTCTCATAAGGCCGTTCTTCAGTGTGCAAAGCTTCAGGATCACCTAGGCTGTTGCTACTGCTAAAAGCTTTCCCATATTCATTCCACTGATAAGGGCTTTCTCCAGTGTGACCTTGCTGTTGATCATGAAAGCTAGAAAATATGGTTAAGTATTTTCCACAATCAGAGCTCACAAAACACTGACTTCCTGCATGGACATCCTTTTCCGGAATAAAATTTTGGTTGCAACTAATGTCTTCCTTACATTGTTTCCTGGTGTCATAATTGTTTCTCCTTTGAAACATCATCTCACACTTCAAAACAGCATTTGGACTGTCCCTGGACATAATAGCCTTTAGGTGGAGATGTCCGGACCCAGTAAGGACACCCTGCCCAACATTCCCGCATGTGAAATGATTCTGGGACACAATGAAATTGTAGCTGTTTGCACGTGAGATCCTGTCCAGACCTCTAATGAAAGTCTTCTCTCTCACATGATGTTGGTCAACTTTTACACTGAAGTAAAACCGTTTTGCACAGGCCCCGCACCTCAACAGTATCTGTCCATATTCTGTTCCCTGCAGCTCAGCCAAATGGAAAATGTTTCTGAAGACCAGCCCACAGCTCTCACAGGGGTGGCTCTTCTGGGAAGACAAGGCTACCTTCGGATTCCTTTCCTGTGACACTCTTACTGAAACGTTTTCTTTAGTGGGTGCCTCCACATTCTCTGCTCCACAGCAGCAACCTGAACAAAAGGAAACGCTGTTGAGGTACATGTTGATCTTATGAAAACAGAGTATCTTCACCACAAATGTTTATATGTCATGAATAGGCCTGATTGCATAAAACAATTTTCAAGACAAATGAGGTATGCTCTGAGGAAATACATAACATGGCCCCAAAAGTCAGTCGATGATGAAAAGCTCACCAAGAAAGGACAGAAGCACAGGATGGGACACAAAGAAGAGAGGAAGGCTCTACTCATAGTTCTTGCAAAAAACAGCTTCCTCTAGTACCGTACATGCTGGCCACGTGAGTCTGTAGAATAATTTAAAGCTGCTCAAAGCCATAAAAATTGATTGTATTAGCCAAAACCGTTTGGCTCAGTGGATAGAGCGTCAGTCTGCGGACTGAAAGGTCTCAGGTCGATTCCGATCAAGGGCATGTACCTTGGTTGTGGGCACATCCCCAGTAGGGGATGTGCAGGAGGCAGCTGATCAATGTTTCTCTCTCATCGATGTCTAACTCTCTATCCCGCTCTCTTCCTCTCTGTAAAAAATCAATAAAATATATTTTAAAAAATTGATTGTATTAGAGCACATGATGTTCAACGTCATTATAATAACACATGTGCACTCCAAGATGCTGCAGGCACGGACCAACATTGGTTTGCAGTAAAGAGAGACCTGTGAAAGGGGCAGAGGTGCAAAGTCCAGAGTTGTCAAAGTTATACGTGAGATGGGAAACCAAGTAGAAATGATCACTATTAGAACTGAATA
This sequence comes from Ia io, assembly GCA_025583905.1. Taxonomy (NCBI): domain Eukaryota; kingdom Metazoa; phylum Chordata; class Mammalia; order Chiroptera; family Vespertilionidae; genus Ia; species Ia io. The sequence goes on along the minus strand of JAJQQW010000021.1, from coordinate 46,315,387 downwards.
GTAGGCAAAGTACCAACGTAAGTACAAACAAGCATAACTGGGTGAGGAATGGGCAACTTTAACCAAACACTGTGTTTCTATCTATGAATGTAACAAAGGCCAGCCGAGAATTCCTCCCTAATGACCGTTGACCAAGGCAAGACTGCCTGTGGGTCCACTGTGTCATTCATAAAGTCGTGTTTCTTCTTTGATGCACAAATGATTCTTCTACTTAAATTCCATTAGAGCCATTGCATGGGATAAATGATGCAAATCTTCAAAGAAAAACAGAAAAGATGGATGGTCAACACTGTGGTAGAACAACAAAGTGTAAATGAGATCACAGACAAAAGACCTATGTGTGTGACACCAGCAAGATGGAAGGATCAGAGATATGAGCATCTTTCCCCACCTCAGTGTAAGTAGACAGCTAGCCATGAACAAAAACCCTATAAGAAATGGGAATAAGAGTACCTTGAGGACAAAATGTATTCCAGAACACAAATAAAGGAGAACTCTACAGAAAGGATGACTGGTAAAGACTGGGTGAATAAACATATTTGAAAATACATAGTCAAAAACAAGGGTCAGAGTTACCTCCAGCAGCCACCTTGCTTCTGCTGTCATTAACCCTAGAGGCCTGTTCTTCAAAAAATACTGGAAATTTCTGTTTTTAAAGACCACAGAATGGATTGTCCAGTACGGCACAGTTGGTTGGACACTGTCCTGTGTACCAAAGGGTCGAGGATTCAATTCTCAGTCAAGGCACATATCAATATGTGGGTTCCATTTCCAGTCGACTTGTGTGCAAAAAGCAGCCTTTAAATGTTTCACCCTCACACCAATGTTTTTTTCTCTTGCTCCCTCCCCCTTTCTCCCCCACACTCACTGTCTCTCTCTCTCTCTAACTCATTATTCATGTTTCTATCTCTCCTTCTCTTCCTCTCTGAAATCAATAAAATATATTTTCAGAGTAAATAATTTAAAGAATAAATAAATAGCCCTGGCCCGTGTCACTGAGTGCTGAGAGTGCCCGTCTATACACAGGAAGGTCATGCTTTCCATTCCCAGTAAAGGGCGGGTACATGGCTTTCAGGTCTGATCCCGACTCTTAGAGTAGGCACATCTGGGAGGCAATCAATTGATGTTTCTTTCTCTCTCTCTGCCTCTCCTCTCTCTCCCTTTCCCTTACTCTAAGAAAAAAAAAATCAAAGGAAAATATATTTTCACTATTCAGGTGAAGATAAAAGAATAATAAAGTATTGAATTAAGAAAAGTGACAGGAGAGGACATCCAAGATGGTGATGTAGGGCAAAGGCTTATACTCGCTGCTTCCCACAACCACATCAAAATTACAACTAAAATACTGAACAACCATCAGCCAGAACCACTGGAAAGCTAGCTACAACGAAGTCTTATGACTAGAGAAGTAAAGAAGAAAGCACACTGAGACTGGTAGGCGGTGCGGAGGCACAGAAGGTGCTGGTCCTGTACCCAAGAGGGCCACTTTAATTGGGAGGGAGGTCGTCTCTGCAGAGGTCACGTGGAGGAGCAAGAGGTCCCAGTACAGCACCAAATGTCCAGCCCAGGGTCCCCGATTGGGGAAAAAAGTCCCTACTGGCAATAAGAACTTCAGACTGTACAAACTAGTGCAGACTGGGGCTAAGTGACAGAGGCTACAGAGATCAAGCTGCTCTCCTTACAGTGCCAGCACTACCAACTGAACAGACAAGATCCCCCTTCCTCCGAGCTCCAGTACCAGAGAGAAGCTCAGGAGGGCAGGGCTTGAGTGGGATACCAAGATACATATGAGGAAAAACGGGACTGACTAGCATCGGGGCAGGAACTCAAGAGGCTTTCTTCCAGACATAGGTGCTCTCAGGGATCATGGTTACTATGCTGAGACCTCCTGATTGCAGTGCTGACTGGCAGCCATTTTTGTTTCCTCTGCCCTAGTGATTCCCTGTGACCTCACCCCATCCAATTTAATTGTTTATTTTTTAAAATATATTTTATTGATTTTTAGGGAGGAAGGGAGAGGGAGAGAGAGAGAAAGAAACATCAATGATGAGAGAGAATCACTGATTGGCTGCCTCCTCCATGCCCCCGACTGGGGATCGAGCCTGCAACCCAGGTATGTACCCTTAGCCGGAATGGAACCTGGGACCCTTCAATCCACAGGCCGACGCTCTATCCATTGAGCCAAACCAGTTCGGGCCCCATCCAATTTTTTTTTTTAATACATTTTATTGATTTTTTTCAGAGAGGAAGGGAGAGAGATAGTTAGAAACATCGATCAGCTGCCTCCTGTACACCCCCTACTGGGGATGTGCCCGCAACCAAGGTACATGCCCTTGACTGGAATCGAACCTGGGACCCTTGAATCCACAGGCCAACGCTCACTGAGCTAAACCAGTTTCGGCAAGGGCCCCATCCAATTTAAAAGCCCACCCAAGCTCTGTGCAGCAGCATTTGTATATGAATGGCGTGTCTTTGCTCAGGCTAAAACCTGTCAAACAAGTTGCAGTTGGGTCAGGGAGCCACAAATCTATCAATAAAAGGACCAAGAAGAGGCACCAGCACTAGCCTTCCCTGCTTTACAACAGGGCCTCATCGGGGCACTTCCAAACCCGATACAAAGAGGAGAATCTGCAGATCTCCCTGAGATGATGCTGGGTGGATCCAGGCAGACCTGCCTGAAACCAAGAGCTAGTGTACCCAGTGGTCAGTGTCATACCACATCACCTTACAACTCTTCACTTCCATAAGGGACACAGTCAAGCAGCAGAATCACTGAGCAACAAAGCCCCACTGAAGCAAGTCCTGCTCCAAAGGGGTGTCTCCTACACAGCAGCTCTCCCACTAGGTTGCAATGGCCCCGAGAGATGCTAAAATCCACAACAAAATTCTGGCAAATACATTCCAGCATTACATTAGAAAGATCATACACTGTGATCAAGTGGGATTAATTAGGAGATGAAAGGATGGTACAATATCTGAAAATCAATAAACATGATACATCACATAAACAAATTGAAAGACAAAAATCACAGTCATATCAACAAATGCAGAAAAAGCATTTAACAAACTTCAGCAAATTTCTTGATAAAAACTCTCTGCAAAGTGGGAGTACAAGGATCATACCACAATATAATAAAAGCCTTATATGACAAACCTACAGCCAACATCATACTCAAGGGGTAAAAACTAAAACCATTTTCAGTAAGAACAGGAACAAGACAGGGATGCCCACTTTCACTACTCCTGTTCGACATAGTACAGGAAGTGTTAGTCATAGCGATCAGACAAGAAGAAGAAATGAAAGGCAACAAGATTGGAAAAGAAGAAGTAAAACTGTCATTATTCACAGATGACATGATATTGTACAAAGATAACCATAAAGACTCCATCAAAAAAACTACTAAATATAATAAACACATTCAGCAATGTAGCAGGATACAAATTTAACAACCAGAATTCTATGGCTTTTTATACACCAATAATCAACTCACAGAAAGAAACAAACAAACAATCCTATCTACCACTGCAACAAAAAAATTAGCATACCTAGGGATAAACTTAACTAAGGAAGTACAAGATTGGAGCTCCAGTGGCGCAATCGGTTAGCACGCGGTACTTATAAGGAAGTACTCCGAAAACTACAGAAAGTTGAAAAAAGACATAGAAGAAGACATAAACAAATGGAAGAATATACCATGTTCATGGATTGGTAGAATCAACATCATTAAAATGTCTACACTACCCAAAGCAATCTATAGATTCAATGCAATCCCAATTAATCCCAATACAAAGGGCCTATTTCACATACCTAGAACAAATTCGCCAAAAATTAATATGGGATATTAAAAGAAGAAAAAACGAAGAGCCGAAGCAATCTTGAGAAAGAAGAACAAAGTTGGAGGGATCACAATACCAGATATCAACCAACAGTACAAAAATGCCTGGAACTGGCACAAAAACAGACATATAGAACAATACAACAGAACACACAACCCAGAAATCGGCCCAAGCCATTATGTTCAATATTTGACAGAGGAGGCAACAACATTCAATGGGGTAAAGACAGCCTCTTCAATAAATGGTGTTGGGAAAAATTGGACAGATACATGCAAAAGAATGAAACTAGACCACCAACTTACACCATACACAAAAATAAACTCAAAATGGATAAAGGACTTAAGTGTAAGTTATGATACCATAAAAATCTTAGAAGAATCCACAGGCAGCAAAACATTAGACATATGTGCTAGCAATATCTTTATTGATACAGCTCAGAGGGCAATAGAAAGTAAGGAAAAAATAAACAGATGGTACTACATCAAAATAAAAAGCTTCTGCACAGCAAAAGAAAACATCAACAAAACAACAAGAAAGACCACTGCATGGGAGAACATATTTTCCAATTACATTTCAGATAAGGATTTAATCCCCAAAATTTAAAGAGAACTCGTATACCTTAACAAATGGAAGATAAATGATCCAATCAAAAAATGAACAAAGGACCTAAATAGACACTTTTCGAAAGAGGACATACAGATGGCTGAGAGAAATATGAAAACATGCTCAAAGTAACTAATCATCCGAGAGATGCAAATAAAAACAACAATGCGGTATCATCTCATACCTTTCAGAATGGCTATCATCATCAAATCAAGAGAGGGCAAGTGCTGGAAAGGATGATGAGAAAAAGGAAACCTCGTGCACTACTGGTGGGAATGCAGACTGGTGCATCCACTTGGAAGACAGTATGAAGTTTCCTCAAAAAGTTAAAAATGGAACTCCCATATAACCCAGTAATCCCACTACTAGGACTACATCCCAAGAAACCAAAAATACCAATCAGAAAGGAGATATGCACCCTTTTGTTCATAGTAGCACAATTTACAATAGCTAAGATTTGGAAATAGCATAAGTGCCCATGAGTAGATGAGTGGATTAGAAAACTGTGGTACATCTACACAATGGAATACTACGCTGCTATAAAAAAAGAAGGAACTTTTACAATTAGCAACAACATGGATGGAACTGGAGAGCATTTTGCTAAGGGAAATAAGTCAGTCGGAGAAAGGTAAATATCACATGATCTCACTCATAGGTGGGATATAATGATCAACATAATTTAATGCATAAGAATAGATCCAGAGACAAATGGCAGGAGAGGAGGGGTTAGAGAGCGATGAAAGGACGTGTATGCATGCATATTAGCATAACCAATGGACATAGACATGGAGCAGTGAGGGATTGCCTGGGGTGGGAATGGCTGCGGAGGGGGTAGGGGATCAAGCAAAGAAAAAGTTGACATATGCTGAACTTTAGACAATAAACAAACAAATAAATAAATAAACAAGCAGATACACTAGTACATTTAAAAAATGGGGAATGGACTTAGACACTTTTTAAAAGAGGACATAAAGCCAAAGCTGGTTTGTCTCAGTGGATAGAGCGTCGGCCTGTGGACTCAAGGGTCCCAGGTTCAATTCCGGTCAAGGGCATGTACCTTGATTGCGAGCACATCCCCAGTAGGGGGTGTGCAAGAGGCAGCTGATCGATGTTTCTCTCCCATCGATGTTTCTAACTCTCTATCCCTCTCTCTTCCTCTCTTTAAAAAATCAATAAAATATATTAAAAAAAATAAAAAAATAAAAATAAATGAAAGAGGACATAAAGAAGGCCAAGAGACAAATGAAAACATGCTCAAAGTCACTAATCATCTCAGAAGTGCAAATCAAAACGACAATGAGCTACCATCTCACACCTGTCAGAATGGCTAACATCAACAAATCCACAAACAACAAGTGCTTGCGATGATGCGGAGAAAAAGGAACCCTCTTGCACTATTGGTGGGAATGCAGACTGGTGCAGACACAGTGGAAAATAGCATGGAGTTTCCTCAAAAAATTAAAAATGAACTCCCATTTGACCCAGTAATCCCACTTCTAGGAATATATCCAAAGAAATCAGAAACACCAATCACAAAAAGCATATACACCCCTATGTTCATAGCAGCACAATTTATGATAGCGAAGATTTGGAAACAGCCTAAGTGACCATCAGCAAATGAGTGGATTAAAAAGCTATGGTATATCTATACCAGTGAAACTCAACCTTCTTAATGCTGCATCCCTTTAATACAGCTCCTCATGTTGTGGTGACCCCAACTATAAAATTATTTTTGGTGTTACTTCATAACTGTAATTTTGCTACTGTTATGAATCGTAATGTAAATATCTGATATGCAGGATGTGTTAGGCCACACTGGTGAAAGGGTCATTCGACCCCCAAAGGGGTGGCGACCCACGAGATGAGAACCGCTGATCTACACAATGGAAGACTGCTACTCTAAAAAAGAAGGAACTCTTACCATTTGCCACAGCACGGAGAAAGACAAATATCACAGGATCTCCTTCATTTGTGGGCAATGTGGGAAAAAGAAGATATATGTAACACAATATGTAATACTTTAAAAAATAAAGAATTTTTGCAGAAATCGGTTTGGCTCAGTGGATAGAGCGTCAGCCTGCAGAATGAAAGGTCCCAGGCTCGATTCCAGGTAAGGTCATGTTCATTGTTTGCGGGCACATCCCCAGTAGGTGGGCGTGCAGGAGGCAGCTGATCGATGTTTCTTCTCATCGATGTTTCTAACTCTCTATCTCTCTCCCTTCCTCTCTGTAAAAAAATCAATAATATATATATTTTTAATAAAGAAATAAAGAAAGAATTTTTAAAAACGAAATATGTTTAGCCCTAACTGGTTTGGAGCATCGGCCTGCGAACTCAAGGGACCCAGGTTCGATTCCGGCCAAGGGAATGTACCTTGGTTGCAGGCACATACCCAGTAGGGAGTGTGCAGGAGGCAGCTATCGATGTTTCTGTGTCATCGATGTTTGTACGTCTCTATCCCTCTCGGTTCCTCTCTGTAAAAATAAAAAAATGAATAAAATATATTTTTAAAAAAGAAATATGGTGAAAATATCCATAATACACAATGCAATCCACAGATTAAATGCAATCCTAAGAATAATTCCTATGGTATTTTACAAAAAAATGAAAAGAGAATCTTGAAATGTATGAAATTAAAAAACTCGAACAGCAAACGAAATCTTGAATGAAAGCAAAGCGCATGGCATCACAGTTTCCGACTTCAATTTATTGCAAAGAGAAAACAAGCAGAATGTGTTGCTGGAGAAACACAGACACATACATCAACAGAACAGAACAGAAAACACAGAGATAAACCCAGGCACATGCTTTCAAGTAATCTTTGTCAAAGCTGCAAGACACAGAAGAAGGGAAAGATAGTTTCTTCAATGAATGGTGCTGCTGAAATCACTACTCACATGTACAACAAGAATACTGGACACCGCCGAAACCGGTTTGGCTCAGTGCATAGAGCATCGGCCTGCGGACTCAAGGGTCCCAGGTTCGATTCCGGTCAAGGGCATGTACCTTGATTGCGGGCACATCCCCAGTAGGGGGTGTGCAAGAGGCAGCTGATCGATGTTTCTCTCTCATCGATGTTTCTAACTCTATCCCTCTCTCTTCCTCTCTGTAAAATATTAACAAAATATATTTTTTTAAAAAAAGAATACTGGACACCACTGATAAAATTTAACTCAATCTACATTAAATGTCAGCGCTAAAAGAGAAAACTCCTCAGGGCACTAGAGAAAAAGTTTTGGAGATTTGTTATGGACAGGATATTTTTTTTCTTTGAAAAAAAAAAAAATATATATATATATAATTTTTTTTTTTACAGAGAGGAAGGGAAAAGGAGGGAGAGGTAGAAACATCAATGAGAAACATCGATCAGCTGCCTCCTACACACTCCCTACTGGGGATGTGCCCACAACCAAGGTACATGCCCTTGACCGGAATCGAACCTGGGACCCTTGAGTTTACAGGCTGAGGCTCTATCCACTGAGCAAAACTGGTTAGGGCTCAGACAGGATTTTCTGAATGTGACACCAAACACAAGACAAAATAGACAAAACAAACAGTCCAGATTGCAACAAATAAAGAAAAACAGCTTCTTCCCAGCACAACTGCATGCAATAAACAATGCAATGACAGTCTGAAAAGCGAACTTTATAGAATTTTAGTAAAAACACTTTATTGCAAAGCACCAGTAACAACCATCAGAGTTCCTTAGAAACATGGTGGCACTAGACCTGCTGAACGCAGGGTTGCCCAAACCATGGACTTTGTAGAAAAGCGGGTGCGGGGGAACAATATCTGCAAAGGACAATTAAGCACATGCAACAATATGTGTTCCTGTAGATCATAACAATTAATATATAAAATATACAAGGTAGTCAAAAGAATCTTTAGCCAAAAACTAGTTACTAACCACAACAAGGATTTAGAGACAATTATTCAAAAACTATGTACAAATGACCAACAGGAATACAGAAAATGCGTTCCCCACTGATGACGGTGGAATCCCTCAGGCTTCCTACAACACTACCAACCACAAGTCCTTCCCTGTGAACGTAGTACAGAGGGGAGAATTGGGACTTCAGGAAAGAAGGGAGCAGGGGAAACAGACCAACCCTCCCCAGGAAACTGGAAAATCAAGCAGAACCACAGTCTACATGGGAGGACACAGCACACCCTGGGGGATGGGGCCTGGGAAATCACAAAGCCAAGCCCAGATCACTGGTGAATGTGAGGGTCTTACCCAGCGAGGATACAAGTTCAAAGTTCTCCAGCATCACATTCAGGTACAGCTGTCTCTGACCCTCATCAAGGAGGCTCCATTCCTCCCTGGAGAAGAACAGGGCAATGTCCTCAAAGGTCACGCCAACCTGTAAGAATGGAGACGATTGACACCAGAGCTATGTCTCTCTGAGAACCAGTAATTGTACTCCTTACACATCTTCCCCCCCGCCCCCAACCTCCTCCAGGGCACCCGGTTAGTGTGGACACCAGGCCCTAATGCCAGTGCTGGCTGCTCTCTCATCAGAGTCCCATTACTCACTGGGATTGCCCTCAGCAGAGCAGCTGGATTGGGTGGGAAGGATTGGGGGAGGGGAGGGGAGAGAGCAATGCCATTTAAGCTCTGGGCGATGCCTGCAGGGCCCCAGCCTCCCCGCCAATCATTTCCACTGCAGTCTCCTAGATCATGCCTCCAAGACACAGCCAAGCCTGGGTTTATGCTTCGCCTTTCAGTCCCCACACCAGGTCCCGGGGACCATCAGCTCACACTTCCTCCAGATGTGCACACCACTGGGTAACCTTTAACCTCTTCCCATCTTCAGTCCCAGGTTCACTCCCTCAGCTCTGCCCCCTTCCTGCTCCAATGCCACTGGATCTCGCTGGACTCACCCATGAACTTGGCACATGGCATGTAGAGAAGCTTGTCTTGCAGCCGGGTCCAGGACCACCCCAGGCCCCTGATGGACCCCACAGTGGGGAAAGCTCCAATGAGGCTGTGACGTCCTCTCTGCAGCCTCTGATCTGTCCGCCCATCCTCACAGCCCACACCCTCAGGGAACCTCAGATGCAAGTCACCCCTGTCCACTTGAAGCATCCATCTTATATAAAAACTGCTGTTGGAAATTTTAACCCTGCTACTTGGCTTCTGGAAATGCTTCTTTGCTTAACTAATAGGAAAATAAGACTATTCCCCCTTCAGAGAGGCCATTAAACCTTTCCAGGACGAAGTTATCCGTGCTGGCACCAGGCCAGGCCTTTGGTTGAGGTCTTAAGTCCCCAGCACACAGGGGCTCTTTGAGAACTTGCAAAGGGGACCGGATACACCCCATATTTGGGAGACAAAGGTAAAAACATACAAATAGGGAAAGTTCCTCCACGTTGGGGTCCAGAATTTGAGACACATTTTCCTCTGGGCCTATGCCTACTAATAATAAATGTAACTCCATCTCTCTAAGTGTTGCTTGGTTCTTCCCCAGTTTCCTGTCACACACCCTGCCCTGCACTGGCTGTGCCTCAGAAGAAACAACACTCCTCTCTCCCCTCCGCCTTCCTCACGGTCCTCCACGGAAACCTGAGCTGCAGGACCTGACAGATGCCTCACCCAGGCGGTCCAGTTCGGTGTGAGGAGGCGGTGAGGGGCTGGGAGACGGGAACTCACCTCAGCGAAGCTCCCCAGCGCGGGCGCCGCCATTGCTCTCTGTGGGCCGAGCGGGGCGGGAGCGGCCGGAGTAGAAGCGGCTGCAGGAATGGCGGTCCCTGTCCCGGCCCTGGCGTGGGTCCGGGCGGTGACTCCGAGCTTCAATCCCCAGTGTGAGCTGTGAGCACCACGGGAGGCTCCGACCAGAGGCTGTGAGGCGGGGAACACCACTCCCCACCTTCTCCACGGGACGCTGCGACTAGGGAAACCTGGTCGCCTCAGACGAACGTCTGCGAACGGATTTTGTCTCCAGGAGGAATACCGGTCCCACCCTACGAAACGGCCAAACGGAAGTGCCTTCTCTGAGCTCCCATTGGCTCATCCTCGTGGCATTCCAAGCGTTGCCTTCTGGGTAATGTAGTTCCTAGGCTCCAAGGCCACGATCCCATTTTGGGAGTGAAGTAAAGGGAATAAAGCCCAGAACATACCAAGTAAACTAAGTGTCCTCTAGCGCCTTAATGGGAGGTGATTTCCAGGGTAAGTTTGTTTCTCCTGTACCTGCTGGCTTCCTTTAGCTGCAGGTTTTGCATATCTTTCTTCAAAAAAAAGACCTGCTCTTCCTGAACGGCAGGCATTGTTTCTTCATTCAGGACCTTTGGCACATGTCTCCTTCAGGCCAAATATAGCTTGCAGAGGTTGCTCAATTGTGTAACTGTGTGTAACTAGATCTAACCTGCCTCCACTGAATACATTGTACAACGTTAATGTCACAAAACAGACTCTCATACTTACAGCATCTGCTTCTGAGGCCATCCAAAGTGTCAGCTCTGCCTGGGCTGCAGTGTGGATAAGATGGCCAAGAGACATGTGAAAAAATGCTCAAAGTGACTGATCACCAGAAAGATGCAAATTTAGCATTGTGGAACCCAAAGATGAGATACTGCCCACCACCCCCATCCCAGAACAGAAAGGTGGAAAGCCAGAGCCGCCTGCCATGCCCCAGCCAGTACCCACAGCATAACAGGGTCTCCTTGGCAGCTGGATCTGGAGTCAGGAGGTTGCTCTATAAAGACCTTTAAAAAAAAAAAAAAAAAATATATATATATATATATATATATATATATATATATGTTATTGATTTTTTACGGAGAGGAAGGGAGAGGGATAGAGAGCTAGAAACATCGATCAGCTGCCTCCTGCACACGCCCCACTGGGGATGTGCCCAAAACCAAGGTACATGCCCTTGACCGGAATTGAACCTGGGACCTTTCAGTCCGCAGGCCAACGCTCTATCCACTGAGCCAAACCGGTTTCGGCTATAAAGACCTTTTTTTTTTTTTTTTAATTTCTTTATTGATTAAGGTGTCACATATTTGTCCTCATCCCCCCATTCCCATCCCATACCCCTCCCCATGGATGCCCCAACCCCCTGTTGACCTTAACCATTGGTTAGGCTCGTATGCATGCACTCAAGTCCTTTGGTTGATCTCTCCCCCCTCCCCCCACCCTCCCCTACCCTCCCTCTGAGGCCCGATAGTCCGATCGATGCCTCCTTGTTTCTAGTTCTGTTCTTGTTCATCAGTCTATGTTGTTCATCATTTCCCCTAGATGAGCGAGATCATGTGTCACTAGAGATATACTTATAAGAACTGAATGTGAGACGAGCAATAATAGTTATGCTGACAGGCAAATGAATCAGTCTGTAGTGAGTTTCTTTCTGGACCAACAGTTCTTTTGAGACCCAATTTCAATGTCCACCAGTTCCTTATGTGTACATGTCGGCACTGACTTTTCAGCTCTGGATGGTGGACAAATGGTGGTAATGCAGGTCCGACTCCCTCTGGTTTGGTCTCGGCCGGACCCAGAGGCATGGCTTCACCCGGACCCAGGGGCACGTGGCCTCACCTGGACCCAGGTGCGCGCGGCCTCACCCGGACCCGGGACCCAGCCTCACCCGGATCCAGGGGCACACGGCCTCACCCGGACCCGGGATCCAGCTTCACCTGGACCCAGGGGCTCGTGGCCTCACCCGGACTCAGGGGCACGTGGCCTCTCCCAGATCCAGGGTCGCATGGCCTCACCCGGATCCAGGGGCGCATAGCCTCACCCGGACCCAGGATCCAGCTTCACCCGGACCCAGGGGCGTGTGGCCTCACCCGGATCCAGGGGCACACGGCCTCACCCGGACCCGGGATCCAGCTTCACCCGGACCCAGGGGCACGTGGCCTCACCCGGACCCAGGGGCACGTGGCCTCTCCCAGACCCAGGGGCGCGTGGCCTCACCCGGGCCTGGGACCCAGCCTCACTTGGATCCAGGGGCACACATCCTCACCCGGACCCGGGATCTAGCTTCACCCGGACCCAGGGGCTCGTGGCCTCACCCGGACCCAGGAGCGCGTAGCATCTCCCAGACCCAGGGTCGCGTGGCCTCACCCAGATCCAGGGGCGCATGGCCTCACCCGCACCCGGGATCCAGCTTCACCCGGACCCAGGGGCGCATGGTCTCACTCGGACCCAGGGGCGTGTGGCCTCACCTGGACCCAGGGGCGCACGGCCTCACCCGGACCCAGGACCCAGTCTCACCCTGACCCAGGTCCCAGCCTTACCCGGACCCGGGACCCAGCGGGGCTTCGTCTTCTTGATCCCAATTCCTGTTGGTCAATTCCCTCTCAGCAATTCCTTTGGCCATTTTCTCAGAGCTCCGGGGTGGCTGCCGCAGAACTCGTTGGGCGGCGGGCTCGGCGAAGCTCCGGTGTGCCCGGTGCACGGTGGCAGGCTGGTCCGGGGTCGCTGCATCGGCGCTTGGGTCTGCAGCGGTGGCCAGTCGCCGAGCGTGCGCACCTGGCCGCTTCCGGGGCGTTGAGATTCTTGAAGGACTCGGAGGTCAGCAAGCGCGGGGTCTCCCACCCCATGTCTCTCAGGGGCTCGTCTGTCCGTGCTCGGCAGCGAGTGGAGCCGTCCCCTCAGCTGGAGACCGCCGGGGGAACTGCGCCGAGCACGTTCCAGGCCGCCATTGTGTCGCCTGAGCCGTAGTTCTTAAAGTGTGATCTTTGGGTCACCGGCATCAGCATCATCCCGCGTACCCCGCTCTTTTATTCTAGTTGTAGAGCATCTGCTCAGCCAGCCCTCTGGTGGTTCTGGATGGTGTCTGCTCTGTTTTCCCACTGTAGTTTTAAAATTGTTGTGATAGGCAACAATCAGGCGTCCGCCCTATGCCTCCATCTTGGTCCTCCTTTGTGTAGTTAAGTCTTGATTGTTGTTGGTGTCACTGGGAGGAATTTTCCTCCTGGCCAATTGTCCGTGAGGACCCTCTGTTTCTATAAAGGAAGAGTTGCTGTGCAGGAGACACGTTTATGGGCCGGGACTTGTTGCAGCAAGGCTTTGGCGCTCACTGAGTCTGCCTCTTGAATGTGTCCCTTATGCGAGTGGTTGAAATCTGGTGTCATCTCACACCGACCACTAGATGCCCTCGTTTCTGGGTCTCCAATGGAGTGTAGGTCAGCTACTGTCTGAGGCCACTCAGCAGGAGTAACAGCAAAAACTGCAGTTTCCTCCTCCTGCCTGAGCGGCCCTGGAGCAGTCCAACTGGAACCGCAGTTCATCTGGTCAAGCTGCCACCGGGCAGGCCACCCATATGCAAAAGCCGCTGCTTGGAGCCCGGGTGGGCCTGCAAAACGTGCGGGGCGGGTCTCAGGGTGGGGCGGGGTCTCAGGGCGGGGTGGGTCCCAAGGCGGGGTGGGTCTCAGGGCGGGGCGGGGTCTCAGGGCTCCACCAGGGAACCGCAATGGCTGCAAGTCTGCTTTTTCTGCCTTTCCACGTTTCCAAGTCCCCTCGTCCTGCACTCCAGCGCAGCAAACACTGATTGCTGGGCGCACCTCCGCAAGGAAGTTACTCCCACTCTCCAACACGAATGCCGAGAGTCCAGCCTCTCCCCGCAGGCGTCTGGGTCTCCCGCGCGTCCCCAGAAGCTGGATTTCAGAGTGATGGGGAGCTAATCTCACTTAGGGTTGGAAAAAAAGCCGCACGTCCCTTCCCCTGCCACCAGCCTGACCCACGCGCCTCTGCACCTCAGCGCCTCTGAGTTTGCTCTTTCCTCTTTCCTCTTAGTTGTAAATCCACCCTTCAGCCAGCTCTCCTGTGGTTCTGGGTGGCAGACGCTCTGTCCTCCAGTTGTATTTTTGAAATTGCTGTGCGCGGCGCAGTTCATTTGTTTAATTTTGCTGCCTTCTTGGTTCTCCTCTCTCAAAATGGCTAAAGGACTTGAATGTAAGACGGGAAATCATAAAAATCCTCCAAGTCGGTGTCGGCGGCCACGGGGCCCTGAGGATCTCACTGGGCAACTCAGCCAGGTCGGTGACGCGGATGAGCCCGTCCTGCAGAAAGATGGTCTCTTCCTTCACCGAGAGCCACTGCGCCAAGTCCGCAGCTGCTGCCTCAGCAGCAGCCGCGGCCGCCGACAAGCCCATGGCCCCGGCTGAGGTGCTGACTGAGAGGAGCAGCCACCCGGCCTGGGGAGACCCGAGCAGGAGTCGCCGCGCTCACCAGTCCATCTTTTAGTTGTATTTCTGAAACTGCCATGCGAGGCAACAGATCAGCCGTTCAACTCCGCCGCCATCTTGGCTCCTTCTCCGCTATAAAGACCTTTAATAAAATCTTTTTAAAAGAAAAAAAAATGCCTCAGTGGTTTAGCGTCAACATAGCAGAAAAAGGTCCCCCATTCGATTTCTGGTCAAGGCACATGCCTGGGTTGAGGGCTCCATTACCAGTAGCTGCGTCCAGGAGGTAGCCTATCAATGCTTCTCTCTCATCATTGATGTTTCTACTTCTCCCTCTCCCTTCCTCTCTGAAATCAATAAAAGAATATTTTAAAAATCTCTCATACTCCGATTTCTCTTCAGATCACATAAATCTTTCATCTTTTAAAAATCCCTAAAAATACATATTTTTAAAGGTATAAAAATACCACATTATTCCAATCCAAAAAAATATTTATTCCCTAAATCAAAAAAGGCACAATAAGAGGGAAATTCCAGCATCCATGTTTATCATTCCATTGTGTTTTTTTTGTTAAAGAAAATTGCCAAAACTCATAGCACATTAGGCAGAACATATGATCAGAGGTTTTAACAAAGATACAGACACAGGAAATATACATCTCGGAAAAGACTCACTATAAATTTCTAGAAAAAAATACAACCAAACAGTGAGGTAGTACAATAAACTTACAAAAAAAGAAAAAAGAAAATGTTTAAATACATAACGATTGACCAAGTTAAAATTTCTCTAGGATATTGAGAATGTGAATCCTTCATATACTGCTGGAAAAATGCAAAAAAAAGGAAATTAGTTAAGCTTTATATTTTATTTTTAAAGGGTACTTTAGTAATTTTTAGAGAGAGAAGGAAGAGGGAGAGAAACATTAATGTAAAAGTGGCATATCAGGCAGCCAGCCACTCCTGTGGATCTAGCCCACAACCCAGCACATACCCACACTGGCAACCAAATCCACAATCCTGTGTGGCAGGAGATGATTCCAAAGCACTGAGCCACACTAGGCCTGGTGGTGCATTGAATTTACATCACTGTTTGCTAATCTCTGTAAAATTAAACCTTCATCTACCCCAAAACTCAGGTGATGGCCTGAATTTTTGACAAAGGAAAATAACACTTATCCTATATAGTAAAAGCCTACTATGCTAAGTGTCCAGTTATCCAATCGGCCATTCAACCAACCAAAGCGTAATATGCTAATGATATGCTAAGGAAGCTCAATTGCTCGCTGTGATGTTCACTGATCACTAGGGGGCACACAGTTGGCCAATTGCTATTACATGCACTGACCACTAGGGGGCAGACACTCCAACAGGTAGGTTAGCTTGCTGCTGGGGTCCTGCCAATCATGATTGAGATAGGCCAGACATGCCCTGGAGCCCTCCCATGCCCTCTCCCTGGCTGGCTAAACTCTGGTGTCCCTCCCTGGACCCACGCAGAAGCTGCCCCTCTGGTGGTCAGTACATTCCCACAGGTGGAGCACCACTTGGCCAGAAGCTGGGCTCACAGCTGGCGGCTGCAGGCAGGTGGTAAGGAGCGAGGGGATCTGGACTTGTACTGCGAGAGGGATGTCTGACTGCTGGTTTAGGCCCAATCCCCATGGAGATGGAACAAAGCTGGCAGGTGGACATTGTCCAAGGTGTCCTGGACTGGGAGAGGGAGCAGGCCGGGATGATGGAGCCTTCCCCCTGACCCCAGTACACGATTTTCATGCACTGGGCCTCTAGTATACATATAAAAAGAACTATACAGTAATGTTTATACCAGGTTAATTAGAAATAACCAAATATTTATTAAAATGGAAAACATGATGGTGATATATTGAAAGATAAGATCTACCAGGACCTTAGCTGGTTTGGCTCTGGATAGAGCATCGGCCTGCAGACCAAAGGGTCCCGGGTTCGATTCCAATCAAATGCATGTACCTTGCTTGAAGACTCCTTCCCAGCCTGGGCCCTGGTCACGGCTGATGCAGGAGGCAACCAATTGATGTGTTTCCCTCACACCGATGTTTCTCTCTCTTTCCCTCTCCCACTCTCCAAAAAAATCAATGGAAAAATATACTCAGGTGAGGATTAACAACAACAACAAAAAGAATATATATATATATATAAAGATGAGTTGCTAATATATCTTTAATAAATCCCCAAGAATTTATGAAATATAAGTTAAAGCAGAAAAATATGTAGAAAAAGCAAAGTTCTCTATTAAAATGGAATGTAAATCCATGGTTACCATGAAAGCTGTGAGGAACAAGGACAGATTAAATGTGGTTATGAACCAATTACAGTGACCGATATGGTCAGTATTATGAGAATAATGACTGTTTCAGTTTCAAGCACATGTCAAGATTTATGAAACACTATACTTAACACGTGTAATTTACTCATTACAGCTGTTAAAAGAATGGTTCAAGATAAAACAAATGTATGTTCATCTATTTTGGAACAATAGGTTTTTCAACTCTATATTTAATCCACGTTCTTATGCCCTCTGGGCAAGTCACATCTCAGTGACAGAAAAGGTAACGAACAATGAAGAACTTCCACACAAACCCACTGGAAGGCTTACAGGGTCACAAAAGCTACATCTCAGGCCTAAAGACACCCTTTCTTTTCCTCTTAGTTTTGTTGCCAGAGCACCAATGGCTCTGATGGGACCATCTGAGAAGCTACAGGAAGCCACAAACCTCTTGATTATAGTCAATGACAATAACTGCTGCACAGAATATAAACATGCCGCGAGTTCCTCGGATCTGTGTACACACTGCTCCTGTAGACTTTTTTTTTTATATATTTTATTGATTTTTCACAGAGAGGAAGGGAGAGGGATAGAGAATTAGAAACATCGATGAGAGAGAAACAAATCAGCCGCCTCCTGCACACTCCCTACTGGTAATGTGCCCGCAACCAAGGTACAAGCCCTTGACAGGAATCAAACCTGGGACCTTTGGGTCCGCAGGCTGATGCTCTATCCACTGAGCCAAACCGGATTCGGCTTCTGTAGTCTTTCCCTCAAAAAAATTTCTGGGTGCAGATTTAGATGAAGATCATTCTTTCTAATGGAATTAGGTCAGTGTTTCTGCAGTAAAGGGTTTCTCCTCACTGCGATGGTCCTCCAACCAGTGCCCATCACCCATGGAATTGAAGTCATTAGGGCACAAGGCCCTCTGCAACACCTGGGGAAAACATCCCCTTGAACTGTCTTAGCATCCCTTGCAAACAAGAAAAAAATTCATGCTGCTCCCAGACTTACTTGAGGTTATCACAGCTACACCCTCTTTGGAGTGATAGCTGTGTCTCAAAGCATCCATATTCACATGAGAACTAGAGTCCACAGTGTTGCCTGCAAAATTATGGGCAGCAATGTAAATCTGACAAAAATGGCTGAGCTAATTTCTGCACCATAGTCTTCCCCCAGGGCAAAAATGTTTGAGACCGCAAACAAGTTTTTCACATCATCATGCTTGGAGTGCCCAGATATTCTTATAAACAAACCCATAGAATTAATAGAATACCCAAGATGAAAGAAGTCATAGGAATTCACCGCATTGATAAGGCTTTTCACCTGTATGAACTCTCTGATGACTACGAAGGTGAATGCTAGTGGTAACCCTTCATTATTTTGCAAAAAAAGAGACCTGAGACTGGCAGTTCTCCCATTGATGACTTAGGCACTTAATAAATAACCTCATCATTAGCTTCTAGGGAAAGTGTGTCCCTGAAAATAGCAGTTCTTCTGCAACCTTATGTTTACTGGGGCCAACAGTAATAGGTCCTATGTGGCAACTCATGACAGAGAAACACATAAGAACTAAGGGCTCAGGTATTCCTGATTTCCTTCAATAAACTATACAACAGAGTTAGCTTTCCTGGGTACATAAGGATGTTGATTGATTGATTGATAGGTGGCTCAGATGAAAAAACTTCAGCAAAAGAAATATGCAGTGACATAGATCTGGTAGGACATCTCTATATGTTAGAAAGTGCAACATAGATACATATACTTCCAACGTAAAAACAAACACACAGAACAGCAGAATCAGTTGGGGGACGTTACATAATGTAGGTGATTAAATGTACGAGATATAATTCAGACTAATGAGACATCACTTATAATCTTATACAATTTTCAAATCCTAAGTAACAAACTACATTTCCTACACAACCAAGAATCTTTGCACATCCAGACTCTTTTGTGAAGAGGTAATTGACAAATTGGACTGAGAGATATCGCACATTAATAGCACTTATAACGGCTTTCTCCACTCTGAACTCCTTGATGATATTGAAGATTGTTTCTACTTGGAAAAGATTTCCCACACTCACTACATTTATAAGGCTTTTCTCCTGAATGAACTCTCTGATGACAATGAAGGAGAGTCCTATAGGTAAAAGATTTCCCACATTCACTGCATTGATAAGGCTTTTCTCCAGTGTGAATTCTCTGATGAGTGAGTATGAAGGTTACAGCTCCAGATAAAACATTTCCCACATACACTGCATTTATAAGGCTTTTCTCCTGTGTGAACGCTCTGATCAGAATGAAGGCTAGTACGACGGGTAAAAGATTTCCCACATTCACTGCACTGATAAGGCTTTTCACCTGTATGAACTCTCTGATGACTATGAAGGTGAGCGCTACGCGTAAAAGATTTCTCACACTCACTGCATTTATAAGGCTTTCCTCCAGTAAGTCACTAATGATCAGAGAGATGCAAGTCAAAACGACAATGAGATACCACCAGACACCTGTCAGGATGGCTCTCACCAACAAATCACAAGTGTTTGCGACGATGTGGAGAAAAAGAGACCCTTGTGAACAGAAGGTGGGAATGCAGACAGGTGAAGCCACTGTGGAAAATAGTATGGCGTTTCCTCAAAAAATGAAAAATGGAGCTCCCATTTGACTCAGTAATTGCATTTCTAGGAATATGCCCCAAGAAATCAGAAACACCAATGAGAAAGAACATCTGAACCCCTATTTTCATAGCAGCAAAATTATGATAGCTAATATTTGGAAACAGACAAAGTGCCCATCAGCAGATTAGTGGATTAAAAAACTGTGGTACATCTACACAATAGAATACTATGCTGCTGAAAAAAAGAAGGAACACTTATCACTTGCAACAGCATGGATGGACCTTGAGAGCATTATACTACACGAAATAAGCCAGTCAGTAAAAGATAAATATCACAGGATCTCAATCATTTGTGGTCAATGGGGGAAAGAGGAGTCATATGAAATACAATATATAATACTTTAAACAATAAAGAATTTAAATATATATATATACATATATATGTGTGTGTATGTATGTGTGTATATATATATATATATATATATATATATATATATATATATATATATATATATATATATATATATATAAAATATCCATAGTACACAAGGCAATCTACATATTAAGTCCAATCCTGAGGATAATTCCTATGGTATTTTACAAAGAAATGAAAAGAGAATCTTGAAATGTATGAAACTAAAAACTCCAACAGCAAAAAAAAAGAGTGAAAACAAAGCTGAAGTCACACTTCCTGACTTCAATTTATTAAATAGAGAAAGAGAGAAAGCAAGAAAACAGTGTGTTGCTGGAGAAACACAGACACATACATCAACAGAACAGAACAGAAAACACAGAAATAGACCCAGGCACATCCTTCCAAGAAATCTTTGTCAAAGCTGCAAGACCCAGAAATAGGGAAAGATAGTTTCCTCAATGAATGGTGCTGCTGAAAATCAATACTCACATGTAAACACAATACTGATCACCACTGATAAAATTTAACTCAACCTACAAGGACATAATTGAATGTCAGCGCTAAAACTTAAAACTCCTCAGGACAACCTAGAGAAAAAGTTTTGGACAGGATTTTCTGAATGTGACACCAACCAACAGACAAAATAGAGAGAAAAAAACAGTTCAGATTGAAAAAAATAAAGAAGAAAAAACTTCTTCACAGCACAACAGCAATAAACAAAATGAAATGAAAGGAAATCTAGAGAACAGAAGAAAATACTTTCAAACCATATGAAGGAATCGCTTGGAGATTGTGGAATCAGTTCTGATCAGCACAATAAAGCAAATATTGCGATACAGACAGAAATTCACACAAATAGTTGGAGTTCCCAGGGAATAATAAAAGTATGTTAATACCATAGTGCAGGCTAATAACAATGCAATGACTCTGTCTTTAAAAGCAAACTGGATAGATATCATTTCATTACAAATACATTATTCTAAGCACCAGTAACAAGCATCTGAGCTTGCTAAAAACATGGTGGCACAAGACATGAGGAACGCAGGGTTGCCAAAAACATGGATTTTGTAGAAAAGCGGATGTGAGGGAGCAATATCTGCAAAGCGCAATTAAGCAATGCAAAAATATGTGTTCCTGTATGTTATAAGCAATTAATATATAAAATATACAGGGAAGTCAAAAGAATTTTTAACCAAAAAATAAAGTTATTAACCAGGATGAAGATGTGGAAACAATTCTTCATAAACTATGTACAAAAGACCAACAGGAATATAGAAAATGCTTTCCTCACTGATCAAGGTGGAATCCCTCAGGTTGCCTGCAAAACTACCAACCACAAATCCTTCCCTGTGAATGTAGTACAGCGGAGAATTTGGACTTCAGGAATAGAAGGGAGCAGCGGAAACAGACCAACCCTCCCCAGGACAGCAACTACCCAGGAAACTGGAAAATCAAGCAGAACCACAGTCTACATGGGAGGACACAGCACACCCTGGGAGATGGGGCCTGGGAAATCCCAAAGCCAAGTCCAGGTCATTCTGACAGTGAGGGTCTTACCCAGGGAGGAGAGAAGTTCAAAGTTCTCCAGCATCACATTCAGGTACAGCTGTCTCTGACCCTCATCAAGGAGGCTCCATTCCTCCCTGGAGAAGTACAGGGCAATGTCCTCAAAGGTCACGCCAACCTGTCAGATTTGACACAAGAGCTGTCTGTCTGAGAACCAGCCCGGCCTGTACCCTCTCCAATCTGCACCCCTCAAAGGATGTCCTACTGCTGGTGTACAGGGATTGGGCCTAAATTGGCATTTTGACATTCCTCTCGCAATCCGGGACTGCTGGCTCCAGCTGCTGGCCTGCCTGCCTGCCTGCCTAATTGCCACTAACAACTCTGCTTGCTGGCCTGCTCGCCCCCAAATGCCACCCCATCTACCCTGATCACCTTCAACTGCCCCCCCCATGCCAGCCTGCTCACCCCAACTGTAACCTAGTGTCCTGTTCACTGCAAACTGCCCGCCCCTGCTGTCCTGATCACCTCCAACTGACCCCCACTGATGGCCTGCTTGCCCCCAACTGGCCCCCATGGTGGTTTGCTTACCCCCAACAGTCCACCCCCCACTAGCCTGATCAGCCATAACTGCAGTCCCATCCTAGCTTGATCACACTCCAGTGACCAAATCTCCCAGCCCCTCCTTCTTTTCTTTTTTTCAGCACCTCCTTGAGCAGAGGCCAGGGTTGGCTGGAAGCAAGCATTTGCAATTTAATTATCTTCTATAATTGAAACGTTGTAGCCTTGAGCAGTGGCCAAAGCAGGCCAGGGTGGGCGGGAAGCTTTGCTTCCTCCATCGCAGGGGCAACCCAAGCCTCCTGCTTCCTCTAGCTCCCTGGCTGCCACCATCTTAGTTGGATTAATTTGCATACTCACTCTGATTGGCTGGTGGGTGTAGTGGAGATATGGTCAATTTACATGTTTCTCTTTTATTAGATAGGTTTCCTTATTAAAATGCACCCAAAGGCAATGGTGCTTGTGGGCTTCGGGGAGTGAGAAGTGTCTGGCCTGGGAATGTCTCTGCAGGGAGAGGCTGGAGTTCAAAGGAGATGGAGAGAGAAAAAAAAAAATCAATGCTGAGAGAGAATCATTTATCAGCTGCCTCCTGTATACTCCACACTCTGGATCTAGCCAGGGCACAGGCATCCTACCTGACTGTGAATGCAATAGTGACTTCCTAGTTTACATTTATAAACTAGAGGCTTAGTGAACAAAATTCATGCACTCAGGGGGAACCCTCAAGGCGGGCTGTGCCCTCTTGCAGTCTGGGAGCCCTAGGGGGATGTCTGATTCACAAAGATAAATAACACTTATATACATATAAAGAATTATACAGAAATATTTGTACCAGTTTTATTAGCAATAACCAAATATTTATTAAAATGGACATGATGATGATATATTCCAAGATATGAATACCCACGAGAGCCCTAGCTGGTTTGGCTCTGGATAGAGCATCAGCCTGCAGACCAAAGGGTCTCTGGATGGATTACAGTAAAAGGCATGTACCTAGGTTCAAAACTCCTTCCCAGCCCGGGCCATGGTCACAGCTGATGCAGGAGGCAACCAATCGATGGGTTTCCTTCACATCAATGTTTCTCTCTGTCTTTCCCTCTCTCTTCCACTCTCCAAAAAAATCAACAGAAAAATATCCTGGGGTGATGATTAACAAGAAAAAAATAAAAAAAAAAAAAAAAAAAGGTTAGTTACTAATATATCTTTTAAAAATCTCCAAGAATTTATAAAATAATAAAGCTGAAAAATACTTAGAAAAAGCCAACTTCTTTATTAAGATCAGCAAACAGATTAAACGAGGTCATAAAGCAACTACACAGTTACAGATATGATCAGTATTGAGTGTAATGATGGTTTCAGTTTCATGCACATGTCAAGATTTATGGAACACTACACATACATGCAATTTACTCATTACAGCTGTAAAAAAAAAATGATTCAAGATAAAACAAAAATACTTTTACCTATGTTGGAATAGGTTTGGCAACTCTATATTCAATTCACATATTTAAGTCCTCTGAGCAAGTCTCATGTCACTGACAGAAAAGGTAACAAACAATGAAGAACTTTCACACAAACCCACTGGAATGCTTACAGGGTCACAAAAGCCACATCTCCGGCCTAAAGACACCCTTTCTTTTCCTCTTAGTTTTTCTGCCAGAGCACCAACGGTTCTGATGGGAACATGTGAGAAGCTACAGGAAGCCACAAACCTCTTGGTTATAATCAATGACAATGACTGTCCACAGATGATAAACATTCCTGGAGTCTTACCGATCTGTGTACACAAAGATCCTGTAGTCCATTCTTCAAAAAAATTTATAGGTGCATGTTTAGATGAAGACGATTCCATCTAACAGGCTTCAGTCTGGGCAAACAACAATTAGGTCAGTGTTTCTGCAGTGAAAGGGTTCCCCTCACTGCAATGGTCCTCCAACCAGTGACTATCACCCATGGAATTGAAGGCATTAGGCCAACTAGCCCTCTGCAAGACCTGGGCAGGAGGTTCCCTTCAAATGTCTTAGCATTCCCTAAAAACAAGAAAAAAATTCACGCTACTCCCAGACATACTTGAGGTTGTCACAGCTACCCCTCTTTGGAGTGATCTTTGTGTCTTAAAGCATCCATCTTCACATGAGGATGAGAGTCCACAGTGTTTAATAGGAAAATTATGGGAAACAATGTAAATCTGGCAAAAACTGCTAATTCCTGCACCATAGTCTTCCCTCGATGTCAAAAATGTTGAACACATAAAAGTTTTTCACATCACCAAACTTGGAGAGCCCAGATCTCCTAACAAACTAACACACACAGTAAATAGAACACCAAAATTAAACAAGTGTTAGGAAAAGGCCTTCATTATTTTACAAAGAAAGAGACCTGAGACTGGCAGTTGAAGACTTAGGTACTCAATAAATTCATCACTGGCATCTAGGGAAAGTGTGTTCCTGAAAATGGCAGTCCCTCTACAATAATATGTTTACTGGGGCCAACAGTAATCAGTCCTTTCTGGCAACTCATGACAGGGAAACAAGAAAGAACTAAGGACTCAGGTATTCCTAATTTCCCTCAACAAATTAAACAGAGTTAGCTTCCCTGGGCACATGAGGATGGTGATTGATGCCACCTGTAGGGACCTTATAGGTGGTTCAGGTGAAATAACTTCAGCAAGAGAAATATGCAGTGACATAGATCTGGCAGGATATCTCTGTATGTTACAAAGTGAAACATAATTACATAGTGTTCCAACATAAGCCAACACACACAGCAGCAAAAACACAGGAACTTTACATAATATAGGTGAGTACATGTATGAGATACAATTCAGAAAAATGAGGATTCACAAATTTTCTTGTACTATTGTTAAGTCCATATAAGAAACTTTATTTCCTACACATCTAATAAATTTCTCACATTTGGACTCTTATGTGGAGAGCGAATTTAGAAATATACCTGAGAGATACCTCACATTAACTGCACTCATCATGTCTTTCTCCAGTGTGAACTCTCTCGTGATACTGGAGACCACGCCTCCATATAAAAGATTTCCCATATTCACTGCATTTATAAGGCTTTTCTCAAGTATGAACTCTCTGATGATTACCAAGGGTACGCCTGTATGTAAAAGATTTCCCACATTCGGTGCATTGATAAGGCTTTTCTCCTGTATGAACTCTCTGATGAATACGAAGGGCAGTGCTAGTGGTAAATGATTTCTCACACTCACTGCATTGATAAGACTTTTCTCCTGTATGAACTCTCTGATGGTTATAAAGGTGAGACACAGACTTAAAAGATTTTCCACACTCATTGCAATCATAAGGCCTTTCTCCAGTGTGCACTCTCTGATGATATTGGAGACCAAAGCTACTTATAAAAGACTTCCCACATTCACTACATTTATAAGGCCTTTCTCCAGTATGAACTCTCTGATGATACTGGAGACCAACACTACTTATAAAAGACTTTCCACATTCACTACATTTATAAGGCCTTTCTCCAGTATGCACTCTCTGATGATGTTGGAGACCAACGCTACTTATAAAAGACTTTCCACATTCACTACATTTATAAGGCCTTTCTCCAGAGTGCACTCTCTGATGATATTGGAGACCAACGCTACTTGTAAAAGACTTTCCACATTCAATACATTTATAAGGCCTGTCTCCTGCGTGAATTCTCTGATGATAACGAAGGTCGGTGTTAGTGGTAAAAGATTTCTCACACTCACTGCATTTATAAGGCTTTTCTCCTGTGTGAAGTCTCTGATGTCTACGAAGGTGGTAATTAGTGGTGAAAGATTTCCCACATTCACTGCATTTATAAGGCTTTTCTCCTGTATGAAGGCTCTGATGACTATGAAGTTGAGGCTGAGTGATAAAAGATTTTCCACATTCATTGCACTCATAAGGCCTTTCTCCAGTGTGCACTCTCTGATGATATTGGAGACTACTGCTACTTGTAAAAGACTTTCCACATTCACTACATTTATAAGGCCTCTCTCCAGTGTGCACTCTCTGATGATATTGGAGACCAACGCTACTTGTAAAAGACTTTCCACATTCACTACATTTGTAAGGCCTTTCTCCTGTGTGAATTCTCTGATGATAACGAAGGTCGGTGTTAGTGGTAAAAGATTTCTCACACTCACTGCATTTATAAGGCTTCTCTCCTGTGTGAAGTCTCTGATGTCTACGAAGGTGGTAATTAGTGGTAAAAGATTTCCCACATTCACTGCATTTATAAGGCTTTTCTCCAGTCCGAACTCTCTGATGATAACGAAGATTACTGCTGCCAGGATCTTCCTCACATTCTTTTCTGGTGTAAAAATCTTTTCTCCTTTGAAACATTAAATGACCCACGGAAATATCATATGGCCTGTCCCTGGTCTGATCAGCCTTTAGGTGGAGATGCCCTGACCAGGAAAGTGTGCCCTGCCCAACCTCCCCACAGGTGAATTGATTCTGCGACACACTGAAATTGCAGTTCTTTTCAAGTGACATCCTCTCCACACTCCCAATGAAAGTGTTCTCTCTCACATGCTGCTGCTGAAATTTTGCACTGAAATAAAATTGTTTTGCACAGGCCCCACACCTCAGCTGTATCTGTCCGTGCTGTGTTCCCTGCAGCGCAGTCAAGTGGAAAATCCTTCTCAAGACGAGTCCACAGCTCTCACAGGGGTGGCTCTTCTGGGAAGTAAAGGCTAACTTGCGATTCCTGGCCTGTGACACCCTTAAAGAAACGTTGTGTTCCGTCGGTACTTCCACATTCTCTGCTCCACAGCAGCAACCTGAACAAAGGGAAATGCTGGTGAAGTACATGTTGATCTTATGAAATCAGATTGTTTTTGGGAAAATGGTTTCCCTGTCATGACTAGGCATGATTCCATGGAATGATTTTCAAGACAAGTGAGTTGAACTCTAAGGAAACAGCTGTTATACATTAGCTGGCCTCAAAGGTCAGTCAATGGTGAAAATCTCACCAAAACAGGAACAAAAGCTTAGGGTGGGAAACAAAGAAGACAAGAAGGCTTTACTCAATGTTCCTTCTCGAACGCCTTCTTTTAGGACCTTTCATGCTGGGGACCTGCGTCTGTGTAGGATAATTTGCATGTGCTGAAAGCCATACAACACAATTGTATTGAAGCACAGGATGTTCACGGTCAATATAATAATACGTCTGCACTCCAAGGCTCTGCAGGCATGGACCTCGGTTGGTCTGCAGTAAAGAGGGAGCTGTGAAAGAGGTAGAGGGGCAAGGTCTAGAGAGGTTAAAGTTATCCGTGGGCATGGAATCTGAGTAGAAATGGTCATTATTACACCTGACGAGCAGGCAAAGTGTCAACAATAAGACAGCAGAAGCAAAACTGGATGAGGAATGGGTCATGGAAACAAAATACTTTTGAACAAAATGGGTTCCTAGTTATGAATTTAACAAAGCCCTGGTGTCAAAACCTTCCCAACAGGCCTTCACCAAGGCAAGACCGCTTCTGGGACCACCTTGTCCTTCATAAAGTCATGTTTCTTCTGTGATGGACAAATGATTCTTCCCCATGAATCCAAACTGGGTCAAACATGGGATTCAGATTATATAAATCCAAAAGAAAAAACCAAATAGATGTATGGGAAGTGCTGTTATAAAACTACAAAGCACAACAGAGATCATGCGGGAAAATATCTATGTGAGTGACATCAGCAAGATGGCAGAGTAAGAAATACAATAAGCCTGTCCGCTCTCAAAACAAGTGGGCAGCTCTCCACGAAGAAAAACAACTACAAGGGGTTAAGTGTACAATGAAACCCTGGCTGCTTTTGCTCAATGGTTGAAGCGTCGGGCTCCACACTGAAGGGTCGAGGCTTTGATTCCTTGTCGAGGTTACACCCCTAGGCTGAGGTTAGCTCCCTGCCTGGCTTGGTGGTGCGAGAGTCAACCAGTCAATGTGTTTCTCTCTCTTCAGTGTTACCCACTCTCTCCCCGTTCCCTCCTTTCCACTCTCTCTGAAATGCACTGTGATAAAAAAAAAAAAAAACAAAAAAAAACAAAAACACACACACACACACACACACACACACACACACACACACAAACAAGTGATTAACAAAAAGGAGTCCAATTAAACCAAAAAGAATTAAGTAGAGAAAAAAGAAAAGAAAAAGGGAGCTGAATTACAAAGAGATGACCAGAGTGGGTTACCAAACATATTTAGCTAGGGTCAATGTGGGTGCCCTGTCCAGAGGACATGGAATGTTCAAGGCCAATCTGAGCTTGGGAATCCTAATCAGAGTGTTCAAGCCTAATTTGCTATACACAGTCACAAAAGCAAGGGCACAGCAAGCTATACTAGCCACTGTGCAGGCGTGCGCTTCTATAACCCAAAGACTAATGTCACTATTTCGAAAGAGGCCTCTTTGGTCTAAGTCGGTATAAAGTATGTTACTGACCAGGCAGTACGCACCTGCTTGGTTGGATTACTGTGTTTGCAATGGCTGCCATGTTAGCAGCAGCTACTTAGTGTGGCTCCTAGGCTGGCTCCTACGTTTGGGGCTGCTTCGTAGGGAAGACACAGTGTTAACCATCCAGCATGCAGCTCTCTATTTTACAGACTACTGTGCAGGACTTTACTTTGAAGAACTGTTTTCTCTAGTGGCTCCTTGGTAGCAATGGTTACGTGGACTACAATAAGGACTCCCTTATTTACCCACCACTTCCCATATCTTCTCCATCTAATACCCGGCAACCATAATTGTCCAGTTCCTGGCAGAGAAGGACCTGTGTTCTCACAGTCAAAACAAGGGTCAGAGTTTCCTCCATCAATCCCTGCTCCTGTGCTAATGTTGACCCTATTGGTCTGCTCTGTGAAAAACTCTGGAAATTCTGTATTTACAAACCACAGAAATCTGTGGAACATTTGTGAACTCTCCAAGATCTACTTAATGAGTGGACCCAAATTACAGGGGGAAGGTTAGGGAGAGGTGGGGGAGATAAGAGATCAACCGAAGTACTTGTATGCATGCATATAAGCATAACCAATGGACGCAAAACTCTGGGGGTGAGGACATGTATGGGTGTGGGGTGGGGGGGACAATGGTAAGTTATGTACACATATAATACCTTAATAAAAAAATTTAAAAAAAAAGAACCTTAGCATGACGGGCTGTCCATGTGGCCTCTCCCATTGATGACATCAAAAGCACCATACAAAGACAACTGTCTTTTTCATGTACTGAAAAGACAATAAAGTGGTAAAATGAAAGAAAAAAAAGAAAAAGACCTCGAATAGCAAAAACAAACTTGAGCGAGAACAAAGCTGGTGGCATCACACTTCCTGACTTCAACTTATTACAAAGAGAAAGCAAGCAAACAGTGTGTGGCTGGAGAAATACAGACACAAAGGTTAACAGAACAGAACAAAACACACAGAAATAAACCAGGCACATCCTTTCAAGTAATCTTTGACAAAGCTGCAAGACAGAAAAAAAAGGAAAGACAGTTTCTTAATTGAATGGTGCTCATAAAAATCGATAGTCACAAGTAAAACAACAAAAATTGGACACCACCGATAAAATTTAACTCAATCTGCATGACAGAACTGAATGTCAACGCTAAAACTTAAAATTGGAACAACCTAGAGAAAAACTTTTGGAGATGTGCTTTGGACAGGAGTTTCTGGATGTGACACCAACCCCCAGGCAAAATACAAGAAATAAACAGTCCCAAAATACAAGAAATAAAGAAAAAAAAATGTCTTCACAGCACAACAATAAGCAAAATTAAATGAAAGGCAATCTAGAGGATGGGAGAAAATACTTGAAAATCGTATGAAGAAAAAGCTTGGAGATATTGTGGATTCGGTTCTGCTCAGCACAATAAAGCGCATAATGCCGATATGGAAGGAAATAACACAAATAGTTCGAGTTCCCAGGGAATAATAAAGATATGTTAATACTATACTGCAGGCTAATAACAATGCAATGACTCTGTCTCAAAAGCAATCTCTATATAACTTCAGTAAAATCACTTTACTGCTAAGCACTAGTAACAAGCATCTGAGCTTGCCAGAAACATGGTGGCACTAGACCTGCTGAATGCTGGGTTGCCAAATCCATGGACTTTGTAGAAAAGTGGATGTGGGGGAGCAATATCTTCGAAGCACAATTAAGCACATGCAAAAATAGGTGCTCCTGCATGTAGTAAGAAATTAATATATAAAATATACAAGAAAATCAAAAGACTCTTTCACCAAAAAATACAGATAATAAACAGGATAAGGATGTAGAAACAATTCTTCAAAAAATAGATACAAATGACTAACAGAAATATAGAAAACTAGAGGTCCGGTGCACGGAAATATGAACGGGGGAAGGGGCCTTGCAGCCTCACCTGCTCTCTCTCCCAATCCAGGACCACGGGCTACTAACCACTTACCTGCCTGCTTGATTGCCCCTAACTGCGTGCCTGACTGCCTGATCATCCCTAACCACTCTGCCTGCCTGGTCAATCGTCCTTAACACAATAAGCACCATGTCAGTCACTGGTGAGTGACACTATACTTTCTGTCTAGACCACAAAACAGGCTGGGCGCTAAATGTGTTAACTGCTCGCCTGCCTGCCTGATCACCCCTAACAATCTCTGCCTCAGCCCTGGTGGCTTTGTCTGGAAGGACGTCATTCGTCCAGAAGGTCGTTTGGCTGTTCAGTCTAATTAGCACATTACACTTTTATTACTATACATGCTTTCCTCACTAATCAAGGTGGAATCCCTTCAGTTTCATGCAACACTACCAAGTCCTTCCCTGTGAATGTAGTTCAGCGGGGAGAATTGGGACTTCAGGGAAGAAGGGAGCAGCAGAAACAGACCAACCCTCCCCAGGACACCAACTACCCAGGAAACTAGAAAATCAAGCAGAACCACAGTCTACATGGGAGGACACAGCACACCCTGGGAGATGGGGCTTGGGAAATGGAAAACCCAAGTCCAGGTCCCTGGTGACAGTGAGGGTCTTACCCAGCGAGGATACAAGTTCAAAGTTCTCCAGCATCACATTCAGGTACAGCTGTCTCTGACCCTCATCAAGGAGGCTCCATTCCTCCCTGGAGAAGTACAGGGCAATGTCCTCAAAGGTCACGCCAACCTGTCAGAATTGAGACAATTGACACCAGCGCTGTCTCTCTGAGAACCCCCACTCCTACTCCTTACACACCATCCCCCCCTCAACCTCCTACAGGGCTCCCGGTTAGTGTGGACACCAGGCCCTAATGCCAGTGCAGGCTGCTCTCTCATCACAGTCCCATTACTCACTGGGATTGCCCTCAGCAGAGCAGCTGGGGTGGGTGGGAAGGATTGGGGGAGGGGAGGGGAGAGAGCAATGCCATTTAAGGTCTGGGGATGCCTCCAGGTCCCAGCCTTCCCGCCAAGCAATTCCACTGCAGTCCCCTAGATCATGCCTCCAAGACAAAGCCAAGAGTGGGTTTATGCTTCGCCTTTAAGTCCCCTCACCAGGTCCCGGGGACCATCAGCTCACACTTCCTCCAGATGTGCACACCACTGGGTAACCTTTAACCCCTTCCCATCTTCAGTCCCAGGTTCACTCCCTCAGCTCTGCCCCCTTCCTGCTCCAATGCCACTGGATCTCGCTGGACTCACCCATGAACTTGGCACATGGCATGTAGAGAAGCTTGTCTTCCAGGGGATCCAGGACCACCCCAGGCCCCTGATGGACCCCACAGCCGGGAAAGCCCCGATGAGGCTGTGACGTCCTCCCTGCAGCCTCTGATCTGTCCGCCCATCCTCACAGCCCACACCCTCAGGGAACCTCAGATGCCAGTCAGCCCTGTCCTCTCCGCCCTGCACTGGCTGTGCCTCAGAAGCCACAACGCTCCTCTCTCCCCTCCGCCTTCCTCACGGTCCTCCACGCGGACTGAGCTGCAGGACGTGACAGGCGCCCGCACCCGGGCGGTCCTGTTCGGTGTGAGGAGGCGGTGAGGCCCGGGGGACAGGAACTCACCTCAGCGCAGCTCCTCAGCGCGGGCGCCGCCATTGCTCTCTGAGGGCCGAGCGGGGCCGGAGCGGCGGGAGCAGCAGCCGCCCAGGGAATGGCGGTGCCTGTCCGAGGCCCGGCGCGGTCCAGGGAGCGACTGGGAGCTTCAACCCCAAGTGTGAGCTGTGAGCGCCCTGCAGGCGCCCCCCAGGGGCTGTGAGGCGGGGAACACCCCTCTCCTGCCTTCTCCACGGGACCCTGCGACCAGGAGTCCTGACCGCCTGACAGACCTGAGAGAAGACAAAACCCGCCCGGAGGACTAGTCCCGCCCACAGAAATGGACAAAGGAAACTGCCTTTTCTGAGCCTCCATTGGCTCAGCCTGGTGGCATTCCATACAGGGCCTCTGGGTAATGTGGTTTCTAGGCTCCAAGTCCGGAATTCTGCATTTCCTCAGAGCTGACACCAGGACTGGATTTAGGGGCAAACAGCCCAAGAACACACCAAGTCTACTCAGGCCCTCCAGCGCCTTCAGGGGAGGTGATGTCTGGAGCAAGTTTGTTTCTCCTGCACCTGCTGGCTTCCTTTAGCTGCTGGTTTTGCATATCTTTCTTCAGGACCTGCTCTTTCTGAAGGGCAGGCATTGTTTCTTCATTCAGGCCAACTGTAGCTTCCAGAGGCTGCTCAAGTCTCTAACTCCATCTAAGTTGCCTCCAATTGAATCCATTATACAAAGTTAATGTCACTAAACAGACACTCATACTTAGAGCATCTGCTTCTGAAGCCATCCACATTGTCAGCTCTGGCTGGGCTGCAGTGTGGATAAGATGGCCAAGAGGCAGGTGAAAAATGCTCAAAGTGACTGATCACCAGAGAGATGCAAATTAAAGCAACAATTAGGTAACACCCCACCGCTGTCACAATGGCTGCCACCAACAAATCAACAAAGGACAAGTGCTGGGGAGGAAATGGAACAAAGGGAAGTCGAGTACACTGCTGGTGGGAATGCAAACTGCTACAACCATTATGGAAATCAGTATGGAGTTTCCTCAAAAAATTAAGTATGGAACTGCCATTTGATCCAGTGTTTCCACTTCTAGGAATATATCGTATCAAACCTCAAACAATGAGATAGAATGTATATGCCGTTATGTTCATAGCAGCACAATTCACAATAGCAAAGATGTGGAAACAGCCCAAGTGTCCAGCAATAGCTGAGTGGATTAAAAAGCTGTGCCACAGTCCTAGCCGGTTTGGCTCAGTGGCTAAAGCGTCACCCTGCACTCTGAAGGATCCCAGGTTTGGTTCAAGCCAACGGCACATGCCAAGGTTGCAGGCTTGATTTCCAGTAGGGACTGCACAGGAGGTAGCCAATCAATGATTCTCTCATCATTGATGTTTCTCTCTCTCTCTCCCTTTTGTTCTTCTCTGAAATAATATATATATATATATATATATATATATATATATATATATATATATATATATATATATATATATATATATTAAAAAACCAGTGGAACATTTATACCATAGAATACTATGCAGCAGTAAAAAAGAAGAATCTTTACCCTTTCAGACAGCAAGAAGGGACCTGGAGAGCATCATACCAAGTGAAATAAGTCAGTCAGAGAAAGACAAGTATCACTTGATCTCACTCATATATGGAATCTAATTAACAAAATAAAGTGATGAATGGAGTGGATTCAGAGACATGGAAGCATGGAACCCTGGGCAGAATCTCAAAGGGAAGAAATGAGAGGGTAAAAAAGAAAAGGAAAAACAGCCTCAGGTGAGTATTTAAACACACACACACACACACACAACAAAGTCATCTGAGCATTGAGCATTTTCTTCTGTTCTCTGAATGCAATGGAAAAGCACTAACTTCCTGGGTTCTGGGTCTGCTCTAAATTTGTGTTTATAAATCTGTCTTCGGTCAGTTGAGTCCCTGGAAATGTTGATACCCCTCCATGTAACTTTCTCCTGCTTCACATGAGACAATTGATTTTGGTGATGTTGTAAGAAATATCCAAACCTGGGGAGAAGTTTTCTCAGTTTATTTGACCCAAGTCTACGACATTTGCCAGGAAGGAAAATAACAACAGTTTGAGTAATGCTTGGTAGAAATGCAGTTTTGCTTCTTTTTTATACATTAGACTCAAAGGAGAAAACATAAGGGGGTTACATGACATTCACTGCTGATAAACTGGGGGAAGAGCTAAGGAGATAAATCGCTGAGATTGGATAAAAAGGAAATAACATAAACATAAACTTCTTTTTAGGTTTATTGATTAGTTAACAGTTAATAATTAACCCAATAACAATAATAGTTGGGGCTCTGTGGTCTTCTGTGTTGGGAGATTGTGTTCTTAGGAGGCTGTGAAACAGAGATGTCCCTGAAAATCCAAAGATCTGTTATCCCAGATGCAAAAAGACAAGACAGACTCATTATGGTAAAATTTTCCCTTTGCAAACAAACAAACAAACACACAAAAAAAGAAACACACACAACAGCTAGAACATAACTACCAGTGACTACTTTTATTTCAAAGCATCTTGGGAGGAGGACCAAGATGGCGGCATAGGGCGGACGCCTGATTGTTGCCTACCACAACAATTTTGGAACTACAACTAGAGAACAGAACGGACACCATCCAGAACTACCGGAGGGCTGGCTGAGCAGATGCTCTACAACTAGAGTAAAAGAGAGGGGGATGCGGGATGACGCTGATGCCGGTGAGCCAAAGATCTCACTTTAAAATCCACGGCTCTGGAAGATGGCGGCGGAGTTGAACGGCTGATCTGTTGCCTCGCATGGCAGTTTCGGAAATACAACTAAAAGATGGACTGGTGAGCGCGGCGACTCCTGCTCGCGTCTCCCCAGGCCGGGCAGCTGCTCCTCTCAGTCAGCACCTCAGCCGGGGCCATGAGCTCGTGGGCGGCCGCGGCCGCAGCTATGGCGGCGGCTGTGGCAGCTGCTATGGCGGCGGCGGCGGCGGCGGCCGCGGACTCGGTGCAGTGGCTCTCGGTGAAGGAAGAGACCATCTTTCTGCAGGACGGGCCCATCCGCGTCACCGACCTGGCCGAGCTGCCCAGTGAGATCCTCGGGGCCCCGGAGGCCGCTGACACCAACTTGGAGGATTTTTAGGATTTCAGGTCCTTTAGCCATTTTGAGAGAGGAGAACCAAGAAGGCGGCAAAGTTAAACAATGAACTGCGCCGCGCACAGCAATTTCAAAAATACAACTGGAGGACAGAGCGCCTGCCACCCAGAACCACAGGAGAGCTGGCTGAAGGGTGGACTTACAGCTAAGAGGGAAGAGGACAGAGCGAACTCGGAAGGGATAAGGTGCAGAGGCACGTGGGTCGGACTGGTGGCGGGGGAAGGGTCGTGCGGCTTTTTTTCCAACCCTAGGGGAGATTAGCTCCCCATCACCCTGAAATCCAGCTTCTGGGGACGCGCGGGAGACCCAGACGCCTGCGGGGAGAGGCTGGACTCTCGGCCTTCGTGTCGGAGAGTGGGAGTAACTTCCTTGCGGAGGTGCGCCCAGCAATCAGTGTTTGCTGCGCTGGAGTGCGGAACGAGGGGGCTTAGAAACGTGGAGAGCAGAAAAAGCAGACTTGCAGCCATTGCAGTTTGCCACGCCATGGCCTGGTGGCGCCCTGAGACCCCGCCCCGCCCTGGGACCCGCCCCGCCCTGGGACCCGCCCTGCACGTTTTGCAGGCCCACCTGGGCTCCAAGCAGCGGCTTTTGCATGTGGGTGGCCTGCCCTGTGGCAGCTTGACCAGAGGAACTGCAGTTCTAGTTGGACTGCTCCAGGGCCGCTTAGACAGGAGGAGGAAACTGCAGTTTTTGCTGTAATTCCTGCTGAGTGGCCTCAGGCAGTAGCTGACCTGCACCCCACTGGAGACCCAGAAACAAGGGCATCTAGTGGTCGGTGTGAGATGACACCAGATTTCAACCACTCGCATAAGGGACACATTCAAGAGGCAGACTCAGTGAGCGCCAAAGCCTTGCTGCAACAAGATCCGGCCCATAAACGTGTCTCCTGCACAGCAACTCTTCCTTTATAGACACAGAGGGTCCTCACGGCCAATTGGCCAGGAGGACAATTCCTCCCAGTGACACCAACAACAATCAAGACTTAACTATACAAAGGAGGACCAAGATGGAGGCATAGGGCAGAAGCCTGATTATTGCCTACCACAACAATTTTGAGACTACGACGGGGGAGAGCAGAGCTGACACCATCCAGAACCACCGGAGGGCTGGCTGAGCAGACGCTCTACAACTAGAATAAAAGAGAGGGGTACGCGGGATGATGCTGATGCTGGTGACCCAAAGATCACACTTTAAGAACTACAGCTCAGGCGACACAATGGCAGCCTGGAACATGCTCGGCGCAGTTCCCCCGGCGGTCTCCGGCTGAGGGGATGGCCCCACTCGCTGCCGAGCACGGACAGACAAGCCCCTGAGAGACATGGGGTGGGAGACTCCGCGCTTGCTGACCTCCGAGTCCTTCAAGAATCTCAACGCCCCAGAAGCGGCCAGGTGCGCACACTCGGCAACTGGCCACCGCTGCAGACCCAAGGGCCGACACAGCGACCCCGGACCAGCCCCCGCCACCGCGCACCGGGCACACCGGAGCTTCGCCGAGCCCGCAGCCCAACGAGTTCTGCGGAAGCCGCCCTGGAGCTCTGAGAAAATGGCTGAAGGAATTGCTGAGAGGGAATTGACCAACAGGAATTGGGATCAAGAAGACGAAACCCCGCTGGGTCCCGGGTCCGGGTGAGGCCGCGCACCCTGGGTCCGGGTGAGGCCACGCGCCCCTGGGTCCGGGTGAAGCTGGATCCCGGGCCCGGGTGAGGCCGTGTGCCCCTGGATCCGGGAGAGGCTGGGTCCCGGGTCCGGGTGAGGCCTCGCGCACCTGGGTCCGGGTGAGGTCACACGCCCCTGGGTCCAGGTGAGGCCACACGCCCCTGGGTCCGGGTGAGGCCATGCACCCCTGGGTCCGGGTGAAGCTGGATCCCAGGTGCGGGTGAGGCCATACGCCCCTGGGTCCAGGACAGGCTGGGTCCCGGGTCCGGGCAAGGCTGCGTACCCCTGGGCTCGGGTGTGGTCACACACCCCTGGGTCTAGGTGAGGCCTCACACCCCTGGGTCAGGATGAGGCCGTGCGCCCCTGGATCCGGGTGAGGCCACACGACCATAGCTCTGGGAGAGGCCACGCACCCCCTGGGTCCGGGTGAGGCCACGCGCCCCTGGGTCCGGGTGAAGCTGGATCCCGGGTCCGGGTGAGGCCGTGCGCCCCTGGGTCCGGGTGAAGCTGGTTCCTGGGTCTGGGTGAGGCCGTGCGCCCCTGGGTCTGGGTGAGGCCATGCGCCCCTGGGTCCGGGTGAAGCTGGATTCCGGGTCTGGGTGAGGCCGTGCGCCCCTGGGTCCAGGTGAGGCCGTGCGCCCCTGGGTCTGGGTGAGGCCATGCGCCCCTGGGTCCGGGTGAAGCTGGATTCTGGGTCTGGGTGAGGCCGTGCGCCCCTGGGTCCGGGTGAGGCCACGCGCCCCTGGGTCCGGGTGAAGCTGGATTCCAGGTCCGGGTGAGGCCATACGCCCCTGGGTCTGGGAGAGGTTGGGTCCCGGGTCCGGGCGAGGCTGCATACCCCTGGGCTCGGGTGTGGTCACACACCCCTGGGTCTAGGTGAGGCCTCACACCCCTGGGTCCGGGTGAGGCCGTGCGCCCCTGGATCTGGGTGAGGCCACGCGACCATGGGTCTGGGAGAGGCCACACACCCCTGGGTCCGGGTGAGGCCACGCGCCCCTGGGTCCGGGAGAGGACACACGCCCCTGGGTCTGGGTGAGGCCACGCGCCCCTGGGTCCGGGTGAGGCCACGCGCTCCTGGGTCCGGGTGAAGCTGGATCCCGGGTCCGGGTGAGGCCATGCGCCCCTGGGTCCGGGTGAAGCTGGATCCTGGGTCTGGGTGAGGCCGTGCGCCCCTGGATCTGGGAGAGGCTGGGTCCCGGGTCTGGGTGAGGCCTCGCGCCCCTGGGTCCAGGTGAAGCTGGATCCCGGGTCTGGGTGAGGCCATGCGCCCCTGGGTCCGGGTGAAGCTGGATCCCGGGTCTGGGTGAGGCCGTGCGCCCCTGGGTCCGGGTGATCCATGCGCCCCTGGGTGGGTGATCCATGCGCCCCCGGGTGAAGCTGGATCCCGGGTCTGGGTGAGGCCGTGCGCCCCTGGGTCCGGGTGATCCATGCGCCCCTGGGTCCGGGTGAAGCTGGATCCCGGGTCTGGGTGAGGCCACGCGCCCCTGGGTCTGGGTGAAGCTGGATCCCGGGCCCGGGTGAGGCTGTGTGCCCCTGGATCCGGGAGAGGCTGGGTCCCGGGTCCGGGTGAGGCCTCGCGCACCTGGGTCCGGGTGAGGCCACGCGCCCCTGGGTCCAGGTGAAGCTGGATCCCAGGTCCGGGTGAGGCCATACGCCCCGGGAGAGGCTGCGTACCCCTGGGCTCGGGTGTGGTCACACACCCCTGGGTCTAGGTGAAGCCTCACACCCCTGGGTCAGTGTGAGGCCGTGCGCCCCTGGGTCCGGGCGAGGCCACGCGCCCCTGGGTCTGGGAGAGGCCACGCTCCCCTGGGTCTGGGTGAAGCCACGCGCCACTGGGTCTGGGTGAGGCCATGCGCCCCTGGGTCCGGGTGAAGCTGGAGCATCCCGGGTCCGGGTGAGGCCGTGTGCCCCTGGATCCAGGCGAGGTGGGTCCCGGGTCCGGGTGAGGCCGCGCACACCTGGGTCTAGGTGAGGCCACACGCCCCCTGGGTCTGGGTGAGGCCACGTGCCCCTGGGTCCAGGTGAGGCCACGCACCCCTGGGTCCGGGTGAAGCTGGATCATCCCGGGTCCGGGTGAGGCCGTGTGCCCCTGGATCTGGGTGAGGCTGGGTCCTGGGTCCGGGTGAGGCCAAACGCACCCGGGTCCAGGTGAGGCCATGAGCCCCCTGGGCCCGGGTGAGGCCACGTGCCCCTGAGTCCGGGTGAAGCCATGCCCCTGGGTCCGGCCAAGACCAAAACAGAGGGTGTCGGTCATGCATTACCACCATTTGTCCACCATCCAGAGCTGAGGGGTCAGTACTGACATGTACACATAAAGAACTGGTGGACATTGATATGGGGTCTCAAAAGAACTGTTGGTCCAGAAAGAAACTCACTACAGACTGATTCATTTGCCTGTCAGCATAACTATTATTGCTCGTCTCACATTCAGTTCTTATAAGTATATCTCTAGTGACACATGATCTTGCTCATCTAGGGGAAATGATGAACAACATAGACTGATGAACAAGAACAGAACCAGAAACAGGGAGGCATCGATCGGACTATCGGGCCTCAGAGGGAAGATAGGGGAGGGTGGGGGGAGGGAGGAGAGATCAACCAAGGGACTTGTGTGCATGCATATGAGCCTAACCAATGGTTAAGTTCAACAGGGGGTTGGGGCATCCGTGGGAAGGGGTGTGGGATGGGAATGGGGGGATGAGGACAAATATGTGACACCTTAATCAATAAAGAAATTAAAAAAAAAAAAAAAAAAAAAAAAAAAAACAAAAAAAACAAAGCATCTTATATGGTTATTTTTAGCCTATGAGTTTGCAAGATTGGCTATGCCATGCAAGGCTCCCTGAGATTGCTAGGCTTATTGTCCATACTGCGGAGTTAGAATATGTGGGTTGAGGAGGAAATCCAATGGTTTACTAACTCCGGGACCCATTGCTGACGTCCTCCTGAACACAATGTTCCCAGTATTGCTGGTGTCCCTTTATTGGGTCTCCTAGAAGGAGTCACTCTTCAGGTCAATAAAGCCTTAGGTTCTAAATGGGGTGGAGGTATTTGTAAGGACAAGGAAAATGTTTTTCTTTTTCGTTGATGTGGTCTTCCACAATTTATCAGAAGTGCCTATTAATTAAACTCCAAGATTGTTGGCTCCTCTTATTCAAACAACTCCTCTGTTCAAACCCCTGAACAAGATAAGCTACTCTCAAGGCTACAGTCTTACATACCCCTCCTTCCTGCGGTGATTACACTCCGGGATATTTTGGACCAAGGGGTCTCTAGTTAGTAGAAAGTGTCCTTCACTCTATCTTTTCTAACAAGCTTCTTTTGACCTCTTCGTAGCTTTTGTTTTAGACATATTTTATAGGCTTGGGAAAATACTGAAAAGACACCTCCCTAGTGCATCTGGAATACTGTCTCCTGGAAAAGAAACTAACTTGCAACAACAGCCCCTCAAACCTACACAACTTCAGACCAGCCCAAGGCACCTCCATTCCATGTCCCTAGGCAGCAGCCACTGCTGAATAGAAGAAGCCACACTTCCTTCCCTGCCCTGTACTGACTAGCTATACTGGGCCCTTTCCCCTCTTTGAAACTGAAGTAAACTTCCTCTCTGCATGGCTTCCTGTAAGTGTGAAATCTTCCACAGCCAGCATCACAAGGCCAATTCCTTTCTTCTAAGGAGTTAAGGGGAGTGACTGTGGAAGATGAGGGCAATGACATGGTAAAGGCAATATAATTATTTCCTTCTTCTTTTCTAGGTTTTTGGTTGGCCTCATAATTAAACTGATACAATACGGGTTAACAGGGGAAAACAATAAAAGTTATTGACATGTATACTTGCTGTATATGTGGAAATATCTCAGAAAAACAGAGTAACTGGCCAAATTGGCAAACATCATCATCTGAAAAGCCACCTTCTCCTACAGACAGAAAATGTTGTGTGTGGAGAGTCAATTAGGGTAGATGGTCAGGGAAAGCACAGTATGGACCTCAGTTGTGGCCCAGTGTGCTGTGCTCTGTGATGAGGGCTTGTATTGAAAAGGAATTTGTTCCAACCCAAAGACCCAGGGTGCAGACACAGGAGGGTGGGAAGGAGGACGGGGGTCCAGAACATGATCCGGGCTGCAGGGAAATCATGGTGAGAGCCATTGTCTCATTCAGCCAGTAGGGATACACAGGACAGAAACACATGAGCAGTGGGTGCTATACATGAATAAGAGGTGAGCACCCATCCAATGAGATCAGGATCATGTAGGACTCCAGCATCACTTCCAAATATTAGGTCCCAGAATTCATGTTCACTCCTGCAGGGTGAATATCAGTGCCACATAGTAACATCA
The DNA here is from genome assembly GCA_025583905.1 of Ia io. NCBI lineage: Eukaryota > Metazoa > Chordata > Mammalia > Chiroptera > Vespertilionidae > Ia > Ia io. The sequence goes on along the minus strand of JAJQQW010000021.1, from coordinate 46,274,292 downwards.
TTTGAAGGGTCAAACTGAAGTAAGAAATTCATCACAGTGGATGGGATTACTGTATGACACCCAACCTGTGGGCAAAGGTGCAGAAAAACCTCTAATTACCAAGGTTTCATGGAGGTCAAACTCTGTACTGGGATCAAAGGGGAGGCAGACAAACAGCAGCTCACTCTGAAAGAAGGTTCCCCTGGAGAAACCACTGCAGCTGAGAAATGATGGCGTTTCCCTGAACTTGGGGAGGCCAAGGGTAAGGGCTGTGAGACATAAAGGGAATGGGAGGAAACGCATAACTGCAACCATGGAAACAGGAGCTGCAGCTGAGCCACCCTGGTCCTCACCCTGTACCTGCTCCAGTGAGTGCTGCTCATCAGTGGTAGAGACTGTGTCTGATGCTGAGAAAATAATGGTTAAAATCCAGCCCCGTGAATCTCACACTTGTCTGTGGTGTCAACTTGGGGAGCTGCCTTCATTTCTTAGACACTGAATTTGTTCAGCAATTTGATATGAGTTTCCACTTGTCCAGGTTGTTTTGAGAATTACAAGAAAATTCTCAAGCCGAAACCGGTTTGGCTCAGTGGATAGAGCGTCGGCCTGCGGACTGAAAGGTCCCGGGTTCGATTCCGGTCAAGGGCATGTACATTGGTTGCGGGCACATCCCCGGTAGGGGGTGTGCAGGAGGCAGCTGGTCGATGTTTCTCTCTCATTGATGTTTCTAGCTCTCTATCCCTCTCCCTTCCTCTCTGTAAGAAATCAATAAGATATATTAAAAAAAAAAAAACACAAAAAAGAAAATGCTCAAAATACCTAACCATGGAATCCTGGGAACAAGTACTCAGCTTGTTACTTTTATTGATCTTGGGAGGCCAGAGTAAGCGCCATCAATCATCTGCATGTCACATTCAGCCAACTGAGATTCAGGGAGTTCCAGTGATTCTGCTGGAGATTCGCAGGTGGGCGCACCACAATGAGACCTGAGTGCCCATAGCACCTGCCTCCCTGCAGCAGAGTCAGTGGCTTCTTGTAGGTCCCATTTCTTACTAAAATGCTTCCGAAGACAAAGATGTTTGTGGGCATTGGGAGTGAGAAGTGCCTGACCTGGGAATGTCTCTGCAGGGCGAGGCGAAGTTCAAAGCAGTCAGAGATAGAGACAGAGAGAGAAAACCAATGCTGAGAGAGATCAGCTGCCTCCTGCATGCCCCACACTGTGGATCTAGTCGGGGCACAGGCATCCCCCCTGTCTGTGAATGGAACCGTGACCTCCTAGTTGATAGGTCAATGAGGAACCACTGAACCATGCTGGCTGTGCTCTGAAAATTCATTTTGCAATCTCTCACTCTCCCTTGCTCTATGAAAATGTTTTATAAACCAATTAAAATATTTAGTATAAAGGGAAAAATATTAAAACATATTTTAATACAATAAAAGCATTTAACATGCCTGAAAAAGGCTCACCTTATATTCTTTTTTAAAAATATTTTATTTGTTTTTTACAGAGTGGAAGGGAGAGAGATAGTTAGGAACATCAATGAGAGAGAAACATCGATCAGCTGCCTCCTGCATACCCCCCACTGGGGATGTGCCCATAACAAAGGTACGTGCCCTTGACTGGAATCGAACCCGGAACCTTTCAGTCCGCAGGCTGACGCTCTATCCACTGAGCCAAACTGGTTTCGGCTCACTTTATATTCTTACAAAAAATACAATTGAACAACAGTGAGGTAGAATGACAAAATTATAGAATATATTTAAGCTAGACGCCCAGTGCACAAAATTCATGCACTCAGGGGGGGATCGCTCAACCTGGCCTGTGCCCTCTTGCACTCCACGAGCCCTCGGGGGATTTCCGACTGACAAAAGTATGTAACACTTATATCCACATAAAGAATTATACAGAAATGTTTGTACCAGCTTTATTAGAAATAACTACATATTTATTAAAATGGACATGATGGTGATATATTCAAAGATAAGAATATCTACCAAGTCCTAGTTGGTTTGGCTCTGGATAGAGCATAGGCCTGCAGACCAAAGGGTCCTAGGTTTGATTCCGGTCAAAGGCATGTACCTTGGTTGAAGATTCCTTCCTAGCCTGGGCCCTGGTGACAGCTGATGCAGGAGGCAAGCAATCAATGTGTTTCTCTCACATCAATGTTTCTCTCTGTCTTTCCCTGTCTTTTCCACTCTCCCTAAAAATCAATGGAAAAACATCCTTGGGTGAGGAATAACAACATCAACAAAAAAATATCTAGCAAAAAATGAAATGAGTTAATAAATCTCCAAGAACTTATAAAATATAAATTAAAGCAGAAAAATACTTAGAAAAAGCAAAGTTCTTTAATAAAATGGAATGTAAATCCATGGGTAATAGGAAAGTTGAGAAGAACAGATACAGATTAAATGAGGTCATGAAACAAATACACAATGACTGATATGGTCAGTATTATGAGTGTAATGATGGTTTGAGTTCTAAGTACATGTCAAAATTTATGAAACATTATACTTAACACATGCAATTTACTCTTTACAGCTGTTAAAAGAATGGTTCAAGATAAAACAAATGTACGTTCACCTACTTTGAAACAACAGATTTGGCAACGCTATATTCAATCCACATACTTCTGCCCTCTGGGAGAGAGAATCATCTCAGTGACAGAAAATACAACAATGAAGAACGTTCACCCAAACCCACTGGAATGATGCGGTCTCAAAAGCCACATCCCTTTGTCTTCATCTTTGTTCTGCTGCCACAGCATCAATGGCTCTGATGGGAACATCTGAGAAGCTACAGGAACCCACAAAACCTCTTGATTATAATCAATGCCAATGACCGCTCCACCGAAGATAAACGTGCCAGGAGTCCCTCAGATCTGTGTACACACCGCTCCTATAATCTTTCCCTCAAAAAAAAATTGAGTGCAGGTTTAGATGAAGCCCATTCCATCTACTAGGCTGCAGTGTGGATCAACAACAATTAGGTCAGTGTTTCTGCAGTGAAAGGGGTCCCCCTCACTGCAATGGTTCTCCAACCAGTGACCATCACCCATGGAACTGAAGGCATTAGGGCACATGACCCTCTGCAAGCCCGGGGCAGGAGGTTCCCTTCAAATGTCTTACCATCCCCTAAAAACAAGAAAAAAATTCACGCTGCTCCCAGACATACTTGAGGTTGTCACAGCTACCCCCTCTTTGGAATGATCTCTGTGTCTCAAAGCATCCATCCTCATATGAGGATTAGAATCCACAGTGTTTAATAGGAAAATTATGGTAAACAATGTAAATTTGGCAAAAACTGCTGAGCTAATTTCTGCACCATAGTCTTCCCTCAATAACAAAAATGTTGGAGACCACATAAAACTTCTTCATATCACCGTGCTTGGAGAGCCGAGATCTCCTTGTAAACTAACACACACAGTAAATAGAACACTAAGATTAAAGAAGTCTTATGAAAAAGCCGTCATTATTTTGCAAAGAAAGAGACCTGAGACTGGCAGTTCTCTCATTGATGACTTAGGCACTCAATTAATTTATCACTAGCATCTAGGAAAAGTGTGTTCCTGAAAATGGCAGTCCCTCTGCAACATTATCTTTGCTGGGGCGAACAGTAATCAGTCCTATATTGGCAATTCATAACAGGGAAACAAGTAAGAACTAAGGGCTCAGGTATTCCTAATTTTCTTCAACAAATTAGACAACACAGTTAGCTTCCCTGGGCACATGAGGATGGTGATTGATGCCATATTCAGGGGCCTTATAGGTGGTTCAGGTGAAATACCTTCAGCAACAGAAATATGTAGTGACATAGATCCGGCAAGATATCTCTGTATGTTAAAAAGTCAACATAATCACGTAGTGTTCCAACATAAAAGCAAACACACACAACAGCAAAAACACTTACAGGAACTTTACATAATATAGGTGAGATACAATTCAGAAAAATAAGGATTAACAAATTTTCTTGTACGATTGTTAAGTCCTATCCAAGAAACGACATTTCCTACACATTTAAGAAATTTCTCCCATTTGTAATTCGAATTTAGAAACATGCCTAAGGCAATCCGCACATTAATTGCACGCATAATGGCTTTCTCCAGTGTGAACTCTCTTATGACAATGGAAACCACTCCTACTTTTAAAAGATTTTCCACATTCACTGCATTTATAAGGCTTTTCTCCTGAATGAACTCTCTGATGACAGTGAAGGAGAGTCCTATAGGTAAAAGATTTCTTACATTCACTGCATTGATAAGGCTTTTCTCCAGTGTGCACAGTCTGATGATATTGGAGAGCATTGTTCCTTGCAAAAGATTTTCCACATTCACTGCATTTATAACGCTTTTCTCTTGCATGAACTCTCTGATGCCAACGAAGAGCAGTGCTCTGGGTAAAAGATTTCCCACAGTCACTGCTTTTATAAGGCTTTTCTCCAGTGTGAACTCTCTGATGACTATAGAGGGTAACTCTCAACGTAAAGATTTCCCACATTCGATGATTTATAAGGCTTTTCTCCTGCATGAAGTCTCTGATTATGATAAAGTTGAGGCTTAATTTTAAAAGATTTTCCACATTCATTGCACTCATAAGGACTTTCTCCAGTGTGCACTCTCTGATGATATTGGAGACCGCAGCCACTTGTAAAAGACATTTCACATTCATTACATTTATAAGGCTTTTCTCCTGTGTGCACTCTCTGATAATACTGGATATCATAGATCCTTGCAAAACATTTCCCACATTCACTGCATTTATAAGGCTTTTCTCCTGTATGAACGCTCTGATGATTATGAAGTTAAAACTGAGTGTTAAAAGATTTTCCACATTCATTGCAGGCATAAGGCCTTTCTCCAGTGTGCACTCTCTGATAATATTGGAGATTATTGCTACTTGTAAAAGACTTTCCACATTCACTACATTTATAAGGCTTTTCTCCAGTGTGAACTCTCTGATGACATTGGAGACCATCCATCCTTGAAAACGACTTTCCACATTCACTGCATTTATAAGGCTTTTCACCTGTATGAAGTCTCTGATGTCTACGAAGGACATTCCTATGTGAAAAAGATTTCCCACATTCACTACATTCATAAGGCTTTTCTCCTGTATGAACTCTCTGATGATTATGAAATTCAAGCTGAGTGATAAAAGATTTTTCACATTCATTGCACTCAGAAGGCCTTTCTCTAGAGTGCACTCTCTGATGATATTGGAGACCACTGCTACTTTTAAAAGATTTTTCACATTCACTGCATTTATATGGCTTCTTTCCAGTGTGAAAACTTTGATGATAATGGAGGCCACTGCTATTTTTAAAAGATTTTTCACATTCACAACATTTATAAGGCTTTTCTCCAGTGTGAACTCTCTGATGATAATGAAGGACCGTGCTCAGGCTAAAAGATTTTCCACATTTGCTGCATTTATAAGGCTTCTTTCCAGTGTGAAAACTTTGATGATAATGGAGGCCACTGCAACCCTTAAAAGATTTCCCACATTTATTGCATTTATAAGGCTTTTCACCTGTATGAAGTCTCTGATGTCTACGAAGGACATACCTATGTGAAAAAGATTTCCCACAGTCACTGCATTCATAAGGCTTCTCTCCTGTATGAACTCTCTGATGACTATGAAGTTTAGACTGAATAAGATTTTCCACATTCATTTCACTCATAAGGTCTTTTCCAGAGTGCATTCTCTGATGATATTGGAGACTACTGCTATTTGTAAAAGACTTTTCACATTCACTACATTTATAAGGCTTTTCTCCAGTGTGAACTCTCTGATGACTACAAAGTAGCTTGTTAGTGATAAAAGACTTTCCACATTCCCTGCATTTATAAGGCTTCTCTCCAGTGTGAAGTCTTTGATGATAATGGAGGCCTCTGCTACTGGTAAAAGATTTGCCACATTCACTGCATTTATAAGGCTTCTCTCCAGTCCGAACTCTCTGATGACGACGAAGATTACTGCTGCCAGGATCTTCCTCACATTCTTTTCTAGTGTAAAAATTTTTCTCCTTTGAAACATCAAACCACCCTTGGAAATATTATTTGGCCTGTCCCTGGTCTGACCAGCCTTTAGGTGGAGGTGCCCTGACCAGGAAAGTGTGCCCTGCCCAACCTCCCCACAGGTGAATTGATTCTGGGACACATTGAAATTGCAGTTCCTTGCAAGTGACATCCTCTCCACACTCCCAATGAAAGTGTTCTCTCTCACAGGCTGCTGCTGAAATTTTGCACTGAAATAAAATTGTTTTGCACATGCCCCACACCTCAGCTGTATCTGTCCATGCTGTGTTCCCTGCAGTGCAGTCAAGTGGAAAATCCTTCTCAAGACGAGTCCACAGCTCTCACAGGGGTGGCTCTTCTGGGAAGTCAAGGCTAACTTGGGATTCCTGCCCTGTGACACTCTTACAGAAGCATTCTGTTCTGTCGGTACCTCCACATTCTCTGCTCCACAGCAACAACCTGAACAAAAGGAAACGCTGGTAAAGTACATGTTGATCTTATGAAATAAGATCATTTTTGGAAAAATTGTTTCCCTGTCATGACTAAGCATGATTCCATAGAATGATTTTCAAGACAAGTGAGTTGAACTCTAAGGGAACAGCTGTTATACATTAGCTGGCCTGAAAGGTCAGTCAATGGTGAAAATCTCACCAAAACAGGAACAAAAGCTTAGGGTGGGAAACAAAGAAGACAAGAAGGCATTACTCATTGTTCCTCCATGAACGCGTTCTTTTTGGACCTTTCATGCTGGGGACCTGCGTCTGTGTAGGATAATTTGCATGTGCTGAAAGCCACACAACACAATGGTATTGTAGCACAGGATGTTCACGGTCAATATAATAATATGTTTGCACTCCAAAGCTCTGCAGGCATGGACCTAGGTTGGTTTGCAGTAAAGAGGGACCTGTGAAACAGGTAGAGGGCAAGGTCTACAGAGGTTAAAGTTACTGTGGGCATGGAATCTGAGTAGAAATGATCGTTATTACACCTGACAAGCAGGCAAAGTGTCAACAATAACACAGCAGAAGCAAAACTGGATGAGGAATGGGTCAGGGAAACAAAATACTTTTGAACAAAATGGGTTCCTAGTTATGACTTTAACACAGCCCTGGTGTCAAAACCTTCCCAACAGGCCTTCACCAAGGCAACACCGCCTCTGGGTCCACCTTGTCCTTCATAAAGTCATGTTTCTTCTGTGATGAACAAATGATTCTTCCCCATGAATCCCAACTGAGTCGAACATGGGATTCAGATGATATAAATCCAAAAGAAAAAACCAAATAGATGTATGGTGAGCAATTTTATAGAACTACAAAGCACAACAGAGATCATGCGGAAAGAGCTGTACACACAGTACACAAATGGGTGCACCAAGAGTGTCCACCTCAGGTAACTGGGAGGCTGACTCATTGAACCAATAGGACACCTCGTAGACAAAGATACCCTACCAACTCAGGGAAGCAGCAAAAATGAGGAGACAAGGAAACAGATCACAAAAAAAGAAATGGAGTAGAACAAATGACTGGACATAGAGTTCAAAACCACGGTTATAAGGTTTTTCAAGAATTTTCTGGAAAAGGCTGATAAATTTAATGAGACCCTCAAGGATATGAAAAAGGACCAACTAGAAATTAAACATACGCTGACTGAAATAAAAAACATTATACAGAGACTCAACAGCAGACTAGAGGAACGCAAGAATCAACTCAAAGATTTGGAATACAAAGAGGCAAAGGACACTCCTCCAGAGAAGCACGAAGAGAAGAGAATTCTGAAAGTTGTATATAGTGTAAGAAGCCTCTGGGACAACTTCAAGGGTACCAACATCAGAATTATGGGGGTGCCAGAAGAAGAGAGAGAGCAAGATGCTGAAAACCTATTTGAAGAAATAATGACAGAAAACTTCCCCCACCTGGAGAAAGAAATAGACTTACAAGTCCAAGAAGCGCACAGAACCCCAAACAAAAGGAATCCAAAGAAGACCACACCAAGGCATATCATAATTAACCTCTTGCACTCGGATGTCGAGTGTGAGTCGACACGGTTAGCATTAGAATAAAGGAATCGAGAAAAAAGCAAGTGAGTGCAAAGGGTTAAAATGCCAAGGGCAAAAGACAAAGAGAGAATCTTACAAACAGCAAGAGAAAAACAGTTAGTTACCCACAAGGGAGCACCCATACAATTATCAGCTGATTTCTCAACACAAACTATGCAGGCCAGACAGGAGTGGCAAGAAATATTCAAAGTGATGAATAGCAAGAACCTACAACCAAGATTACTCTACCCAGCAAAGTTATCATTTAGAACTGAAGGGCAGATAAAGAGCTTCACAGATAAGAAAAAGCTAAAGGAGTTCATCACCACCAAACCAGTATTATATTAAACTAGAGGCCCGCTGCACGAAATTGGTGCATGGAGAGGAGGGTGTCCCTCAGCCCAGCCTGTACCCTCACCAATCTGGGACCCCTCGAAGGATGTCCGACTGCCTGTTTAGGCCCAATCCCACTGGGATCTGGCCTAAACAGGCAGTCGGACATCCCTCTCACAATCCAGGTCTGCTGGCTCCCAACTGCTCGCCTGCCTGCCTTCCTGATTGCCCCTAACCACTTCTGCCTGCCAGCCTGATCACCCCCTAACCACTCCGCTGCCAGCATGATTGATGCCTAACTGCTCTCCTACCAGCCTGTTTGCCCCCAACTTCCCTCCTCTGGCGGCCCAGTCACCCCTAACTGACCTCCTCTGCAGGGTTGATCGCCTCGAATTGCCCTCCCTTTCAGGTCGGGTGCCTCCCAACTGCCCTCCCCTGTTGGCCATCTTGTGTCCACATGGGGGCAGGATCTTTGACCACATGGGGGAAGCCATTTTGTGTGATGGAGTGATGGTCAATCTGCATATTACTCTTTTATTAGATAGGATAGAGGCCTGGTGCAGGAGTGGGGGCCAGCTGGTTTGCCCTGAAGGGTGTCCCAGATCAGGGTGGGGGGGTCCCTTGGGGCGTGGGGCGGCCTGAGCAAGGGGCCTGTGGTGGATTGCAGGCCGGCCACGCTCCCTGGCGACCCAAGCGGAGGCCCTGGTATCTGGAATTTATTTACCTTCTACAATTCAAAGTTTGTAGCCTGGAGTGGAGCCAAGCCTCCTGCATGCTCCACGGCCGGCAGCCATTTCTGTTAGGGTTAATTCACTTGTATAATTGAAACTTTGTAGCCTTAAGCGGAGGCCTGTGCCCGGCCAGGGTGTGCAGAAAGCTTTGCTTTCTCCGTTGTCGCGGGCAACCCTGGCCTGCTCTCTCCAGCTCCGTGGCTGCCGCCATTCTGTTTGAATTTGTTTACCTTCTATAATTGAAACTTTGTAGCTTGAGTGGAGGCTTAGGCCTGGCAAGGGCATGTGGAAAGCTTGCTTCCTCTGTTACCTGGGAAACCTTGCTCTCTGTGGCTGTAGCCATCTTGGTTGGGTTTATTTGCATACTCACCCTGATTGGCTGGTGGGCGTAGCTTGGCCTGGTGGGCGTGGCTTGTGGTGTGGTGGAGGTGTGCTCAATTTGCATATTACCCTTTTATTAGGTAGGATGCTGAAAGGTATTCTTTAAAAAGAGGAGAAAGAAGAAAAAAGTAAAGTTAAAAATTATGAACAACAATTACATATCTATCAACAGATAATCTAAAATCTTTTATTAGATTTTATCTAATCTAAAAGTCAAGTGAATTAAAAACCTGAGGAACAGAATAAACTGGTGAACATAATAGAATCAGGGGCATAGAATGGGAATGGATTGATAATTCTCAGGGGGAAAGGGGTGTTTGTGTGGGGGGTACGGGAAGAGACTGGACAAAAATCATACACCTATGGATGAGAACAGCAGGGAGGAGGTCAGGGCAGAGGGGGGGTTGGGAACCGGGTGGAGGGGAGTAATGGGGGAAAAAAAGGAGAAACAATTGTAATAATCTGAACAATAAAGATTTATTAAATTAAAAAAAAATCTTAAGAATCCATAGGCAGCAAAACAGCAGACATATGCCCTAGCTGGTCTGGCTCAGTGGGTAGAACACCCGCCTGCTGACTGAAGGGTCCCGGGTTTGATTCTGCTCAAGGCCACATGCCCAGGTTGCAGGCTTGATGCCCAGTATGGGACATGCAAGAGGAAGTTGATCAATGATTCTCATCATTGATGTTTCTCTCACTCTCTTTTTTTTTTCTCTCCTTTCCTCTCTGAAATCAATAAAAAATATATATATTTTAAATAACATTAAAAAAATTGCAGGCATATGTCGAAACAATATCTTTATCGATATAGCTCCTAGGGCAATGGAAACTAAAGAGAAAATAAACAAATGTGACTACATCAAAATAAAAAGCTTCTGCACAGCAAAAGAAACCATCAACAAAACAATGAGAAAGCCCATTTGATGGGGACTGTATTTGCCAATGATATCTCCTATAAGGGTTTAATCTCCAAGATTTATAGGGAACTCACACTACTTAACATAATGAAGGTAAACAATCCAATCAAAAAATGGGCAAAGGACCTAAATACACACTTTTCAAAAGAGGACATAAAGAAGGCCAAGAGATATATGAAAACATGCACAAAGTCACTAATCATTTGAGAGCTGCAAATCAAAACGATAAGGTGGCACCATCTCACACATGTCAGAATGGCTATCATCAACAAATCCACCAATGACAAGTTTGTGGAGAAGAATGGCACTGCTGGTGAGAATGTAGATTGGTGCAGCCACTGTGGAAAACACTATGAAGTTTCCTCAAAAAATTAAAAATGGAACTCCCATTGGACAAAATAATCCCACTTCCAGGAATATATTCTAAGAAGTCAGAAACACCAATCAGAAAGGATATATGCACGCCTATGTTCATAGCAGCACAATTTACAACAGCTAAATTTGGAAACAGCCTATGTGCCAATCAGTAGATGAGTGGATTAGAAAACTATGGTACATCTACACAATGGAATATTATCTTACCTAATAACAGACATGTAAATTGACTGTACCTCTGCTATACTCACAGCCAATCAGAGTGAATATGCAAATTAAAACGCCAAAGATGGCAGCTGCCCAGTGCTCCAGGCGCAGAGTGGCCACGTGGGGCAGGATGCCTGCTATGAGAGGGAGGGTGGGGGCAAAGGGATCTACAGGAGTGGAGTGCAAGACTCTAGAGTCTACAGCCAGGGTCTGCAGTGAAGGCGAAGAAGGCAGACTCCGGTCAGAGCAGAGGCCTGAGTCCCGGGTGCCAGAGGAAAACTGGTGATGGAAGCCAAGGGAAGGAAGGCCTATTGCACGAATATCTTTGTGCCACGGGCCTCTAGTGCTGCTATAAAAAAGAAGGAACGTTTACCATTTGCAACAACATGGATGGACCTGGAGAACATTATGCTAAGCAAAATAAGTCAGTCGGAGAAAGATAAATAGCACATGATCTCACTCATTTGTGGAGAATAATGAACAGAAACTGATGAACAAAAGTAGAGCCAGAGGCAGAAAAGTATTTTAGAATATAAGAGAAGTAATCCTATTATTTGCAGATTTTTAATATTTCCTACAACTTTTATGATATCATACTCTGTTAGTACAGTTTTGGTACTATTATTATACTTAAAATCCTTTTTTTCTTGAAATTTTAACTTTTATTGCATGTAATATCATGATATGTAAGAGCATTTTTCTTGAATAATTGGTGTTTATTGCATGAAACACTATTATATTTTCAAGAAGAACAGAGTTGGAGGAATCACAATACCAGATACCAAGCTATATTACAAAAATGCCTGGTACTGGCACAAAAACAGACCCATAGAACAATGCAGCAGAATAGAGAACCCGGAAACGGACCCAAGCCATTATGCTCAGTATTTGACAAAGGAGGCAACAGCATACGATGGAGTTAAGACCGTCTCTTCAATAAATGGTGTTGGGAAAATTGGACGGATACATGCATAGGATGAAACTAGACCACCAACTTATACCATACACAAAAATAAACTCAAAATGGATGAAGGGCCCTGACCAGTATGGCTCAGTGGATAGAGCGTCGGCCTGGGGACTGAGGGGTCCCCGGTTTGATTCTGGTCAAGGGCATGTGCCTTGTTTCGGGCACATCCCCAGTGGGAGGTGTGCAGGAGGCAGCTGATCGATGTTTCTAACTCTCTATCCGTCTCCCTTCCTCTCTGTAAAAGATCAATAAAATATATATTTTTTAAAAAATGGATAAAGGACTTAAACGCACAAGGAGAATCCAAAAAATCTGAGAAGAATACACAGGCAGCAAAATATCAGACGTATATCCTAGCAATATCTCTACCAATATAGCTCCTAAGGCAATGGAAAGTAAGAAAAAAAATAACAAAGGGCACTACCTCAAAATAAAAAGCTTCTACAAAAAGCAAAAGAAACGAACAACAAAACAAGAAAGCCCACTGCATGGCAGAACATATTTTCCAATGTTATCTCCGATAAGGGTTTACACTAGAAAATTTACAGGGAACTCATACACCTCACAGTATGAACCACAGAGCATCAAAAGAGATATTGAGGTTAGGAGACAACATGACCCTCCATAGAGAAAATTTGTCAAGATCCCATATGAGCTTCTGAAATTAATAAACAAATTCAGAGCCCTGGCCAGGTAGACCAGTTGTTGAGTGCGTGGTCCCGATGCACCACGGTTGTGGGTTTGATCCCCCATCAGGGCACATGTAGGGGACAACCAATGAATGCTTAGATGGAGAGAACAGCAGATCAATGTTTCCCTCTTTCTCGGTCTCCCTTCCTGTCTCTAAAAATCAATAAATAAAGGCTGCCCGGTACCACTGAGTGATTGAGCATCAACCCATGACCTAGCCGATCATATATCCATTCCTTCTCAGGGGACATGCACAGGTTGCAAGCCCAATCTCCAGTGGGGGAGGTGCAGAAAGAAGCTGGACTTATTATACATGTTTCTATCTCTTCTTCTCTTCCTCTCTGAATTCAATAAAATATATTACAAAAATAAATAAATAAATAAATAGATAATTTAAAGAAGAAATAAAGAGGCCTGGCCCATGTCTCTCAGTGTCGAGAATGGCTACGTGTACACTGGAAGTTCATGGGTTCCATTCCCAGTAAGGGGCAGGTACAAGATTTTCAGGTTCAATCACCCCTCTTAGTGTGGGCACATGTGAGAGCTAACCAACTGATCTCTCTCTCTCTCTCTCTCTCTCTCTCTCTCTCGCCTCTCCCTTTCGACAAATATCACATGATCTCACTCATTTGTGGTCAATGGGGGAAAGAGGAGACATATGTAATACATATATAATACTTTAAACAATAAAGAATTTTAAAAAATATGTTTAAAATATCCATAGTACACAACGCAATCTACAAATTAAATGCAATCCTGAGGATAATTCCTATGGTATTTTACAAAGAAATGAAGAGAATCTTGAAGTATATGGAACCAAAAAACTCAAATTGCAAAAACAATCGTGAGTGAGAACAAAGCTGGTGGCATCACACTTCCTGACTGAATTTTAGTACAAAGAGAAAGCAAGCAAACAGTGTGTTGCTGGAGAAAGGAAAACACATCCATCAACAGAAGAGAAAACAGAGAAATAAACCCAGGCACATCCTTTCAAGTAATCTCTGACAAAGCTGCAGACACAGAAGAAGGGAAAGATAGTTTCTGCAATGAATGGTGCTGCTGAAATCGATACTCACATGTAAACACAACAATACTGGACATTGCTGATAAAATGTAACTCAACCTGCATGACAGAAATGAATGTCAGCCCTAAAACGAAAAACTCCTCAGGACAACCAAGACAAAAAGTTTTGGCGGTTTGTATTGGACAGGATTTTCTGAATGTGTGACACCAGCCACCACAAAAAAAAATAGAGAAAACCAACAGTCCAGATTGCAACAAATAAAGAAAAAAAAAAGCTTCTCAGCACAACAGCAATAAACACAATGAAATGAAAGGAAATCTAAAGAAAAGAAGAAAATACTTGCAAATCATATGAAGGAATCACTTGGAGAGATTGTGGATTCAGTTCTGATCAGCATAATAAAGCAAATATTACAATATGGAAAGAAATTCACACAAATATTTACAGTTCCCAGGGAATAATAAAGGTATGTTAATACCATAGTGCAGGCTAATAACAATGCAATGACTCCGTCTTAAAAGCAAACTCGATATCACTTCATTACAAATACATTATTCTAAGCACTAGTAAGAAGCATCTGAGCTGCTAGAAACATGGTGGTACTAGACCTGCTGAAGGCAGGGTTGTCAAAAACATGGACTTTGTAGAAAAGCAGGTGTGGGAGAGCACATGCAAAAATATGTGTTCCTTTAAGTCATAAGCAATTAATATATAAAATATACAAGGTCGCCGAAACCGGTTTGGCTCAGTGGATAGAGCGTCGGCCTGCGGACTCAAGGGTCCCAGGTTCGATTCCGGTCAAGGGCATGTACCTTGGTTGCGGGCACATCCCCATTAGGGGGTGTGCAAGAGGCAGCTGATCGATGTTTCTAACTCTCTATCCCTCTCTCTTCCTGTCTGTAAAAAATCAATAAAATATATTTAAAAAAAATAATAAATAAAAATAAAAAAAATAAAAATAAAATATACAAGGTCTTCAAAAGAATGTTTAAACAAAAAATACAGTTATTAACCAAGATAAGGATGTAGAAACAATTCTTCAAAAAATAGGTACAAGTAACCAACAGGAATATAGAAAATGCTTTCCTCAAGATAAGAGATCAACCAAAGGACTTGTATGCATGCATATAAACATAACCAATGGACGCAAAACTCTGGGAGGTGAGGGCATATATGGAAGTGGGGTGGGGTGGGGGGCAATGGTAAGATATGTACACATATAATACCTTAATAAAAAAATTGAAAAAAAAGAAAAGAAAATGCTTTCCTCACAGAAAAAAAGTGGAATCCCTCAGGCTTCCTACAACACTACCAACCACAGTACTTCCTGTGAACTTAGTACAGCGGGGAGAACTGGGACTTCAGGATAGAAGGGAGCAGCGGAAACAGACCAACCCTCCCCAGGACAGCAACTACCCAGGAAACTGGAAAATCAAGCAGAACCACAGTCTACATGGGAGGACACAGCACACCCTGGGAGATGGGGCCTGGGAAATCCCAAAGCCAAGTCCAGGTCACTGTGAGAGTGAGGGTCTTACGCAGCGAGGAAACAAGTTCAAAGTTCTCCAGCATCACATTCAGGTACAGCTGTCTCTGACCCTCATCAAGGAGGCTCCATTCCTCCCTGGAGAAGTACAGGGCAATGTCCTCAAAGGTCACGCCAACCTGTCAGAATCGAGACAATTGAAACCAGAGCTGTCTCTCTGAGAACCCCCAATCCTACTTCTTTTTTTTAAAAAAATACATTATTTATTGATTTTTTACAGAGGGGGAGAGAGAAGGATAGAGAGTCAGAAACATCGATGAGAGAGAAACATCGATCAGCTGCCTCCTGCACACCCCCCACTGGGGATGTGCCCGAAACCAAGGCACATACACTTGACCGGAATCGAACCCGGGACCCTTCAGTCCTCAGACCTACGCTCTATCCACTCAGCCAAACCGGCATCGGGCCCACTCCTACTCCTTACACACCTTCACCCCCTCAAACTTCTCCAGGGCACTCAGTTTGTGTGGAAGCCAGGCGGGAATGGCAGTGCAGGCTGCTCTCTCATCACAGTCCCATTACTCACTGGGATTGCCCTCAGCAGAGCAGCTGGGTTGGGTGGGAATGACTGGGGGAGGGGAGGGGAGAGAGCAATGCCATTTAAGGTCTGAGCGATGCCTGCAGGGCCCCAGCCTTCCTGCCAAGCAATCCCACTGCAGTCCCTAGATCATGCCTCCAAGACACAGCCAAGCGTGGGTTTATGCTTGGCCCTTATGTCCCCACACCAGGTCCCGGGGACCATCAGCTCACACTTCCTCCAGATGTGCACACCACTGGGTAACCTTTAACCTCTTCCCATCTTCAGTCCCCAGGTTCACTCCCTCTGCTCTGCCCCCTTCCTGCTCCAATGCCACTGGATCTCGCTGGACTCACCCATGAACTTGGCACATGGCATGTAGAGAGCTTGTCTTCCAGCCGGGTCTAGGACCACCCCAGGCCCCGGATGGACCCCACCGCCGGGAAAGCCCCAATGAGGCTGTGACGTCCTCCCTGCAGCCTCTGATCTGTCCGCCCATCCTCACAGCCCACACCCTCAGGGAACCTCAGATGCCAGTCAGCCCTGTCCTCTCCGCCCTGCACTGGCTGTGCCTCAGAAGCCACAACGCTCCCCTCTCCCCTCCGCCTTCCTCACGGTACTCCACGCGGACTGAGCTGCAGGACGTGACAGATGCCCCTCAGGCTGTGGTGTCTGTGAAGGAGGAAGTGAGGCCTGGGGGACAGGAAGTCACCTCAGCACGTTTCCTCAGCGCGGGCGCCGCCATTGCACTCTGCGGGCCGAGCGGGGCGGGAGCGGCTGGAGTAGAATCCGCTGCAGGAATGGCGGTGCCTGTCCCGGCCCTGGCGTGGGTCCGGGCGGTGACTCCGAGCTTCAATCCCAGGTGTGAGCTGTGAGCACCACGGGAGGCTCCCACCGTTGTTGTGGGCGCGGAACACCACTCTCCACCTTCTCCACAGGAGCGGAGACTTGGTAAACCTGACCGCCTCAGACACACGTCTGAGAACAGGAAATCCCGCCCTCAGAAATAACGAAACGGAAACGCCTTATCTGAGCCCCCATTGGCTTAGTCTGCTGGCATTCCAAGCCTGGCCTTCTGGGTAATGTAGTTTCTCCGCTCCAACGCCAGGATCCTGTATTTCTTACTTGAATTTAGGACTGGATTTAAGGGCTGATAGCCCAAGAACACACCAAGTATACTAAGTGTCCTCTACCACCTTCGGGGAAGGTGATATTTGAGGCAAAAACAAATGCACTTTTGAGCAATAGCTCCCCATAAATTCCTCCATAAAATACAAACAACATTGAGGTAAAATGACAAAATTATGGAATATCTATTTATAGATCTCTCTATATAAGATGTCAATATGCTAAGTGTCAAACTATCTGGGTAATGATGTCCAGTAGTAACACCTGGCTTCTTATCCCTGGCAATGACTAGCCTCAGGAGGAAACACATTACACAGTAACCAAATGTCTCTGAAGTGTTTTCCTGTGCCTCATGTCATTTGATCCTCACAGAAGTCCTGGAGTAGGTAGATAGGACACTCAATGGAATCCTATCATTAGCCAGAAAACGTAGATTTAGAAAGCTTAGAAAATTGACCTGACTGAAAAGAAGTAAGAATTGGTGGATCTTGAAAATGACTTCAGGTTTTTGCACTGCACAGAATATAGTCAAACACTGCTGAAGTTAAATATTTTACCCTTTGTTCTCCCTGCGTGATCTACAATAATAATGTGCTTCGTGTTAATATTTACTGCTGTGTTGCTGACAATTACCTGAAAGAGAAGTTGGGGTGCTTCACTGGGCTGGAAAAAGTTGAGCTACATCAGAAACCAGGTCTAATTATGCGAATTTATTCTATATGTATGAAAGGCTAAGCTTACTCGCGCATTGGTGATACATATAAAGCTCTTGTTGGTGCCAATCGCATGCGAGTTTCTGTCATTGTCGATTGTGAATTTGGTTGTTTTTTGTTGACATTCTGAAGCTGAAAGAAAGCAGCGGCGGTGCATGGAAGTAAGAATGGCGATTAAATTCGATGATAATAATAGTGACCCGGGTAGATATAATTATCCCCGTGTAACCATAGTGCCATCATATTCAGAAACAAATATGGAGGACCTCCTATTGAAAAGGACTCATTCATTGTAAAGGAGATCCCAATAATGTGAATGACACTAACATGAAACAAATCAGTATCCTGGTTCCTACATTAGATGCAATGACTTATCCTATTCTTTTCACACGTGGTGAAAAGGGCTGGCAAACAAATCTTGCATTGGGATTCAGAGACGACAGTGAAATCGACAATAATATTAGATTCAATGGATGATGCTGAAAAAAAACTTTCCCATCTAATTTCTTAAAAAAATATTACTCCTTCAGCAATGATGTGTCATAAATTAGAATTGAAAGTAGTTGCAATGATCATGCTAATGAGAATCTCAATAGTAAACGGGGTCTTTGTAAGGATATTAAATTTATTATTGAAATATTGTGGCCGAAACCGGTTTGGCTCAGTGGATAGAGCGTCAGCCTGCGGACTCAAGGGTCCCAGGTTCGATTCCGGTCAAGGGCATGTACCTTGGTTGCGGGCACATCCCCAGTAGGGGGTGTGCAAGAGGCAGCTGATCGATGTTTCTCTCTCATTGATGTTTCTAACTCTCTGTCCCTCTCTCTTCCTCTCTGTAAAAAATCAATAAAAAATATATTTAAAAAAAAAAGAAGAAATATTGTGACCTAACATAATTGAAGCTGAAATATTAACAGGATCTGAGGAGAAGAGGTTTTTCTGATTCCAGGAATTGATTTGTCCCCATCTGACACCGGCCTCAGTGTTAGAATAAGTTTAATCAATTTATCAGTCATTGTTTTTTTTATCAATATTGTCTTTCTATCTTGTTTTAGTTTTTATATGTTTTTGTTCTTTATATATCCTTTGTTGCTATATCATGTTACTGTTTATTAATCAATTTATATATTATTTTCATGTACTTTACTAATTTCCTTTTATCTCTGACACTTTTATTATAGAGAAAAGGCTAACAGCGATATGAAAATATTGCTTCCAATTAATTTCCTTACAATGGGAACAAATTTGTGCACCGGGCCACTAGTTTTTAAATAAACAATGATTGACAAACTAAATATTATCTAGGTTAGCTATCGCCAACCTTTCAAATCTCACGGAATACCAGTGGTCCATGGACCACCAGTTGGCGATCGTTGCTCTAGGATGTGGAGCATGTGAATACCCTACACACTGGTGGAAAAAGGCCAAAAGTTACAATCAGCTTATTTTTATTTTGAAGGAAAAGTGTCTTGATTTTTAAAATATATATTTATTAACTTCAGAAAGGGAGAGATAGAAGCACCAATGAAGAGAGAGAATCACTGACTAGTTGCCTCCTACACACCGCACACTGGGTTTGAACCTGCAACTCGGGAATGTACCCCGAACTGTAAATACTATACTGCAGGCAAATAATGCAATGATTCTGTCTCAATAGGAAACGCTATATAACTCCATTAAAAATACTTCATTGCTGCCGAAACCGGTTTGGCTCAGTGGATAGAGTGTTGGCCTGTGGACTGAAGGGTCCCAGGTTCGATTCCGGTCAAGGGCATGTACCTTGGTTGCGGGCACATCCCAGTAGGGGGTGTGCAGGAGGAAGCTGATCAATGTTTCCCTGTCATCGTTGTTTCTAACTCTATCCCTCTCCCTTCCTCTCTGTAAAAAATCAATAAAATATATTTTTTAAAAAGGAATAGCTTTAAAAAAAAATACTTCATTGCTAACCACTAGTAACAAGCATCTGAGCTTGCTAGAAAAATGGTGGCAGTAGAGACAATTCTTCCAAAAATAGGTACAAGTGACCAACAGGAATATAGAAAATGCTTTCCTCACTGATCAAGGTGGAATCCCTCAGGCTTCCTGCAACACTACCAACCACAAGTCCTTCCCTGTGAACTTAGTACAGCGGGGAGAATTGGGACTTCAGGAATAGAAGGGAGCAGGGGAAACAGACCCATCCTCCCCAGGACAGCAACTACTCAGGAAACTGGAAAGTCAAGCAGAACCACAGATTACAAGGGAGAGCAGAGCACATCCTGGAAAATGGGGCCTGAGAAATTGCAAAGCGAAGTTCGGGTCACTGGTGAGAGTCAATGTGTTACCCAGGGAGGATAGAAGTTCAAAGTTCTCCAGCATCACATTAAGGTACAGACGTCTCTGACCCTCATCAAGGAAGCTCCATTCTTCCCTGTAGAAGTACAGGGCAATGTCCTCAAAGGTCACTCCAACCTGTCAGATTCGAGACAAGAGTTGTCTCTCTGAGAACCAGCCCAACCTGCACCCTGTCCAATCTGGGACCCCTCGAAGGATGTCCTACTGCTGGTGTACAGGATTAGGGCCTAAATTGGCAGTTGGACATTCCTCTCCCAATCTGGGACTGCTGGCGCCAGCCACTCACCTGCCTGCATGCCTGCCTGATTGCCCCTAACCACTCTGCCCACCGTCCCCTGCCTGCTCACCCCCAAATGCCCCTCCCTGCCAGCCTGGTCACCCGCAACTGCCCCCTGTACCAGTCTGCACACCCTCAAGTAACCCCCCCTGATGGCCTGCTCACTTCCACCTTCCCTGCACACTGGCTTGACTGCCCTCAACTGCCCCTGCTGGCCTGCTTACTCCAAACTTTCCACCCCCCACTGGCCTGATCACCTCCAACTGACGCCCACTGATGGCCTACTTGCCCCCAACTGGCCTCCCTGCTGGTCTGCTTTCCCACAACGGACCAACCCCACACCAGCTTGATCACACAATTACCATCCCATCCTGGCCTGATCACACCTCGGCGACCAAAGCTCCAAGACCCTCCCTTTCTTTTTCTTTTTTTCAGCGCCACCTTGAGCAGAGGGCAGTGCCAGCTGGAAGTAGATATCTGGGATTTATCTATCTTCTATAATTAAAACTTTACAGCTTTGAGCGGAGGCCAGGGCCGGCCAGGGTGGGCGGAAAGCTTTGCTTCCTCCATCACCGGATCAACCCAATCCTCCTGTTCGCTCCAGCTCCCTGGCTGCCACCATCTTAGTTAGGTTAATTTGCATACTCACCATGATTGGCTGGTGGGTGTAGTGGAGGTACGGTCAATATACATGTTTCTCTTTTATTAGATAGGACACCTTATAAAAATGCACCCAAAGACAATGGTGATTGTGGGCATTGGAGAGTGAGAAGTGTCTGGCCTGGGAATGCCTCTGCAGGGAGAGGCTGGAGTTCAAAAAAGATGGAGAAAGAGAGAGGAAAAAAAAATCAATGCTGAGAGAGAATCATTTACCAGCTGCCTCCTGCATGCTCCACACTGCGGATCTAGCCAGGCCACAGGCATCCTACCTGACTGTGGAATTGTGACTTCCTGGTTTACATGTATAAACTAGAGGCTTAGTGAACAAAATTCATGCACTCAGGGGGAACCCTCAAGGCGGGCTGTGCCCTCTTGCAGTCCGGGAGCCCTCGGGGGATGTCTGACTCACAAAGATAAATAACACTTATATACATATAAAGAATTATACAGAGTCCTAACTGGTTTGGCTCAGTGGATAGAGCATCAGCCTGCGGACTGAGGGGTCCCGGGTTCGATTCTGGTCAAGGGCATGTACCTTGGTTGTGGGCACATCCCAAGTGGGGGATGTGAAGGAGGCAACTGATCGATGTTTCTCCCTCATCGATGTTTCTAACTCTCTATCCTTCTCCCTTCCTCTCTGTAAAAAAATCAATAAAATATTTGAGAAAAAAAAGAATTTAAATTGAATTGAAATTATGTAATTGTGATAACAAAACACATTAAGTTTAGAAATTCATTTTTGACAAAAATATATTTTCCCTGGAGAAATTAATAGTTCAAAAAATATTGTAGCCCGTGTGGTAAAGTTTCAACCTAAGATATAATATTTAATATGGTCTAATTAAAAAGAGGATTAATTCTATGTTCTGAACACATTTTTAAAATATATTTTGATTTTTTTACAGAGAGGAAGAGAGAGGGATAGAGACTTAGAAACATCCATGAGTGAGAAACATCAATCAGCTGCCTCCTGCACACTCCCCACTGAGGATGTGCCTGCAACCAAGGTAAATGCCCTAGACTGCAATCAAACCTGGGACCCTTCAGTCCACAGGCCCATGCTCTATCCACTGAGCCAAATCGGTCTGGGATTGAACAAAATTTTTAATTAAAAAAACAGTTTAAAGTAACTTAATCTCTTTGAATGTAATTACAAAAGGTATGTTGATAAATGTTAATCTAATTATCATTGGAAAATTAAGGTTTAAATCATGTATAGTTTTAATAACTGAAGGCATATACAAGTTAATGACAGAAATGAAATTCCCTAAGTGTGGCCTAGAAATTACTCTGAAAGGAAATAGAGGTTCTCTTCAAACAGCTGGAGAATTGTAACTGAAAGTCAATATATTAAGCCTCATAAACTAAAGTAAGCTATTTGTTTTTGCCTCCCTGGCAAAGCTTATGTAAATTTACTCAAAGACTAATAACAGAAATTTAATTAATGTCATTAACTGTTCCGTAAACTAGGACAAGTAAAGTTAATAAATAAACGTTATTTCAGATTGATTTAAATTGGTTATTTAAAATAAATAAATATTCATAAAACCTTTGTTGTACTGGGCAAAAAATGTTCCAGAAGCATTAACTACGTTTTTATTTTTATTTTTTTAATATATATTTTATTGATTTTTTACACAGAGGAAGGAAGAGGGATAGAGAGTTAGAAACACTGATGGGAGAGAAACATCGATCAGCTGCCTCCTGCACACACCCCACTGGGGATATGCCCGCAACCAAGGTACATGCCCTTGAACAGAATCGAACCTGGTACCCTTCACTCCACAGGCCGATGCTCTATCCACTGAGCCAAACCGGTCAGGGCTTACTATGTTTTTAGTAGTGGTTTATCTCATAGTTCAAAAAATGCTTAACATGCAATGAATCCAAAGTAGTCATATTTCAGTACTGAAAATAAAAGTGTATTGCAAAATTTCCAAAAGCCTCTTTAATATTATGTAAATTAAGAAACAGAAGGAGGATAGTGGAACAATCCCCTGTGAGTGAATTACATCAGTAAATTTTCTACTTTAAAAATTATTTTTCACTTGTAAAGCTGGAGACTAGACAACCATGAAAAAACACATGGTGTCAAAATAAGGCAAAGGAAAATGGTTTGGGCACAATGAAAAGAAAGGATCACAAATCTAGTTTATAAAAAAGTCCTTCCTCTTGAGCTGGGTTCCCGCCTGGTCGCCCAATATTTCTATAAACTTTTGGTCGAGAATATGCTTTTATATTTCCAGAAAACTCTTCCAAGCCTGTGAGGATTCCTGCAACAACAGATCCCAGAGAGGAACTGACCACATTGCTCCAGCCACAAAGACAAGAGTAGAAACAGTCCAGAGATGAAAGATGGTGAAAATGCCTTACCATACTAACAGTCAGCAGCTGTGCGTCGCTGCAGGTTGCCGAGGACCAAGTCAGAGAAGGACCGGACCTGCATTGCCACGTCTGGATGGGCACACACACCATCCAGAACTAGCATATCACTGCTAGCATGTACACATAAGGAACTGTTGGATATTAAAATTAGGGCTCAAAATACTGTTGGCCCAGAAAGAACCTTACTACAGACTGATTCATTTGCCTTTCAGCATAACCATTATTGCTTGTCTCATTTTTGTCCTCAAATGTTTAATTCTAGTCTTCAGATGCAGAAGGAAGAGTCTTAAAAGGACTTGAATCCATCATATGGCATTTACCTTTCAAAAATTACTAATGGAAAGAAACAGGGGAGATGCAAGAAGCCACCCATTGTCCTCACTATCAGAGAAGTGTAAACAAGGATCCAGGAACGCTGGTGATCCTTGAACCCCTGGCAAGGGCCAAAGATATGCACTGATTGATTAGTGCAGACAATGGGGACCGAAGCTATTTCCTGCCCAAATAGTCTGAATAAATCTTTCCACTATTTACTGACCTTTAAGGTAGTCTGCCTGTTACTGGAAATTGCCTGCCTAAGGGCTATAGGTATATCCCAAAATTGAATAAAAGTGTGGCAAGAACGGAGCCCACAAGGAGTCCTTCTGCTGGAGCTGAGCTTCCGCCTGATCCCCCAATATTTCCAAATTATTGTTTCTTGTGTTGCTCTTTCATTTGCGAGCTGCCCGTCTTCCAGAGCCTGAACCCTGAATCACACAAGACATGGGTCATACACACTCACTCATTTTTGGACTCTAATTAACAAAATAAAGTGCTGAATGGAGTGGATTCGGAAACATGGAAGCATGAAACAGAGTGCAGAATCTCAGAGGGAAGGAATGGAGGGGTAAAAGAAAAGGAAGAAAAAACAGCCTCTGGTGAGAATTAAAACACACACATGCACTCACACACACACAAAACAAAGTCACCTGAGCCTTGAGCATTTCATTCTGTTCTCTCACTTTTTGAAAATAATTAATTAAAAAGGGATAGTTAGAAACATCAATGAGAAACATTGATCAGCTGCCTCCTGTGCACCCCCTCCTGGGGATATGCCCGCAACCAAGGTACATGCCCTTGACCAGAATCGAACCTGGGACCCTTCATTCTGCAGGCTGACGCTCTATCCACTGAGCCAAACCAGGTTCTGCCTCACCAAACTTTAATCAATTTTAAATACACATCTACCTCTTAGGCGGGTAAATATTAGAAGGATTTACCCTGAGACTATTTGGTCAGGAAATAGCTTGAGTCCCCATTGTCTGGACTAAGTAATGGGTACATAGCTCTGGCCCCTGACTTGGGCTCAAGGTTCACCAGCATTCTGGGATCCTTGTTTACAGTTCTCTGATACTGAAGACATTGGGTGGTTTTCTGCAATTATTTAAAAAATTTAATAAATCTTTATTGTTCACATTACAATTTTTTCTCATTTTTTCCCCCCATAGCTCTCCTCCATCCAGTCCCCATCCCACCCTCTCTCCCCTCCCACCACTGTCCTCATCCATAGGTGTACGATTTTTTTCCCACTACACCCCTTTTGCCCTGAGAATTGTCACTCCACTCCCTTTCTATGCCCCTGATTCTATTATATTCACCAGTTTATTCTGTTCACATTTTTTATTCACTTGATTTGTAGATTCACTTCTTGATAGATATGTATTTGTTGTTCATAATTTTTATCTTTTCCTTTTTATTCTTCTTCCTCTTCTTCAAGGATGCATTTCAGCATTTCATATAGTACTGGTTGGTGTTAATGAACTCCTTTAGCTTTTTCTTATCTGTGAAGCTCCTTATCTGACCTTCAATTCTGAATGATAGCTTTGCTGGGTAGAGTAATATTGGTTGTGGGTTCTTGCTATTCATTACTTTTGAGTATTTCTTGCCCCTCCGGTCAGGCCTGCATAGTTTCTATTGAGAAATCAGATGACAATCATATGGGTGATTGTTATAGGTCCCATTTCTTACAAAAATGCTCCCAAAAACAAAGATGTTTGTGGGCATCTGGGAGTGAGAAGTGCCTGTCCTGGGAATGACTCTGCAGAGGGAAATGAAGTTCGAAGCAGATCGACAGAGAGAAAAATCAATGCTGAGAGAATCACTGATAAGGTGCCTCCTGCATGCCCCACACTGCAGATCTAACCGGGGCCCGGGCATCTTCCCTGTCTGTGAATGGAACCGTGACCTCCTGGTTCATAGGTCCATGAGGAACCACTGAGTTATGCCAGCTGTGCTCTGAAAATTCATGTTCCTATCTCTCACTATCTTTCCCATGCTATGAAATCAATGAAAACGTTTTAAAAACAAATTAAAATATTTATTATAAAGGAAAAAATATAGTCATATTATTTTAATACAATAAAAGCGTTCAACATGCGTGGAAAAGGCTCACCTTAAATTCTTACAAAAGGTCCGGGTGAGGCCACGCGCCCCTGGGTCCGGGTGAAGCTGGAGCATCCCGGGTTCGGGTGAGGCCGTGTGCCCCTGGATTCAGGCGAAGCTGGGTCCCGGGTCCGGGTGAGGCCACGCGCATCTGGGTCCAGGTGAGGCCACGCACCCCCTGGGTCTGGGTGAGGCCACGTGCCCCTGGGTCCGGGTGAGGCCACGCGCCCCTGGGTCCAGGTGAAGCTGGATCATCCCGGGTCCGGGTGAGGCCATGTGCCCCTGGATCCGGGTGAGGCTGGGTCCTGGGTCCGGGTGAGGCCATGCGCCCCCTGGGCCCGGGTGTGGCCACGTGCCCCTGAGTCCGGGTGAAGCCATGCCCCTGGGTCTGGCCAAGACCAAAACAGAGGGTGTCGGACCTGCATTACCACCATTTGTCCACCATCCAGAGCTGAGGGGTCAGTACTGACATGTACACATAAGGAACTGGTGGACACTGATATTGGGTCTCAAAAGAACTGTTGGTCCAGAAAGAAACTCACTACAGACTGATTCATTTGCCTGTCAGCATAACTATTATTGCTCGTCTCACATTCAGTTCTTATAAGTATATCTCTAGTGACACATGATCTCGCTCATCTAGGGGAAATGATGAACAACATAGACTGATGAACAAGAACAGACCCAGAAACAAGGAGGCATCGATCAGACTATCGGGCCTCAGAGGGAAGATAGGGGAGGGTGGGGGGAGGGGGGAGAGATCAACCAAAGGACTTGTGTGCATGCATATGAGCCTAACCAATGGTTAAGTTCAACAGGGGGTTGGGGCATCCGTGGGAAGGGGTATGGGATGGGAATGGGGGGATGAGAACAAATATGTGACACCTTAATCAATAAATTAAAAAAAAAAAAAAGATTATTTGAAGAATCTCTCCCTTAGCACTGAGTGAGAAAAAAGGAGGGAATTAATTAAAAAGTTTGAAACATAAAAAAAAAAAAAAATTCTTACAAAAAATAAAAATGAACAACAGTGAGGTAGAATGACAAAATTATAGAATATATTTAAGCTAGACGTCCGGTGCAAAAAATTCATGCACTCAGGGGGATCAATCAGCCCGGCATGTGCCCTCTCGCACTCCACGAGACTTCAGGGGATGTCCAACTGAAAAAGTAAATAACACTTATATCCACATAAAGAATTATACAGAAATGTTTGAACCAGCTTTATTAGAAATAACCAAATATTTATTAAAATAGACATGATGGTGATATATTCAAAGATAAGAATATCTACCGAACCCTGGCCGGTTTGGCTCTGGATAGAGCATAGCCCTGCAGACAAAAGGGTCCTAGGTTTGATTCCGGTCAAAGGCATGTACCTTGGTTGAAGACACCTTCCCAGCCTGGGCCCTGGTCACGCCTGATGCAGGAGGCAACCAATCAATGTGTTTCTTTCACATCAATGTTTCTCTCTGTCTTTCCCTGTCTTTTCCACTCTCCCTAAAACTCAATGGAAAAACATCCTCGGTTGAGATTTAACAACATCAACAAAAAGAATATCTAGCAAAACACGAAATGAGTTAATAAATCTCCAAGAACTTGTGAAATATAAATTAAAGCAGAAAAATACTTAGAAAAAGCAAAGTTCTTTAATAAAATGGAATGTAAATCCATGGGTATTAGGGAAGTTGTGAAGAACAGATACAGATTAAATGAGGTCATGGAAAAAAATACACTATGACTGATGGTATTATGAGTGTAATGATGGTTTCAGTTCAAGCACATGTCAAGATTTATGAAACACTATACTTAACACATGCAATTTACTCATCACAGGTGTTAAAAGAATGGTTCAAGATAAAAGAAATGTACGTACACCTATTTTGGAACAACAGATTTGGCAACTCTATAGTCAATTCACATACTTCTGCCCTCTGGGCGAGAGTCTCATCTCAGTGACAGAAAATACAACAATTAAGAACTTTCACCCAAACCCACTGGAATGCTGCCTGAATCTCAAAAGCCATATCCCTGGACAAAAGACAGCCTTTGTCTTCATTTTTGTTCTTCTGCCAGAGCACCAATGGCTCTGATGGGAACATCTGAGAAGCTACAGGAACCCATAAAACCTCTTGATTATAACCAATACCAATGACCGCTCCACAGAAGATACACCTGCCTGGAATCCCGCATATGTGTGTACACACAGATCATGTTGTCTTGTCCTCAAAAGAAACTTTCTGAGTGCAGATTTAGATGAAGACAATTCCATCTAATAGGCTGCAGTCTGGTTCAACAATTAGTACAGTGTTTCTGCAGTGAAAGGGGTCCCCCTCACCGCAATGGTTCTACAACCAGTGACCATCACCCATGGAATTGAAGGCATTAGGGCACATTGCCCTCTGCAAGCCTGGGGCAGGAGGTTCCCTTCAAATGTCTTATCATCCCCTAAAAACAGAGAAAAGTTCACGCTGTTGTGAGATGTACAAGAGGTTGTCACCGCTATCCCTCTATGGAGTGATCTCTGTGTCTCAAAGCATCCATCTTCACATGAGGATTAGAGTCCATAGTGTTTAATAGGAAAATTATGGGAAATGATGTAAATCTGGCAAAAACTGCTGAGCTAATTCCTGCACTATAGTCTTGCCTCAATGATAAAAACGTTGGAGACCACGTAACACTTTTTCACATCACCGTGCTTGGAGAGCCGAGGTCTCCTTGTAAACTAACCTACACAGTAAATACGACACTAAGATTAAAGAAGTCTTATGAAAAAGCCTTCATTATTTTGCAAAGAAAGAGACCTGAGACTGGCAGTTCTCCCATTGATGACTTAGGCCAGTGATGGGCAACCTTTTGAGCTCAGTGTTTCAAACTTCGCCAACAAAAAACTGAGCATAACTCGGGTAGTGTGTCCCTTTGAGGAAAAAACATTATTTCGCAATATTTATAGTTTAAATAACATAAATGTTTCATCCTCGGCAAGCGGCCGCCTAAGCGGCCGCGTGTCATCACAAATGGCACTGACACGCGTGTCAGAGGTTCGCCATCACTGACTTAGGCACTCAATAAATTCATCATTAGCATCTAGGGAAAGTGTCCCTGAAAATGGCAGTCCCTCTGCAACATTATCTATACTCGGACATCTCATGACAGGGAAACAGGAAGAACTAAGGGCTCAGGTATTCCTAATTTTCTTCATCAAATGAGACAACAGAGTTAGCTTGGCTGTGCAAATAAGGATGGTTACTGATGCCATCTGTAGGGGCCTTAGAGGTGGTTCAGCTGAAATACCTTCAGCAACAGAAATGTGCAGTGACATAGCTCTGGCAGGACATCTCTGTATGTTAGAAAGTGCAACATAATTACACAGTATTCCAACATAAAAGCAAATACACACAACAGCAAAGACACTTAAGGGAACTTTTACATAATATAGGTGAGTACATGTATGAGATACAATTCAGAAAAATGAGGATTCACAAATTTTCTTGTAATATTCTTAAGTCCTATCTAAGAAACTTCATTTCCTACACATGTAAGAGATTTCTCACATTTGGACTTTTATGTGGAGAGCAAATTTAGAAATATGCCTGAGTGATACCTCACATTAATTACACTCATAATGGCCTTCTCCAGTGTGAACTCTCTGATGACATTGGAGACCACTGCTCCATCTAAAAGATTTCCCACATTCACTACATTTATACGACTTTTCTCCTGTGTGCACTCTCTGATGATACTGGAGATAATAGATCCTTGCAAAACATTTCCCATATTCACTGCATTTATAAGGCTTTTCTCCAGTATGAACTCTCTGATGATTATGAAGTAGAGACTGAGTGATAAAAGATTTTCCACATTCATTGCACTCATGAGGCCTTTCTCCAGTGTGCTCCCTCTGATGATATCGGAGATTAGTGCTACTTGTAAAAGACTTTCCACATTCACTACATTTATAAGGCTTTTCTCCAGTGTGAACTCTCTGATGACACTGGAGACCATTGATCCTTGAAAAAGATTTTCCACATTCACTACATTAATCAGGCTTTTCTCCTGAATGAACTTTCTGATGATAATGAGGGTCACTGCTAGTGACAAAAGATTTCCCACATTCACTGCATTTATAAGGCTTTTTTCCAGTGTGAAAACTTTGATGATAATGGAGGCCACTGCTACTCTTAAAAGATTTCCCACACTCACTACATTTATAAGGAGTTTCTCCTGTATGAACTCTCTGATGATACTGGAGACCATTGCTCCTTGAAAAAGATTTTCCACATTCACTACATTTATAAGGCTTTTCTCCTGAATGAACTCTCTGATGACAATGAAGCTTAGTGCTCTCAGCAAAAGATTTCCCACATTCACTGCATTTATAAGGCTTTTCACCTGTATGAAGTCTCTGATGATTACGAAGGGTATGCCTATGTGTAAATGACTTGCCACATTCACTGCATTCATAAGGCTTTTCTCCTGTATGAAGTCTCTTATGACCATAAAGATGAGACAGAGTTTTATAAGATTTTCCACATTCATTGCACTCATAAGGCCTTTCTCCAGTGTGAACTCTCTGATGACATTGGAGATTAGTGCTACTTGTAAAAGACTTTCCACATTCACTACATTTATAAGGCTTTTCTCCTTGATGAAGTCTCTGATGACAACGAAGGGAAGTGCTCTGGGTAAAAGATTTCCCACATTCACTGCATTTATATGGCTTTTCTCCAGTGTGAACTCTCTGATGACGACGAAGGTCACTGCTAATGATAAAAGATTTTCCACATTCCCTGCATTTATAAGGCTTCTTTCCAGTGTGCAAACTTTGATGATAATGGAGGCCACTGTTCCATCTAAAAGATTTCCCACATTCACTGCATTTATAAGGCTTGTCTCCAGTCTGAACTCTCTGATGATGGCGAAGATTACTGCTGCCAGGATCTTCCTCACATTTTTTTCTGGTGTAAAAATCTTTTCTCCTTTGAAACTTCAAACCACCCTTGGAAATATCATATGGCCTGTCCCTGGTCTGATCAGCCTTTAGGTGAAGATGCCCTGACCAGGAAAGTGTGCCCTGTCCAACCTCCCCGCAGGTGAAATGATTCTGGGACACATTGAAATTGCAGATCTTTGCAAGTGACATCCTCTCCACACTCCCAATGAAAGTGTTCTCTCTCACAGGCTGCTGCTGAAATTTTGCACTGAAATAAAATTGTTTTGCACAGGCCCCACACCTCAGCTGTATCTGTCCGTGCTGTGTTCCCTGCAGCTCAGTCAAGTGGAAAATCCTTCTCAAGACGAGTCCACAGCTCTCACAGGGGTGGCTCTTCTGGGAAGTCAAGGCTAACTTGGGATTCCTGCCCTGGGACACTCTTACAGAAGCGTTCTGTTCCGTCGGTACCTCCGCATTCTCTGGTCCACAGCAGCAACCTGAACAAAAGGAAACGCTGGTGAAGTACATGTTGATCTTATGAAATCATATTATTTTTGCGAAAATGGTTTCCCTGTCATGACTAGGCATGATTCCATAGAATGATTTTCAAGACAAGTGAGTTGAACTCTAAGGAACAGTTGTTATATATTAGCTGGCCACAGAGGTCAGTCAATAGTGAAAATCTCACCAAAACAGGAACAAAAGCTTAGGGTGGGAAACAAAGAAGACAAGAAGGCTTTACTCATTGTTCCTCCACGAACGGCTTCTTTTAGGACCTTTCATGCTGGGGACCTGCGTCTGTGTAGGATAATTTGCATGTGCTGAATCCCATACAACACAACTGTATTGAAGCACAGGATGTGCAAGGTCAATAAAATAATACGTCTTCACTTCAAAGCTCTGCAGGCATGGACCTAGGTTGGTTTGCAGTAAAGAGGGACCAGTGAAACAGGTAGAGGGACAAGGTCTAGAGAGGTTAAAGTTATCTGTGGGCATGGAATCTGAGTAGAAATGGTCATTATTACACCTGACAAGCAGGCAAAGTGTCAACAATAAGACAGCAGAAGCAAAATTGGATGAGGAATGGGTCATGGAAACAAAATACTTTTGAACAAAATGGGTTCCTATAGCCCTAACCGGTTTGGCTCAGTGGCCAGAGCGTCGGCCTGCGGAGTCAAGTGTCCCAGGTTCAATTCCCATCAAGGGCATGTACCTTGGGGTTGCAGGCACATCCCCAGTAGGGGGTATGCATGAGGCAGCTGATCGATGTTTCTCTCTCATGGATGATTCTAACACTCTATCCCTCTTCCTTCTTCTCTGTAAAAAAATCAATAATATATATATAAAAAATATATATATAAAATGGGTTCCTAGTTATGACTTTAACAAAGCCTTGGTGTCAAAACCTTCCCAACAGGCCTTCACCAAGGCAAGACCGCCTCTGGGTCCACCTTGTCCTTCATAAAGTGATGTTTCTTCTGTGATGCACAAATGATTCTTCCCCATGAATCCAAACTGGGTCGAACATGGGTTTCAAATGACACAAATCCAAAAGAAAAAACAAATAGATGTATGGGGAGCACTGTTATATAATTACAAAGCACAACAGAGATCATGCGGAAAAAAATCTATGTGAGTGACATCAGCAAGATGGCAGAGTAAGAAAAATATAAGCCTATCCACTCTCAGTACAAGTGGGTAGCTCTCCATGAACAAAAACAACTACAAGGGGTTAAGAGTACAATGAAACCCTGGCCGCTTTTGCTCAATGGTTGGAGCATCGGGCTCCACACTGAAGGGTCGAGGCTTTGATTCCTTGTCAAGGTTACACACCTGGGCTGAGGTTAGCTCCATGCCCCGCCTGGTGGGTGCGAGAGTCAACCAGTCAATGTGTCTCTCTCACATCAATGTTCCCCACTCTCTCCCCACTCCCTCCTTTCCACTCTCTCTGAAATGCACGGTGGTAAACACACACACACACACACACACACACACACACACACACGTGAGTATTTAAAAAACGGAGTGCAATTAAACCAAAAATAATTCAGTAGAGCAAAAAAAAAAAGGGGGGACTGAATAACAAAGAGATGACCAGAGTGGGTTACCAAACATATTTAGCTAGGGTCAATGTGGGTGCCCTGTCCAGAGGACATGGAATATTCAGGGCCAATCTGAACTTGGGAATCTAATCAGAGTGTTCAAGGCTAATTTGCTATACACAATCACAAAAGCAAGGACACAGCAAGCTATACTAGTCACTGTGCAGGCGTGCGCTTCTACAACCCAAAGACTAATGTCACTATTTCGAAAGAGGCCTCTTTGGTCTAAGTCGGTATAAAGTATGTTACTGACCAGGCAGTACGCACCTGCTTGGTTGGATTGCTGTGTTTGCAATGGCTGCCATGTTAGCAGCGGCTACTTAGTAAGGCTCCTAGGCTGGCTCCTACGTTGGCAGCTGCTTCGTAGGGAAGACACAGTGTTAACCAGCCAGCATGCAGCTCTCTATTTTACAGACTACTGTGCAGGACTTTACGTTGAAGAACTGTTTTCTCTAGTGGCTCCTTGGTAGCAATGGTTACGTGGACTGCAATAGGGACTCCCTTATTTACCCACCACTTCCCATATGTTCGCCATCTAATACCAGGCGTCCATAATTGTCCAGTTCCTCGCAGGGAAGGACCTGTGCTCTCACAGTCAAAACAAGGGTCAGCCGAAACCGGTTTGGCTCAGTGGATAGAGCGTCGGTCTGCGGACTGGAAGGTCCCAGGTTCGATTCCGGTCAAGTGCATATACATTGGTTGCGGGCACACCACCCAGTGGGGGGTGTGCAGGAGGCAGCTGGTCGATATCTCTCTCTCATCGATGTTTCTAGCTCTCTATCCCACTCCCTTCCTCTCTGTGAAAAATCAATAAAATATATTTAAAAAAAAAAAAACACAAAAAAACAAGGGTCAGAGTTTCCTCCATCATTCACTGCTCCTGTACTAATGTTGACCCTATTGGCCTGCTCTGTGAAAAACTCTGGACATTTCTGTATTTGTGAATCACAGAATTCTGTGCAACATTTGTGAACTCTCCAAGGTCTACTTAATGAGTGGACCCATGATATTTATCAGCATGCATCCCCAAAGAAATCCCTTTGGCAACAACCTATCCCAGGAATAAAATAAAAAACAATATGTTCTCAAAGTATTTGCCACCAAAGCCTCTAAAACCGTCACTTGTCATTAAAAAAAATAATAATAATTTGCTGCCAAAGGCACTGTGGACCCATAGACTTTTTGTTATTCTTTTTTTTTTTTTAAATATATTTTATTGATTTTTTACAGAGAGGAAGAGAGAGGGATAGAGAGTTAGAAACATCGATGAGAGAGAAACATCGATCAGCTGCCTCTTGCACACCCCCTACTGGGGATGTGCCCACAACCAAGGTACTTGCCCTTCACTGGAATCGAACCTGGGACCCTTGAGTCCGCAGGCCGAAGCTCTATCCACTGAGCCAAACCGGTTTTGGCGACTTTTTGTTATTCTAACCTCAGCTCATGGAGAGTAGGCTACTGGGACTTTTTCAAACCTGAAACAACACCCCACCCGGTCAAAACCCTTGATTCCACAGGCCAATGAATGTATTTCTTCAGCTAGAATTGGTCCTAGAGCTGAAAGGAGTCACTGCTTCATCAAATGCGTAGACATCAACACCGGACTAAAAACAGGGATACCATCTACTAATCGATGCCAAATAAATGGAGAGCACATACAGCCTGATAAAGAATCCAAAATATTTACCTTTAAAAAGGTTTGCGCGCTACAAGAGAACACAAATAGAACCAACATAATGAAGAAATGAACACAGAACAAAAGGAGAATGTCGGATAGACAGAAATCATAAAAACAAATGAAACAGAAATGTTGGTGTTGCACAATTACAATTAATAAAATGAAAAATGCAATAAAGAATATAAAAAACAAACATAAAGAATATGTGCTGTCCACAACAAGTCACTAGAAATCATCCAGATGGAAAGAAGAAAAATAAATTTAACGAATACAGCAAATTAAGTAAAACCATAAATTTAACCTATAATTTGCATTATGGGAATCCCAGGAAACAGTAAGGGTGTTGGTCATGGAACGGGACAGAGACAGAAAAAAGGGGGGGAGGAGGTGGAGAAGAAGAGGGTAGAAATTTTATTTTTTAAAAATAAGCTGAAACCAACTTCTGTAATCTATAAAAAAAATGTTAACAATCAAGAACATGCACTCTCACAAGTCCCTGTATGGATTCAATGCAAACTGTACTGTCTCTAGAAATGTTATAGTAAGATGGGAAACCATAAAAATCTTAGAAGAATCCATAGGCAGCAAAACAGCAGACATATGCCCTAGCTGGTCTGGCTCAGTGGGTAGAACAACTGCCTGCTGACTGAAGGGTCCTAGGTTCGATTCCTTTCAAGGCCACATACCCAGGTTGCAGGCTCGATGCCCAGTAGGGGACATGCAGGAGGCATTTGATCAATGATTCTCATCATTGATGTTTCTATCACTCTCTTTTTTTTCTCTCCTTTCCTCTCTGAAATCAATAAAAATATATATTTTTAAAATAACATTAAAAAAAATTGCAGGCATATGTCGAATCAATATCTTTACCAATACAGCTCCTAGGGCAATGGAAACTAAAGAGAAAATAAACAAATGTGACTACATCAAAATAAAAAGCTTCTGCACAGCAAAAGAAACCATCAACAAAACAATAAGAAAGCCCATTGCATGGGAGAACGTATTTGCCAATGTTATCTCCCATAAGGGTTTAATCTCCAAAATTTATACGGAACTCACACTATTTAACAAAAGGAAGATTAACAATCCAATCAAAAAATGGGCAAAGGACCTAAATACACACTTTTCAAAGGAGGACATAAAGAAGGCCAAGAGATATATGAAAACATGCGCAAAGTCACTAATCATCTGAGAGATGCAAATCAAAACAACAACGTGGTACCCTCTCACACATGTCAGAAAGGCTATCATCAACAAATCCGCCAACGACAAGTTTGTGCAGAAGAATGGCACTGCTGGTGAGAATGCCGGTTGGTGCAGCCACTGTGGAAAACAATATGGGGTTTACTCAAAAAATTAAAAATGGAACTCCCATTTGACCCAATAATCCCACTTCCAGGAATATATTCTAAGAAATCAGAAACACCAGTCAGAAAGGATATATGCACCCCTATGTTCATAGCAGCACAATTTATAATAGATATATGGATAGAATGAAACTAGACCACCAACTTATACCATACACAAAAATAAACTCAAAATGGATAAAGGACTTAAATGCACAACGGAATCCATGAAAATCTGAGAAGAATCCACAGGCAGCAAAATATCAGACCTATGTCCTAGCAATATCTTTATCAATACAGCTCCTAAGGCAATGGAAACTAAGGAAAAAAACAAACAAATGGAACTAGCACAACATAAAAAGCTTCTACACACAGCAATAGAAACCAACAGCAAAACAAGAAAGCCCACTGCATGGCAGAAAGTATTTTCCAATGTTATCTCCAATAAGGGTTTACACTAGAAAATTTACAGGAAACTCATAAACCTCACAGTATGAAACACAAAGCATCATAGAGATGTTGATGTTACCAGATGACATGACCCTCCATTGAGAAATTTGTCAAGATCCAATATGAGCTTCTGAAATTAATAAACAAATTCACAGCCCTAGCCAGATAGCTCAGTTGTTTAGTGTGTGGTCCCGATGCACCACGGTTGTGGGTTTGATCCCCCATCAGGGCACATGTAGGGGACAGCCAATGAATGCTTAGATGGGGAGAACAGCACATCAATGTTTCCCTCTTTCTCTGTCTCCCTTCCTGTCTCTAAAATCAATAAATAAAGGCTGCCCGGTACCACTGAGTGATTGAGCACCAACCCATGACCTAGCAGATCATATATCCATTCCTTGTCAGGGGACATGCACAGGTTGCTAGCGCAATCTCCAGAGTAGGAGGTGCATAAAGCAGCTGGTCAATGACTCTCTATTATTATTCATGTTTCTATCTCTTTCTCCTTCTCAACCTCTCTGAATTCAATAAAATATATTTAAAAAATAAATGAATAAAGAATTTAAAGAAGAAATAAAGAGCCCTGGCCCCTGTTGCTCAGTGCGGAGAATGCCTGCGTGTACACTGGAAGGTCATGGGTTCCATTCCCAGTAAGGGGCAGGTACATGGTTTTCAAGTTCAATCACCCCTCTTAGTCGGGGCACATGTAAGAGCCAACCAATTGATCTCTCGTTCTCTCTCTCTCTCTCTCTCAGTCTCTCTCTCTTCTCTCTCTTCTCTCTCTCTCTCTCTCTCTCTCCTCTCCCTTTTGACAAATTATCACATGATCTCACTCATTTGTGGTCGAAGGGGAAAAGAGGAGACAGACATATGTAATACATATATAATACTTTAAACAATAAAGACTTTTTAAAAATATGTTGAAAATATCCATAGTACACAACGAAATCTACAGATTAAATGCAATCCTGAGGATAATTCCTATGGTATTTTACAAAGAAATGAAAAGAGAATCTTGAAATATATGGAACCAAAAAATGAGAATAGCAAAAACAATCCTGAGTGAGAACTAAGTTGGTGGCATCACACTTCCTGACTTCATTTTAGTACAAAGAGAAAGCAAGCAAACGGGTGTGTTGCTGGAGAAACACACACACATACATCAACTGAACAGAACAGAAAACACAGAAATAAACCCAGGCACATCCTTTCAAGTAATCTTTGACAAAGCTTCAAGACACAGAAGAAGGGAAAGATAGTTTCTTCAATGAATGGTGCTGTTGAAATCACTACTCACATGTAAACACAACAATACTGGACATTGCTGATAAAATGTAACTCAACCTGCATGACAAAACTGAATGTCAGCCCTAAAACTGAAAACTCCTCAGGACAATCTAGAGAAAAAGTTTTGGAGGTTTGTTTTGGACAGGATTTTCTGAATGTGACACCAACCACCAGACCAAAAAAAAAAAAAAAAAACAACAAACAGTCCAGATTGCAACAAATAAACAAAAAAAGCTTCTTCTCAGCACAACAGCAATAACCAAAATGAAATGAAAGGAAATCTAAAGAAGAAAAGAAAATACTTGCAAATCATATGAAAGAATAGCTTGGAGAGATTGTGGATTCAGTTCTGATTAGCACAATAAAGCAAATAATGCAATATGGAAAGAAATTCACACAAATAGGTGGAGTTCCCAGGAAATAATAAAGGTATGTTAATACCATAGTGCAGGCTAATAACAATGCAATGACTGTCTTAAAAGCAAACTCGATATCACTTCATTACAAATACATTATTCTAAGCACCAGTAACAAGCATCTGAGCTGCTAGAAACACGGCGGCACTAGACCAGCAGAACCCAAGGTTGCAAATACATGGACTTTGTAGAAAAGCAGGTGTGGGGAGCAATATCTGCAAAGCGCAATTAAGCACATGCAAAAATATGTGTTCCTGTATGTTATAAGCATTTAATATATAAAATACACAAGGTCGTCAACAGAATGTTTAACCAACAAATACAGTTATTAAACAGGATAAGAATGGAGAAACAATTCTTCAAAAAAAATAGGTACAAGTGACCAACAGGAATATAGAAAATGCTTTCCTCACAGAAAAAAGTGGAATCCCTCACGCTTCCTGCAACACTACCAACCACAAGTCCTTCCCTGTGAACTTAGTACAGCGGGGAGAACTGGGACTTCAGGAATAGAAGGGAGCAGCGGAAACAGACCAACCCTCCCCAGGACAGCAACTACCCAGGAAACTGGAAAATCAAGCAGAACCACAGTCTACATGGGAGGACACAGCACACCCTGGGAGATGGGGCCTGGGAAATCGCAAAGCCAAGTCCAGGTCACTGGTGAGAGTGAGGGTCTTACCCAGCGAGGATACAAGTTCAAAGTTCTCCAGCATCACATTCAGGTACAGCTGTCTCTGACCCTCATCAAGGAGGCTCCATTCCTCCCTGGAGAAGTACAGGGCAATGTCCTCAAAGGTCACACCAACCTGTCAGAATGGAGACAATAAAAACCAGAGCTGTCTCTCTGAGAACCCCAACTCCTACTCCTTACACACCTTCCCCCCCTCAACCTCCTCCAGGGCACCCGGTTAGTGTGGACACCAGGCCCTAATGCCAGTGCAGGCTGCTCTCTCATCACAGTCCCATTACTCACTGGGATTGCCCTCAGCAGAGCAGCTGGGTTGGGTGGAAAGGTTTGGGGGAGGAGAGAGAAAAAAATGCCAATTAAGGTCTGGGCGATGCCTGCAGGGCCCCAGCCTTCCCAACAAAGCAATTCCACTGCAGTCCCTAGATCATGCCTCCAAGACAAAGCCAAGCCTGGGTTTATGCTGCGCTTTTAAAACCAGGTCCCGGGGATCATCAGCTCACACTTCCTCCAGATGTGCACACCACTGGGTAACCTTTAACCTCTTCCCATCCTCAGTGCCCAGTTTCACTCCCTCAGCTCTGCCCCCTTCCTGCTCCAATGCCACTGGATCTCCCTGGACTCACCCATGAACTTGGCACATGGCATGTAGAGAAGCTTGTCTTCCAACCGGGTCCAGGTCCACCCCAGATCCTTCAGGGACCCCACAGCCGGGAAAACCCGGAATGAGGCTGTGACGTCCTCCCTGCAGCCTCTGATCTGTCCGCCAATCCTCACAGCCCACACCCTCAGGGAACCTCAGATGCCAGTCAGCCCTGTCCTCTCCGCCCTGCACTGGCTGTGCCTCAGAAGCCACAACGCTCCTCTCTCCCCTCCGCCTTCCTCACGGTCCTCCACGCGGACTGAGCTGCAGGACGTGACAGATGCCCCTCAGGCTGTGGTGTCTGTGAAGGAGGAAGTGAGGCCTGGGGGAGTGGAACTCACCTCAGCACGTTTCCTCAGCGCGGGCGCCGCCATTGCACTCTGTGGGCCGAGCGGAGAGGGAGCCCCCGGAATAGAAGCCGCTGCAGGAATGGCGGTCCCTGTCCCGGCCCTGGCGGGGGTTTCGGCGGCGACTCCGAGCTTCAATCCCCAGTGTGAGCTGTGAGCACCACTGCAGGCTCCGACCAGAGGCTGTGAGACGGGGAACACCACTCTCCACCTTCTCCACAGGAGCGGAGACTTGGAAAACCTGACCGCCTCAGACACAGATCTGAGAACAGAAAAGCCCTCCAGGAGGATACGGGTCCCGCCCTCAGAAATAACGAAACGGAAACGCCTTCTCTGAGCCCCCATTGGCTCAGCCTGCTGGCATTCCTGCGTGGCCTTCTGGGTAATGTAGTTTCTCCGCTCCAAGGCCAGAATCCTGTATTTCTCAGTTGAATCTAGGACTGGATTTAAGGGATGATAGCCTTAGTGAACAAAATTCATGCACTGAGGGGTATCCCTCAGCCAGGGCTGTGTCCTCTTGCAGTCCAGTAGCCCTCGGGGGATGTCCAACTCACAAAGGTAAATAACACTTATATCCATTTAAAGAATTATACAGAAATGTTTGTATCAGCTTTATTAGCACTAACCAAATATTTCTTAAAATGGACATGATGGTGATATATTCAAAGATATGAATATCCACCAAAGCTTTAGCCGTTTTGGCACTGGATAGAGCATCGGCCTGCAGACCTAAAGGTCCCGTGATCGATTCCAGTCAAAGACACGTATCTTGGTTGAAGATTCCTTCCCAGCCCAGGCCATGGTCAAAACTGATGGAGGAGGCCACCAATCCATGTGCTTCCTTCACATCAATGTTTCTCTCTGTCTTTCCCTCTCTCTTCCACTCTCCCTAAAAATCAATAGTGAAAATATACTGGGGTAAGGATTAACAACAAAATAATATCTATCAAAAAAATATGAGTTATTAATATATCTTTTAAAAATCTCCAAGAATTCATGAAATAATAAATAAAGCTGAAAAATACTTAGAAAAAGCCAAGTTCTTCATTAAAATGGAAACTAAATCCATGGTTAGTACAAAAGCTGTGAAGAGCAACAAAGAGATTGAACGAGGTCATGAAGCAACTACAGTCACAAATATGATCAGTATTGAGTGTAATGATGGTTTCAGTTTCATGCACATGTCAAGATTTATGAAACTCTATACTTAACACATGTAATTTACTAATTACAGCTGTTAAAAATGGTTCAAGATAAGACATGTAGGTTCACCTATTTTGGAATAGGTATGGCAACTTTATATTCAATTCACATACTTATGCCCTCTGGGCAAGTCTCATCTCAGTGATAGAAAAGGTAACAAACAATGAAGAAATTTCACCCCAACCCTTTCAAGAATTACTAATGAAAAGAAACAGGGGAGATGCAGGAAGCCTCCCACTGTCCTCACTATCAGCAAAGTGTAAACAAGGATCCTGGAACGCTGGTGACCCTTGAACCCCTGCCAAGGGCCAATGCTATGCACCGATTCATTAGTCCAGGCAATGGGGACTCAAGCCATTTCCTGACCAAATAGTCTCAGAGTAAATCTTTCTACTATTTACTGACCTTTGCAATGGTCTGCCTGTTACTGGAAATTGCCTGCCTAAGGGCTATAGGTGTTTCCAAAAATTGAATAAAAGGGTGGCAAGACCAGAGGCCAAGAGGAGTCCTTCCTCTGGGGCTAATCTCCTGCCTGGTCCCCCAATATTTCCAAATTATTGTTTCTTGTCTGGTCTCTTTCATTTGCGAGCTGCCCCTCATCCAGAGCCTGAACCCTGAATCACACGGGTTGTGGGTCATACACACTCACTGAATTTTGAAATCTAATTAACAAAATAAAGTGCTGAAGGGAGATGGAGTAGATTCAGAGACATGGAAGCATGGAACGGAGTGCAGAATCTCAGAGGGAAGATATGGAGGG
Organism: Ia io; assembly: GCA_025583905.1. Lineage (NCBI taxonomy): Eukaryota > Metazoa > Chordata > Mammalia > Chiroptera > Vespertilionidae > Ia > Ia io. The sequence goes on along the minus strand of JAJQQW010000021.1, from coordinate 46,232,804 downwards.
GAAAAGAAAAGAAAAAAAGAAAAACAGCCTCTGGTGAGAAGTAAAAACACACACACACACACACACACACACACACAAACAGAAAACTAAGTCTCTTGGGCCTTCAGCATTTCCTTCTGTTCTCCTAATGCAGTGTTTGGCAAACTTCGGCTCTTTAGCCCCTTGAGTTTTTAGCAAAGGCCAGCTTAGGAGTACCCTAATTAAGTCAATAACAATGTACCTACTTATATAGTTTACATTTAAAAAATTTGGCTCTCAAAGAAATTTCAATCATTGTACTGTTGATATTTGGCTCTGTTGACTAATGAGTTTGCTAACCATTGTCTTAATGCAAAGGGAACGCACTAGCTTGCTGTGTTCTAAGTCTGCTCTAAATTTGTGTTTATAAATCTGTCTTCAATCAGTCAAGTCCCTGGAAATGCTGATACCCCTCCATGTAACCTTCTCCGTCTTCACATGAGTCAATTGCTTTTGGTGATGCTGTAAGAAATTTCCAAACCTGGGGGGAATTTTTCTAATTTTATGTGACCCAAGCGGGCAGCAGTGCCAGGAAGCAGAATAACAACAGATTGAGTAATGCATGGGAGAACGACAGTTTTGCACCTTATTTGTGAATGTCCCACGTCCCGCGTGGTCCTGGGTTCAGGATCTGGAGAAGGGGCTGCACGCAAATGAAAGAGAAGAGACAAGAAATAATAATTTGGAAGTAATGGGGGCCAGCCGGGCAATTCCAGGGCAAGAGAAAGGACTTCCACTGGTGCACAGGCCTCACCAAACTTTTATTCAATTTTGTATACACATCTAGCTCTTAGGCAGGTAAATATTAGAAAGATTTACTCTGAGATTATTTGGTCAGGAAATAGCTTGAGCCCCCATTGTCTGGACTAAATAATCGGTACATAGCACTGGGCTCAAGGTTGACCAGCGTTCTGTGATCCTTGTTTACACTTCTCTGATACTGAAGACAATGGGTGGCTTTCTGCAATTTTTTAAAAATTTAATAAATCATGCCGAAACCGGTTTGGCTCAGTGGATAGAGCGTCGGCCTGCGGACTCAAGGGTCCCGGGTTCGATTCCGGTCAAGGGCATGTACCTTGGTTGTGGGCACATCCCCAGTAGGGGGTGTGCAAGAGGCAGCTGATCGATGTTTCTCTCTCATCGATGTTTCTGACTCTCTATCCCTCTCTCTTCCTCTCTGTAAAAAATCAATAAAATATATTTAAAAAAAAATTTAATAAATCATTATTGTTCACATTATTACAATTGTTCCTCTTTTTTCCCCCATAGTTCCCCTCCAACCGGTCCCCACCCCACCCTCTGGCCCCTCCCCACCACTGTACTTATCCATAGGTGTACAATTTTGTCCAGTCTCTTCCCGCACCTCCCACACCCCTTCCCCGCTGAAAACTGTCATTCCACTCCCTTTCTATGCCCCTTATCCTATTATATTCACCAGTTTATTCTGTTCACATTTTTTATTCACTTGATTTTTAGATTTACTTGTTGATAGATATGTATTTGTTGTTCATAATTGTTATCTTTTCCTTTTTCTTCTTCTTCAAGAATGCAGTTCAGCATTTCATATAATACTGGTTTGGTGTTGATGAACTCCTTTAGCTTTTTCTTATCTGTGAAGCTCCTTATCTGACCTTCAATTCTGAATGATAGCTTTGCTGGGTAGAGTAATCTTGGTTGTGGGTTCTTGTTATTCATCACTTAAGAGTATTTCTTGCCACTCCGGTCTGGCCTGCATAGTTTCTGTTAAGAAATCAGCTGACAATCATATGGGTGCTTGTTATAGATCCCATTTCTTACGAAAATGCTCCTGGAGACAGAGATGTTTGTAGAATCTCAGAGTGAGAAATACCTGTCCTGGGAATTTCTCTGCAGAGGGAGCCTAAGTTCAAAGCAGACGGACAGAGAGAAAAATCAATACTGAGAATCAATGATCAGGTGCCTCCTGCATGCCCCACACTGCGGATCTAACCGGGGCCCAGGCATCCTCCATGTCTGTGAATGGAACTGTAACCTCCTGGTTCATAGGTCCAAGAGGAACCACTGAGTCATGCCAGCTGTGCTCTGAAAATTCATGTTCCTATCTCTCACTCTCTCTCCCATGCTCTATGAGATCAATGAAAATGTTTTATAAACAAATTAAAATATTTATTATAAATGAAAAAATATAAAGTCATATTATTTTAATACAATAAAAGCGTTTAACATGTGTGGAAAAGGCTCACCTTAAATTCTTACAAAAAATACAATTGAACAACAGTGAGGTAGAATGATAAAATTATAGAATATGTTCAAGCTAGACGTCCGGCACACGAAATTCATGCACTCTGAGGGGATCACTCAGCCCGGCATGTGCACTCCTCCACGAGCCTTCAGGGGATGTCCGACTGACAAAAGTAAATAACACATATATCCACATAAAGAATTATATAGAAATGTTTGTACCAGCTTTATTAGAAATAACCAAATATTTATTAAAATAGACATGATGGTGATATATTCAAAGATAAGAATATCTACAGAACCCTAGCTGGTTTGGCTCTGGATAGAGCATAGGCCTGCATACCAAAGGGTCCTAGGTTTGATTCCGGTCAAAGGCATATACTTTGATTGAAGACTCCTTCCCAGCCTGGGGCCTGGTCACATCTGATGCAGCTTGAACCAATCAATGTGTTTCTCTCACATCAATGTTTCTCTTTGTCTTTCCCTGTCTTTTCCACTCTCCCTAAAAATCATTGGAAAAACATCCTCGGGTGAGGATTAAAAACATCAACAAAAAGAATATCTAGCAAAACACGAAATGAGTTAATAAATCTCCAAGAACTTATGAAATAAAAAATTAAAGCAGAAAAATACTTAGAAGAAGCAAAGTTCCTTAATAAAATGGATTGTAAATCCTTGGTTATTAGGAAAGTTGTGAAGAACAAATATAGATTAAATGAAGTCATGAAAAAAAATACACTATGACTGATATGGTATTGAGTGTAATGATGGTTTCAGTTTCAAGCACATGTCAAGATTTATGAAACACTATACTTAACACATTCAATTTACTCATCACAGCTGTTAAAAATGGTTCAAGATAAAAGACATGTACAATCACCTATTTTGGAACAACAGATTTGGCAACTCTATAGTCAATCCACTACTTCTGCCCTCAAGGCAAGAGTCTCATCTCAGTAACAGAAAATACAACAATGAAGAACTTTCACCCAAACCCACTGGAATGCTGACTGGGTCACAAAAGCCATACCCCTGGACAAAAGACAGCCTTTGTCTTCATTATTGTTCTTCTGCCAGAGCATCAATGGCTCTGATGGGAACATCTGAGAAGCTACAGGAACCCTCAAAACCTCTTGATTATAATCAATGCCAATGACTGCTCCACAGCAGATAAGCATGCCTGGAGTGCCTCAGATCTGTGTACACACCGCTCCTGTAGTTTTTTCCTCAAAAGAAACTTTCTGAGTGCAGATTTAGATGAAGACAATTCCATCTAATAGGCTGAAGTCTGGTTCAACAATTAGGTCAGTGTTTCTGCAGTGAAAGGGGTCCCCCTCACTGCAATGGTTCTCCAACCGGCGACCATCCTTCATGGAATTGAAGGTATTACGGCACATTGCCCTCTGTAAGCCCGGGGCAGGACTTCAAATGTCTTACCATCCCCTAAAAACAAGAAGAGTTCACGCTGCTCCCAGATATACATGAGATTGTCATAGCTACCCCCTCTTTGGAGTGATGTCTATGTCTCAAAGCATCCATCGTCACATGGGGATTAGAGTCCACAGAGTTTAATAGGAAAATTATGGGAAACCATGTAAATCTGGCAAAAACTGCTGAGCTAATTCCTGCACTATAGTCTTGCCTCAATGACAAAAATGTTAGAGACCACATAAAACTTTTTCACATCACCGTGCTTGAAGAGCCCAGATCTCCTTATAAACTAACCCACAGAGTAAATAGGACACTAAGATTAAAGAAGTCTTATGAAAATGCCTTCATTATTTTGCAAAAAAAGAAACCTGAGACTGGCAGTTCTCCAATTGATGACTTAGGGACTGAATAAATTCATCATTAGCATCTAGGGAAAGTGTCCCTGAAAATGGCAGTCGCTCTGCAACATTATCTTTACTCGGGCAACTCATTACAGGGACACAGGAAGAACTAAGGGCTCAGGTATTCCTAATTTTCTTCAACATATGAGACAACAGAGTTAGCTTCGCTGTGCAAATAAGAATGGTTACTGATGCCATCTGTAGGAGCCTTAGTGGTGGTTCAGGTGAAATACCTTCAGCAACAGAAATATGCAGTGACATAGATCTGGCAGGACATCTCTGTATGTTAGAAAGTGCAACATAATTACAGTGTTCCAACATAAAGCAACACACACAACAGGAAAAGCACTTACGGGAACTTTACATAATATAGGTGAGTACATGTATGAGATACAATTTAGAAAAATGAAAATTCACAAATTTTCTTGTATTCTTGTTAAGTCCTATCTAAGAAACTTCATTTCCTACACATCTAAGAGATTTCTCACATTTGGAGAGCAAATTTAGAAATATGCCTGAGTCATACCTCACATTAATTCATCTCATAATGACTTTCTCCAGTATGAACTCTCTGATGGTATTGGAGACCACTGATCTATCTAAAAGATTTCCCACAGTCACTGCATTTGTAACGCTTTTCTCCTGTGTGCACTCTGAGTGTTAAAAGATTTTCCACATTCATTGCACTCATAAGGTCTTTCTCCAGTGTGACCTCTCTGATGATATTGTAGACTACTGCTCCTTGTAAAAGACTTTCCACATTCACTAAATGTATAAGGCTTTTCTCCAGTGTGAACTCTCTGATGACATTGGAGACCATCGATCCTTGAAAAAGATTTTCCACATTCACTACATTTATAAGGCTTTTCACCTGTATGAAGTCTCTGATTATTACGAAGGGTATTCCTATTTTTAAATGATTTGTCACATTCACTGCATTCATAAGGCTTTTCTTCTTTACGAAGTCTCTGATGACTATAAAGGTAAGACAGAGTTTTAAAAGATTTTCTACATTCATTGCACTCATAAGGCCTTTCCCCAGTGTGAACTCTCTGATGAAATTGGAGACCACTGATCCTTGCAAAAGACTTTCCATATTCATTACATTTATAAGGCTTTTCTCCAGTGTGAACTCTTTGATGACTACGAAGGTAGTTGTTAGTGTTAAAGATTTTCCACATTCACTACATTTATAAGTCTTTCCACCGGTATGAAGTATCTGATGTTGATAAAGGACAGGCCTATTTGTAAAAGATTTCCCACAATCACTGCATTCATAAGGCTTTTTTTTCTCCTGTATGAAGTCTCTGATGACAAGGAAGGGAAGCGCTCTGGGTAAAAGATTTTCCACATTCATTACATTTATAAAGCTTTTCACCTGTGTGAACTCTCTGATGTTTACGAAGGGAACGCCTACGTGCAAAAGATTTCCCACAGTCACTGCATTCATAAGGCTTTTCTCCTGTATGAAGTCTCTGATGATTGTGAAGTTGAGACTGAGTGATAAAAGATTTTCCAGCCGAAACCGGTTTGGCTCAGTGGATAGAGCGTCGGCCTGCAGACTCAAGGGTCCCAGGTTCGATTCCGGTCAAGGGCACGTACCTTGGTTGCGGGCACATCCCCAGTAGGGGGTGTGCAAGAGGCAGCTGATCGATGTTTCTCTCTCATCGATGTTTCTAACTCTCTAACCCTCTCTCTTCCTCTCTGTAAAAAATCAATAAAATATATTTAAAAAAAAAAAAAAGATTTTCCACATTCATCACACTCATAAGGCCTTTCTCCAGAGTGCACTCTCTGATGATATTGGAGATTAGTGCTATTTGTAAAAGACTTTCCACATTCACTACATTTATAAGGCTTTTCTCCAGTGTGAACTCTCTGATGAATACGAAGGGAAGCGCTCTGGGTAAAAGATTTCCCACATTCACTGCATTCATAAGGCTTTTCTCCTGTATGAACTCTCTGATGATTATGAAGTTGAGACTGAGTGATAAATGATTTTCCACATTCATCACACTCATAAGGCCTTTCTCCAGTGTGCCCTCTCTGATGATATTGGAGATTAGCGCTACTTGGAAAAGACTTTCCACATTCACTACATTTATAAGGCTTTTCTCCAGTGTGAACTCTCTGATGAATACGAAGGGAAGCGCTCTGGGTAAAAGATTTCCCACATTCACTGCATTCATAAGGCTCTTCTCCTGTATGAACTCTCTCATGACTATGAAGTTGAGACTGAGTGATAAAAGATTTTCCACATTCATCGCACTCAGAAGGCCTTTCTCCAGAGTGTACTCGCTGATGATATTGGAGATTACTGCTACTTGTAAAAGACTTTCCACATTCACTGCATTTATAAGACTTTTCTTCAGTGTGACCTCTCTGATGACAATGGAGGTCAATGTCACTGGTGAAATATTTCCCACATTCAATGCATGTGTGAGGCTTCTTTCCAGTGTGAAAACATTGATGATAACGGAGGCTAGTCCAGTAAGTAAAAGATTTCCCACATTCACTGCATTTGTAGGGCTTTTCTCCAGTGTGAAAGCTCTGATGTTGACGAAGATTGATGCTGCCAGGATCTTCCTCACATTCTTTTCTGATGTAAAAATCTTTTCGCCTCTGAAACATCAAACCACCCTTGGAAATATCATTTGGCCTGTCCCTGGTCTGATCAGCCTTCAGGTAGAGATGCACTGACCAGGAAAATGTGCCCTGCCCAACCTCCCCGCAGGTGAAATGATTCTGGGACACATTGAAATTGCAGATCTTTGCAAGTGACATCCTCTCCACGCTCCTAATGTAAGTGTTCTCTCTCACATGCTGCTGCTGAAATTTTGCACTGAAATAAAATTGTTTTGCACACGCCCCACACCTCAGCTGTATCTGTCCGTGCTGTGTTCCCTGCAGCTCAGTCAAGTGGAAAATCCTTCTCAAGACGAGTCCACAGCTCTCACAGGGGTGGCTCTTCTGGGAAGTCAAGGTTAACTTGCGATTTCTGGCCTGTGACACTCTTATAAAACATTCCGTTCAATCCGTACCTCCGCATTCTGTGCTCCACAGCAGCAACCTGAATAAAAGGAAATGCTGGTGAAGTACATGTTGATCTTGTGAAATCAGATTATTTTTGCGAAAATTGTTTCCCTGTCATGACTAGGCATGATTCCATAGAATGATTTTCAAGTCAAGTGAGATGAACTCTAAAGAAATAGCTGTTATACATTAGCTGGCCTCAAAGGTAAGTCAAAGGTGAAAATCTCACCAAAACAGGAACAAAAGAAGACAAGAAGGCTTTACTCATTGTTCCTCCACGAACGCCTTCTTTTAGGACCTTTCACGCTGGGGACCTGCGTCTGTGTAGGATAATTTGCATGTGCTGAAAGCCATACAACACAATTGTATTGAAGCACAGGATGTTCAAGGTCAATATAAAAATACGTCTGCACTCCAAAGCTCTGTAGGCATGCACCTAGGTTGGTTTGCAGTAAAGAGGGACCTGTGAAACAGGTAGAGGGGCAAGGTCTACAGAAGTTAAAGTTACCTGTGGGCATGGAATCTGAGTAGAAATGGTCATTATTACACCTGACAAGCAGGCAAAGTGTCAACAATAAGACAGCAGAAGCAAAATTGGATGAGGAATGGGTCATGGAAACAAAATACTTTTGAACAAAATGGGTTCCTAGTTATGACTTTAACAAAGCCCTGGTGTCAAAACCTTCCCAACAGTCCTTCACCAAGGCAAGACCACCTCTGGGTCCACCTTGTCCTTCATAAAGTCACGTTTCTTCTGTGATGCACAAATGATTCTTCCCCATGAATCCAAACTGGGTTGAACGTGGGTTTCAAATGACACAAATACAAAAGAAAAAAACAAATAGATGTATGGTGAGCACTGTTATAGAACTAGAAAGCACAACAGAAATCATGCGGAAAAAAATCTACGTGAGTGACATCAGCAAGATGGCAGAGTAAGAAATATGATAAGCCTTTCCACTCTCAGTACAAGTAGGCAGCTCTCCATGAACAAAAACAACTACAAGGGGTTAAGATTACAATGAAACCCTGGCCTCTTTTGCTCAATGGGTGAAGCGTCAGGCTCCACACTGAGGGGTCGAAGGTTTGATTCCTTGTCAAGGTTACATACCTGGGCTGAGGTTAGCTCCATGCCCCGCCTGGTGGATGCGAGAGTCAACCAGCCAATGTGTCTCTCTCACATCAATGTTCCCCACTTTCTCCCCGTTCCCTCCTTTCCACTCTCACTGAAATGCACGGTGGTAAACACACACACACACAAAAGTGAGGATTTAAAAAACGTACTGCAATTAAACCAAAAAGAATTCAGTAGAGCCAAAAAAAGGTAGGCTGAATAACAAAGAGATGACCAGTGTGGGTTAGCAAACATATTTAGCTAGGGTCAATGTGGGTGCCCTGTCCAGAGGACATGGAATGTTCAAGGCCAATCTGAGATTGAGAATCCTAATCAGAGTGTTCAAGCCTAATTTGCTATACACAGTCACAAAAGCAAGGACACAGCAAGCTATACTAGTCACTGTGCAGGCGTGCGCTTCTACAACCCAAAGACTAATGTCACTATTTCGAAAGAGGCCTCTTTGGTCTAAGTCGGTATAAAGTATGTTACTGACCAGGCAGTACACACTTGCTTGGTTGGATTGTTGTGTTTCCAATGGCTGCCATGTTAGCAGCGGCTATTTAGTAAGGTTCTTAGGCTGGCTCCTACGTTGGGGGCTGTTTTGTAGGGAAGATACAGTGTTAACCAGCCAGCATGCAGCTCTCTCTTTTATAGACTACTGTGTAGGGCTCTACTTTGAAGAACTGTTTTCTCTAGTGGCTCCTTGGTAGAAATGGTTACATGGACTGCAATAAGGACTCCCTTATTTACCCACCACTTCCCATATCTTCTCCATCTAATACCCGGCGTCCATAATTGTCCAGTTCCTGGCAGAGAAGGACCTGAGCTCTCACAGTCAAAACAAGGGTCAGAAAAAAAACAAATAAAACAAAAAACAAGGGTCAGAGTTTCCTCCATCACTCACTGCACCTGCTCTGTGAAAATCTCTGGACATTTCTGTATTTACAAATCACAGAATTCTGTGCAACATTTGTGAACTCTCCAAGATCTACTTAATGAGCGGACCCATGATATTTATCAGCATGCATCCCAAAAAAATCCCTTTGGCAACAACCTATCCCAGGAATAAAATAAAAAACTATATGTTCTCAAAGTATTTGCCACCAAAGCCTCTAAAACTGTCACTTGTCATTAAAAAAATAAAATAATTTTCTGCCAAAGGACCTAAATACACCCCGTTCAAAAGAGGACATAAAGAAGGCCAAGAGATATATGAAACACTCACAAAGTCACTAATCATCTGAGAGATGCAAATCAAAACGACAATGTGGTACCCTCTCACACATGTCAGAATGGCTATCATCAACAAATCCACAAACAACAAGTTTGTGGAGAAGAATGGCACTGCTGGTGAGAATGCCACTTGGTGCAGCCACTGTGGAAAACAGTATGGGGTTTCCTCAAAAAATTAAAAATGGAACTGCCATTTCATCCAGTAATCCCACTTCCAGGAATATATTCTAAGAAATCAGAAACCCCAATCAGAAAGGATATATGCACCCGTATGTTCATAGCAGCACAATTTACAATAGCTAAATTTGGAAACAGCCTATGTGCCCATCAGCAGATGAGTGAATTAGAAAACTATGGTACATCTACACAATGGAATATTATCTTACCTAATAACGGACAGACATGTAAATTGACCGTACCTCCACTATGCCAACAGCCAAGAGTATGCAAATTAAAAGGCCAAAGATGGCAGCTGCCCAGCGCTCCAGGCCCTGAGTGGCTAGGTGGGGCAGGAGGCGTACTATGAGAGGGAGGACAAGGGGCAAAGGCATCTACAGGTGCAGAGTGCCACAGTGAAGACAAGAATGCTGACTCTGGAGTCTGCAGACAGGGTCTGCAGTGAAGACAAAGAAGGCAGACTCCGACGGAGCGAAGGCCTGGGTCCCAGGTGCCAGAGGAAAACTGATGCTGGAAGCCAAGGGAAGGAAGGCCTATTGCACGAATCTCTTCATGCAACGGGCCTCTAGTGCTGCTATAAAAGAAGAAACGGCCGAAATCGGTTTGGCTCAGTGTATAGAGCGTCGGCCTGCGGACTCAAGGGTCCCAGGTTCGATTCCGGTCAAGGGCATGTACCTTGGTTGCGGGCACATCCCCAGTGGGGGATGTGCAGGAGGCGGCTGGTCAATGTTTCTCTCTCATCGATGTTTCTAGCTCTCTGTCCCTCTCTCTTCCTCTCCGTGAAAAATCAATAAAATATATTTAAAAAAAAAAAAAAAAGAAGAAGAAACGTTTACCATTTGGAACAGCATGGATGGACCTGGAGAACAGTATCCTAAGCGAAATAAGTCTGTTGCAGAAAGATAAATAGCACATGATCTCACTCATTCGTGGAGAATAATGAACAGAAATTGATGAACAAAAGTAGAGCCAGAGGCAGAAAAGTATTTTAGAATATGAGAAGTAATCCTATTATTTGCAGATTTTTAATATTTCCTATAACTTTTATGATATCATACTCTGTTAGTACAGTTTTGGTAATATTATTATACTAAAAATCCTTTTTTTCTTGAAATTTTAACTTTCATGCATGTAATATCATGATATGTAAGAGCATCTTACTTGAATAATTGGTGTTTATTGCATGTAACATTATTATATTTTCAAGAAGAACAGAGTTGGAGGAATCACAATACCAGATACCAAGCTATATTACAAAAATGCCTGGTACTGGCACAAAAACAGACACATAGAACAATGCAACAGAATAGAGAACCCAGAAATCAACTCAAGCCATTATGCTCAGTATTTGACAAAGGAGGCAACAGCATACAATGAAGTCAAGACCATCTCTTCAATAAATGGTTTTGGAAAAATTGGATGGACACATGCTTAGAATGAAACTAGACCACCAATTTATACCATACACAAAAATAAACTCAAAATGGATAAAGGACTTAAACACATAACGGGAATCCATAAAAATCTGAGAAGAATCCACAGGCAGCAAAATATCAGACCTATGTCCTAGCAATATCTTTACCAATACAGCTCCTAAGGCAATGGAAACTAAGGAAAAAAGTAAACAAATGGCACTACATCAAAATCAAAAGCTTCTACACACAGCAATAGAAACCATCAACAAAACAAGAAAGCCCACTGCATGCCAGAAAGTATTTTCCAATGTTATCTCCGATAAGGGTTTACACTAGAAAATTTACAGGGAACTCATACATCTCACGTTATGAACCACAGAGCATCAAAAGAGATATTAAGCCAAAACCGGTTTGGCTCAGTCCCGGGCCCAGGTGAGGCCACGCGCCCCTGCGTCCGGGTGAGGCTGGGTCCCGGGCCCGGGTGAGGCCGCACGCCCCCGGGTCCGGGGGAGGCCGTGCGACCCTGGAACCAGTTGAGGCCGCGCGCCCCGGGACCGGGTGAGGCTGCGCCCCCGGGTCGGGGTGAGGCCACGAGCCCCTGGGTTCGGGTGAGGCCACGCGCCCCTGGGTCCGGGTGAGGCTGGGTCCCGGGTCCGGGAGAGGCCGCACGACCCTGGAACCGGGTGAGGTCGCGCGCCCCGGGACTGGGTGAGGCCGCGCCCCTGGGTCCGGGTGAGGCCATGTGCCCCAGGGCCCGGGTGATGCTGGGTCCCAGGTCCAGGTGAGGCTGCGCGCCCCTGAGTCCAGGTGAGGCCGCGCCCCTGGGTCCGGGCGAGACCAAACCAGAGGGAGTTGGACCTGCATTACCACCATTTGTCCACCATCCAGAACTGAAAAGTCAGTGCTGACATGTACACATAAGGAACTGGTGGACATTGAAATTGGGTCTCAAAAGAACTGCTGGTCCAGAAAGAAACTCACTACAGACTGATTCATTTGCCTGTCAGCATAACCATTATTGCTCATCTCATTTTCGATTCTTATAAGTGTATTTCTAATAGCACATAATCTCATTCATCTAGGGGAAATGATGAACAACACAGACTGATGAACAAGAATAGACCCAGAAACAAGGAGGCATCGATCGGACTGTCAGGCCTCAGAGGGAGGTTAGGGGAGGGTGGGGGGAGGGGGGAGAGATCAACCAAAGGACTTGTGTGCATGCATACGAGCCTAACCAATGGTTAAGGTCAACAGGGGGTTGGGGCATCCGTGGGGAGGGGAGTGGGATGGGAATGGGGGGATGAGGACAAATATGTGACACCTTAATCAATAAAGAAATTTTTAAAAATATAAAATAAAAAAAGTAAAATAAAATAAAATCAACAAAATCATTAAAAAAAAAAACCCAGTTTGGCCGAAACCGGTTTGGCTCAGTGGATGGAGCGTCGGTCTGCGGACTGGGGGGTCCCAGGTTCGATTCCGGTCAAGGGCATGTACATTGGTTGCGGGCACATCCCCGGTGGGGGGTGTGCAGGAGGCAGCTGGTCGATGTGTCTCTCTCATCGATGTTTCTAGCTCTCTATCCCTCTCCCTTTCTCTCTGTGAAAAATCAATAAAATATATTAAAAAAAAAAAAAAAAAAAAACCCAGTTTGGCTCAGTGAATAGAGTGTCAGCCTGGGGACTGAAAGGTCCCAGGTTCGAGTCCGGTCAAGGGCATGTACCTTGGTTGCGGGCACATCCCCAGTGGGGGTGTGCAGGAGGCAGCTGATAGATGTTTCTACCTCTCTATCCCTCTCCCTTCCTCTCTGTAAAAAATCAATAAAATATATTTAAAAAATAAAAAAGAGAGAGAGATTGAGATTAGGAGACGACATGACCCTCCACAGAGAAATGTGTCAAGTTCCCATATGAGCTTCTGAAATTACTAAACAAATTCAGAGCCCTGGCCAGGGAGATCAGTTGTTGAGTGTGTGGTACTGATGCACCAAGGTTGTGGGTTTCATCCCACATCAGGGGACATGTAGGGCACAGCCATAAATGCTTATATGGGGAGAAAAGCAGATCAATGTTTCCCTCTTTCTCTGTCACCCTTCCTGTCTCTAATAATCAATAAATAATGGCTGCCCAGTACCACTGTGGGATTGGGCATCGACCCATGATCTAGCAGATCATATATCCCTTCCTTCTCTGGGGGAATGCACAGGTTGGCAGCCCAATCTCCAATGGGGGAGGTGCAGAAAGCAACTGGTCAATGACTCTCACTCATTATTCATGTTTCTATCTCTTTCTCCTTCCTTCCTCTCTGAATTCAATAAAATATATTATAAAAAGAAATAAACAATTTAGAGAAGAAATAAAGAGCCCTGGCCTGTGTCGCTCAGTGCGGAGAATGCCTACGTGTACACTGGAAGGTCATGGGTTCCATTCCTAGTAAGGGGCAGGTACATGGTTTTCAGGTTCAATCACCCCTCTTAGTGGGGGCACATGTGGCAGCCAACCAATTGATCTCTCTCTCTCTCTCTCTCTCTCTCGCCTCTCCCTTTCTATTTCTATCTCTCTAAAAAAAAAAAATCAATGGAAAAAATATTCTCACTATTCATGTTAAGAAAAAACAAGAATAAAGAATTGAATTCAGAAAAGTTATGGGAGTATAGATCCAAAATAGCGTTGTAGGCAAAGGCCTATACTTGCTGCCTCCCACAACGATATCAAAATTAAAACAAAAATACAGAATAACCATCAGCCAGAACCGGTGGACAGCTAACTGAAGGGAAGTCTTACGACTAGAGAAGTAAAGAAGACAGCACACTGACACTGGTAGGAGGTGTGGAGGCATGGATGGTGCTGGTGTGGTACCCATATGAGCCACTTTTTTATTTGGGAGAAAGGTAGTCTCTACAGAGATCATCCGGTGGAGCAAGGGGTCCCCTACCGCATAAGATGCAAAGCCCAGGGTTCCAGAGCTGGGAAAAGAAGTCCCTACGGGCAGTAAGAACTACAAGCTGTAAAAACCAGTGCGGACTGGGGCCGAGTAAAACAGAGGTAACAGGGGAACCAGCTGCTCCTCTTACATTGTCAGCACCACAAACTGAACTTACAAGCTCCAGATTCCTCTGACTTCCAGGACCAGGCCAGCCTTGGGGGGAGGGGTGGAATAAGACACATCTGAGGAGACACTGGATTGACCGGCATCTGGGGAGCCAATCAATGATTCTCTCCCATCATTGATGTTTCTATCTATCTCTCCCTCTCCCTTCCTCTCTGAAATCAATAAAAATATATTTAAAAAAAAGAAAACTGTGGTAGATCCACACAATGGAATATTACGCTGCTGTAAAAAAGAAGGAACTCTTACTATTTGCAACAGCATGGATGGACCTGGAGAGCATTATGCTAAGCGAAATAAGCCAGTGGGAGAACAAGAAATATCACATGATCTCACTCATTTGTAGTCAATGGGGGAAAGAGGATTCATATGTAATACATATATAATACTTTACACAATGATGAATTTTTAAAAATATGTTGAAAATATCCATAGTACACAACGCAATCCACAGATTAAATACAATCCTGAGGATAATTCCTATGGTATTTTACAAAGAAATGAAAAGGAATCTTGAAATATATGGAACTAAAAAATGAGAATAGCAAAAACAATTGTGAGTGAGAACAAAGCTGGTGGCATCACACTTCCTGACTTCATTTTAGTACAAAGAGAAAGCAAGCAAACGGTGTGTTGCTGGAGAAACACGGACACATACATCAACAGAACAGAACAGAAAACAGAAATAAACCCAGGCACATCCTTTCAAGTAATATTTGCCAAAGCTGTAAGACACACAAGAAGAGAAAGATAGTTTCTTCAATGAATGGTGCTGTTGAAATCAATGCTCACATGTAAACACAACAATACTGGACATTGCTGATAAAATGTAACTCAACCTGCATGACAGAAATGAATGTCAGCACTAAAACTGGAAACTCCTCAGGACAACCGAGAGAAAAAGTTTTGGAGGTTCGTTTTGGACAGGATTTTCTGAATGTGACACCAACCACCACACAAAAGGAAAACAACAAACAGTCCAGATGCAACAAATAAAGAAAAAAGGCTTCTTCACAGCACAATAGCAATAACCAAAATGAAATGAAAGAAAATCTAAAGAACAGAAGAAAATACTTGCAAATCATATGAAGGAATAGCTTGGAGAGATTGTGGATTCAGTTCTGATTAGCACAATAAAGCAAATATTGCAATATGGAAAGAAATTCACACAAATAGGTGGAGTTCCCAGGGAATAATGAAGGTATGTTAATACCATAGTGCAGACTAATAACAATGCAATGACTGTCTTAAAAGCAAACTCGATATCACTTCATTACAAATACATTATTCTAAGCACTAGTAGCAAGTATCTGAGCTTGCTAGAAACATGCTGCCAGTAGACCAGCGGAACCCAAGATTGCAAAATCATGGACTTTGTAGAAAAGCTGGTGTGGGGGAGCAATATCTGAGAAGCGCAATTAAGCACATGCAAAATATGTGTTCCTGTAGGTCATAAGCAATTAATATATAAAATATACACGGTCTTCAAAAGATTCTTTAACAAAAAAATACAATTATTAACCAGGATAAATATGTAGAAATAATTCTTCAAAAACGATGTACAAGCTGAAACCGGTTTGGCTCAGTGTATAGAGCATCGGCCTATGGACTGAAAGGTCCCAGGTTCGATTCTGGTCAAGGGCATGTACCTTGGTTGAGGGCACATCCCCAGTGGGAGGTGTGCAAGAGGCAGCTGATGGATGTTTCTCTCTCATCGATGTTTCTAACTCTCTATCCCTCTCCCTTCCTCTCTGTAAAAAATCAATAAAATATATTAAAAAAATAAAAAATAATAAAACAATGTTGCGTAATTTAAAAACAAAACAAAAAAAACCTATGTACAAAACACCAACAGGAATATAGAAAATGCTTTCCTCACTGATCAAGGTGGAATCCCTCAGGCTTCCTGCAACACTACCAACCACAAGTCCTTCCCTGTGAACTTAGTACAGCAGGGAGAATTGGGACTTCAGGAATAGAAGGGAGCAGCGGAAACAGACCCACCCTCCCCAGGACAGCAACTACTCAGGAAACTGGAAAGTCAAGCAGAACCACAGTCTACATGGGAGGACACAGCACACCCTGGGGGATGGGGCCTGGGAAATTGCAAAGTAAAAGCCCAGGTCACTGGTGAAAGTGAGGGTCTTACCCAGCGAGGATACAAGTTCAAAGTTCTCCACCATCACATTCAGGTACAGCTGTCTCTGACCATCATCAAGGAGGCTCCATTCCTCCCTGGAGAAGTACAGGGCAATGTCCTCAAAGGTCACGCCAACCTGTCAGAATGGAGACAATTAAAACCATAGCTGTTTCTCTGAGAACCCCGACTTCTACTCCTTACGCACCTTCCCCCCCTCAACCTCCTCCAGGGCACCCGGTTAGTGTGGACACCAGGCCCTAATGCCAGTGCAGGCTGCTCTCTCATCACAGTCCCATTACTCACTGGGATTGCCCTCAGCAGAGCAGCTGGGTTGGGTGGGGAGCATTGGGGGAAGGAAGGGGAGAGAGCAATGCCATTTAAGGTCTGGGCGATGCCTGCAGGGCCCCAGCCTTCCCGCCAAGCAATCCCACTGCAGTCTCCTAGATCATGCCTCCAAGACACAGCCAAGCCTGGGTTTATGCTTCACCTTTCAGTCCCCACACCAGGTCCCGGGGACCATCAGCTCACACTTCCTCCAGATGTGCACACCACTGGGTAACCTTTAACCCCTTCCCATCTTCAGTCCCAGGTTCACTCCCTCAGCTCTGCCCCCTTCCTGCTCCAATGCCACTGGATCTCCCTGGACTCACCCATGAACTTGGCAATTGGATCCACAGAGAGCTTGTCTAAAAGGGGGTTCCAGAACCACCCCAGTCCCCTGATGGACCCCACAGCCCGGAAAGCCCCAATGAGGCTGTGACGTCCTCCCCGCAGCCTCTGATCTGTCCGCCCATCCTCACAGCCCACACCCTCAGGGAACCTCAGATGCCAGTCAGCCCTGTCCTCTCCGCCCTGCACTGGCTGTGCCTCAGAAGCCACAACGCTCCCCTCTCCCCTCCGCCTTCCTCACGGTCCTCCACGCGGACTGAGCTGCAGGACGTGACAGATGCCCCTCAGGCTGTGGTGTCCGTGAAGGAGGAGGTGAGGCCCGGGGGAGTGGAACTCACCTCAGCCCATCTCCTCTCCACGGGCGCCGCCATTGCACTCTGTGGGCCGAGCGGGGCGGGAGCGGCCGGAGTAGAAGCCGCTGCAGGAATGGCGGTGCCGGTCCCGGCCCTGGCGTGGGTCCGGGCGGTGACTCCGAGCTTCAGTCCCACGTGTGAGCTGTGAGCACCACTGGAGGATCCGACCAGAGGCTGTGAGACGGGGAACACCACTCTCCACCTTCTCCACAGGAGCGGAGACTTGGAAAACCTGACCGCCTCAGACACAGATCTGAGAACAGAAAATCCCGCCCTCAGAAATAACGAAACGGAAACGCCTTCTCTGAGCCCCCATTGGCTCAGCCTGCTGGCATTCCATGCCTGGCCTTCTGGGTAATGTAGTTTCTCCGCTCCAAGGCGAGGATCCTGTATTTCTCAGTTGACTCAAGGACTGGATTTAAGGGCTGATAGCCCAAGAACACACCAAGTATACTCAGGGCCCTCTAGTGCCTTCAGAGGAGTTGATTTCTGGGGCAAGTTTGTTTCTGGTGAGCCTTCCCGGCTCCCTTTAGCGGCTGGTTTTGCATATGTTTCTACAGGACCAGCTCTTTCTGAATGGCAGGCATTGTTTCTTCATTCATGACTTTTGGCATGTGTCTCCTTCAGGGCAACTCTAGCTTGTTGCTCAAGCCTCGAACTCGATCTAACCTGCCTCCAGTGAATCCATTGTGCAAAGTTAATATCACAAAACAGACTCTCATACTTAGAGCAACTGCTTCTGATGCCATCCGAAGTGTCAGCTGTGCCTGGGCTGCATGCAGGGTGGATAAGATGGCCAAGAAACAAGTTAAAAATGCTCAAAATGACTGATCATCAGAGGAATACAAATTAAAGCAACAATTAGGTATCACCCCACCATTGTCAGAATGACTGCCATCAGCAAATCAATAAAGGAGAAGTGCTGGTGAGCATGTGGAAAAAAGGGAACCCTCGTACACTGCTGCTGGGCATACAAACTGGTGCAGCCATTATGCAAATCAGTTCGAACTTTCATAAAATAAATTTAATATGGAACTGACATTTGACCCATGGATTCTACTTCTAGGAATATATCTGCAGAAACCTGAAACAATCAGATTGAATGTATGCACCCTGTGTTCATAGAAGCACAATTTATAAGAGCAAAGATCTGGAAACTGCCCAGGTGACCATCAATAGATGAGTGGATAGAAAACTATGGTAAATTTATACCATGGAATACCATGCAGCAATAAAAAAGCATAAACTTTTACCCTTTCACCCAGCATGGAGGGATCTGGAGAGCATCATGCTAAGTGAAATAATTCAGTCAGAGAATGACAGTGTCACTTCATCTCACTCATATATGGAATATAACAACAACAACAAAAAAAAAACACTGCTAAATGGAATGAATTTAGAAACTTGGAATCATGGAATGGAGTGTGGAATGTCAGAAGGGAAGGCGGGGGAGGGTAAAATAAAAAGAAAAAACATCCTGGGGTCAGCATTAAGCACACACTCACACACACATACAGTAAAAACCAAGTTACCTAAGCATTGAGCATTTTCTTCTGTTCTCTGAAAGCAATGGGAAAGCTCTAGCTTGCCTTGTTCTGGGTCTGCTCTAAATTGTGTTTATAAATCTGTCCTCAGTCTGATGCCGATAATCCTCCATGTAATTTTCCCCTTCTTGCCCAGTTGTTGTGAGAATTAAGAGAAAATGCTCAAAAATCTAACTCTGGAATCCTGGAAACAAAGTAAGCGCCATCAATCATCTGCATGTCACATTCAGCCAACTGAGATTCAGAGAGTTCCAGTGATTCTGAGTGCCCACAGCACCTGCCTCCTGCAGCAGAGTCAGTGGCTTCTTATAGGTCCCATTTCTCACTAAAATGCTCCCAAAGACAATGGTGATTGTGGGCATCGGGGGTGTGAGAAGTGCCTGGACTGGGAATGTCTCTGCAGGCAGAGGCTGGGGTACCAGGAGAGGGAGAGAGAGAAACATCAATAATGAAAGAGAATCATTGATCAGCTGCCTCCTGCATTCCCCATATTAGGGGATCTACCCTGGGGCGCAGGTCTGTGCCCTGATTGGGAAAGGAACCGTGAACTCCTGGATCATTATTCCATGTGGAACCACTGAGCCATGTTGGCTGGGCTATCTTCATTTATGTTTCTAACTCTCTCTCCCTCTCCCTTGCTCTATGAAATCAATAAAAACAATTGAAAAATCAACTAAAATATTTATTAAAAAGTAAAATTATAACGTATTATTTCAATACAAAAACCTTTATTTCCTAAAGCAAAAAAGGTACAAAATGAGTAAAATTCCAATATCCATCTTTGTTTTTCCAATGTCTTTTTAAAAATATTTTCATATAAAAAATATGGGATGCTTCACGAATTTGTGTATCATCCTTGCACAGGGTCCATGCTAATCTTCTCTGTATCGTTCCAATTTTATTATATGTGCCACTGAAGCAAGAACTCCACTGTCTTTTTGTTAAAGAAAATTGCCTCTATAAATCAACAAAGGACCAGTGCTCCATTTTCTTGAGATATAAATGTTTATTGCATGTAACATGTAAGATTGTTTTTCTTCAAATATTAAGCCAAAATCTATATATATAAAAGCCAAGTGAACAAAAAGCAGAATTACCAGAACGACTAGTGGCTATGAAGCACAGTGCAGCAGCCAATTGCCCTCAGCCCTTCCCCACAGCCGCCCTCACCACCCCCGCCCCCCGATAAGCCCCGCCCACCCTGATCACTAAAGTGTAACCTTCAGTAACTCTAAGTAAACACTCTCCAGCCGTCATAGACCAGGAACCTGAATGACCAGTGATCAGGAGGAAAACTGCTCACCATCTGGACCATTAGGTGTCCAGGAGAGGTGCCCACCACAACCACCATATTCCCCACCCCCGATCGGCCCTCCCCCACCCTGATGCAGTCAGGTGTCCAGGAGAGGTGTCCAGCACAACCACCATCTTCCTGTGTTCTCTCTCCATTTCTTACTACCAAAATTGGGCAGCCGCATCAAACCACAGCCTCTCTTTAGAGGGCTTGTTAGCATGGAACTGAACCGTATTACCTGTCTCAGGAGAGGCTTAGAAATGGAAGCTGTAAGTGTCCCTGACACTTAAGCACCTTTGAAGCTTCAACTCATCTGAAAGCCTACAGCTTACCTGTATACACCCTGCAAAGATCTTTAATGGCTGGACCTCAACTGGCCGGACCCTGGCCCCTGTGTGTCACCCCTCTGGAAGGCACCCCACCCAATTGTGGGCAGGGCTGGCCGACCATCTGCCCGTGGTCCCTCCCCCTATCAGCCCTGTCCACTCTGATCGGGCGCAGACAGCCATTCCCAACCCATGTACATATTCGTGCACCAGGCCTCTAGTATATATATATCCTATCTAATAAAAGAGTAATATGCAAATTGACCATCATTCGAAAACATAAGATGACTGCCCCCATGTGGACACAAGATGGCCTGCAGGGGAGGGCAGTTGTGGGCAGTTAAGAGTGACCAGGCCAGGAAAGGAGGGCAGTTGGGGGTGACCAGGCCAGCAAGGGAGGGCAGTTGGGGTAGACCAGGCCAGCAAGGGAGGGCCATTGGGGGTACCCAGGTCTGCAGGGGAGGGAAGTTGGGAGGGACCAGGCTTGCAGGGGAGGGCAGTTGGGGGGGACACAGGCCTGCAGGGGAAAGCCCAGCCTGCCCCCTCTCACATACTGGGAGCCCTCAGGGAATGTCCTACAGATGGCTTAAGCCCGCTCCCCATTGGGAGAGGACCTAAGCCGCAGTCTGGCCTCCCTTTGCTTGAGGCGACCGGGCTGATCAGGGGAAGGTGCCAGCCTCATCACCCCACTGCTGCAGCCACTGCCAGTCACCACAGCTGGCAAGGTATTTTCATCAACACAGACTCCAGTCACTTCACCATGAAAAAATGTCAACTTCCTTTAAGCATTTTCAAGATGTTTCTTTCACAGGATATAACATTTCTTTCTTTATTTTTCTTTTTATCCTCACCTGAGGATATGTTTCCATTGATATTTTGCCCTTCCCAAGCCTAAAGCCTCTGCCCCAGGTTTAGGCTTGGGAACGGGTGCCCCGCCCCCTCAGACACACACACACCTCCAATGGCAAGCTCGGCCCCTTCCTAAGCCTAAAGCCTCCGTCTCAGGTTTAGGCTTGGGAAGGGGTTCCCCCCAGCACCTCTCATCGCATGCTCGTCCTCTTCCCAAGCCTAAAGCCCTAGCTGGTTAGAGTGTTGGCCTGCAGACTGAAGGTTCCCAGGTTCGATTCAGGTCAAGGGCACATGCCTGGGTTTCAGGTTCAGTCCGCAGTACAGAACATACAGGAGGCAGACAATCAATGATTCTCTGTCACCATTGATGTTTCTATCTCTCTCCTTCTCTTCCTTCCTCTCTAAAATGAATTAAAAAAAATTTTTAAAAAGAGAAAAACATCAAAGATGAGAGAAATTCATTGATTAGCTGCCTCCTACATGCCCTACACTGGGTATCTAGCCCAGGGTGCAGGCATTTTCCTGACTGAATGGAACTGTGACCTCCTGGTTCATAAGTCCACATGGAACCACTGAGCCATGCTGCTGTGTTCTCAACATTCATTTTTCTCTCTCTCCCTCTCCCGTGCTCCATGAAATCAATAAAAATGTTTAAGTAAATTAATATATTTATTAAAAAATAAAAAATATTAAAACATATTAGTCCAACACAAAAAAACACACTTCATAAAGTGAAAAAGGCACAAAAAAAGTAAAATTCCAACATCCATCTCTATTGTTTCAATGTTTTATTTGAAGAAAATTGCCAAAACTCTCAGCACACTAGGCAGAACATATGGTAAGATGTTTTAACAAAGATACAGACTCAACAAATACACTTCTGAGAAAAGGCTCACCATAAAGTCCTAGAAAAAATACAATAAAAAGTGACGTAGAATGACAAAATTACAGAATATGTTTATATAAAAATGCTTGATCAAACAAAATACTTTCTAGAATGTGAACACCTCACACACTGGTGGAAAAACTCAAAAGGGTACTATCAGTTTATTTTTAAAGAATAGTTTATTGATTTTTAAAAATATATATATTTATTGACTTATTAGAGAGAGATGGAAAGAAGCACGAGTGATGAGAGAGAATCATAGACTGGCTGCCTCCTGCACACCCCACACTGGGGTTTGAGCCAGCAACCTGGGAATGTGCCCTGACTTGGAATCGACCCATGACCACCTGGTTCATAGGTCAAAACTCAACGAATGAGCCAGGTGAGAAGGGCACTTTTATTATTTTAAGAAAGAGGGAGAGAAACACTATGCGAGAGTGCAAAATCGACAAGGCTGCCTCCTGCACATTCCATTCTGTGGAACTAGCACACAATCCAGGCACAAGTCCAATAATCCAAGTAGTAACCGTACTGTGCATGGCTTCACACCTAAACACATACGCTACAGCATCCATGATGGTATATTCAGTTTAGATCACACAATGTCAGTCTTTGTAAATTTAAACATTTATATACAAACCAACTCAGATTAGGCACGGAATTTTCGGTAAGGTACCGTATTTTCTGGCGTATAAGACGACTGACTTTTAAAAAAATATATATATATATATATTTTATTGATTTTTTTTTACAGAGAGTAAGGGAGAGGGATAGAGAGTTAGAAACATCGATGAGAGAAACATCGATCAGCTGTCTCCTGCACACCCCCCCCACTGGGGATGTGCTTACAACCAAGGTACATGCCCCTGACCGGAATCGAACCTGGGACCTTTCAGTCCACAGGCCAACACTCTATCCACTGAGCCAAACTGGTTAGGGCACGACTGATTTCTTTTTCTTTAATATATTTTATTGATTTTCCACAGAGAGGAAGGGAGAGGGATACAGAGCTAGAAACATCGATGAGAGAGAAACATCGACCAGCTGCCTCCTGCACACCCCCCACCGGGCATGTGCCCGCAACCAATGTACATGCCCCTGACTGGAATCGAACCTGGGACCTTTCAGTCCGCAGACCGATGCTCTATCCACTGAGCCAAACCGGTTTCGGCACGACTAACTTTTTAACCCAGGAAAATCTTCTCAAAAGTTGGGGGTTGTCTTATACGCCGGGTGTCATCTTATAGGGTGGGTATATCCCAAACTCTATATTTTAAGTGGAAAAGTTGGGGGTCGTCTTATACACCCAGTCGTCTTATACGCCAGAAAATACGGTAAATGAAACATGTCCATATATAGAATTATACAGTAATGTTTGTACCAGCTTTATTAGAAATGACCAAATGTGCCCTAACAGGTTTGGCTCAGTGGATAGAGCAACGGCCTGTGGACTGAAGGGTCCTGGGTTCAATTCCGGTCAAGGGCATGTACCTTGGTTGCAGGCACATCCCCAGTGGGGAGTATACAGGATTCAGCTGATTGATGTTTCTCTCTCGTCGATGTTTCTAACTCTCTATCCCTCTCCCTCTCTGTAAAAAACCAATAAAATATATATTTTTTAAATCAATAAAATATATTTTTAAAAAATAAAATAAATGATTAAATGTTCATAAAAATGGATAAACTATTGGTGATATATTCAAAGGTACGAATATTTATCAGAAAAAAGATGACATACTAATATATCTTTAATAAATCTCCAAGTATTTATGAAATATAAATTAAAGCAAAAAATCCTTAGAAAAATGAAAAGTGATCTATTAAACTGGAATGTAAGTCAATGGTTACTTAAGCTGTGAACCACAGGGACACATTTAAAAAAGTCATGAACCAAATTCACAGTGACAGATCTGATCAATATTATGATTATAATGACAGTTTTAGTTTCATGAACACATCATGATTTATGAACCAGTATACCTAACCTGTATTTTACTCATTATACCTTTTTAAAAATGATTCAAAATTTTAAAAATGTGTATTTTCAACTATATTTAAGGTGACCAGATTTTAACATTGGTAAAGTGGGACACCATTGACTGGGGTGGGGGGGGTTCTTGATTAAAAATTTGGTCTATATAGAGCAACAAAAATTTTCATAGAACACAAAAATAGTATTGTAACATATTTTTTTAATTTCAACATAATTTACAAATATAATAAATAAAAATAATTATGTATAGTATTATTTTATTCTTTGGCATATTTCTCATTTGAGTGAATTTTTTTTAGTAGATTGCTGTCGTCATTTAAAAGGTCATGAAATTTTTCATAAGAATTTGTTAAATTATATTTCACACATAAAATGGTTTTAAAAGTCTCAACACTTAATTGTGATTTTTCTGATGTCCACACTTTACCGTAGAAAAAAACGCGTTCAGTCACAGAATTAGTTCCTGGTAAGGACAGCGCGTATTTCACAATTTTTAGTGCATTATTTATCCTGGCTAAATAGCCACATGGCCGCCGAAAACCGTATATTCCCTTCCTGTTCTCCCGCCGTTCCCTAGCTTGTCGTGCATTCTTTCCAAAAATTGGGACTTTTTTAAAATGCCGCGGGACGCGGGACAAATTGTTAAAAATTGGGACTGTCCCGCCAAAAGCGGGACGTCTGGTCACCTTAACTATATTGGAAAAATAGGTTTGGCAAATCTATATTCAATTCAACTTATGCCCACGGGAACAGAAAATGTAATACAATGAAGAACTTTCACACAAACCAACAAGAATGCTATCTGGGTCACAAAAGCCACATCACTGGACTACAGACACCCTTTGCCTTGGTCTTTGTTTTTCTGCCAGCGCACCAATGGCTCTGAGGTGAACATCTGAGAGGATACAGGAAGCCACAAAACCTCTTGATTATATTCAATGACGACTGTGTCCACAGAAGATAAACATGCCTGGAGATCCTCACATCTGTGTACATCTGCTCCTGTAGTCTTTTTCTCAGAAACATTCTTGCATGCAAGTTTAGATGAGGAACATTCCATCTTATGGGCTGTAATCCCCTGCAAACTCATTAGGTCAATGTTTCTGTAGTGAAATGGTTTCCCCTAACTGCTATAGTACTCCAGTCAGTGACCTTTAGCTATGCAATTGTAGGCATTAGGGCACCTGGCCCTCTGCAAGACCTGGGCAAGTGCATGGACACCCCTTGAGAAACAAGAAAAATTTTCACGCTGCTAGAAAATTTACACAGCTACCCCATTTTTGGAATGATCTCTGTGTCCCAAAGCATCCATATTCACAGGAGGACTAGAGAGTTCACAGTGTTTCCTGGGAAATTAAGGGCAGCAATGTAAATTTGGCAAAAACTGCTGTGGAAATGTCTACAACATACCGTTTCTTCAACATCAAAGAATGTTTGAGGCCCCATAACTTTTTCACCTCATCATGCTAGGAGAGTCCAGATCTCCATATAAACTAACCCATAGAGTCAAAAGAACACCCAAGATTAAAGAAGTCTTAGAAAAAAGCCTTCATTATTTTGAAAAGAAAGAGACCGGAGACTGTCAGTTCTTCCATTGATGACTTAGGCACTCAATAAATTCATCACTGGCAACAAGGGAATTTGTGTCTCTGAAAATGGCAGTCCCTCTGCAACATGTTTACTGGCGCCAACAGTAATCAGTCCTATGTTAACTCATGACAGGGATACAAGTAAGAACTAAGGGCTCAGGTATTCCTAATTTTCTTCAACAAATTAGACAACAGAGTTAGCTTCACTGTGCAAATAAGGATGGTGATTGATGCCATCTGTAGGGGCCTTATACATGGTTCAGGTGAAATACCTTCAGCTACAGAAATATGCAGACAAAGATCTGGCAACATGTCTATGTATGTTGAACAGGGCAACATAGATACATATGGTGCTAGCATAAAAAAAAAACACACCACAATAGCAAAAACTTATGGAGACTTTACATAATGTAGGTGATTAAATGCATGAGATACAATTCAGACAAATGAGACTTCACAAATTTTCTTATACTATTGTTAAGACCTAACTAAGAAACTACATTTCCTACACACCTAAGTAATTACTCACATTTGGACTCATATGTGCAGAGAAAATTTAGAAATTTGGCTGCGATGTCTCTAATGTTATTTGTAAGAATAATGGCTTTCTCCAGTGTGAACTCTCTGATGATACTGGAGACCATTGCTACTTTTGAAACATTTCCCGCATTCACTGCATTTATAAGGCTTTTCTCCACTATGAACTCTCCGATGACGATGAAGGGCAGTGTTCCAGGTAAAAGATTTCCCACATTCACTGCACACATAAGGCCTTTCTCCAGTGTGAACTCTCTGATGAGAAGAGAGTTCACTGCTCCTGGTAAAACATTTCCCACATTCACTGCATTTATAAGGCTTTTCTCCAGTGTGAAAACTTTGATGATAATGGAGGCTACTGCTATTGGTAAAAGATTTCCCACATTCACTGCATTTATGAGGTTTTTCTCCAGTGTGAACTCTCAGATGCCGATGAAGGAGAGAGCTCGTGATAAAAGACTTAGCACATTCACTGCAGTTATAAGGCTTTTCTCCATTGTGAACTCTCTGATGATAATGAAGGTAACTGCTAGTGGTAAAAGATTTCCCACATTCATTGCACTTATATGGGATTTCTCCAGTGTGAATTCTTTGATGACGATGAAGATGAGACGTTGTGAGAAAAGATTTCGCACATTCACTGCATTTATAGGGCTTTTCTCCAGTGTGAACTCTGTGATGACGATGAAGGTAACTGCTAGTGGTAAAAGATTTCCCACATTCATTGCATTTATAAGGCTTTTCTCCAGTGTGAACTCTCTGATGACAATGAAGGTCACTGTTACTGGTGAAAGATTTCCCACATTCACTGCATTTATAAGGCTTTTCTCCAGTGTGAAAACTTTGATGATAATGGAGGCTACTCCAATTGGTAAAAGATTTCTGACATTCACTGCATTTATAAGGTTTTTCTCCAGTGTGAACTCTTTGATGACGACAAAGGTCACTGATGGTGATAAAAGATTTCCCACATTCACTGCATTTATAAGACTTTTCACCAGTGTGAACTCTCTGATGACAATGGAGGTCACTGTTACTGGTGAAATATTTCCCACATTCAATGCATTTGTGAGGCTTTTCTCCAGTGTGAGAACTTTGATGATAACGGAGGCTACTCCAATAGGTAAAAGATTTCCCACATTCACTGCATTTATATGGCTTTTCTCCAGTGTGAAATCTCTGATGACGACGAAGGTCACTGCTAGTGATAAAAGATTTCCCACATTCAATGCATTTATAAGGCTTCTCTCCAGTGTGAAAACTTTGATGATAATGGAGGCCACTGCTACTGGTAAAAGATTTCCCACATTCACTGCATTTATAAGGCTTTTCTCCAGTCCGAATTCTCTGATGACGACGAAGGTTACTGCTGCCAGGATCTTCCTCACATTCTTTTCTGGTGTAAAAATCTTTTCTCCTTTGAAACATCAAACCACCCTTGGAAATATCATTTGGCCTGTCCCTGGTCTGATCAGCCTTCAGGTAGAGATGCACTGACCAGGAAAGTGTGCCCTGCCCAACCTCCCCACAGGTGAATTGATTCTGGGACACATTGAAATTGCAGATCTTTGCAAGTGACATCCTCTCCACGCTCCCAATGAAAGTGTTCTCTCTCACATGCTGCTGCTGAAATTTTGCACTGAAATAAAATTGTTTTGCACACGCCCCACACCTCAGCTGTATCTGTCCGTGCTGTGTTCCCTGCAGCTCAGTCAAGTGGAAAATCCTTCTCAAGACGAGTCCACAGCTCTCACAGGGGTGGCTCTTCTGGGAAGTCAAGGCTAAATTGGGATTCCTGCCCTGGGACACTCTTACAGAAACATTCTGTTCAGTCGGTACCTCCGCATTCTCTGCTCCACAGCAACAACCTGAACAAAAGGAAACGCTGGTGAGGTACTTGTTGACCTTAGAAATAAAGATTATCTTCACCAAAAATGTTTCCCTGTCATCACTGGACATGAGTCCATAGAATGATTTTAAAGAAGTGAATTGAACTCTAAGGAAATAGCTGTTATACATTACCTGGCCTCAAAGGTCAGTCAATGGTGAAAATCTCACCAAAATAGGAACAAAAGCTTAGGGTAGCTAATCAGTGATTCTCTCTCATTGATGTTTCTGTCTCTCTATCCTCCCCCTTCCTTTCTCTAAAAATCAATAAAAATATAGTTTAGAAGAAACCAAAAAAGAAAAGTAAACCCAAAGCTAGCAAAGAAAATAAACAATGAGAATTAGAACAACCACTAATAAACTAGAGACAAAAGTATATCATAACCAAGAGCTAAGTTTTGTTGTTGTTTATCTTCACCTGAGAATATATTTTTCATTCATTTTTCGAGACAATGGAAGGGAGAGAAGGAGAGAAAAATACACAAAAACATAGATGTGAGAGAGACACATTGGTTGGGTGTCTCCCTCACAGGCCCCAACAGGGGATGAGGATCAAAACTGCAAATCAGGTTCATGCACTTAATCAGGAATCGAACCCATGACCCTTTGGTGTTTGGGCCTACACTCTAACCACCATGCATTCCAGGCTTAAGAGCTATTTCCTTTTTAAAACATACACCAATTTGGCAAATCTTTATTGAGACTAAGACAAAAGAAACAACACCAAAATGAGTTTAAAAAAGAAATGAAAAAATACATTACACTTGACAGTGAAGCACAATGCATAAGAGATCTTGCCAAATGACATGAACTTTCATGGACAAAATTGTAACTAACTCACTATAAACTCCTAAAATTAATTTAAAAAATTCAGAGCCCTAGCTGGGTGGCTCAGTTTGTGAGAGTGTGGATCTGATGCGCCAAGGTAGTGGATTTGATTTTCCATCAGGGTACAAGCAGGGGGCAGCCAATGAATAAACAGATGAGTGGAAGAGCTGAACAATGTCTCACACATGCATTCTAAAAGCAATAAATGAATATTAAATGAAAAATAGATTCAGAAATGTTATAGGATAAAATATCAACATAAACATCAGTTCCATTTCTAAACGCTAACAATGAATTCTTTGAAAAGAAAAGGAAAAAAGGCCCCTCGTTGTGTTGCTCCGTTGATTGAGCATCTTCCAATGAACTGAAAGGCCACCAGTTCTATTGCTGGTCAGGGCACATGCCCGGATTGTGGGCAAGATCCCAGGTAGGGAGCGTGCAGGAGGCAGTTGATCGCTGTTTCTCAGCTGGATGTTTCACTCTCTCCCTCTTCACTTCTCTTCTTCTAAAAACATCAACAAAAATACATTAAGAAAAAGAAGAAATGAAGAAAGTAGTCAAGTTTACAATGGCATTGAAAAGAATAAAATATAGCCGAGACCGGTTTGGTGCAGTGGATGGAGCGTTGGCCTGCGAACTGAAGGGTCCCGGGTTCGATTCCGGTCAAGGGCATGTACCTTGGTTGCGGGCACATCCCCAGTTGATCGATGTTTCTCTCTCATGGATGTTTCTAGCTCTCTATCCCTCTCCCTTCCTTTCTGTAAAAAATCAGTGGAATATATTTTAAAAAAAGAAAAGAATAAAATATACAAGGAATAAATTCAACCAGAAAGGTGAAAGATCTGTGTATTGAGCACTAGAACACAGTGGTGAAAGAAATGGAAAAAGAGACCAAAAAAGTGGAAAGACATTCAGTGTTCTTGGATTTGAAAATGTAATATCCTTAAAATGTCTATACTACCCAAAGGAATCTCCAGGTTAAATACAATCCGATGATAATACCAATGTCTGAAACCTCAAAAGACCTCAAAGAGCAAAAGTAATCTTCAGCCAGAACAAACCTGGTGGCATCACACTTCCTGTCTTCAACCTATTACAAAGCCAAAGCCACCAAACAGTGTGTTATGGAAATACACACAGAAACACACACCCAGAAACAAAAAAACAGAACCCAGAAAACACAGAAATAAAGCCAGGCACAAAGGTTCAGGTAATCTTTGACAAAACCATAAGAAATGTTAAGAAAGGACAGTTTCTTCAATGAGGGGTATTGAAAATATAGATATTCACATGGAAAACAAGAAAACCACTGAAAAACACTTACTCAGATTGAATGAAAGAATTAAACGTCCAGGTTAAAACTTTAAAGTCCTTCAAGATAAGCCAGAGGAAACGCTTGGGAGATCTGTTTTGGACATGCTTTCTGGGATGCAACACCAACCCACAGGCAAAAAAAGAGAAAAATCAACATTCCAGACTGAAACAAATGAAAGCAATTCCCCAGCACAATAAGCAGTTAACAAAACAAAATGAAAAGGCAATAGACAGGAGGATAAGAGGAAACTTGCATATCACATGAACATATTGAAGATATTGTGGATTCAGTTCAGATCAGCCAAATAAAGCAAATACTGTGATACAGAAAGAAAGTCATGTTATGGTAACACTATAATGAAGGCTATGAAGACGACAACATTGTTGCTGAAAAAAATTCTACATCAATTCATTAAAAATACTTTATAGGTAAACACTGGTAAGCAGATCTGAGCCTGATGGAAAAATAGCCACATTAGACTTCCTGAATGCGGAATTGCCTAAAACATGGAATTTGTACATAAAAAAAGAATGTGATATTTGGGAAGCACAATTAAGCAAAGCAAAAGGAGATGTATCTTATTATAAACTAGAAAAATATTCAAAACACTCATTAGCCAATAAATATGGTTAAAAATAGGCCTAAGGCCCTGGCTGATTTGGCTCAATGGTTGAGCTTCCATCCAAGAACCCAAGAGGTCATGGTTCGGTTCCTGGTCAGGGTACATGCCCGGGTTGTGGGCTGGATCCCCAGTAGGGGGCATGCAGGAGACAGCCCATGGACAATTCTCTCTCATCATTGATGTTTCTATCTCTGTCTCTCCCTCTCTCATCCTCTCTGAAATCAATAAACAAATATTTACGCCCACCCCAAAAAATAGGATTGTAATAAATAAATAGGACTGTAATAAACAAATATTTACGCCCACCCCAAAAAATACAGTAAGTAGAGCCTTCTTTAAAAAAAATACCTAAAAATGACCAACAGGAAGAATATGCGTTTGCTCAAGACTCAACTGGAATCCATTAGGCTCTCTGCCACACAACCAACCACAAACCCTTCCCTGAGTTCAGTACAGCAGGTGTTGTGTCTAAAGGTATAGAAGGGAGCAGTGCAAACAACAAACCCTGCTAGCCACAGCAAGAACCCAGAAAAGTGGAAAAATCAAGCAATGTGTACAGTCCACAGGTGAGAGCAGAGCACCCCCTAGAGGTGAGGGGGCATGGGGAAATGCAAAGCCAAGTCCCCGGAACCATCCAAAGTGAGGGTCTTATCCAGGGAAGATATTAGTTCAAAGTTCTCCAGCATCACATTCAGGTACAGACGTCTCCGATCCTCATCAAGGAGGCTCCATTCCTCCCTGGAGAAGTACAGGGCAATGTCCTCAAAGGTCATGCCAACCTGTCAGAATTGAGACAATTGAACTAGAGCTGCCTTTCTGAGAACCAAAGATCCTATTCCTTGCACACCTTCCCCCCCTCAACCTGCTCTAGGGCACCCGGTTAGTGTGGACACCAGGCCCTAATGCTGTGCCGGCTGCTCTCTCATCACAGTCCCATTGGTCGCTGTGATTGCCCTCAGCACAACAGATGGATTGTGTTGTGACACCAAACATCAGGTAAAAAAGGGAAAATCAACAGTCCAGACTAAAACAAATGAAACACTATCTAAGCGGTTCTCAACCTGTGGGTCGCGACCCCTTTGGGGGTCGAAGGACCCTTTCACAGGGGTCGCCTAAGACCATCGGAAAACAACAGATATTTACATTACGATTCATAACAGTAGCAAAATTACAGTTATGAAGTAGCAACGAAAATAATTTTATGGTTGGGGGTCACCACAACATGAGGAACTGTATTAAAGGGTCATGGCATTAGGAAGGTTGAGAACCACTTATTAAGCTCTGGTCCATGCTGCAGGGCCCCAGCGTTCCTGCCAAGCAATATCACTGCCACGAAGACAAAGCCAAACCTGGGCTTATGCTTCACCCATTATCCCCACACCAGCCCTAGCTGGTTTGGCTCCCTGGATAGTGCACTGGCCTGTAGACAGAAGGATCCAGGGTTCGATTCTTTTTATTTTTATTTTATTGATTTTTTACAGAGAGGAAGAGAGAGGGATAGAGAGTTAGAAACATCGATGAGAAATACCGATCAGCTGCCTCTTGCACACCCCCCACTGGGGATGTGCCCGCAACCGAGGTACATGCCCTTGACCGGAATCGAACCTGGGACCCTTGAGTCCGCAGGCCGACGCTCTATCCACTGAGCCAAACCGGTTTCGGCCAGGGTTCGATTCTTATGGAGGGCACAAGCCCGGGTAGCAGACGCCATGGGGGCATGCAGGAGACAGCGAATGGATGATTCTCTCTCATCATTGATGTTTCTATCTCCTCCCTCTCCCTCTCTGAAATCAATAAAAATATATTTTTTAAAAAGTCCTGATACCAGGTCTCCGGGACCATCAGCTCACACTTCCTCCAGACGTGCAAACCAAAGTGTAATGTCTACCTCCTTCCCATCTTCAGACCCCAGGTTCACTGCCTCAAGCTGACACCTTCCTGCTCCACAAAACAGGACCTCTCTGGACTCACCCATGACCTTGGCATATGGCATCCAGAGAGTGCTTGAGAGGTTTCAGAAGGATCTGGCACAACCTGATTCCTGATGGAGCCCACAGCCTGGGGGGAGCAGGGCAGGAGGCTCTGAAATCCTCCCTGCCCGTCTCTGACCTTGGATTCAATGCTCACCACCCACATCCGCAGGGGAATTTCAGATACAAGTCACCCCTGTCCACTCTGCCCTGCACTTCCTGTGTCCTCAGATCTCACAACACTCCTCTCTCCACCTCCACCTTCCTCGGGGTCCTCCACGCGGGCCTGGCCTGCAGGACGTGACAGGCGTCCCCACCCAGGCTGTGGGGCTCAGTGTAATGAGGTGGTGAGGGCAGGTGTGAGGGGGGGAGGTGAACTCACCTCAGCTGAACAACTGAGCAGGGCCATTGCCGTTAAGCGCTGTGCCAGGACCCAGGCAGCAGAGACCGAAGAAGCGGATAAGAAGTAGGGGCAGTGGAAGCGGGGATAAGGGGTCCCTGTTCCGTCATGAACGTGGGTAACCCGGATGGCGTCAGCGAGTTTCACTCCCACGTGCGTGTTCCGAGGACGAGGACTCCGGCCTCCTCCCAAGTACTGGCAACCGCACACGCCCGCCTGAAGCCTCCAACCAAGTACCGGAGTAGATTCTGGGTGAAGACCAATAGCCGCCTAGAGAGCACCGGAAGTCCCGCCCCTGCGCATTGTGACGCAAGGGAAACGCCTTTTCTGACCCTTCATTGGCTAAGCTGGTGGTATTCGTCACAAGGCCTTCTGGGTAATGTGGGCTCGAGTCCCAGATGGTGATCCAGGGGTTTTCCACATCACGCCAAGGGAAAATGTGCGCACGGGCTGGTAGGGACCCTGGGAAATGACCGTCTTATGGATTTAAGAAGTTGTTCATTTTTTTCCTGGTGAAGGGACTGGAGTCCTTGTTTATGAAAACACACTGTGAGCCCGATACAGCGCGTCATGATAAAGACATATGCCTGCATTACAGAGTCTGGGAAGTTTTATCACACAAATCACCTTCTTACACCATCGTAAACGTACGTGACAAATATAACACAAGAACGTAGGCCAGCCCTAGCCGGTTTGGCTCAGGGGATAGTGCGACAGCCTGCAGACTGAAGGGTCCCAGGTTCAATTCCGGTCAGGGGCACATGCCTGAGTTGTGGGGTCCAGCCCACCAGTGGAGGGTGTGTAGGAGGCAGCCGATCAATGATTCTCTCTCATTGATGTTTCTATCTCTCCCTCTCCCTTCCTCTCTGAAATCAATAAAAAAAAAATAAAAAATTAAAAAAAAGAAAAGAATGTAGGACAGCCCTATTCACTTTAACTCAAATGTTTAGAGCGTGGACCTGCAGACTGAAGGGTCCTGGGCTCGATTTCCACCAGTGATTGCACCTCGGTTGCCGGCTCTGTCAGGATGTGGTCTTGGTGAGTGCCGGAGGCTACCAATCTATCTCATTTCAATGTTTCTCTCTCTGTGTCTCTCACTCTTCTATTCTCTCTAAAGCAACAAAGGGGAAAAAAGAATGTAGGACATATCTTTGAAATAAAAAAGAGCATGTACAATATAAACTTTGAATAAAACTACTGTTTAATGTTTACTTGAACATCAATTAACTTTTGAAATAGTGGGAGAAATGAATTCTCACAAAGTTATTGGGGTTTTTTCTTAATGTGAAGATGCCACTGTAATTATCATAGTGAAAGATAATTTTCCCTTATAGACATATTAAAGATGTCAGCTGAGTTGATATGAGGTATTCTCAATGTGATAAAATTACACAAACATTCACAAATTATACTTAGAGTAAATGAAAGACATATTCATCATGAAAGGTGACCTATGTATATATAGCTCAAAAACCTTAAAATCACATGAAAGGCCTAGCTGGCTTGACTCAATGGACAGAGCGTTGGCCTGCAGACTGAAGGGTCCTGGGTTCGATTCCCCTTTAAGGGCACATGCCCAGGTTGCGGGCTTGATCCCCAGTAAGGGGCTTGCAGGAGGCAGAAGGTAGATGATTCTCTCTCATCATTTATGTTCTCTCTCTCTCTCTCCCTTCCTCTCTGAAATCAATCATATTTTTTTTAAAAGAAAGTAAGAACTTACATAATGAGTTGATCATGTAAACAGAATATAATTGAATTTTATTTTTTAAGTATATTCCACTTTAATGCATATCTTTTATTTAAGTTTGCTTAACATCCTGCTAGTGCATCCTGATATTATTATAGTCACTTAATAATAATTATATATAGATGTACATATTTATGTTTATGACTAATTAAAATTATATTATATCTCCTATCTAATAAAATTAGATTATATTCAGCCTATATAATAAAAGTAATATGCAAATTAACTGTCACTCCATCACAATGATGGCAGTGCACATAGCCACAAGATGGTGGTGCCCAGTTCACTCAGCCCCGCCAGAGTCCCACATTCCCGGGCGGGCAGCCACTGAGAGCAGGCTGTGTGAGCGGCCTGGCGGAATGTTTCCTTCATTGCCATGGTGACGAGGCAAGCATTCCACCCCAGCCAGGGAAGGCCTCTGGGCAGTGGGCATGGAGTGGCAGGGAGGAGGGGGAACGCTTGTGTTGTTGCCCAGTGATGAGGCAAGCATTCCGCACCTGGCCGCGGATGGGCCTCCAGGCCATGGAGAGCCTCTGGGCAGCAGGCGTGGAGCGGCCAGGCCCCGCAGAGTGCTACTGGTACACGAATTTGTGTGCAGGGCTACTATTTTAAATATAATTGTCATAGATTAGGCCTATCCTACCTAATAAAAGAGTAATATGCAAATTGACCCCAACTCCACTACACCCACCAGCCACACCCACCAGCCACGCCCACCAGCCAATCAGAGCGAGTATGCAAATTAACCCAACCAAGATGGCTACAGCCATGGAGAAAGTAGGAGGGAGGCTTGGGTTTCCCTGGTAACAAAGGAAGCCAAGCTTTCCGCGAGCTGTTGCAGGCCTAAGCCTCCACTCAAGGCTACAAAGTTTCAATTACAGAAGGTAAATCCAAAAAGAAATGGTGGCAGCCATGGAGCTGGAGAGAGCAGGCCACAGTTGCCCACGGCAATGGAAGAAGCTAAACTTCTGCAGCTCTGGCTGGCCTAGGCCTCCACTCCAGGCTACAAAGTTTCAATTATAGAAGACACATCAATCCCAAGAGAAATGCCTGCCGGCCACGGAGCGAGCAGGAGGCTTGGCTCTGCTCCAGGATACAAAGTTTCAATTGTAGAAGGTAAATTAATTCCAGAAACCAGGGCCTCCGCTTGGGTCGCCAGGGGGGCGTGGCAAGCCTGCAAACCACCATAGGCCCCTTGCTCAGGCTGCCCCATGCCCCAAGGGAACCCCCACCCTGATCTGGGACACCCTTCAGGGCAAACCAGCCAGCCCCCACCCGTGCACCAGGCCTCTATCCTATCTAATAAAAGAGTAATATGCAGATTGACCATCACTCCAACACACAATATGGATGCTCCCATGTGGACACAAGATGGCCACCACAAGATAACCAGCAGGGGAGGGCAGTTGAGAGGGACCAGGCCTGCAAGGGAGGGCAGTTGAGAGGGACCAGGCCTGCAAGGGAGGGCAGTTGGAAGCGATCAACCCTGCAGGGGAGGGCAGTTAGGGGTGACCAGGCCGGCAGAGGAGGGAAGTTGGGGGCAAACAGGCTGACAGGGGAGCAGTTAGACATCAATCAGGCTGGCAGCGGAGTGGTTAGGGGGTGATCAGGCTGGCAGGCAGAAGCAGTTAGGGGCAATCAGGAAGGCAGGCAGGTGAGCAGTTGGGATCCAGCAGTCCTGGATTGTGAGAGGGATGTCCAACTGCCCATTTAGGTCCGATCCACTGGGATTGGGCGTAAACGGACAGTCAGACATCCCTCAAGGGGTCCCAGATTGGAGAGGGTTCAGGCTGGGCAGAGGGACACCCCCTCACATACACCCCCATGCACGAATTTCGTGCACCAGGCCTCTAGTTGTTAATAAAATTTTATTTTGGGAAAATTTAATAATTACACAAATATCACAGGTAATACTACAAAGAGTTTGTGTTGGGGCAGATATAGAATAGTGGGGACTGGCTATTTTTTATAAGAAATAAAATAAGAAATACTAATCATGCTCTGTGAACCATGATTGTTTCAGTCTGATTAAAGAAATCACATTCTAACCTGGCTGGGAGTTATGTAACCATAGTACATTTGACAAATGGAGAAGTTAACATTGGTATAATATTCAACCGAATTACAGATTTTCCTCACATTTCACAAGTTTTTCCACTATCATCCTTTTTCTGTCCCAGGATATAAACATTGTGGATTAAAGGGGCCATATGCTAACCTGACTAGTTCAGGGAAGGCCTGCATGGCAGTTTTGCAAACTCAAAGACCTAAAATAATCACAAAGGATGGTGTGAAAATTAAATATTTAACTACAAGCAGGTTATAGTGTGTAGTCATGTTCTAGACTAGTATTTTCCCTGACAAAAGATAAACTTAGGCCCTGGCCGGTTTGGCTCAGTGGATAGAGCATCATCCTGTATACTGAAGGGTCTCGGGTTTGATTCTGGCCAAGGGCACATGCCAGGTTTTGGGCTCATCCCCAGTAGGGGGCATGCAGAAGGCAGCCGATCAATGATTCTCTCATCATCATTGATGCTTTTGTCTCTCTCCCTCTCCCTTCCTCTCTGAAACCAGTAATGAAATATATATTTCAAAAAGGAAATCTTATCTTAAAAAAGAAAAAGATCAACTTGATCTTTACTGGGCTTATTGTCTTTTTCGATCTAAAATAACATACCTGTGAAATGTCTGGGTAACTTGTAACTTCCCTTTTTCCAGACCCCTCAGGGCACAACAAAGGGCACCAGGGCACTCCCTCATTGTTATTGTTATCATGTTAATCGTCTACCGTTAACTGTGTTAACTACCCTGTATTCATCTGTGTAAAAGAAGCATATGTCCATCATTTCACTTTTTATCCTATCCCAGAGGTTTCCCTGTTTTGCTTTCTCCCACCTCCCTAATCTATCACCAATGAATTTCATGTAACCC
Organism: Ia io; assembly: GCA_025583905.1. Classification (NCBI taxonomy): domain Eukaryota; kingdom Metazoa; phylum Chordata; class Mammalia; order Chiroptera; family Vespertilionidae; genus Ia; species Ia io. Next base: position 46,194,768 of record JAJQQW010000021.1, on the reverse strand, counting down.
ACTTACATATTTTCCTTTTGATGGTAATTTATAAAAACCAGGTATGAACTCCCCATTCTCTGGAGCATTATCTCAGTCCCTTGACATTCTGCTTCCCGGCAACTGTCAACAGATTGGCTCAAATAAACTCACAAAATTCTTTACAGGTTTGAATGGTTTTTACGTTAACTCATTATATTGCATTGAGACATCATGTTTCCCTGATTTTCTCTCTTTGTGATCATTTCTCGGTCTTTTTCTCATTTATGTCCTCAATTATTTTGAGAAGTACTGAAACCAGACAACCAATGGATCCAGGCTGTCACTACTTGAGCCAATTCAGCAGAGACAGGGTTGAATCATATATGAGCGTTTATTCCAATATTGCCGGCAGCATGGGAGAGCAGCAGGTCATCCACAAAAATCTGCTCTGCAGCCCCCCATAAGCCAGCTACTTATAAAGGGTAGGACAAAGATTAAATGGGAAATAGGGGTTACAGGAAAAGGGAAGAAGGCAATGGGGGCTGGGGGTGGGACTCCATTGTTTGGGTAATAAGTTTGTTAATCTTTCCTTGATAATAGGCAGTTCTTTTTTAAAATATATTTTTAAATTGATTTCAGAAAGGAAGGGAGAGGAAGAGACAGAAACATCAATGATAAGAGAGAATTATCCATTGGTTACCTACAGCATGCCCCCCACTGAGGATCGAGCCTGCAACCTGTGCAGATGCCCTTGAATGGAATCGAACCCGGGACCTTTCAGTCCACAGGCTGACGCTCTATCCACTGAGACAAACCAGCTAGGGCAATAATAGGCAGTTCTTGAATGAGAATGGACGGTATTCCAAGGTTGACTCCCAGGTGCAAGGTTGACTACCAGGTCTGGGGGGCATACAGCTCCCAGGTTAGAATATCCATTCTTTAACCAGAACACAACAATCATGGTTAACAGAGCATGATTAATATTCCCCATAAACACAGCTAGTACCCAATATTCTATTTTTGCCCCTAAAAGTACTAAACAGGTAATTGGTATATTAATCCATCTTTTGGGTTGGTCATTTAACAGGGGTTATACATTTTGAAAAAGACAACTCAGATTTCAAGTCTCTTTCTCATCACACCATACTCTGGAGTAGAAAATATCAAAATGACAATGTTGATCTTCCAGTAAAGGTATTACTTTCCAGGTTTCTACACTGAAAATAGCAAAAATGATTCTGATCAAAAGGTACCATCATACAGGGCTCATATCAACAGATTTCAAGACTTACATGTAGTACTGGCATTTATAGTATTTCTGAAAGGATCAATATAAAATAAATGGAACAGAATAAATGTCCCCCAAAAAGACCCACACAAATCAAACACATTCAACTTTTTGACAAAGGTACAAAGGCTATTTAAAGAAGGAAAAATACACTTTCCAACAAATGATGCTGAAACACGTACTGGTCCATAAGCATAAACAAATAAATGGAATCTCAACAGATACATCAAACAAGTTTTTTAAAAAATATATTTTTATTGATTTCAGAGAGTAAGGGAGAGGGAGAGATAGAAACATCAATGATGAGAGAGAATCATTGATTGGCCACCTCCTGCATGCCTTCTACTGGGGATAGAGCCTGCAACCAAGGCATGTGCCCTTGGCTGGAATCAAACCCGGGACCCTTCAGTCCACAGGCCGATGCTCTATCCACTGAACAAAACCAGTTAGGGCGATCAACCATGTTTTTACCTGACAATAGACTGCTATCCAGAACTTAGAAAATAATTCATAAAGGTCAGCAACTTTAAGAAAAATGGCACACACCTTGTAGACACTCTTTCAAGGATAATCAGATGGTAAATAAGCATTTGAAAAGATAGTCAACATCGTTTGTTATTAGGGAAATAGAATTTAGTACGATGTAATTGATACAAGTATCCAGCTATTAGAATTGCTAAAATAAAATAAAAAAAAGAGTCCAAACCCGTTTGGCTCAGGGATAAAGTATCATCCTGAGTACTGAAGGGTCCTGGGTTTGATTCCAGTCAAGGGCACATGCCCAAGTTGCAGGCTGGATCCCCAGTGGGGGGGCGTGCAGGAGGCAGCCAATCAATGATTCCTCTCATCATTGATGTTTCTATCTTTCTCTCCCTCTCTCTTCCTCTGAAATAAGAAAAAACCAAAAAACAAAAACAAACCCAGAAACTAAGAAATGTTGATGATAAAGTGGAGAAACAGAAACTTTTTTATTTTTTTTATTACTTTATTGATTAAGGTATCACATATTTGTCATCAACCCCCCCCCCCCCATTTCCATCCCAAACCCCCCACACGCATGTCCCCATCCCCCTGTTGTCCGTGATCACTGGTTAGGCTCATATGCAAGCACACAAGTCCTTTGGTTGATCTATCTCCCTTGTCCCCACCCTCCCCTACCTTCCCTCTGAGGTCTGACAGTCTGATCGATGCTGTTCTTGTTGTTCAGTCTATGTTGTTCATCTTTTTCCCCTAGATGAGTGAGCTCATGTGATACTAGGAATACACTTATAGGAACCGAAAATGAGACAAGCCATAATGGTTATGCTGAGAGGCAAATGAATCAGTCTATAGTGAGTTTCTTTCTGGGCCAACAGTTCTTTTGAGTCCCGATTTCTATGTCCAACAAGAGAAACAGAAACTTTTATTTGCCAGAGATAATGCAAAAAACTACATTTCTGTTGGAAGATACTTAAATGTATGTTTATACACATGATTTTGACTTTTAGAAAGGTAGTCTAAAAAAAGCTTTTTAAAAATTAAATGGCCTCATTAATAAGTAGAATTTAGGAAAATGTTTTTACTTGTGTCCAACAAACCTGAAAGGAAATATCCAAGAATAAACCTTGCCATAAGGTGAACAAAAATCTTATCTTTACTCTCAGTCCACCCCTTGATCACGGTGAACTACTCTGATTTTTAAGGACATTGAGAAGAGTGGGTGTAGGAGACAGCTTTTAAAAATAGAAGTTTGTTGGAGCCAAACTGAACACAGAGATGTGGGAGCTCTGTCCAGAGTACGCCAGATGTTCAAGGCCAACCTGAGCTTGGGAATCCTAATCAGGGTGTTCAAGGCTAACTTGCTATATGCAGGTGCACAAGCAAGGGCACAGCTACCTTACTGTATTACACTGAGCAGCTGTACCCTTCTATAACCCAAAGATTGATGTCACTATTTTGGCAAGAAGCTTCTTTTGTCTAAGTCAGTATAAAGTATGTTACTGACCAGCCAGAGAGAGGCTGCTGATATGTGAGGCTGCTTCGTCAGGCTACTATGTTTGTATAGCTTCTATGTTGGAGGCTGCTTTGTAGGAAAGATATATTAGCCAGCTGCTATGCGGCTACTTTGTGGGACTTTGCTTTGAAGAACTGTTATGTCTAATGGCTCCTTGTTAACAATGGCTACTTGCACTGCAATGAAGACTTCCTTATATACCCATGACTTCTCATGTCTTCTCCATCGAGAAAATCCAGTCCCTGGCAGAGGGCCTCAGAACCAACAAAAGGCCAAGGAGCAAGATTTCAAATCCTCTAGGGGACAACATTTTTTAAAAATGTATTTTATTGATTTGAGAAAGAGAGGGGAAGGAAAAGGGGTAGAGAGATAGAAATATGGATCAGCTGCCTCCTGCACAACTCCTACTGGGGATTGAGCCCACAACCTGGGTATGTACCCTGACCAGGAATCTAACTGGTGAGCTCATGGGTTCATGGATCAATGTTAAACCACTGAGCGACTCCAGCTGGGCATCAAATTTTTAATAGGAACCTTGAGAAGGGACTTGAACTGGAAAGACTTAAAGGAAATGTTTCCAACATCCAAAAAATTAGCTTCAAATACCCACTAGTCTAGGGATGTGGGTCTCAAAAGTTCCCGCCTCCTATTGTTAGGGGCAGAAATAGAATACTGGGGACTAGCTATAATTATAAGAACTATTCAACATACTCTCTTAACCACGATGGTTCTGTTCTGATTGGAGAAAGCACATTCTAACCTGGCTGAGAGTTGTATGCCCTGGGGCCTGGGAGCTAACACTGGAATGCAGTCCATCCTCCTACTGAGAACTGCCTACAATTATGGAAAGATTTTACAACCTTGTGGCTGAAACAATCCAGTCTGGGAGGCACTCACCCTTTACAACCCCATAGCCCCTATTGCCTAAAATCTGGTTCTGGGGTGCCCAGAGGCGCCCACCTTCTGCACTCTCCCCACCCCCAGCCTTCATTACTTGTAACCAGCAATGATTATACCATGCCTACTTTCCAATGCCTGTAATTCTTACTTTCCCACATAATCTTTGTCCTTCTCCCCCATATAAGCACCTGGCTTATGGGGAGAGGCAGAGCAGATTTTTATGGAGGACCTGCTGCTCTCCCATACTGCCAGCAGTGTTGGAATAAACACTCATATCTGATTCAACCCTGTCTTGGCTTAATTGGCTCAAGGAGTGACAGGCAGTCCTGCACCCATTGGTTACCTGTTCACACTTTGTTCTCAAACCCAGACAAACCCCGCACTCTTCAAACAACCTCAAATTCAAACTGAAATTTAGCATGGAAACTTGTCCATTGACACGCCTTCTGATTTAGATTAAATCACTAACCTCAATTGCTGAAGAATTTACCAGGAGACCGGAAAATACACGAGTACTCAGAGATTCAGGGGAAAAAAGAAAGCTTTATTCAAACCAATGCTGCTGGCTCAGGATATTCAAAGATCCAAAGCCTGAACACCGTATACAATGAGATTACTCCTTATACACTGAGTGGCCAGATTATTATGATCTCTGTACGCACAATAATCTGGCCACTCAGTGTATAGCCTATATAATAAAAGGCTAATATGCAAATTGTCTCCTAGACCAGGAGTTCGACCAGCAGGCAGGCCGGCCAACTGCCCACGTCCCCTCCCCTGGCCAGGCTGGCCGGACCCCACCCATGCACGAATTCATGCACTGGGCCTCTAATACACACACACACACACACACACACACACACACACACACACACACACACACACTGAGTGGCCAGATTATTATGCGTTCAGAGATCACAATAATCTGGCCACTCAGTGTATATATTCCTAAAATTGTTTCCTAACTTCCGGGCTTTAGTGGCGGGCCTTTGCAGTCCTACCTAAGTTAGTTAGAATGGGGAAGTAAGATTACAGCTACAGGCCTGGCCTGGGTGGTGCCAGTGACCTCCCCTCTGGCTAAGCTGTTACATTCTTGGATTGTGGCCCGTGTAAACTGGGAGTGTTAAAAAAACAACAGATTATTGCCTAAGGAAGGGACAGTGACTTAATTATAGGCTAATAAGAATGTACATTAGGATACTGGTTACTGGCACCAATTCAGATTGCTAGCACCACCACCCCCGCTGCCCCAGGTTGCCGCTATATTCTCCTTCAAGATGACAAGCAGGGTTCATTAATACACACCTTCACCGTTTTTTATCGCCAAGCCTATGGAGCGGGCATAGACGTTAAGCCCAGACCAGTGGTCGGCAAACTCATTAGTCAACAGAGCCAAATATCAACAGTACAACGATTGAAATTTCTTTTGAGAGCCAAATTTCTTAAACTTAAACTTCTTCTAAAGCCACTTCTTCAAAATAGACTCGCCCAGGCCGTGGTATTTTGTGGAAGAGCCACACTCAAGGGACCAAAGAGCCGCATGTGGCTCCCGAGCCGCAGTTTGCCGACCACTGGCCCAGACCATCAGTCATTAATCTCTTCAGACTAACACTTAACCAAAGGCCCACACTAATGACCAATCTTTCAGTGCTTAAGTAAAAATAAAACCCCTAAACGTGGATAGACACACGCATTCCTGCTTTACTGATCTTACAGGCCCCTCACTCGGGATCCACATAGAATCAGGCTCACCAGACCTTGAGCCTCAGAAGACTCCTCTGGCAGCTGCCAATGGCTGCACCTGAGTAATAAACTACTTCCAACGTGGTGCTCTCTCCCCCCAGGTCCCTCCTTGGCTGTCGCTAGGGATACCAAAGAGCCAAAAGACTGGTGGGGTTCATTTTTGGAAGTCCGAGTCTGGCCTTGCACAAATGTTATGACCTCATAAAGCTTATTCCAGAGTTTCTACAGGGAGTGGCAAAACGGTTGCTATGACTGCGGGGTAGGACAAAGTAGAAATGTGTCATGAGCATCCCAGTGCCTTTCTCTCTTTGGAAGAGACCGTAAGAAGTGCAGAGCTACTTACTTCAGTTTTTATTTATTTATTTATATATATTTTAATATATTTTATTGATTTTTCACAGAGAGGAAGGGAGAGGGATAGAGAGTTAGAAACATCGATGACAGAGAAACATCGATCAGCCGCCTCCTGCACACCTCCCACTGGGGATGTGCCCGCAGCCAAGGTACGTGCCCTTGACCAGAATCGAACCCGGGACCTTTCAGTCCGCAGGCCGACGCTCTATCCACTGAGCCAAACCGGTTTCGGCACTAAAGTTTTGAGAGGCTGGAACCTATCTAAGGTCAAATTGGCATGACATACATTGTATCCATCAGTTTGGGCAAAACAGAAAGCTGACATTGCACTTGAGTTCTTAGACAGGGACACCTAGGGTGCAGCCAGTTTCCAATGAGGTAAGACATCCACCTAGCAGAGAAAACCCCAGAGAGCTTGGGACTGGTCTTAGGTTAAATTCCTTTGGAAAAACCTGTAGTTCAGTCTTCCTCCTGTTTCTCCTTTACTCTCACTACTGCCACACTCACATGCCGGTTCCTCAAAAATGTGTTTATGAGCCCTAAACGGTTTGGCTCAGTGGACAGAGCATCAGCCTGCAGACTGAAGGGTCCCAGGTTCGATTCCGGTCAAGGGCATGTACCTTGGTTGCGGGCACATCCCCAGTAGGGAGTGTGCAGGAGGCAGCTGATCCATGTTTCTCTCTCATCGATGATTCTAACTCTCTATCCCTCTCCCTTCCTCTCTGTAAAAATCAATTAAAAATTTATTGAAAAAAGTGTTTATGGAGTTGTAGAGAGCCCCACACCAAAAATTCTGCACACAAGCTGTGTGTCCTAAAGTTTAGTTCAGTTCAGATACAATTGTGTCAGATCCCACAGGTTAAGTAAGAGCTCAGTAAGAAAAACGATTCCCATCCCACTTCAGATGCTAATCAAATGTTTCAGGGTTCCAGGTTTCTTACAACTTCCGACTTCTGTGACCTCAGGTTGGTTTCAAACGGAGGTTCCCACAGTGCCTCTTCCGGTTCAGATCAGATGCTGGCTCATATCACAGAGCTTAAGGAAACACATACTTGCGTTTACCATGTTACTGAAGGCTATCATAGCCCTAGCTGGTTTGGCTCAGTGGGTAAAGCGTCGGCCTGCAGACCGACGGGTCCTGGGTTCTATTCCAGTCCAGAGCACATGCCCAGGTTGCGGGCTCGATCCCCAGTAGGGGGTATGCAGGAGGCTGCCAGTCAATAATTCTCTCTCATCCTGATGTTTCTCTTTCTCCCTCTCCCTTCCTCTCTAAATCAACTATAAAATATATAATTTTTTTTCTTCTTTAAAAGGCTATCATAAAGTTTACAGATGTACAACCAGATGAAGCGAGGCATACTCCGAGGTCTGGGTGATTTTCAAGCCCGGCAGTTTCTACCCCCATGAAGTTAGGGTGGGTCTCCCTGCCCATACATGAATGTGTTCACCACCCTGGGGGCTCCCCAAACACCCTCCTATTGGGATTTCTGTGGGGTCTTTCTCAAGTATGACTCACCATTAACTGTATTTCCAGCCCTTCGACTCTCTTTGGATATGTGAGGTGGAGCTGAAATTTCCAACCAGAGTCATCTTGATAGAATAAAACATGCTCCTAGTTCTGTCATCACTTAGTTATTTACAAGAGACTCAGGAGCTCTGTACCAGGAACCAGAGGCAGGCCAGTGTATGGATTTTCAATATTTTACAAGGTCAAATAACCCAACTTAAAAGGGTGCATGCTAAATGACTCCATGTTTCTAATATTCTATACGTGACAAAATTATAGATACAAAGACAACTGTGATGCCAAGTGCTAGGGTTCAGGAAAATGTGACTATGAAGGGGTAGCACTTTGTGATTAAAAAAAAAAAAAAAACTAAACTAAAAAAATACATATTTTTATTGATTTCAGACAGGAAGGGAGAGGGAAGGCAAAAACATCAATGACGAGAAGCATTGATTGACTGCCTCCTGCACGCCCCCTACTGGGGATCAAACCCACAACCCAGACATGTGCCCAGACTGGGAATCTAACTGTGACCTCCTGGTTGGTTCATAGATTGAAGCTCAACCACTGAGCAACACTGGCCAGGCATAACTAAAAATGTTTAATTTCTACTGTGGTATTCGTTACAAGAACCTACATAGGTGATAAAATTTATTAAAACTATATGTAAAAATAAAACATGAATGATAAAACTGGAGATTCAGAGATTAAAGATGAAGGCTAGCAGGACAGGAGCGAGGGAGTGTGAGTAAGGGAGGAAAAGGGGAGTGTGTGTGTGTGACAGTTACTAGATCTCGTTGGAGTCTCAGGGGCTGGCAGACTATGCTCTCCTAGACAAGGAGGACCCGCTACCGCCACTGGCACTCGCGGGCTGTGCACCTCTGGCTCAGAAACCACGCCATCTTGAAGGGGGAAGCGTTGCGACTAGGAGCCCAGCCTCACCACCAACCAGACTGGCCTTGGACACCCGGCAGCCAGTCCGGCCAAAGTCGTGCTGCCTCACCTGCAGACCCAGAGACCCCAGGACTCCCACCTCCCCAGCTCCTGGGCCCCTCAGTGAGTTGCTGAGTGCATGCCTACCTGACCAAGGTCGCGCTGCTTCAACCACCGATTCCCAGGACTCCCGCATCCCCGGCGGCTGGCTCCTGGACCCCGTTGTGATTCTCCGAGTGAAACCACCCAAGCCAGAGTCCCGCTGCCTCACCAGTAGACGCTGGGACACCTGTCTCCCTGGCTACGGGTTCCGGAACCCCTGCAGTGATGCACAGAGTGATGCCACCCCAGAAAGAGTCATGCCACACTGGCCAGAGTCGCACTACGCCAGTCGTGGGCCCCAGGACCCCAGTCACCCAGGCCGCGAACTCTGGGACCACCACAGGGAGCCGCAGAGTGCACGCCACCCTGCCACGGGCTCTGGGACCCCACAGTGAGCTGCACACCAGTGATACCTCAGGCAACCCTTGCCACAAGAGCCGGAACCCCGAGCACATCCACAACGGGGCCAGGCGTGAGTCTCTTTGTCAGACAACCTGTGAGGAGACTTCATCCACGAACAAGAAAATAACGTTCCAGACCTAACTACATCAGGAGAATCCAATAACACAAGTAGGGGGTCTCCAGCAGAACACGCAGTTCAGGAGATCTGAGAGACTGCACCACTGGGTCCCACAATCACCGACCACAGAGGCCCACCCCCACAAAAACCTGGGTGGCAGAGCAGTTGGATCCAAGACATAGAGGTAAGAGACCTCTATTCGGAAACCTACAGGACGTTGAAAAAAGAGATAGAGGAAGACATAAACAAATGGAAGAATATACAGTGTTCATGGATTGGTAGAATCAACATCATTAAAATGTCCATACTACCCAAAGCAATCTATAGATTCAATGTAATCCCCATTAAGATACCAACGGCATCCTTCACAGACCTAGAAAGAACTCTCCAAAAATTCATATGGAAAAAAAAAAAAAGACCCCGAATAGCTGCAGCAATCCTGAGAAAGAAGAACAAAGTTAGAGGGATCACAATACCAGATATCAAGCTCTATTACAAAGCCACTGTTCTCAAAGTTGCCTGGTATTGGCCAGTAGACCAATGGAACAGAGAACTCAGAAACTGACCCAAGCCATTATGCTCAATTAATATTTGACAAAGGATAGGGGAGGGTGGGGATATAGGGGAGAGATCAACCAAAGGACTTGTGTGCATGCATATAAGCCTAACCAGTGGTTAGGGACAACAGGGGGGTGGGGACATGTGTGGGGAGGGGTGTGGGATGGGAATGAGGGGATGAGGACAAATATGTGATACCTTAATCAATAAAGAAATTAAAAAAAAACTATTTGACAAAGGAGGCAAGAGCATACAATGGAGTCAAGACAGTCTTTCAATAAATGTTGTTAGGAAAATTGGACAGATACATTAAAAAAATGAAATTAGACCACCAACTTACACCATACACAAAAATAAACTCAATATGGATAAAAGACTTAAATGTAAGATCTGGAACCATAAAAATCCCAAAATAAACAATTGGCAGCAAAATCTCAGACTTCTCTTGTAGCAATATGTTTACCAATACATCTCCTAGGACAATGGAAATTAAGGAGAAAATAAACAAATGGGACTACATCAATAAAGAGCTTCTGCACAGCAAAAGAAACTATCAACAAAATAACAAGAGATCCCACTACATGGGGAGAACATATTTGTGAATGATTATTTCCGATAAGGGGTTAACCTCAAAAATCTACAGGGAACTCATACAACTTAACAAAAGGAAGACAATCCAATTTAAAAAATGGGCAAAGGATCTAAGTAGATACTTCTCCAAAATGGACATAAAGAAGGCCAAAAGGCATATGAAAAAATGCTATCACAAATCACCCAAGAGATGCAAATTAAAATAACAATGAGGTACCACCTCACACCTTTTAGAATGGCTATCATCAACAAAGGACAAGTATTAGCAAGGATGTGGAGAAAAGGGAACCCTGGTACATTGCTGGTGGAATGCAAACTAATGCAGCCTCTGTGCAAAACAGTTTGGAATTTCCTCAAAAAATTGAAAATGGAACTACATTTTGACCCAGTGATTCCACTTCTAGGAATATATCCCAAGAATTCAGAAACACCAATCAGAAAGAACATATGCACCCCTATGTTAATAGCAGTGCAATTTACCATAGCTAAGATTTGGAAACAGCCTAAGTGCCCATCAGCAGATGAGTGGATTAAAAAACTGTGGTACATCTACACAGTGGAATACTATGCTGCTATAAAAAAAGAAAGAACTCTTACCATTTGCAACAGCATGGATGGACCTAGAGAACATTATGCTAAGTGAAATAAGCCAGTCGAGAAAGATAAATATCACTTGATCTCACTTTTATGTGGAATCTAATGAACATAAATTGATAAACAAAAAGAGAACCAGAGACTTGGAAACATTGAACAGATGTCAAACCTCAGAGGGAAGGCAGGGAGGCTGGAGAAGAAGTGGGGGGAGATCAACCAATGAACTCATATGCATATATGCATAACCCATAGACACAAATAATCGGGTGGTGAAGGCGTTGGGGGGGACAGAGTTATGGGGGGAAAGGGACATCCTATATAATAAAAGCTTAATATGCAAATTGTCCCCTCAACTGGGAGTTTGACCAGGAGGTGGGGCCAACCACCTGCGGCCCCTCCCCCAGGCTGGCCCCGTCCTGGCTGGTGGCAGTGGCAGGCGGCCAGGGGAAGGGAGGCTCCAGCCAGCAGCCAGCAGCCACTAGGGACCCTACCTGTGCATGAATTTCATGCACTGGGCCTCTAGTATGTAATACTTTCAACAATAAAGATTTATAATTTTTTCAAAAGGCATATGGGAATCTTTAAGAATAACAAAAGGGGGATATATTGTGGTAATTACCCTATATAATAAAAGCCTAGGTGGTGTTACGCCCCCATGCGACATCATAAGATGACCACCACAAGATGGCCACCACAAGATGGCTGCCCTCTCATCGTCACAAGACGGCCACCACAAGATGGTCGGCAGGGGAGGGCAGTTGGGGGCGAACAGGCCAGCAGGGGAGGGCAATTGGGGGCGATTGGGCTGGCAGGGGAGGGCAGTTGGGGGCATCCAGGCCTGCAGGGGAGGGCAGTTAGGAGTGACCAGGCTGGCATGGGAGGGCAGTTGGGGGCAACCAGGCCTGCAGTGGATTGATGGGGGGGTTCCATGATCTATCACTTCAAAGAGGGAGACCCAGGCCACAGGTCAGTGGGGCAATCAATTGCGGGGGCGATGGGGGGGGGACTCCACAATCGCCCCAAAAAGGGAGGCCCAGGCCACCCGCCAGCGACGCCGTGGTGGGTGTGTGGGCCCAGCCAGCATTCGCACCACAGAGGGTGGCCAAGGGCAGCCAAGCAATCGCACCCCACACCTGTCACCCACAGTGGGAGGCAACCAGTGGCAGGGGAGGGGGGGCACTGCTGCACAGATGGCAAGCAGTGGCAGGGGTGGGGCCAGCTGCTGGCAGCTGGGGGAAGGAAAGCCCCAATAGGCCCTGATTGTTGGCCAGGCCTAGGGATCCTACCCGGGAGGGGGGGGTACTGGATTTCGAGAGGGCTCAGGCTGGGCTCACACACACACACACACACACACACACACACACACACACACACACAAGTGCGCACGCGCATGCACACATGAATTTCATGCACCGGGCCTCTAGTTAAGGAATAAAAGCAGAATAGTGTTATCTGAATTGAATTTGAATTTCTAAACTCTACATATGTGAAGCCTACTAGAACAATCCAATTCAATATAAAATTTTTATCTTTGCCAATGTAATTACTAGGGCTATAAAAATTCAATTAAAAGTGAGATTTGCCCTGGCTGGTTTGGCTCAGTGGATAGAACCTTGGCCTGCAGATGGATCGATTCCAGTCAATGGCACATGTCTGGGTTGTGGGCTCAATCCCCAGTAGGGGACATGAAGGAGGCAGCTGATCAACAATTCTTTCTCATCATTGATGTTTCTCTCTCTCTCTCTCTCTCCCCCCCCCCCATTCCTTCCTCTCTTAACTCAATAAAAATATATTTTCCAAAAAAAGAAAAAAGGGTGAGATTTTACTATGGGTTGAAATAGAAGCAAAAAGAAATAAATAGGACATCAGGTTCTGCTGTATATGAGAGGGGAGTAAAGCTCTAGGACCACCTCCAATGGAATTATCTACTTGACAGAATTATGAAGATTCAATAAAAATGATTTGTGAAAGAAAACAAACAAAAAACCTGGAGATTCAGCCCTGGCAGGTGTGACTAGGTTGGTCGGAGCACCATCCAGTACACCGAAAGGTCACAGATTCAATTCCCAGTTAGGATACACACCCGAAGTTGTGGGCTCTAACCCTGGACAGGGTGCCTTTGGGATGCAACGTTCTCTCTCACATCAATTTTTCTCTCTCTAAAAAAATCAATTAAAAAAAAACATATCCTCAGGTGAGGACTAAAAATCTTACAAACATATGCCCTCGCTGGTGTGGTTCAGTTGGTTGGGCATTGTCCCATGTTCCAAAAGGTCACCAGTTGGATTCCTAGTCAGGGCACATGCAGGAGGGAGCTGAGTGATGTTTTTCTCTTTCCCTCTCCCAATAAATAAAAAACATTTAATAATATAGATTTGTGTGTTTCTTAATCCTCACCTGAGGATATTTTTTCCACTGTTTCAGACAAAGTGGAAGGGGGAAGAGAGACATCAACCTGAGAGAAACACATCGATTTGTTGCTTACCACCCATGCCCCCACTGGGGCCAGGTATCGAACCCGCAACCTAAGTACATGCCCTTGACTGAAAATAGAACCCATGACACAGGGTCTCAGCTGATGCTCTAATCACTGCACACACTGGGTAGGGCAGCACCTCATTCCTTTTTTAATTTACTTTTATTAACTGGATATAATTGGTACATTACATTCTGTAAGATATTTTTTAAAATTTTTAAAATCTTTTGTTGTTGTTATTCTTTCGTTTTTTCATTGGGTAAGTTTAAGGTGTACAATGTGTTGCTTTGATACACATACATTGCAATATGATTGCCACTGTAATGTTAGCTACACTGCCATCACCTAATTACCATTTTTTGGTGGCAGGCACATTTCATATCTACTCTTTTAACAACTTTCAAATACATCACATGTTGTTAATTATAATTACTATGCCGTTCATTAAATCCTCAGGACTAAGGGGAAGTTGGTATCCTTTGACCAACTTCTTGCCATTTCCCGCACCCTCAGCCCCTGGTAACCCCTATTCTACTCTTTGTTTCTATGAGCTGAGCAAACTGGCCAGCGCCCAAAAATTGTTTTAATTTTGTGCCCCGGAGGCTTTTGCCCTCTAGGGCAATGTCCATAGTTTGACATATGTCAGTTTGGCAGTTTCTTACAAAACAAAACATACTTATATAAAATCCAACAATCACATTCATTTACCAAAATGAGTTGAAAATGTAAGTGCATTCAGAAATCTGATTATAGATGTTTATAGCATCCACAGACAATGGAATATTACTCAGCACTCAAAAGAAATGACCTATCAAGCAATGTAAAGGAGAAATCACAAATGCATATTATTAATTGAAAAAAAAAAACCAATATCAAAAGGCTACAGACTGCATGATTCCAACTATATGACATTCTAGAAAAGCAAAACTAAGAATACAGTATGCGTGACTGGCATGGCTCAGGGGTTGAGCGTTGAACTATGAACCTGGAAGTCAAGGTTTGATTCCTAGTTGGGGCACATGCCCAGGTTGCGTGCTTGACCCAAAGAGTGGGGCGTGCAGGAGGCAGATGATCAATGACTCTATGTTTCCTCTCCCTTCCTTTCTGAAATATAATAAAAATATGTTGAAAAATAATAATCACTGGTTGCCAGGAGTTGTGGGGAAGGGACAAATGTATCAGAACAGAGGCTTTTTAGAGCAGCCAAACTAGTCTGTGTGATTCTAAACGGTGGCTATGTCATTATACGTTTGTCAAAACCCGCAGAATGTACAAGACTAATAGTGAACATAGTAATAATCCAATGACACACTTTGGGTGCTAATGCTCAAATATGTTAACTCATTGTAACAAATGCACCATTCTGGTGCAGGAGGTGGACATGGGGGAGTTTTGCATGAAAAGAACAAAGAGGCGGCTTAGGGGATCTCTAAATACTTTGCATTCAATGTTGCTGTAAATCTAAAATTGCTCTAAAATACAGTCAAATCTCTAGTTACACACAATTTAGCAGAAAACAATCATTGGAGACATTTCTTGTAACCTTGGGTTAGGCAAAGAATTCTTAGACTTGTAACCAAACTAGGAAAGAATTAAAAGTAAAATGATAAATTAGACTTGTATTAAACTTTGCACATCAAAAAATATTATAAACAACAACAAAAAAACAACAACAACTCAGCTACAGGTGAAGAGAATATATTTGCAAGGCATAATCTGATACAGGAGTTCTATACAGAATATATAAATAACTCCAAAAATAATTTAAGAAAACAAACAACCTATTTAGAAAATGAGGATAGACTTGAATACACATTAAAGAAAACAAATGAATGTCTATAAGCACATGGAGAAATTATCCTATGCAGACACAGGAGACTGGGAAGGATGTGGGTCCAGAACATGGTCCAAGCTGCAGGGAAAACACCGTGAGCACCATTGTCTCCAAGAGAAGTGCAGACACAGAGGACAGAATCACATGGGCAGTGGGTCCTTAACTTGGAAGAGGTGAGCACTTGCCAAGACCAGGATCCTTTAGGTCTCCTTATCACTTTTAATATTATGTCCCAGAATCCACGTCCAGGTGTCCTCTCATTTGTAAGGTGTCAGTGCCAGCTACAAGCATCACTTGAAGAGTTAAAGGCATGAAATTCATCACAGTGGATGGGATCAGAGCCTGACACCCAAAGTGGGTGAAAGTCCAGACTAAACCCAAATTATCGAGGTCTCCTGTGGGTCAAACTCTGTGCTGGGATCAAAGGGGAGGCAAACTGCAGCTCACTTTGAAAGAAGGTTCCGCTGGAGAAACCACTGGAGCTGAGAGATGATGTTGCTCCACTGAAAGACTGACGTGTGCTGACATTTTAGGAGAATAATAGTAAATGGCAACAGCAGCTTCAGTTGAGCCTGCCTCGTCCTAACAGTGTACCTGCCCCCGTGGTAGAACTTGTCCCTGGTTCTGGAGCCAGGATCACGGATTGGAATCCAGCCTCTATTTCTGACACTCGGCTGTAGAATCAACTTTGGAGAACCTACATTATTTCTCTAACGCTGGATTTCCCAGCAACTCGATTTAGTTTCCACTTACAAGGTTGTTGTGAGAATCAAAGAGAGAAAATGCTCCAAAAGCTAACCCTCGAATCCTGATATCAAGTACTCACTTTGTCACTTTTATTTCTAATTTTGGATTATTTACCATAAAGCTGCTGCAAACATGCCTGAGAGAGGAATGGAGAGGGAGAGACAGAAACATTGAAAGAAAAAAATGATTGGTGGCTTGGGGATCTCTAAATACTTTGCACTCAATGTTGCTGTAAATCTAAAATTGCTCTAAAAAATAGTCATACCTATAGTTACACACACATACACACACAATTTTGCAGAAAACAAACACTGAAGATATTTCTCATGACCTCATGTTGAGCAAAGAATCCTTAGACATGTAACCCAACCAGAAAAAAAATTTTAAATGATAAATCCGACTCTCAAAGGCCAAGGTAAGTGCTATCATCACCTTCATGTCAAATTCAGTAAACTGAAAGTCAGAGAGCACGAGCGAGTCACCTGGAGAGGACATCAGGGCCTACAGCACCTGCCTCTCTGCTGGCGGGTCAGCAGGTTCTCATGAGCTCCATTTCTTTCTCAAACACACCCCAAAGTAAAGACGCTGGTCAGTATTGGAGGAGTGAGTGATGCCCAGCCTGAAATGTACTTGTCTTTGCCGTAAGAGGCTGAAGTTGCCAGAGCCCAGGCAGGCTGCAGGCAGGGGTCATAATGTGAATGGGCACCCTCGCAGCTAACTGCCTCTAACAGCTCACGAGGAGGTCACAGACCTTATCCCCACTTTAGAGGAGAAAACTGAAGCCCACAGAGAAGAGGACATTCCCTTGTTTGTCCCAATGGTACTCGGGAATCTGGGATTCAAATCCAAAATGCCTGACCCAGGGCATGGGGAGTCTGATCACTGCCCCCCTCTGTACTTCTGCACTGGCTTTGGGACTCCCAAAATACCCTGCCCACCCTGATGCCACCTGGTCCTCCTGAGAGACCTGTTCCAATGCAAGAAGCCCCATTGACAGGAGACCAGGGAAAAGGGAGCATTCTATAAAGCAACAGCTTATTATAGTATCAAGAGACTGGACTTCTGAAAGAATGTGATTAAAAGCAAAAGTGTCAACTGTAGGTGAGTCGGTGTGGCTGTGTTTGTGTGTTGACCCATGCACCAGGTCACGGGTTTGATTCCCTGTCAAGGCACAAGTAGGGGGCATGCAGGAAGCAGCCAATGGATGTTTCTCTTTCTCATCAATGTTCCTTTCTCCCTCTCCATTCCTTTCTCAGAAATGTGTGTAGCAGCTTTATTACAAATAATAAAAATTCAGAAGTAACCATATTTAATTAACTAATATATCGAAATAAAATTGAATTTAAAAAAAAAGGAAAAGAGGGAGCAAGAGCATTTCCTCACTTTGCTCATGACTTCAAGGGATTGCTTGTCTCCTTTGGCTCCTACCCAACAGTCCTACTATGATTTCCTTTCTGACAGATGGCCTCAGACCTTGGGCTCTGGTAACACCATGTCCTCCCTGTGACCCCTAGTGTTGGGGTACCAAAGTCATCTCCTCAATGTGACTCCAAGTGTTGTACAAGTGACTTTCTCCTGCAGATATCTTCACTGTCTGTGCTTGGCATTCCACCTGTTATCCGTGTAACAAATTCCCTGCATTAAATTTCCATTTCTGTAAAAATAATAATAATATGTCGAAGATAAAAAAAAAATAATATGTCGAAGATAAAAAAACTTTTCACTGCAAAAAAGATAAGCTACTAATATATCATGAATAAATCTCCAAACAATTATGCAACATAAATACTGGAAAAAATGCTGATTCCCGTCATATAAAACTTAGAAACTGCTAAGTTATCTATTAAAATGGAGTATAAATCAATGGTTACTTGGAAAGCTGTGAAGGGCAGAGAGATTCATAAAGAACATGAAGTAAATTCACAGTGACAGATATGGTTGGTACTGTGACTATGGTGATGGTTTCAGTTGCATGCATGTAAAGACTCATCAAATATTATACTTGACATTGCATTTACTAATTAAACCTTCTTAAAATTGGTGCAAGAGTTGTTAAATTGTATGTCCAACATTTTCTGAAAAAACAGGTTTGCCAACTTGATATTCACTCTATTTTCTCATGCCCTGTGAAAGAGTCTTGCCTAAGTAACAGCAAATATAGCAAACAATAAAGGACTTTGACCCAAACCAATGCAAATACTGGCTAGAACACAAAACCATATCCCTGGGACTATATATCTTTTCTGCCAGGGTACCAATGGCTCTGACATGAATATCTGAGAAGCTACAGAAACACAGAAACGTTTGATTATATTCAATGACAATGGCTGCATCCACAGAAGATAAACATGCGTGGAGATCCTCAGGTCTGTGTACATGCCACCCTGCAGTCTTTTCCTCAGAACATTTCTGGATGCATGTTTACAAGAGACACATTCTATCTAGTTGACAACACTCTTTTCCAACACAGTGTAGGCCAGTGGTTCTATAGCAATCATGGCTCCCCTAACCCTTATGGTCCTCCAACCAGTGACCATCACCCACAGAATTGTAGATATTAGGGCAAAAAACCCTTTACAAGACCTGGACAAGAAAGTCCCATCAAAAGTATTGGCAGCCTCTGAAAAAACAAGAAAAAAATAATGCTGCTTCCAGGTGTAATTGAAGTAGTCACAGCTAATCCCTCTTTGGAGTGATCTTTGGCTGTCCAGACTTACAGAATCCAGATGTCACATGAGGACTGGAGAGTCCACAGTCTTTCCTAGGAAAATATGAGCAGCAGTGCAAAGTGGGCAAAAATTGCTAAGCTAATTTCTGCACCATATTGTTCATAGGGAAAATTAGAAATACCCCATAAAAGTTGTTCACCTCGTATGCTTGTAGAGCCCAATATGCTTATAAACTAGCTGACAGAATAAAGAGAACACGCAAGATTAAAGAAGACTTAGAAAAAAGGTCTTCAATATTTTTTAAAAAATATTTTTATTGAATCTTAGCCAACTCGGCTCAGTGGATAAAGCGTCAGCCTGCAGACTGAGGGTCCCAGGTTTGATTCCGGTCAAGGGCACATGCTTGAATTGCGGGCTCAATCCCAAGTAGGGGGGCGTGCAGGTGGCAAGTGATTCTCTCTCATCATTTGTTTCTGTCTCTCCCTTCCTCTCTGAAATCAATAAAAAGATACACACACACACACACACACACACACACACACACACACATATATTTATTGATTTCAGAGAGGAAAAGAGAAACATCGATGAGAGAGGATCACCGATTGGCTGCTTCTGCACACCCCACAATGGGGACGGAGCCCGCAACCCAGGCATGTGCCCTGACGGGAATCGAACCCTGACCTCCTGGTTCACAGGTTGATGCTCAATCACTGATCCACACTGGTTAGGTGTGGCCTTCAATATTTTACTAACCAAATGAACATTAGTCTGGCAGTTCTTTCATGGGTGACTTGGACACTCAAAAAGTTCACTGTTAAATGGAAAAAGCACGTTCTTGGGAAAGGCAGTATTTGCTAGCTGAACTCAGGTGATGTTGTCTGGGGACAACACTGAGTCAGGTTCATATGCCAACTAGTCAGAGTGAAAGGAATGCCCCAGATGGTATGGCTCAGCAGTTGAGTGTCAACCCAGAAACCAAGAAGTCCCCCTTTTGATTCCCAGTAATAGACGTGCCGGGTTGCGCCCTCAATCCCCAGAGCGGGGGTGTGCAAGAAGCAGCCAATTGATGATGTTCCTGTCTTATTGTTGTTTCTAGCTCTCTAAACCTCTTCCTTTCTAAAAAAAAAAAAAAAAACAAAACAAAAAAAAAAAAAAACACACATTTAAATAAATTTTTACAAAAGCCCAGGCCTGTTTGGCTCAGTGGATAGAATGTACACCTTTGAACTGAAGGATGCCAGGTTCAATTATGGTCAGGGGTATGCACCTCGGTTGCAGGCTTGATCCCCCCTCCCTAATGGAAGTGGGTGCAGGAGGCAACCAATTGATGTGTCTCTCTGACATGAATGGTTCTGTCTTTTCCCCCTCCCTTCCATTCTCTCTTAAAAAAAAAAAAAAAAAAGGAAAATCAATGGCAAAATAGCCTCAGGTGAAGATTAAAAAAAAAAAAGATGAATGAGACCCCCTAAAAGCTCAGGCAGCTCCTAATTTTCTCAAATCAAAGAAGTTACCACCCCGAATACACTAAGATGACGACTCATGGAACCCGTGGATACTTGTGAAATCGCTTCAGCAACAGAAATATGCAGTGACATAGATCTGGCAAGACATCCGGCTAAATTACAAAATGCAACCTGGACTCACGTTTTTCACATAAGCAAAATTCATAGTGAATCTCCCTACGGTGACTGTATGAGAAAAATAAGGCTTTCCTATAAAATTGTTAAGACTGAACTAAAAATCTGTACATTTCCTACACATCTAAGACCTCCGATCCATTGAACTCTTTAGTGCAGAGAAAGATTAGAATTTTGGCTAAATGATTTCACACATTCACTGCACTCATAAGGCTTTTCTCCAGTTGAACTCTGACGATCACAAAAGCCATGGATCCGGGTAAAAGATTTCCCATATTAACTGGACTCATAAAGCCTTTCTCCACTGTGAACTTTCTGATGATAACGGAGGCCATTTCTACTGGCAAAAGATTTTCCACATTCACTGCACTCATAAGGCTTTTCCCCGGTGTGAATTCTCTGATGACAACGAAGGGTATAGATCCTGGCAAAAGATTTCCCACATTCACTGCACTCATAAGGCCTTTCTCCTGTGTGAAATCTCAGATGATAACGGAGGCCAGTGCTACTGGTAAAAGATTTCCCACATTCACTGCACTCATAAGGCTTTTCTCCTGTGTGAAATCTCCGATGATAACGGAGGCCAGTGCCACTGGTAAAAGCTTTACCACATTCGCTGCATTCATAAGGCCTTTCTCCAGTGTGAACTCTCTGATGATGATGAAGACCAGTGATCCCAGTAAAAACTTTTCCACATTTACTGCATTCATAAGGCCTTTCTCCTGTGTGAAATCTCTGATGATAACGGAGGCCATTGCTACTGGTAAAAGATTTACCACATTCATGGCACTCATAAGGCCTTTCTCCAGTGTGAACTCTCTGGTGATAACGGAGGTAGTAGATCCTGGTAAAAGATTTTCCACATTCACTGCACACATAAGGCCTTTCTCCTGTGTGAAATAAATGATGATAACGGAGGCCAGTGCTACTCATAAAAGTTTTTCCACATTCACTGCATTCATAAGGCCTTTCTCCATTATGAACTCTCTGATGATAATGAAGTCCAGTGACCCCGATAAAAAACTTCCTACATTTATTACACTCAAAAGGCCTTTCTCCTGTATGAAATCTCTGATGATAACGGAGGCCATTGCTAGTGGTAAAAGATTTTTCACATTCATGGCACTTATAAGGCTTTTCTCCAGTGTGAATTCTCTGATGACAACGAAGGTAATATATCCTGTTAAAAGATTTCCCACATTCATTGCACTTATAAGGCCTTTCTCCTGTGTGAAATATCTGATGATAACGAAGTCCAGTGCTACTGGTAAAAGATTTCCCACATTCACTGCACTCATAAGGCCTTTCTCCAGTGTGAAATCTCTGATGATAATTGAGGCCAGTGCTACTGGTAAAAGATTTCTCACATTCACTGCACGCATAAGGCCTTTCTCTACTGTGAAATCTCTGATGATAACAAAAACTAGAAATTCTGGTAAAATATTTTCCACATTCACGGCACACAAAACCCACTCTTCCAGTACGAACATTTTTATCCTGAACAAACACGCGGTTGCAGCCAATGGCTTTCTTATATTCTTTTCTAGTGTAATAATTTTTAGTACTCTGAAGGGTCACCCCACATGTTGAAATTTCATTTGGCCTGTCCCTGGTCTGAGTAGCCTTTGGGGGGAGATGTCCTGACCCAGTAAGGATGCCTTGCCCAACTTGCACACAGGTTAAATGCTTCTGGGACACGTTGAAATTGCAGCTCTTTGCAAGTGAGATCCTGTCCACACCTCTAATAGAAGGCTTCTCTCTAAAGTGCTTCTCCTGGTGCTGGTGAAATGTTGCACTGAAAGAAAATCGTTTTGCACATGCCCCACACCTCAATAGTACACGGATCTGCTGAGTTTCCTGCAGCTCAATCAAGTGGAAAATGTTCCTCAAGACTAGTCCACAACTCTCACAGGGGTGGCTCTTCTGGGAAGTCAAGGCTAACTTGGGATTCCTTGCCTGTGACACTCCTACAGAAACCTTCTGTTCAGTCAGTGTCTCCACATTCTCTGCTCCACAGCAGCAACCTGAACAAAAGGAAACGCTGGTGAGGTACATGTTGACCTTAGAAAAAGAGAATATCTTCACCACAAATGTTTATCTGTCATGACTAGGCGTAATTCCATAGAAGGATTTTCAAGAAAAGTGAGTTAGACGCTAAAGAAATGGCTGGTATACATTACTTGGCCCCAAAGGTCAGTCAATGGTGAAAATCTCACCATGGATGAGATTTTGTGATCATAGGATGGGAAACAAATGAGGGGAAGGCTATACTCACTGTTTCTCCACAAACAGCTTCCTTTAGGACTTTTCATGCTGGGGACCTGAGTTCATATGGAATAATGTGAATGTGCTCAAACCATAAAAGTCAATTTTATCAGAGCACATGATGCTCAAGGAGAATATAATAGTATGTGTGCACTCCAAAGCTCTGCAGGCATGGAGCAATGTTTGCAGAAAAGAGAGACCTGTGAAAGAGGTAGTAACAGTGCAGTGTAGAGTGGTTAAGATAATCCATGGGCTGGGAATCCAAGTAGAAATGATCACTATTAGAACTGAGTAGTGTCAACAATAAGCAAGAACATGTAGAATGGAGTGAGGAATGGGCAATTGCAACAAAATACTGTTGAACAAAATGGGTCCCCAGTTATGACCTTAATAAGCTCTGCCATCAAACCCTTTCTAATAGCCCTTCATCAAGGAAAAACCTGCCTCTGAGTCCAACCTGACATTCTTTTTAAAAATATATATATTTTACTGATTTTTCACAGAGAGGAAGAGAGAGAGATAGAGTTAAAAACATCAATGAGAGAGAAACATTGATCAGCTGCCTCCTGCACACCCCGCACTGGGGATGTGCCCGAAACCAAGGTACATGCCCTTGACCGGAATCGAACCTGGGACCTTTCAGTCCGCAGGCCAATGCTCTATCCACTGAGCCAAACCGGTTTCGGCCAACCTGACCTTCTCAAAGTCATGTTTCTTCTGTGATGCACAAATGATTCTTGCTCTTAAATCCCAGTTGAGCCATTACATGGGATAAAGACGATAGAAATCTTAAAAGAAAAACTGAAAAGGATGGTCAACACTGTGGTAGAACAACAAAGCACAAAATAGATCACAGCAAAAAGACCTATGTGACTGACATCAACAAGATGACAGAATCAGAGATAGGAGAATCGTTCCGCGTCCCAGAGTAAGTAGACAGCAATCCATGAACAAAACCCCACAGGAAATTGGAATAATAGTATAATGAATACTGTACAAAAAGTAATGCAGAACACAAATAAAGGAGAACTAAATAGAAAGTATGACGGGAAAGACTGGGTGAACAAACATATTTGAAGATACCTATGGTCAAAAACAAGGTCAGAGTTAAATCTATCAGCTACTGTGTTTATGCTATAATTGACACGAGTGTCCTATTCTTTGAAAAATACTGGAAATTTTTGTTTTTAAAAACCACAGAAAAGGCCCTAGCCAGTTTGGCTCGGTGGATAGAGCATCAGCCTGCAGACTGAACAGTCCCAGGTTCGATTCAGGTCAAGGGCACATGCCCGGGTTGCAGGCTTGATCCCCAGTATGAGGCATGCCCCTCTCTCATCATTGATGTTTCTAACTCACTCGCCCTCTGCCTTCCTCTCTGAAGGCAATAAAAATATACTTTAAAACACACACACACACACACACACACACACACACACACACACAGCAAGCCCTGGCTGGTGTCACTTAGTTGGTTGTAGTACTGACTTGTGTACAGAAGGGTCGGGGATTCAATTCCTGGTCCGGGCACATATCAGGATATGGGTTCCATTTCTAGTTTGGGTATGTGAGGAAGGCAGCCAAACATCTTCTCACACCAATGTTTCTCTCTATCTTTCCCTATCTCTATTCCGCTCTACCAGAAATCAATAATAAATAAATAGGAATTTCAGGATAGCCAATTACATTACATCTGACACGATGAACCACAACACATCATAAGAGATGCTGGCCGATGACATGACCTTACATAGAGAAAATTATCAAGATCCTACTATAAAATTCTGAAATTAATAAACAAATACAGAGCCTTGGCAAGGTGGCTCAGTTGGTGAGAGTATGTTCCCAATGCACCAAGGTTGTGGATTCAATACCCCATCAGGGCACATGCAGGGAACAGCCAGTGAATGCATAGAAGGGTAGAACAACAGATCAATGTTTCCCTCTTTCTCTCTGTCTCCCTTCCTATGTCTGGAATCAATAATTAAAGCCCAGAGATCAAGAATGGCGGCAAAGTAGGAGGATGCTGCACGGACTCGCTCCCAGGAACAAGCTGGAATTACAACTGAAATACAGAAAGGCTTCCTGAATAATCAATGGAAAACTCGCAGGTGAGAACCCTGATGCCCAAGGACCAAAGGTGGAGAACGAAGAGACGGGTAAGAGGGGCAGAGACGCAAAAGTGCTGGATGGGCACCCACAGACTCAACCGAAGTCCCAGAGAGATATCTCAGCTGTGCGGGGATGCCACTGAGAACTCTGGGGTCTAATCCCGAAGCTGGGCTCCCCAGCAAAGAGCACCAAAACTGAGGAGGGTACCCATATAACATCCAGCTGTGAAAAGCAGTGGGGTGCTGTCTGCCAGGGAGTGACAGCTGAAAACTCAGGCATCCTATTAAAGGGCCAACACACAAAAATTCCCTGTGGAGCCACCCACCTAGTGCTCTGGCAGAGGAGGGTACAGGGGACTAGAGCTGTGAGAGCAGAAGCCAGGCCTGGGGACTCAGAGGACAGACCTCAGAAGGTAGACACCCCAAGTTCCCTGGGCTGAGTCACACCCTCACTCAGTGGAAGACATCTTTCCCACAGAGACATTTGCCTTGCCTGGGGGGAAGATAGTCCACACCCTATTGGAAAACATCATGCCCTGAGGCCACTTAAGAGATTAAAAGTAACAGTTAGCCCTAGCCAGTTTGGCTCAGTGAATAGACCATTGGCCTGCTAACCCTAACCCTGACCCTGACCCTGACCCTATATGATTCCCAGTCAAGGGCACATGCCCAGGTTGTGGGCTCGACCCCCAGTAGGGGGCATGCAGGAGGCAACCCATCCATGATTCTCTCTATCATGGATGTTTCTCTCCCTCTCCCTTCCTCTCTGAAATGAGTAAAAAGAAAAAAAGAAATAACAGCCTCCAGGCAGAAGCAACTGCACCACCCTGCTTAAAAACAAAAACAAAAACAACTCTCACCACACCTGAAGGACAATTGCCTGGGGGCAATTCAAGTCGGAATCCTATCAGTATGAAGACTTTGAGTCTTTGCGTGATCCAATTAGTCAGAAACAGCCTTTAATACTGTCCTGCACTAGAGATTGAAAGGTATAGAGCAGCGGTTCTCAACCTGTGGGTCGTGACCCCTTTGGGGGTCGAACGACCCTTTCACAGGGGTCGCCTAAGACATCCTGCATATCAGATATTTACATTATGATTCATAACAGTAGCAAAATTACAGTTATGAAGTAGCAACGAAAATAATTTTATGGTTGGGGGTCACCACAACATGAGGAACTGTATTAAGGGGTCACAGCATTAAGAAGGTTGAGAAGCACTGGTATAGAGGATCTACCTAAAACACAGTCACAAACCCAAACAACCAAAATGAGGAAACAAAGAAACAACCCCCAAATGAAAGAACTAGCGAACTCTTCAGAAGAGATAAATGAAGCAGAGATAAAAATTTATCCAAAACAGAATTCAGAATAATGTTAAAAATGCTCAACAGTATGAAAAAAGATATAATAACTATGAAAAAAGAACAGTTTGAGATTAATAATGACATAACACAAATAAAAAACACATTGGAAGGAATACACAGCAGATTACGGGAAACTGAGGATCAAATCAGTGAATTAGAAGACAGAGTTGAAAATATCACTCAATTAGAGAACCAAAAAGTTAAAAAACAATGAAAAAACAGGAGGACAGCTTAAGGGAGCTGTGGGACAATGTGAAACATAACAATATATTAGAATAGTAGGTGTGCCAGAAGAGACAGAAAGGGAGAAAGGAACAGAGAAGGTGTTTGAAGAAATAATGGTAGAAAACTTCTGTAACCTGGTAAAGGAAAAAGTCACACAAGTTCAGGAGGCAGAGAGAACCCCAAGCAAGAAGAGCCAAAACAAACCCACGCCCAGACACATCATAATTAAAATGCCAAAAATTAAAGACAAAGAGAGAATTTTAAAGGCAGTAAGAGAAAAGAAAATTGTTACATACAAAGGAGTTCCCATAAGGCTGACACCTGATTTCTCATTAGAAACTCTACAGGTCAGAAGGGAATGAATGGCATGAAGTGCTCAAGGTAATGGAAAGCAAGGATCTGAGGCCAACATTACTATATTCAGCAAGGCTATCATTCAAAATAGACGGTCAAATAAAGAGCTTCCCAGACAAAAAAAAGGCTCAAGGAGTTCATCACCACCAAGCCAGCATTACAAGAAATGCTAAAGGGATTACTGAGAAGAAGAAACAGAGAGAAAAACCTAGCCATACAGAATTAAAATGGCTATAAAGTACCTTTCAATAATAACTCTAAATGTAAATGGAATAAATGCTCCAATCAAAAGGTGTAGCGTAGCTGAACAGATACAAAAACATGACCCAACCATATGATGTCTACAAAAGACCCACCTCAAAACAAAAGACACACACAGGATGGAAGTGAAGGGATAGAAAAAAATTCTCCATGCAAAGAAAAAAAAAAAAAAAAAAAAAAAAAGCTAGAGTAGCAATACTCATATCCGCTAAAAGCACCATGCTGAGCAAAATAACCCAGTCGGAGAAAGATAAATATATGATCTCACTCATTTGTGGAATATAATGAACAACATAAATTGATGAACAAAAATAGAACCAGAGGGGGGGAAAATGTACTAGAATATAATAGAAGTAATCCTATTATTTACAGATTTTTAATATTTCCTACAACTTTTGTGATATCATACTATGTTAGAACAGTTTTGGTAATATTATTATACTTAAAATTCTTTTATTCTTGAAATATGTTTATTGCATGTAATATTATACATAAGATCATTTTTCTTGAATAATTGGTGTTTATTGCATGTAACATTATATTTAAAATAATTTTCTTGAAATATTAAGGTTTATTGCATGTAATTTTATATTTAAAATCATTTTTCTGGGGGGGGGCAATGGTAAGATATGTACACATATAATACCTTAATAAAAAAAATTGAAAAAATAAAATAAAATCATTTTTCTTGAAATTAAAAAAAAAACCACCCTGAAAGAAAGAAAGAAAGAAAGAAAGAAAGAAAGAAAGAAAGAAAGAAAGAAAGAAAGAAAGAAAGAAAGAAAGAAAGGAAGCCCGCCCAGCCAGTATGGCTTGGTGATTGAGCATCAACCCTATAAACTAGGAGGGCACTGTTGGATTTCTCATCAGGACACATGCACAAGTTGTGGGCTTGGTCACCACCGTGTGCAGGAGGCAGCCAATCAATTAGTCTCTCTTTTAACTGATGTTTCTCTCTCTCTTTCCCTCCCTTCCACTCTAAAATCAATTAAAATATATTTTAAAAATAAGTTAAATAAATAAATAAGAAAAAGTTTTAAAGAATATATAAATAGCCCTGGCCATTGTGGCTCAGTGGTGAGTGTGTCCGCCTGCGCACTGGAGAGTCTTAGGTTCAATTTCCAGTCAAGGGCAGGTACCTGGATAGCAGGTCCGATCCCTGCTCCCAATAAGGGCACTTGTGGGAAGCAACCAATCGATGTGTCTCTGTCACATCAATGTCCCCCTCCCCCTTTTATCCCCTACCTCCTCTTCCTTTCACTCTCTCTAAAATATATATATATATAAATATTTTCACTATTCCAGTGAGAATTTAAAAAATAATTAAATTCAGCCCTAACTGGTTTGGCTCAGTGGATAGATCGTCGGCCTGTGGACTGAAGGGTCCTGGGTTTGATTCCAGGCAAGGACACATGCCTGGGTTGCCGATTTGATCCCCAGTGGGGGGCGGGTAGGAGGCAGCTGACCAATGATTCCCTCTCATCATTGATGTTTCTATCTCTCTCCCTCTCCCTTCCTCTCTGAAATCAATAAAAATATTTTTTTAAAAAGAAAGAAAATGAAGTATCATGAAGATTTGTACAATATGCAAAGCAATCTACAGATTAAATGCAATCCTGATAACTCCAATGGTATTTTATAAAGAAATGAAAAAAGAATGTTGAAATGTATAAAACCAAAAGATCTCGAATAACAAAAGCAATCTTGAGCGAGAACAAAGCTGGTGGCATCACACTTCCTGACTTCATTTTAGTACAAAGAGAAAGCAAGCAAACAGTGTGTTGGCAGAGAAACACAGACACATACATCAACAGAACAGAACAGAAAACACAGAAATAAACCCAGGCACATAGGTTCCAGTAATCTTTGTCAAAGCTGCAACACATAGAAGAAAGGAAAGATAGTTTCTTCAATGAATGGATAATCACATGTAAAACAACAAAACGTGACACCACTGATAAAATGTAACTCAACCTGTAGGACGGAATTAAAGGTCAGCACTAAAACTTAAAACTCCTCAGGACAACCTAGAGAAAAAATTTTGGAGGTTTGTTTTGGACAGGATTTTCTGAATGTGACACAAACCACCAGACAAAATAGAAAAAATAAACAGTCCACACTGCAACAAATTTAAAAAAAGCTTCTTCACAGCACAACAGCAATAAACAAAATGAAATGAAAGGCAATCTAGAGGATTGGAGAAAATACTCCAAAATCCTATGAAGGAATCACTTGGAGATACTGTGGATTCAGTTCAGGTCAGCACAGTAAAGCGAATATTGCGATACAGATAGAAATTCACACAAATAGTTGGAGTTCCCAGTGAATAATAAAGATATGTTAACACTACACTACAGGTTAGTAACAATGCAATGAATGTCTCAAAACCCAACTCTATATAACTTAAAATTTACTTGATTGCTAAACACTGACAACCAGCATTTGAGCTTATTAGAAAAATGGTGGCACTAGACCTGGTGAATGCAGGTTTGCCAATAACATGGAATTTGTAAAAAAGAGAAGGGGGGGTGGGCAATATCTGCAAAGCACAATTAAGCACATGCTAAAATAGGTGTTCCTGTCTGTAATAAGCAATTAATATATAAAATATACAAGGTAATCAAAAGACTCTGAACCACAAACTACAGTTAATAAACAGGATAAGGAGGTAGAGACAATTCTTCAAAAAATATGTACAAGTGACCAACAGGAATATAGAAAATGCTTTCCTCACTAATTAGGGTGGAATCCCTCAGGCTTCCTGCAACACGTCCTTCCCTGTGAACTTAGTACAGCGGGGAGAACTGGGACTCCAGGAATAGAAGGGAGCAGGGGAAACAGACCCACCCTCCCCAGGACAGCAACTACCCAGGAAACTGGAAAATCAAGCAGAACCACAGTCTCCAAGAGAGGACACAGCACACCCTGGGAGATGGGACAAGAGAAATAGCAAAGCCAAGTTCAGGTGAGATTGAGGGTCTTACCCTGTGAGGATATAAGTTCAAAGTTCTCCAGCATCACATTCAGGTACAGCTGTCTCTGACCCTCATCAAGGAGGCTCCATTCCTCCCTGGAGAAGTACAGGGCAATGTCCTCAAAGGTCACGCCAACCTGTCAGAATTGGGACAATTGAAACCAGAGCTGTCTTTCTGAGAACCAGTAATTCTACTTGCACATCTTCCCCAACCTCAACCTCCCCCAGGGCCTAATTCTAAGGCTGGCTGATCTCCCTTCAAGTCCCATTAATCACTATTACTGCCCTCAGCAAGAACAGCTGGGTTGGGTGGGAAGAACTGGGAGACGGAAGGGTAGAGAGCAATGCCATCTAAGCTCTGGGCAATCACTGCAGGGCCCCAGACTTCCTGCCAAGCAATACCATCGCCGCGTCTTAGATCATGCCTCCCAGAGAGAGCCAAGCCTGGGTTTATGCTTCGCCTTTAAGTCCCCACACCACGTCCCGGGGACCATCAGCTCACACTTCCTCCAGATGTGCACACCACTGGGTAACCTTTAACCCCTTCCCATCTTCAGTCCCCAAGTTCACTCCCTCAGCTCTGCCCCCTTCCTGCTCCAATGCCACTGGATCTCCCTGGACTCACCCATGAACTTGGCACAAGGCCTCCACAGGGAGCTTGTCTACCAGGGGATCCAGGACCACCCCAGGCCCCTGAGGGACCCCACAGCCGGGAAAGCCCCAATGAGGCTGTGCCGTCCTCCCCGCAGCCTCTGATCTGTCCGCCCATCCTCACAGCCCACACCCTCAGGGAACCTCAGATGCCAGTCAGCCCTGTCCTCTCCGCCCTGCACTGGCTGTGCCTCAGAGGCCACAACGCTCCTCTCTCCCCTCCGCCTTCCTCACGGTCCTCCACGCGGACGGAGCTGCAGGACGGGACGAACGCCCGCACCCGGGCGGTCCTGTTGGGTGTGAGGAGGCGGTGAGGGCCCGGGGGACGCGCACTCACCTCAGCCCCGCGTCTCAGCGCCGGCGCCGCCATTGCACTCTGTGGGCGGAACGGGGCGGGAGCTGCGGGAGAAGAGGCCGCCGCGGGAAGGGCGGTTCCTGTCCCGGGCCTGGCGCAGGTCCCCGGAGTTGCTACGCGGAGTTTAAAATCCTTGTATTTGCTCTGAGGACCACGACTCTCCCGCCTCCTCCGCTGAGGTATCTCCACCAGGACTCAGCACGCTGGAGCCTGATTCTCGGTGAAGAAAATACGCCTCAGTGAGGAAGATGCCGGAAGTCCCGCCTCCTAGCCTGAGCTGCACAGGAAACGCCTTTTCTGACTGCTCATTGGCTAAGCTCCTTGCCACTCGGGGCGTTCTTGGTAACTTGCTTAATAAGAATGCAGCCGCTTTCTGACCGTTTTGGCTCAGTGGATAGAGCATCGGCCTGCGGACTGAGGGGTCCCAGGTTCGATTCCGTTGAGGGCATGTACCTTGTTTGCGGGTACATCCCCAGTGGGGGGTGTGCAAGAGGCAGCTGATGTTTCTACCTCTCTATCCGTTTCCCTTCCTCTCTTTAAAAAATCAATAAAATGTATTTAAAAAAAAAAAAAAAAGAATGCCAGCCGGTGTTCTAGAGTTTTTCCACTAGTGGCTAGAGCCTGGGCCTGAGGACCGCAGGGTCCCAGTTCCATTCAGGTCAAGGGCAGGTACCTAAGTTGCAGGCTCCTCCCTGGCCCTGCGCTCATGCAGGAGGCAACCAATCCATGTGTCCCTCTCATACTGATGTTTCTCTCTGTCTTTCCCTCTCTCTTCCACGATCTCTAAAAATCAATGGGTCCAGTGCAGATGCAAGAAAAAAGGGTCCTCGCGCTTTCTGTGTGTCTGATTTTGGCAGCCAAGATTGAATGGGGAATAGAGTGGGGGGAAAATTCAATGGAAAAATATCCTCTGGTGAGGATTTAAAAAAAGAAATACATCCTATGAAAGAGACATCTTGAAAATGCCTAAAGGAAGTTGTCATTTTTTTCGTGGTGAAGGGACTGGAGTTCGTGTTGATGAAAACACATTATCTGTGAGCCCAGTTCAGCCGCTCACAGTAAAAGAGGTATGCCTGCATTGCAGAGTCTGGAATAATTTATCACATAAATAACCTACTTACATCATCAAATATGTATGTGACAAATGTAACACAAGAACGTAGGACCAGCCTTTCAACTGAGATGTATAATATAAACTTTAATTGGAATTCTATAATTTAGTTATAATTTGAACTTCAATTATGATAAATAAATTTTGGCTCTGGCTGGTGTAGCTCGGTTGGCATTTTCTCATTCCATTGACATCGTTTCTTTCAGGCAACTATAAAATATTGTAAAATACAAAAAGCAAAATAATAAGAAAAAAATCTCAAAGCTGCCCTAACCGGTTTGGCTCAGTGGATAGAACCTCGGCCTGCAAACTGAAGGGTCCCAGGTTTGATTCCAATCAAGGGCACATGCCTGGGTTGCAGGCTCGATCCCCAGTAGGAGGCGTGCAGGAGGCAGCCAATCAATGATTCTCTCTCATCATTGATATTTCTACCTCTTTATCCTTCTCCCTTTCTCTCTGAAACCAATAAAAATATATTTTTAAAAAACTCAAAGCTGGCTGGTTGGCTCTGCTCTAGCGGCGTGGGCGTTGCCGGGGCCTGAGACCCGGTTGCGACCTGGCTTCCCGGGATGTCGGTGGCCTTCGTACCGGACTGGCTGAGAGGCAAGGCGCAAGTCAATCAGGAGACAATCCAGCGGCTCCTGGAGGAGAATGACCAGCTGATCCGCTGTATCGTGGAGTATCAGAACAAAGGCCGGGCGAACGAGTGCGTCCAGTACCAGCATGTGCTACATAGAAATCTCATTTATTTGGCTACCATTGCAGATGCCAACCCAACCAGTCCTTCAAAAGTAATGGAATAATATTCCAGTTGGCTGTTGTGAGGAGTAACGGAAAATAATACATTTCCTGTGAAACAGAGACAGGATCTCTACCAACTCAGCTGCTGAAAACATGAAAGAAATCTGTGTCTCTTTTGAGTGTGAAAATGTGAAGAACTAAAATAACTGTATTTCAGTGTAAATATTTATTTTAATAAGCAGATTCCCTCAAAAAAACAAACAAACAAACAAAAAAAAACTCAAAGCTAAAAAAATTGAAATAATAGAGGTCAAATGAAGTTTGAGCTGTGCCTGAAACTGACTTAATACCAGGTCCATGCTTAGGAGACTTTAGCTGTGACCATCATTATTATTCTCTTTAAAATGACCACATTTAATTTTTTTAAATATAGCTTGTATCCTAAAAAGTGTATTTGTATCTCTTGGTTAACTGGAATCTGGAGTAAGGGTCTCAGTTATGGCCAGAGTGTGCTGGGCAATAGGGTAAGGGTTTGTATGCAAAAACACACAACAAGCTATGTTGTAACACAAAGATCCCTCACGCAAACAAAAAGGAACTGAAAAGGATGACGTGTGTTCAGAATATGGTCTGGGCTGCAGGGAAGACATGGTGAGCACAGTGGTCTCATACAACCACTCTGCACGTAGTGGAGAGAATAACATTAGTAGTGGGGCCTGTGCATGGAGGAGAGGTGAGCCCTCGCCAGTGAGACCAGGATCCTGCAGGTCTCCAGGATCACTTCTGCATATGAAGTTCCAAAATTCACATCCTACTGTCAGAGCCATGTACCAACAATAAGAGCCGGCTGGTATGGCTCAGTGTCCATCCATGAACCAATGGGTAACTGGTTCAATTCCTGATCAGGACAGTCAGGATACATGCCTGTGTTGTGGCTCATTCCCCCAGTAGGGGGCGTGCAGGGGGTAGCCAATGGATATGTCTCTCTCATTGATGTTTCTATCTCTCTATGCCTCTCCCTTCCTCTCTCTCTCAATAAAAATCTATTTTAAAAAAAACACACATCCTTAGAGTTAGACTGAGGTATCAAGCTCACCTCAGTGGATGGGATCACTGCCTATCATTCAAAATGTAGGTGAAGCCCTAGCTGGTTTGGCTCAATGGATAGAGCGTTGGCCTGGGGACATTGTCTTTGGCTCTGGAGCCAGAATCCTGGGTTGGAATCCAGTCTCTTATATCTGAGAGTTGTCTGGGGATTTGTTGTTATTGTTGTTGTTGCTTTTGTATTTTTGCTTGTTTGTTTGTTTTTTGATTCTCTCCCGAGGATATTTTTCCATTGATTTTAGAGTGGAAAAGAGAGGGAAAGAAATATCAATGTGAGAGAAACACATCGATTGGTTGCCTCCTGCATGCGCCCTGACCAGGGCCCAGGCCAGGGAGGAACCTGCAACTGAGGTACCTACTCTTGACCGGAATTGAACCCAGGACCCTTTGGTCCTCAGGCTGATGCTCTATCCACTGAGTAGACTGGCTCGGATGTGAAACTTGTCTATTGAATAAACTCTGAGAACCTATATCATTTCTCAAGTACTAAACTTTCCCAGGAATTCTATATTGGTTTCCACTGCCAAGGTTGTTCTGATAATTAAGATGAAATGCTCAAAAAGCTAACCCTGGAATTCTGGCACAGGAAAGTACTGTTACTTTTTAAAATATATATATTTTATTGATTTTAGAGAGGAAGGGAGAGAGAGGGAGAGATAGAAACATCAGTGATGAGAGAGGATCGCCACTTGGCTGCCTCCCGCATGCCCCCCACTGGGGATCAAGCCCGAAACGCAGGCATGTGCCCTTGGCTGGAATCAAACCTGGGACCCTTCAGTCCGCAGGCTGATTGATGCTCTATCCGTTGAGCTAAACCAGCCAGGGCAGTACTATGTTACTTTTATTGATCCTCAGAGTCCTAAATAAGAACCATTATCACGGGGAGAGTTTCTGTCCAAGCTGCTCTGAGGGGGATGAAGAGGAATTTCTCCGCGCCCTGATAGGAGCAGTGAGCAGCCGGATCCTGAGCAACGTGGAAGGCCTATATCTGATTGACGGAGTCCCTTTTCCTGCTGCAACCCCCACTCACCCAGGCCTTGCCTGCAAGACCAGCTCTCAGACCCCCACGCTCACCCCCTCTTCGATCCCAGTCAGTCCAACCTAAACCTCTGGGCTCAAGAATGCCACGGGGTGCTGCTGGGGCACCTGCAGGGGTTGGCCAGCACACTGGGCAGCATGCTGGCTGTCACCTTCCTGCTGCAGACTCCGGTGCTCCTGGGCCTGTGGTCCTGCAGACGGCACTGGAGGGGCTTGGAGGAGTCATCGATGGGGAAGGGGAGACCCAGGGCTATCTCTTTCCCCGGGCGGGGGCCGGGGGATTGGGGGCTGAGACACAGGCTGAAAACAGCCTGGCTGCAGGGAGGGGCTGCCCACAGGCCAGCACCCGGGGAGACCCCTCCAGAAGAGGCACCGTCTAAGGAGGATCCACCTGAGGCCTAGTGGCCTGGAGCTTGGGTTGGGGATCCGGGAGAGGGGAGAAGGGGTGAAGACAGGAAGCCTCACAACTCTTTTGCCAAGGCCCCTGGTGGGGAGGTGGGGATGGGGCGGCGGGGGTTACTGTGATTAGAGTGGTTAAGAATAATCAGCAAGCCCTAACCGGTTTGGCTCAGTGGATAGAGCGTTGGCCTGCGGACTGAAGGGTCCCAGGTTCGATTCTGGTCAAGGGAATGTACCTTGATTGCTGGCACATCCCCGGTGGGGGGTGTGCAGGAGGCAGCTGATCAATGTTTCTCTCTCATCGATGTTTCTAACTCTCTATCCCTCTCCCTTCCTCTCTGTAAAGAATCAATGAAATATATTTAAAAAAATAAAGAATAATCAGCAAGCTGGACAGTGGTCGGCAAACTCATTAGTGAACAGAGCAAAATATCAACAGTACAACGATTGAAATTTCTTTTGAGAGCCAAATTTTTTTTTTAATTTATTTATTGATTAAGGTGTCACATATTTGTCCTCATCCCCCCATTCCCATCCCACACCCCTTCCCACGGATGCCCCAACCCCCTGTTGAACTTAACCATTGGTTAGGCTCATATGCATGCACACAAGTCCTTTGGTTGATCTCTCCCCCCTCCCCCCACCCTCCCCTATCTTCCCTCTGAGGCCTGATAGTCCGATCGATGCCTCCTTGTTTCTGGTTCTGTTCTTGTTCATCAGTCTATGTTGTTCATCATTTCCCCTAGATGAGCAAGATCATGTGTCACTAGAGATATACTTATAAGAACTGAATGTGAGACGAGCAATAATAGTTATGCTGACAGGCAAATGAATCAGTCTGTAGTGAGTTTCTTTCTGGACCAACAGTTCTTTTGAGACCAAATATCAACGTCCACCAGTTCCTTATGTGTACATGTCAGTACTGACCCCTCAGCTCTGGATGGTGGACAAATGGTGGTAATGCAGGTCCGACACCCTCTGTTTTGGTCTTGGCCAGACCCAGGGGCATGGCTTCACCGGGACTCAGGGGCACGTGGCCTCACCCGGGCCCAGGGGGCGCGTGGCCTCACCTGGACCCGGGTGCGTGCGGCCTCACCCGGACCCAGGACCCAGCCTCACCTGGATCCAGGGGCACACGGCCTCACCCGGACCCGGGATGATCCAGCTTCACCCGGACCCAGGGGCACGTGGCCTCACCCGGACCCAGGGGCGCGTGGCCCCACCCGGACCCAGAGGAGCGCGGCCTCTCCCGGACGAGAGCCAAATTTTTTAAACTGAAACTTTTAATGCCACTTCTTCAAAATAGACTTGCCCAGGCCGTGGTATTTTGTGGAAGAGCCACACTCAAGGGGCCAAAGAGCCGCATGTGGCTCGAGAGCCGCAGTTTGCTGACCATGGGGGTAGGAGAAAAAACGAAGGGTCCAAGGGCCTAGCCCCTGTGGCCAGAACAACCCAGAAACTCCCAGGATGGTGGGCAAGCGACCTGGGAAGGGCTGGAGACACTGCCCCTGCGGACTCAAGGAAGCTTCTGGACTGAAGCCACTGGTTTCCTCCTCCAGGGGTGGGTTCCTGAGAGAATTGGTTTCTGTCTGAGAGAGAAGCCAGGCGGCCTAGGTTTTGACCCTGGTAATAATCAGAATGCAAGAAATAGACTAATAAAATGAAAAAAAATGAAAGAAAAAAAAAAAAAGAACCATTATCACCTGCATGTCACATTCAGCCCACTGAGATTCAGGATTCAGGGGGCTGTAGGGATGGGTCGGCGGGTTTTCAACATCCTCACTCCTTTCTCAAAGGCCCCCCAAAACACAGGGCCTTGTTGGGATTTAGGGGAATGAAAGTACCTAAATGCCTCTGCGGGCAGGTGCGGGAGTTGTTCAGTCTGGGCAGGCTGCAGGCATAGATGTCGCACTGGGAATGGCCACCTTAAGTCTTGACCTCTTCCGACAGCTCAGGGATAAAGACATACCTTACCCCGTGTTACAGAGGAAGAAAGTGAGACCCGGATTTGAGGGAAGGGTTATTATCTGTGAGTCCCAATGAAGTTCAGAAATCTGGGATTCAAATCCAGGGTGTCTGACCCAGGGCGGGGGGAGTCTGATCACTGCCCTACTTCCTTGTGCCCTGGGCTTTGGGGGTCAAAGCCCTGCTCATCTGCGTGCCATCTGCCCCTGCTGAGAATCCTGCTCCAACCGAAGAACCACTAATACAGGAGACCAGGAAAATGGGAGAACACTGCAAAGCAAGGGCTTGTTGTATGACCAAATGACGGTACTTCTGAAAACTATGGGGCACGTTAATCGGGTAAAAATTAAAAGTGTTCATTACAGCCCTGGCTGTTGTGCCTCAGAGGTTAGAGCATTACCTTGTGCAGCAAAAGGTGGTGGGTTTGCCCTAACCGGTTTGGCTCAGTGGATAGAGCGTCGGCCTTCAGACTGAAGGGTCCAGGGTTCAATTCCAGTCAGGGGCATGTACCTTGGTTGTGGGCCCATCCCAGTGGGGAGGGGGGTGGGGCGTGCAGGAGGCAGCTGATCAATGTTTCTCTCTCATTGATTTTTTAAAAATATATTTTATTGATTTTTACAGAGAGGAAGGGAGAGGGAGAGAGAGTTAGGAACATCGATGAGAGAGAAACATCAATCACTTGCCTCCCGCACAAGGGGATGTGCCGGCAAGCAAGGTATATGCCCTTGACTGGAATCGAACCTGGGACCCTTGAGTCCGTAGGCCGACGCTTTATCCACTGAGCCAAACTGGTTAGGGCTCATTAATGTTTCTAGCTTTCTATCCTTCTCTCTTCTTCTCTGTAAAAAAATCAATGGGAAAAAAATATATATATATATATTAAAAGGTGGTGGGTTTGATTCCTGTTCAAGGGCACGTACCCAGTTTGCAGATTGGATTTCTGTCCCCATTCAGAATGCCTTTAGGATGCAACCGATCGATGTATCACTCTCACATCTCTCTCTCTACCCCCCCCCCCCGCAACGCCCTGCTTCCAGTCTTTCAAAAAAACAAAAAATCAATGGAAGCCCAACTGGTGTGGCTCAGTGGTTGAGCATCGACCTATGAACTAGGACATCACGGTTTCGATTCCACAGTTTGATTTCAGAGCACATGCCCAGGTTGTGGGCTCAATCCCCAGTGTGAGGCATGTAGCAGGAGCTGGTCAAGGACTCTCATCATTGATGTTTCTCTCTCTCTCTCTCTCTCTTCCTCTCTAAAGTCAATAAAAATACACTTTAAAAAATCACTGGGAAAAATCATTGGCTGCCTTCTGCCACGGCAGCCATTGAGGAGCAACAGCCATAGCTTTATGCTACCCCATGGCCTTGTGTCTCAACAAGGGCCACAAGGTCACCAAGAACATGAGCAAGCGAAGGCACAGCCGCCTCACTGGGAACCTCACCAAGCACTCCAAGTTCATACGGGACATGATCCAAGAAGTGTGTGGCTTTCCCCCTTAGGAGTGTCATGCCACGGAGCTGCTCAAGGTCTCTAAGGACAAGAGGGCCCTGAAATGCATCAAGAAAAGTGTGGGGACACACATCCGTGCCAAGAGGAAGGGAGAGGAGCTGAGCAATGTCCTTGCAGCCATGAGAAAGGCAGCAGCTAAGGACTGAGCCCCACCCCCTGTGGGTATAATAAAAGCTGTTCAGAAAAAAAAAATCATAGGCTGAGGATTACAAAAAAAGTGTTCATTACATTGGGCACAGCATGCAAAATTGAATATTAGAACTAACTATCCCAATATAAAGAAAATTTATTGCATAAAGAAAAAAAAAGGCATGAAACAAGTGAAATTCCAACATACATCTTTGTTGTTTCCCTGTCCCTTTGATTACAAAAAAATGCCAGTATCCATAAATTAGGCAGACATTTTACCAAAGATACAGTGGTAACAAATGCACATCTAAACGTTCATCATTGAGGTTATAGATGAACAGGCAAATAGATACATTGTGTAAGGTCTGGAGCATCTATCCCCATGAAGTTGGGGTGCAGCACCCTCCCCATGCTCAGATGTGTTCCCCCCCTCAAGGTCTCTGCATATCCTCCTAAAGGAAGGTTTATGGATCCTTCCTCAATAGGCATTATTGATCATGAACTCTTATTTCTAAATCCTATTACGTGTTATCACTTAAAATTTAGAAGAGTTCCAGGTGCTTTGTACCAAGAACTGGGGACAAAGATCAGTATGTATTGTCTGTATCTCACATGGTCAAATAGCTTATCTCAAAAGGATACATGGTAAATGACTCAATTTTTCTAATATTGCATAAATGATAAAAATTATAGGTACAAAGAGAACTGTGATGATAAAAACTAGGGTTAGGGCAAGGATGTGACTATGAAAAGGAAGCTGGGCCAGTATGGCACAGTGGTTGAGTATCAACCCATGAACCAGGTCACAACTTGATTTCCCGTCAGGGCATATGCCCAGGTTTCAGGCTGGATCCTTAGTAGCGGGTGTGCAGGAGGCAGCCAATCAATCATTCTCTCTCATTATTGATGTTTCTATCTCCCTCTTCCTCTCTCTGAAATCAATAAAAGTATGTTTGAAAGAAAAGGTAGCCCTAGGGGTGTGGGATGGGAATGGGGGGATGAGGACAAATATGTGACACCTTAATCAATAAAGAAATTAAAAAATAATAAATAAATAAATAAATAAAACTCCATTGGCACACCATTAAGTCATAGAAGAAAACGGCACCAAAAAAAAAAAAAAAAAAGAAAAGGTAGCCCTAACTGGTTTGGCCCAGTGGATAGAGCATCGGCTTTTGGACTAAAGGGTCCTAGGCTCGATTCCGGTCAAGGGCATGTATCTTGGTTGTGGGCACCTCCCCAGTGGGGGGTGTGCAGGAGGCGGCTAATCGATGTTTCTCTTTCATCGATGTTTCTAACTCTCTATCCCTCTCCCTTCCTCTCTGTAAAAATCAATAAAATATATTTTTTTAAAAAGCTGTCCCACAATTGCTACACCCTTAGGGACTCCCAACTGTATGTTTTCTTGGATGAACATAGAATCCTGAGTTTGTAGTGAAAGTTTTACCACATTCATTACATTCATAGGATTTCTCTCCCATGTAAAGTCTCTGATGGACGAGATCATTGTTGCTAAAGGAGAATTTTCCACATTCAGTACATGCAAAGGAAGTGTTTCCTGAGTGAAACCTCTGATGTTGTACAAGGCATGTCTTCCTCCTAGAGCCTTCACCACAATTATTGCACATGTAGGGATTCTCTGTAGCGTGAGTTTTGGTGATGTATATCTAGTATATTCTTCATAATGCAGCCTTTCATACATTCATTGCACATAGTTTCTCTTAAGTATGAGTCTGCTGGTGTAAAGTGAGATCAGTCTTCATGGTGAAAGCCTTTTCCACACAAATTACATACATAGGGCTTCTCTCCTGTATGTTTCAGCTGATGTCTAATGAGATTACACTTTGCTGTGAAACCTTTCCAGCATACACTGCATACATAAGGTCTCTCTCCCGTATGAGTCCGTTGATGTACAATCAGCTGCATTTTCACTGGGAATCCTTTCCCACATTCACTGCATACATAGGGTTTCTCTTCCGTGTGTATTCGCTGATGTACAATCAGATGGCTCTTCACAATAAAGCCCTTTCCACATTCATTGCACATGTATGGTTTTTCTGACGTATGACTTCGCTGATGTACAGTGAGATCACGCTTCATGGTGAAGCCTTTTTCACACACAACACATACACAGGGTTTCTCTCCAGTATGCGTTCGCTGATGTCCAATAAGACAGTGCTTCATTGAAAAGCGTTTCCCACATTCACTGCATAAGAAAGGCTTTTCTCCCGTGTGAGTTATCTGATGTATAGTGAGATTAAGCTTTGTAGAGAAGGTTTTGCCACGTAGATTGCAAACATAGGGTTTCTCTCCTGTATGAGCTCGCTGATGTGCAATAAGACGACTCTTCTCAATAACGCCTTTTCCACATTCAGGGCATGTATAAGGTTTCTCTCCTGAATGAGTTTTCTGATGGGTAGGGTAGTGAGACTAAACTTCGTAGAGAAGATCTTCCCACATAGGCTGCATCCATGGGGTTTCTCTCCTGTATGAGTCCGTTGATGATAAATGAGCCGAGACTTTTGGATGAATGCTTTTCCACATTCACTACACATAAAAGGTTTCTCTTTCATGTGCATTTGCTGATGTCTTTGAACCGGGATGTCTTGAGGAAGGTTTTGTCACATTCAGTGCATTCATACTGTTTGAGTCCCGTATGTATTCTCTGATGTTTAGTGAGCCTGGATTTTCTGGTAAAGGCTTTCCCACACAGACTGCACCCATAAAATTTCTGTCTAGTATGAACTCTCTGATGATCAGTGAGCTGAGACATCTTCATAAAGGCTTTCCCACTTCCAACACACGCCTGGGCTTTCTCTACATTGTGAGTTTTCTGTTGCTGGATGACCTGGGATTGATTATTAAGGGGTTTGGCACTAACAGGCAGCATGATTTCAGTGTAAAATTGTTCACGGTTAGCATGAAGAATACATATTCCATCTCCCTAAACTCCATAGACTTCTTTAAGTTACAGCTTCTGTTTTGGTTTTCAAATTTTTCATTTGATTTTAAAGGTTTTTCACTTATCTCAAACATACCATCGCGATTTTGCTTGACTAGAGAATGATCTCCACGCTGATTAACAACATCTGCTAATATACCATGTTCAAGCCTCGGTCCACTCTCTTCTGAAGGTTTCGGATTTGCAAGTGATGCTGCAGACCATCAACCTTCCTGAGTTCTAGGACAGAAGAGAACAGGGAATCACTCTGTAATCTCTCACAATCCTTGTTTGAAATAAAACTGTTTTGTAAAAAGCCGTCATGAAAAGTAACTATTTAGTGACAATCCTATATGATGTAAAATAAGAAATATATTTGGTCTTCATGCATAGTTGTTGACACTGAGGTTGTGAAACCACTGCAATTTCCTGAGTGACAGAAGTATGTTTTGTTCTGCATAAAAAACAGCTGAGTTTCTGCTAATGAGATGAGAGCACAGGGCTCCTATATACTCTCAGGATAGAGTTAGTCACTAGAAAGACCAAATGCTTTAATGGTCGGACTTTCAGCTCCACTGACCTCTTAGAAAAGAAAAAAGGCCTAGAGATTAAGGCTCTATGAAAACTCTTAACTAGATCAATTTCTGGGTTAGTGAATACATCCTTGTGCCCACTGGGTGGTTGGTTCACCTTAGCTCAATAAAGACAGAACCTCCTGTATTCAGAAATACTTCAGACCTTGTCCCATGTACCTATTCATCTGTATCTATTATAAAAACAAAACAAAACCACTAAACTTAAGTATTTCTCAGAGTTCTGTGAGCTGCTCTAGCAAATTACCTTAATCCAAGGAGGGGACTCATGACAACCTCCAATTTATAGCCAGTTGGTCAGAAGCACAGGTGACAGAATGGACTTGCCACTGACATCTGAAGTGGGACTTGTCTTATGGCACTGAATTTGTAACTTGTAGCATCTGACCCTCTTTCTAGGTAGAGAGTGTCAGAATTGAGTTAACTTTGTAGGAAACCCAGGTTGAATAATTCTAGGTATAGACACATGAAGCAAAGTAACAAAGGCAACCACAGTCTGTGTGACATGCTGAAAGGAACAATGTAGATGGGAGATGTGGACAAAATCAGGATTTACAGGGTGGAGCAAAAGTAGGTTTACAGTTGTTCATATGTGAAATGAAACAGTATTCTATAAATAATAATGTAAGAATAAACTCTGTGTTTCGCTTAGTCACCACTGTACACCTACTTTTGCCTACTGTGTATTTAAAGAGAAGACAACACCTTAGGTGGATTGGCTCAGTGGATTGAGCATC
Organism: Ia io; assembly: GCA_025583905.1. Classification (NCBI taxonomy): domain Eukaryota; kingdom Metazoa; phylum Chordata; class Mammalia; order Chiroptera; family Vespertilionidae; genus Ia; species Ia io. The sequence goes on along the minus strand of JAJQQW010000021.1, from coordinate 46,151,530 downwards.
GGCTTGCAGACTGAAGGGACCCGGGTTTGATTCCAGTCAAGGGCTCATGCCCAGGCTGCGGGCTGGATCTCCAGTAAGGGGCATGCAGGAGGCAACTGATCCATGATTCTCTCTCATCATTGATGTCTCTCTCTCTCTCCCTTCTTCTCTGATCAATAAAAATATATTTTAAAAATAATAATAATAAACAAACAAATAAATAAAAAACAAGGTTCACCGATTGGTTCAATGGGAGAAGGAAGAAGAGGTAAAGAAAGTGAGGACTTAAATATTCCTCCAGGAATTATGTGGCTTGATTACCTAAGTAGGTGGAATGCCTCCCAAAGAAACAATATTTTTAAAGTCCAGAATGAGGGGAAAAGCTAGAGTGCATTGTGAAACAAAGTTTAAGGTGATTATTACAATTCCAAGTACAAACATGAAGACATTGGTTGCATATATGTTTTTAAAAAGGTCTTATCTGAAAATAGTAGTGTGGCTCCCATCAACATATACAAATTCTTCAAAGAAAGAGTCCTAAATGAGACTGTGTTTCAAAACATGTAGAATAAAAGGTGGAAGCACAGGTAGTGTTTTGGAATTCAGTGAGCCCTCGGAAGAGAAGCAAACAAACACTGGCTATGTGATCAGGTGCATAACTGCAGACCCAGGTGTACAGAACAAATACACGGTGAGTAAGGATGTGGATCCCCAGAATCTGATTTCCAGGTAAGCATAACAGACTATTGAGAGTTATCATCGTCCAGAAACTTGTCATTCTTCTTCATTCTGCACACAACTTAACTCTCCCACAGCAAGAATCTCCAACTTAGACAAAAGCTCCCATAATCAAAACTACAACTAATGGTCTGGCTGGGACATACTGTCCTATGTTCCTCCATACAGAGGGATGGATGACATGCAATAAAGTGTTAACTCAGCAGGCCTGAGTCACACCATCCCTGCACATTCCAAAGGAAGGACTGTCCCTGACTGATTATTGGAAGATAACCTCAGATTCCCTGGAGTATCCTGCCTGATATAAGTATCTTTTTATGGCAGATGTCTTAGGCCATTCCAGATAGTTCCTGTGAGCAATGTGATTTATGGGGAGTGCATATTTTTGTGTGTCTGAATCTTTGGACAACACTGTAATCCCCTTGACTTCAGCTGGGTCAGTTTCCTTGGTTGACAATCCTTCACACTTGTTGCCAAACATCATTGCTGGGAGAATTCAGCAATTGTTAAAAACACAATATACAATTACTATCTGTTTCCATGGGACAGGGGTCCAAGCATAGCCTAACTGGGGCCTTTTCTCAGGGACACAAGGCTGGGTAAAGGCCTGGACAGGCAGCACAGTTGGTTAAAGTGTCCTCTTTTTTTTTTTTTTTTTTTTTTTTTAATACATTTTTATTGATTTCAGAGAGGAAGGGAGAGGGAGAGAGAGATAGAAACATCAATGATGAGAGAGAATCATTGATTGGCTGCCTCCTGCACGCCCCTTCCTGGGGATCGAGCCCGCAACCCAGGCATGTGCCCTTGGCCGGAATCGAACCTGGGACCCCCCAGTCCACAGACCGACATCCATTGAGCCAAACCAGCTAGGGCTAAAGTGTCCTCTTGATACAAGTTTGTAGATGCGATCCCCGGTCAAAACACACACAAGAAGCAACCAATGAATGCGTAAGTGGGTGGGACAACAAGTTGATGCTTCATTTCTCTCTCTTCTTTAAAAAAAAAAAAAAAAAAAGTGCATGAAGATGTCAGCCAGGGCTGTGATCTCACCTGGACCTGGGGACCTCTTCCATGCTCACTGGCTGTTGGCGGAATTCAGTTCCGTGGTTGTAGGACTGAGGCCCTTAGCTGCCTGAGTCTGCTTGCTGTTTCCTGATAGCTGACCCTCTCCACAACATGACAGTTTGTTTTAAAGCTAATAGGACAGCACCTCTGCTATTTCTGCTTCTTGTCTCTTAACTCTAGACACTTTTAAAAGGCTCACCTGATTAGGTCAGGCAATTTAGCGCTTTTTATGTGACTCCTGAACTATTTCCTATGCACCTTTTATCTTTGGTCATTTTGATCTCTATGGCTTTACCATCAGAAATTGTAACCATAAGTATAACAGTACACTCCTCTCCCTGAGAATGCCTACCTGCTACACCACAGGCAAAGCGGTCCATTTTAAAAATTAGTTAAATAATGCCACTCGTCTACCAAAAGTCCCCACTGGTTTCTCAACTCATTTGGAATAAAAGCAAGGTCTTAAATGGCCTCCCCAGGCAACGTGTGACAAATATCCTGGAACTTCCAGCTGCCGCCCCATTTCCTTATTCCCAGTCATTTTCCCTCTTGCTCATTACAGGCTATGCAGACAAATTTCCTAGAAGTTACACAAACACATTCCAGATTCAACTCTTTGAACTTCGCATCAACCAATTGATGTGTCTCTCTGACATCGATGTTTCTCTCTCTCTGTCTCCCCGCCTCCCTTCCTCTCTCTCTAAAAACGAATGGAAAAATATCCTCAGGTGAGGATTAACGACAACAATAAAAAAAATTATAAAAGAAAAAACCGGAATAAAGGGAAGATGATTCCTGCTCTCTCACAAAATGGGAAATCAGAGACCAGCCTCCATGATGATGAGTAAAATACTTAAAAAGAAAGTGTACATTAGACAATACTGAGGGAGAAGTCGATTTGGGAGTCCATGTCACAGAACAGAAAGAGGTTAACTCATGAGAACAGAGGAAATTTTAAGAGTGAGTAGAACTGAAAATTAAGAACCTTGGAGGCAGAGAAGTGAAGAACAACATGAATGCGCTGTGAAAAGCAGGTTATCATGGGGACACAGCGTCCAAGGTGGATTGGATGTTACGGAGGGAAATCACTATTTCCATCCCGGGCATGAAGGCCCAGAAGCAAGAAAAAAACAATGAATTCAAAGTTCTATCTTTCCGGAGAGGCCTGGAAAGTGGGATTTCATAGCAAGAGAGGTGCTAACACAGGCAGACACTGTGACTGTGGTTAAAAAGGAGGAAGATCTGAGAATCCCAGGAGGAAGAAAACTATGCAAACAAAAACACGAGATGGATAAAATAAGCTTTTTTTATCAGAAAATAAAAAAGGGATATATTTCCCCAAAAACTTCTACAAAGAAAAAGGGTTCTCATACGTGGAGAGGTGGTTTGAGTTTCCTCATTCATGTCACAGCTCTGACGCCGCCTCTGACGAGAATGTGACTTCCCGGCCGCCCGCCTTGCTGGCTCTCCCCCCCTCACCTGGGGAGACTAGACAGTGGCATCCACACTGTACAGTCCACGGTTCTTCCCCTTGTTCCAGCTTGGAGAGCGTGTCTGGTTTGCTGGCTTGATACCCTGCTTGGGAACAATGACAGAGACTTAGACATATTATATTGGGCTGGCGTCTGTCAAGAAGGGAGAATGAGCCCTGGCTGGTTTGTCTCAGTGGATAGAAGGGTCTCAGGTTCAATTCCAGTCAAGGGCATGTCCCTGGGTTGTAAGCTCCATACCTGGTCCAGTCAGGGCATGTGCAGGAGGCAACCAATCGATGTTTCTTTCACATCGATGTTTCTCTCTCCCTGTGTCTTTTCCCCTCCTTGCCTCGCTCTCTAAAAAATATCGTCAGGTTAGGGTTAACAAAAAAGAATAAATAAGGGAGAATGGTCGGTTTCAGGGAATGATCAAGTTTTCCATCTGTAACACAAAGACTTTTCTCTCAGGAGAGGGGACATTATGCCCTCCTGTTTGTGGCAAGAGAAGGATCTGAGATTCCACCATCTCAGAGAACTGGAGTTATTCTGAAGTTAAGCAGCTGAGAAGGAAAAACAGGGCACCCGCGGACACAGGGGAGCTGTCCTCACCCACTGACACCAGGTGGCGGTAGTTCTCCATCATCACGTCCCAGTACAGGTCCTTCTGCTCCGGGGCCCAGGAGCTGCCACTCCTCCCAGGTGAAGTCCATGGCCACATCGTGAAATGTCAGGGGTTCCTGTAACAAGTCCACGCTGTTTAATGGGGTGATGTACTTTAAAATCTAAAGCAGGGGTGGAGACTGGCCGGCCCTCCAGCCATAGAAGGCTCAAGAAATCATTTAGTTTGGCCTTGCAAGGCATTAGGGGTGAGTTAAGTTAATGTGTGACCAAATATAGCAGGCTAATTTTTAAGTTCACAATTTTGTATGGCCCCCGAATGATGTTATAAATATCCAAAGGCCCTCAGCAAAAAAAAAAAAAAAAAAAAAAAAGTTCCCCACCCCTGACTTAGATGACATGGATGGAATGATAGTTTTCTTGCTATTTTCACTCTATAAGCTGAACTTATTCAGCTTGTGAGGTTTTATTTTACATACAGTTGGATAATCACATGCCTAGTAAAATACAGGGTGGGAAAAGTTAGGTTAACAGTTGTTCACATGAAAAATAATACAATAATTAATGAATAAAAATATAAGAATAGCCCTAACCATTTTGGCTCAGTGGATAGAGCGTCAGCCTGCGGACTCAAGGGTCCCAGGTTCGATTCTGGCCAAGGGCACATGCTCGATCCCCAGTAGGGGGGGTGTGCAGGAGGCAGCCGATCAATGATTTTCTCTCATCATTGATGTTTCTCTCTCTCTCTCCCTCTCCCTTCCTTTCTAAAATCAATAAAATATATTAAAAATATATATAAGAATAAACTGTTTTCTGCACTCACAACTATAAACCTAACTTTGCCCCATCCTGTCTTTTGTAATTGTGCATTCAGACATTCGTGCATTCAACCAATCACAAGTTTCTATAATGTGATAAAATATTCTTGTGAACCTAGAAACACCACATTCACATATTTAAAAATTTTTTTAAATTGGTTTTTAGACCAAGAGAGAGAGAAACATCGATGTGAGGCCGATACATAGATCCACTGGCTCCTGCATCCCCTGGATCCTTCTGAGGATCCAGATTGAAACCTGGGCATGCGCCCTGACTGTGAATCGAACTGGCAACCTTTCTGTGCACAGGATGCCGCCCAACCAAGCCATACCGGCCAGGGCCACATTCACATCTTTGAGAGACAAAAGATATACATATATATATGTATTACTTTTCAGATTAACAGAGGTGGTTTTTATAGGCCTCTACAAACTCTTCAATGAAGAAAGGGAAGGATAAAACAAACGCAATCCCCTGAGCCTGGAGCATTTCCTTCTGTTCTCTGAAAAGAGCTGGCGAGGGCGAGGCCCTGCCTCGGTGTGTTGGTCTGCTCTGCATTTCTGTACAGAAATCCGCCTGCAGTCAGGGGCGTCACGGAAATGCTGATACCAACCCCGCAGTGTCCCCCTGCTTCATGAGGTTCTACTGCTCATGGGGAGTCAGGCCTGTGGACGGAGGAGAGAACCCCACGGGTGGGGCATTTCCTCTGGGCCCCGACGCTACACTGCTCTGAGCACTCACCTCACACAAGGCCACAGGATCGCTAGTGTCCCTTTATTTATTTATTTATCCTCGCCTGTGGATATTTTCCCATTGATTTTTAGGGAGCGTGGAAGAGAGGGAAAGACAGAGAGAAACATCGATGTGAGAGAAACACATCATTTGTTGCCTCCTGCACGAGCCCTGACCAGGGCCCGGGCCAGGGAGGAGCCTGCAACCGAGGTACATGCCCTTGACCTGAATCAATCCTGAAGGTTAAGTGGGGCGAGTGTCAAGGAGACCTGGGGAGTGACATCCATGCCGCCCCAGGCCTCAGGAAAATCACTAACACAGCAGAGCCTGGGGAAGCAGAGGGTCTGGGCACTGTTTCCCTTGAAAGCAACAAATGCTAAGAAAAAACTTTAATAATCTTAATTAAACAAACGGAAAGATGGACTGTGAAGATGACTCAGAAAACCAAACAGTTTAAAGATGCCATGTCTCCCAAATGTATATAAAGACCCATTGAAATCCCAATCAAAATCCCTGACAGCTATATACACCTTTGAAAACAGATGAGTCCTAACGCTAGCTGGTTTGGCTCAGTGCATAGAGCACTGGCCTGTGGACTGAAGGGTCCCGGGTTCAATTCCGGTCAAGGGCATATGCCCAGGTTATGGGCTCCATCCCCAGTATGGAACGTGCAGGAGGCAGCCCATCAGTGATTCTCCCTCATCATTGATGTTTCTCTCTCTCTCTAACTCTCCCTTCCTCTCTGAAATCAATAAAAACATATTTTTAAAAAACAGGTGAAAGAGTTGCTCTATCAGTTATGAGGGTTTCAAGTCACTTTAATTACGACGGCACCATGTTAGCACAATAGACAAGTCAGCCAAAGAACAGAATGAATTGCCTGTGAACAGACTCACGTACAGATAGAGACGTGATGACACAGGAAGCTCTATAGAGAGGAGGGTAAGGATATCTTTTTTAAAAACGGCTCGGGGACAATCAGATATCCACGCTGGAAGTGGGGAGAGATTGATCCCCACTTTGGAACACACACAAAAATCACTTTGTAGGCCCTGACTGGTTTGGCTCAGTGGATAGAGCTTTGGCCTGTGGACTGAAGGCCCCAGGTTCGATTCCGGTCAAGGGCATGTACCATGGTTGCAGGCACGTCCCCAGTAGGGTGTGCAGGAAGCAGCTGATGAATGTTTCTCTCCCATCGATGTTTCTAGCTCTCTATCCCTCTCCCTTCCTCTCTGTAATAAATCAATAACAAATATTTTAAAAAATCACTTTGTAGACAACTCTCAATCTCAAGGCGAGAGGCACATCATAGGCCTTTACCAGTAAGATACAGGAAAATTTTTCAATGTGTTACGCTATGGAAGGATTTCAAACAGGCCATGTACAGCGTGCTATAGAGCTAATTATAGTCGCTGGAATGTAAAAGGTACAACCCCTTTGGAAAACATTTTAGCATCAACTATTTAGACTGAAGTTACACACACCCTGGGACATAGCATTCACTCTGAGGTAAACATCTAAGGTATTCATTTCCTCCCACCCCACCCCCCAGAACAAAGTAAGGGTACCTTGGAACCAGAAGCCATGTACAAGGATTTTCAAGGCAGCACTATTCCTAACAATCCAGACTGCAAATGACAGGACTCTAATGAACAGTAAGAAAAGCTGGCATACACTCAGACGACAGCAGGCCATGGGGGTAATACAACCTTGGCCCAGCTTTGTAAGCTAAGAATGCTTTCAATGTTTTTAGGTTTTATTTTATATGTTTTTGATATTATTAGGAGAGTTTATGTAGGAAATCACACTTATAAACAGTGAGCCAGCTGAGCTGCGTGGGCTCAGAAAACAAGTTATAGAGGCCAAAGAAGGGTCAGTGGTTGAGCGTTGACCTATGAACCAGAAGGTCATGGTTAGATTCCCAGTCAGGGCATGTGCCTGGGTTGCAGGCTGGATCCCAAGTGTGGGGTATACGGGAGGGAGCTAATCAATGGTTCTCTTCCATTATTAATGTTTGAAAGTCTCTCTCCATCTCCCTTCCTCTCTGTAATCAAGAAAAAGTATATTTTTTAAAAATGCATAATGTAAGATTGATTGATACAGTTAAAAATGGGTAAACTGCCCTAACCGGTTTGGCTCAGTGGATAGAGTGTCGGCCTGCGGACTGAAGGGTCCCAGGTTCGATTCCGGTCAAGGGCATGTGCCTTGGTTGCGGGCACATCCTCAGTAGGGGGTGTGCAGGAAGAAGCTGATCGATGTCTCATTGATGTTTCTAACTCTCTATCCCTCTCCCTTCTTCTCTGTAAAAAATCAATAAAATATATATTTTTAAAAATGGGTAAACTAAATAAACTATAAAGATCAGGAATGATTAATTACATGATAAAACTATAAAGAAAAGCTTAAAGTGCTTGGTAGATGGTAATTACCTGTGGGTGAGAGTATGTAATACAATTAGGGGGGGGGGCTCATAAAACACCGCTAGGGTGTTGGCGTGTTGCTTCTTACATATGAGAGCAGTACACATACACGTATATGTAAATACTGCTTTTAAACTTCTTAAGTTGCAGATTTTTTTTAAGTTAACAATTCAATGGAAGAGCTCAACAAAACCAAAATCTTGTCCTTAAAAGAACAAACAATCTAGACTACCAATGACACAGTTTAATGAACAGTAAGAAAAACTGCCATACAGCAGTTTGTAGTGAGAAGGGTGGAAAGAAAACTGGCGCTAACAAAGAATATAAACAATTTATGGGAGACATAAAGCACATTAAAGAAGCTTTTGAGTCTTAAAGAAGAATATAAACACACTGATGTCATTAAATCTGAAATCCTGGATGAATCACAATTTCATGATCCTACCCTCCTAGAAAGTGTTAACTCCAGATACTGTGGCAGGTGAGTTTTCTGGGTAAGCAACAGGACTCCGTTATTCACTACAACCCCAATTTCCTGTTTTGTATTGGAGAGTTGAACCAATGGATTAGGATAAAATAAATTGTAAACATTAGAAAGGACAGAAAATTAATCTTCAGACCATATTTCATCACCACGGAAAAAGATATTCAAGGTATTTATTTAAAAGAGAAAATGGCCCTAGCTGGTTTGGCTCTGTGGCTAGAGTGTCCACCTGTGGACTGAAGGGTCCTGGGTTCGATTCTGGTCAAGGGCACATGCCCGGGGTTGCATGCTCGATCGCCAGTGGGGGTGTGTGCAGGAGGCAGCCAATCAATGAATCTCTCTTAATGTTTCTATCTCTCTTCCTCTCCCTTCCTCTCTGAAATAAAAAAAAAATAAATAAATAAATAAAAATAAATCTATACTAATAAAAGAGTAATATGCTAATTAGACCTCTGGACATCCTTCTGGACAAAGCCATGGTGGCGGGGCAAGGCAGAGGTGGATAGGCACAATCAGGCGGACAAGGGAGGGCATTTGAGTTCGAGCAGGCCAGCGGGGGGCGGGTGGGCAGTTGGGGGCGATCAAGCCAGCAGGGGCCCCGGGCAATTAGGGGTGATCAGGCTGGAAGAGGGGAGGCAGTTGGGGTTGATCAGGCCGGCAGGCAGAGTGGTTAGGGGCAAGCAGGCAGGCAGGTGAGCAGTTAGGAGCCAGTGGTCCCGGATTTCCAGAGGGATGTCCTCCTGCTGGCAGTCAGACATCCCCCCAGGGGTCCCAGATTAGAAAGGGTGCAGGCCTGGCTGAGGGACAGCCCCCTTCCCCCCTGCATGAATTTCGTGCACCGAGCCACTAGTAAATAAATAAATAAAAGAGAAAACGGCCGAAACTGGTTTGGCTCAGTGGATAGAGCGTCGGTCTGCGGACTGAAAGGTCCCAGGTTCGATTCCGGTCAAGGGCATGTACATTGGTTGCGGGCACATCCCCGGTGGGGGGTGTGCAGGAGGCAGCTGGTCGATGTATCTCTCTCATGGATGTTTCTAGCTCTCTATCCCTCTCCCTTTCTCTCTGTGAAAAATCAATAAAATATATTAAAAAAAAAAAAAAAGAGAAAACGTCCCCCAGAAACCACCAGGCACACTTGCACTTACACTGCCTAGAACTACGCGCACCCCGTACCCCAGTTCATTTCACAGTCACTCAGGCACTAGCGCCGGGAGCTGGAGCCACCGCGGGGCTGAGCCAGACCGAGACTCGCTAAGCCGCCGGGATGCGGGTCACCGTGCCGGCGGGACGGGCGTTAACACAATGGAAGTTCTGTTCCCACAGGGGAAGGTGTGGGTGTGCGTCCGGCAGATGAGCACCAGGAGGAAGCCGGGCTGGGGAACAGCGGGCACAGGGACGGGCAGGTATCCCGGCTCCAGGGCCGCGGGTCCGGGTGTCCGGGTCCCGGTTCTGAGGGCCGCGGGTCCGGGTGTCCGGGACCCGGTTCTGAGGGCCGCGGGTCCGGGTGTCCGGGACCCGGCTCTGAGGGCCGCGGGTCCGGGTGTCCGGGACCCGGCTCTGAGGGCCGCGGGTCCGGGTGTCCGGGTGTCCGGGACCCGGCTCTGAGGGCCGCGGGTCCGGGTGTCCGGGACCCGGCTCTGAGGGCCGCGGGTCCGGGTGTCCGGGTGTCCGGGACCCGGCTCTGAGGGCCGCGGGTCCGGGTGTCCGGGTCCCGGTTCTGAGGGCCGCGGGTCCGGGTGTCCGGGACCCGGTTCTGAGGGCCGCGGGTCCGGGTGTCCGGGTCCCGGTTCTGAGGGCCGCGGGTCCGGGTGTCCGGGACCCGGCTCTGAGGGCCGCGGGTCCGGGTGTCCGGGACCCGGCTCTGAGGGCCGCGGGTCCGGGTGTCCGGGACCCGGCTCTGCGCTTGGAGCTCGAAAGCGGCCCCAAAGGACGAGGGACCCGCGGGCGGGGCTGGGTCAGTGTCTCCGCGGCGGTGAGCCAGCCGCTGGGTAAGGAGCCCAAAGCAGGGCCTTCCTCACCACGGGCCTGGGCTCCGCCGCCTTCCCCGAGTTTACATCTAAGCTACCCCCCCCCCCAACATGAGGGCACATCGGCACCCGAACACACGTACAGGAATGTTCTCAGCAGCTTGTCCGTCTCCAGCCCAACGGCAAACGGCACCCGCTCACTCACGGCGGGGCCCGGCCTCACCCTCCAGCCGGGATGCCGCCCCTCCCACCGGCCCAGGTCGGAACCTCAGCCCCACACCAGCCCGGGGTCCCGGGCGACCAAACCTCCCGCCTCGCCAGACCTGACCACACGCCCGTTATTTTTCCGAATCCTGGACCCGACGCCCGCACGCGACGGCATCCACTTCACTGAGCCCCCGGGAAACCCGAACCGGAGCCCGACTCCGCGCCGCCCGCGTCCCTCACAGAGACCCGCAAAGGCCCCGACGGTCGGGACCCGGTCGTTGATCTCTACCGACCCCGAGTCGCCGCTGACCCCAAAGGTACCCCAACCGCAGGCAGGAGCGTCACACCCGCTCCCTCCCAAACACCTCGGCGCTCCTCCCACGGGTCCAGCCGCACCCCTTCCACCCTGTGACGTCACGTGCTCGGTGAGAGACAAACCTCACAGGAGACGAGACTTTCTCTATAAACTTCAAAGGGCAAGAGCGCACCGACCTGCTTTCTCCAGCCCACCGGGTGTCTAAACAGTACACTCCCGCCATCGGATTCGGCTGCTGCAAACGGCGCCCATTTATGTCGTCAGCCCGTGGCGGCGGCGGCGGCGGCGGCGGGCGAGGACCTGAGGCCTTTGAAGAAACGCGAGCGACTTCCGCATTCCCCTCCCCGGCAACCGAGGCACGTGCCCTTGACCGGAATCGAACCTGCGACCTTTCAGTCCGCAGGCCGGCGCTCTATCCACTGAGCCAAACCGGTTTGGGCTGTGGTGGGCGATTTCTTGCAGGAAGTGATTTTTAAGAACCCAAACATTTCAAGATTATGTGAATACATAACTTTTAAATCTATGTGTTTTTTACTTATTTCAGAGAGGAAGGGAGAGGGAGAGATGGAAACATCCATCATGACAGAGAATCATTGCTCGGCTGCCTCCTGCATGCCCCGCACCGGGGATGGAGCCAGCAACCCACCGATCCTGGGGGACCCTTCAGTCAGCAGGCCTACGCCCTATACACTGAGCCAAACCGGCCAAGGCTTAAACATAACTTTTATGTTACTCTAGTTACCATCTGTCTAGTATCCAGTATGCTACGATAGCCACTTAATATTAATTACATATAGGCATACATAAAAAAATTATAATATGGAAATATGAGAAATTAAAGATCAGATCTAACCTGTTTCATCCCCTATAATAAAAGGCTAATATGGCCCTCGCTGGTTTGGCTCAGTGGATAGAGCATCAGCCTGTGGACTGAAGGGTCCCGGGCTCGATTCCAGTCAAGGGCACATGCCTGGGTTTCGGGCTTGATCCCCAAGTGGCGGGGGGGGGGGCGTGCAGGAAGCAGCCGATCAATGGTTCTCATCATTGATGTTTCTCTCTCTCTCCCTCTCTCCCTTCCTCTGTGAAACCAATAAAAATATTTTTTTAAAAAAAGGCTAATATGTACATTGTCCTCTCACGTGGGAGCTCGACTGCTCGCTATAATGTGCGCTGACCACCAGGGGGTGGCACAGACCTAAGGAAGGCCCTGGCCAACAGCTGGCAGCTGGAGAAGGGAGCCTCTAGGACAGTGGTGGGTAAACCCCGGCTCCTGAGCCACCTTGGGCTCTTTGGCCCCCTGTGTGTGGCTCTTCCACAAAATACCACGTGCAGGTGCGCACGTACAGTGCGATTGAAACTTCGTGGCCCATGCGCAGAAGTCGGTTTTGGGCCTGGGCGAGTCTATTTTGAAGAAGGGGTTCTAATGCCGAGCCACACTCAAGGGGCCAAAGAGCCGAGGTTTGCCGACCACTGCACTAGGGAACCTACCTGTGAACGGGACCTCTAGTTATATTATAATTGACACAGATTAGACCTATTTTTAATAAACTTTTTTATTTTGGCAAATTTTATACTTATATAAAATTCACAAGGTACTTCTGCAACGAGTTCCCATATAACTTCATTTGTCTTCCCATCATGTGAACATTTAATATAACCATGCTACATTTGTTGAATTGAGAAATTAGCTGGTATAATACACAACCAAATTATAGATTCTACTTGGGTTTCACAAGTTTTTCCACTTCAATACTTTATCCCAGGATTCCACCCCAAATACAATATTGCATTTAGACATCATTTCCTTAGTTACCTCTGTTCTGTGACCATTTCTCAGTCTTTTTCTCATTTGTGACTTCATTATTTAGAGGATTACTAACCAGGTATTTTATATATTCATCCATTCTTTGGGTTGGTCTAAGGTTCCCTCACTAAACAGAGGGTATGCATTTTGGAATTGAAGTCTCTTTCTCATCATACCATATTGAGGGGTAGGAAATATGAAAATGACTTAACATGGATCTCCTGGTAAAGGTAATATTTGTCAGGTTGGAAATAGGAAAACAATTCTGACTAAAAAGAACCATCATACAGGGCTGCTATCAATGTATTTCAACACTTATATGTTGTATTGGTATTGATAATATTTGTGAAAGGATGAACATATATGTAAGTGGAGCAGAATAGAGATCCAACAAAGAAAAACTAACATACATCGAACATACTCAACTGTTTGACAAAGGTGCAAAGGCTATTCAATGGAGGAAGGATACACTTTCCAACAAATGATGCTGGGACACTTAGAGGTCCATAGGCATGAGTAGGTAAATAAATACTTGGAGTCTGAACAGATTCATCAAGCGAGTTTTATCTCATTAAAGACTGGTACCAAGAACATAGAATTCTTTAAAGTCAGCAATTTTTTAAATGAGCGAAGACCTTGAACAGACATTCTTTTAAAAATAAGCAGATGGGCCATAACTGGTTTGGCTCAGTGGATAGAGCATAGGCCTGCGGACTCAAGAGTCCCAGGTTCGATTCCTGTCAAGGGCATGTACCTTGGTGGGCACATCCCCATTAGGGGGTATGCAGGAGGCAGCTGATTGCTGTTTCTCTCTCTCGATGTTTCTCTCTGTCCATCTCCCTTCCTCTCTGTAAAAAATCAATTAAAAATATATATTTAAAAAAAAAAAAGCAGATGGGACTCGGCCAGCGTGGTTCAATCATTGAGCATTGACCTAGGAACCTGGAGGTCACAATTCAATTCCTGGTCAGGGCACATGCCGCGTTTGTGGGCTGGGTTCCCAGTGTGGGTTGTACATGAGGCAGCATATCAATGATTCTGTCATCATTGATGTTTCTCTCCTTCTCTGAAAATCAATAAAAATATATATTTTTAAAAGCAGAGGGGAGCCCGGCCGGTGTAGCTCAGTGGTTGAGCATCCACCTATGAACCAGGAAGTCACGGTTTGATTCCCAGTCAGGGTACATGCCTGGGTTTCAGGCTCAATCCCAAATAGGGGGCTTATAGGAGGCAGCTGATCAATGATTCCCATCACTGATGTTTCTGTATCTCTATCTCCCTTCCTCGCTAAGATCAATAAAAATATGTATTTTTTAAAAGCAGATGGGAATTAAGCATAAGAAAAGATGGCAAACATAATTTGTTGTTAGGAAATTACAGTTTAGCACTGCAATGTGATATAAGTACCCAGATATTCGAATGGCTAAAATTAAAAAACAAAAACTATGAAATGCTGGTGATACGGTAAAGAAACAGGGACTTTTATTTGTCAGAGACAATGCAAAAAAGTACAGCCATGTTAGAAGATAGACAGACTTTGGAATGTATGTTCATATAAGATTTAAATTTTTAGAAAGGCAGGTTAATTTTTTTTTAATGAAATGGACTGTCTAATGAGAAGAACTTTAAGAAATTGTTGTGTTTACTTGTGTCCAATAAACATGAAAGCAAACATCCAAGAGTAAACTTTGTGGTAAGATTTTTTAAAAATGCTCTTTACTCATAGACATAACACTTGATCAAGGTGAACTACTCTGATTTGTGAAAACATTGAGAAGAGTAGATGTAGGAGACAAAAAAATACATTTTTGAGAGAGAGAGAGAAAGAGGAAGGGAGACTTCAGTTTGTTCCATTTATTGGTTGATTTTGGTATGTGCCCTGACCAGGGATTGAACCTTCAACCTTGGCATATTGGGACAATACTCTATTTGAGATACCCAGCCAGGACAAGACAAAAAAAATTTTTTTATAGTTTACTTGATCCAAACTGACAATGTATGCCATGCAGCAAGATCCTAAATGGTCTAGGAGACATTTTAATAGGAACCTTGATCAGGGACTTGGACTTGAACAACTGCAGATGTTTCCAACATCCAAACTTTGAGCTTCAAAACACCCAGAGGCCTGGGACTATGGGTCTCAGAACTTCCAGACTCCTTTGTTCTCAAACCCGGAGACACTCTGTACTCCCCAAACAGCAACCTCACATTCAATCGGAAATTCTCCACAGACACTGTTGTCCAATGATATTCCTCCCTGCTTAGGTTAATGTGCATTTAGATTAAATAGCTAACCCAGATGACAAGAATGGCTCGTTGGTTCACACTTTCCAGTTTTCCTTCCCCAAGCCTAGCAGGGTTGACATGGAGACCTTAAATCCTGAGTATCAGACCTTCAGTTGTCAATATCTTCAGACTAAGGTTGAACCAAAAAACCCCACACTGATGCTCAGATTCTTCAGTGACTGAATTAAAACTCCCAAACACCAACATTCACACGCATTCCTGCTCCACTACCTCACAGGCCCCTCACTCAGGATTCACACAGAATCAGGCTCACCAGACCTTAAGCCTCTGGAGACTCCACCCGCAGCTGCCAAAGGCTGAACCCAGGCACCACACTATTTCCAATTTGGTGCTCTCTCCCCAAGTACTTCTTTGGCTGTTGCTAGGGACACCAAAGGGCCAGGAGACATGGGTGTCCAGGGCTCGGGGTCATTTCTGGAAGTCTGAGTTCTGACCTCCCACAGGTTCTAGGTCCTCATCCATCAAAATCTGAAGTTTCTGATGGGAGTGGCCATAATCTGGTATGCCTCTGCCCGGTGGGAGGAAAGAGAGATGTCTTATGACCACGCCAGTGCCTTCCTCTCTGCAAGACATGGTCTCAAGTGCAGAGCTACTACTTAAGTTTTTAGAGGCTGGAACCTATCGAAGGCCAACTAGGCATGGGATGCACTGTATTCATCAGTTTCAAAAGAACACAAAGTTTATGTGGGCCGCACAAAAAAACAAAAGCTTCAATTTTCATAGAAATGTATGTTTATTTCCATAGAGACATGCTGAATACAAAGGGCTGAAATAAATGAGTAATTATTAACATAAAATAATAGAACATTTTAATAAAAATTAGTATTTTTTCTTGAACATTAACTTACCAGACAATGAATAACTGCACAAATTAATAAGTGTAACGCAAATAAACCTATTTTTCTTGTTCTCCAAAACCAAAATATTTCCTATTGTGCACACCAAACAAGTCAGTCCAAGACTAATGAGGTGGCCATCGGCTGCTAAAATATTCACTGCTAGTGTTAGTGGAGAGAAATGGTGCACCTGAGCATAATGCGCATAAGGGAAGTGAATGCAACACGATTATAGTAATCAGTCATTAGCGAACGTTGTAGTTTATTAACAATTATACATAACAGGATATTGTAAAAATTAATTTACGAAATTTTTATTAAAATGTTTCTTACATACCGTTATATTGGCTGGACTGCAAAAATATTTGTTATGGGCCACATGTGGCCTGCAGGCCGCGAATTTGACATGCTTGTCCTAGAGAGCTTGGGGCTGGATCTTAGGTTGAATTCACTTGAAGTTTCTTGGAAAAACCTGCAGTTCCATCTTGTGCCTCTCCTGTTCTCTCACTACTGCTACCATCACAACACGCCTGGCCACCAGGAGAGTGTGTGCATTAAAGCGGGGAGTTCCCTGAACCAGGAATTCTCCACACCAACTGATATCCAACATATTAGCTCAATTCGGTTGCCACAGGTTAAGGGCTCAGTACCACAAACTGCTCCCTCGCCATTTCACATGCATGCTAATCACATGTAGTAGCTCTCCAGGTTATCTTCAACTTCTGACTTGGCTTCAAATGAAGGTTCCCACAAACTCTCAGGGAAAAATGTACTTACATTTACAACTTTACTAAAGAATATCTTTAAGCCCTGGCCGTTTTGGCTCAGTGGATAGAGTGTTGGCCTGTGGACTGAAAGGTCCCGGGTTTGATTCATGGTCAGGGCACATGCCTGGGTTTCGGGCTTGATCCCCAGTGTGGGGCGTGCAGAAGGCAGCCGATCAGTGACTCTCATCATTGATGTTTCTCTCTCTCCCTCTCTGAAATCAATAGAGAACATATTTAATAATAATAAAAAAAGAGTATCTTTAAGTTACAGATGAACAACCAGATGAAGAGATATACAGTGTGAGGTCTGAAAGGGTCTGAAGCACAGGAGCTCTGTCCCATGAAGTTAGGGTGCATCACACTCTTCATACTTGGATGTCTTCATACACCTGGAAGTTTTCCAAACCCGTTCCTT
This sequence comes from Ia io, assembly GCA_025583905.1. Classification (NCBI taxonomy): domain Eukaryota; kingdom Metazoa; phylum Chordata; class Mammalia; order Chiroptera; family Vespertilionidae; genus Ia; species Ia io. The sequence continues at coordinate 46,134,584 of JAJQQW010000021.1, read as the reverse complement.
AAGAAAGTCATGGAGGCTTTCTTAAATAGGTATGATTGATCATTAAGTCCATTTCCAGATGCTCACCCCTCTCTGGATGTATGGGGTGGAGATGAAATTGCCAACCAGAGTAGCCTCAATAAAACAAAAGATGCTCCTAGTCTGTTATCACTTGTGAATTACAAGGGTTTCAGGAGCTCCATGCTAGGAACACATATGTATGTACGTATGTATTTTCTATATCAGACAAGGTGAAATAGCCAATCTCAAAAGGGTACTGCTAAATGTCTCCATTTTTCTAATCTATATATATAAAAGGCTACATATATAATCTATATATATAAAATATCTATATATATAAAATATGCAATGTCCCCTCGGGAGTTCAACTGGGAGACTGGGAGTTCGATCGCTTGCTACTATGTGCAGTGACGACCAGGGGGTGGCGCAGAATGAAGACCCCAGCTGGTAGCCCTGATCACTGGCCAGGCTTAAGGACCCTACCGATTGGCCCTGATCACTGGCCAGGCTTAAGGACCCTACCCGTGCACGAATTTCATGCACTGGGCCTCTAGTATGTGATAAAGTTTCTCAAATCTATATATACCCCTAGCCAGTTTGGCTCATTGGATAGAGAATCAGCCCCCAGATTTAAGGGTCCTGGGTTCAATTCCAGTCAAGGGTATGTATCCTGGTTCCAGGCTGGATCCCTGGCCCTGGTTGGAGCCCATGCATGTCTCCCTCACATTGATGTTTCTCTCTTTCTGTCTCTCCCTCTGCCTTCCACTCCCTAAAAATCAATGGGAAAATGTCCTTGGGTAAGGATTAACAACAGAAAATAATAACTTCTAACAAAACAAAAAAACTATATATAAAACAAACAGAAATGAGTACAGGTTTAAAGTGGAGATACAAATAAATCCTGTAGTTAACAGCACTGTAACATTTTTACTTTACTTGATAATGAACTGTGACTATGGGAATAGATAGGTACATGAAGGGAGTTTAGACAATCTCTAGAAAATTGCAGTTTTTCAAATGGGACTACATTAAAATAAAAAGCTTCTGCACAGCAAAAGAAAACATCAACAAAACAAAAAGGGAGCCCACTGTATGGGAAAAAATATTTAGCAATGATACATCTGATAAAGGGTTAATATCCAAAATATATAAGCAACTCATACAACTTAACAAAAGAAAGACAAACAATCCTATTTAAAAATGGACAAAGGGCCGAAACCGGTTTGGCTCAGTGGATAGAGCGTCGGCCTGCGGACTCAAGGGTCCCGGGTTCGATTCCGGTCAAGGGCATGTACCTTGGTTGCGGGCACATCCCCAGTAGGGGGTGTGCAGGAGGCAGCTGATCGATGTTTCTCTCTCATCGATGTTTCTGACTCTCTATCCCTCTCTCTTCCTCTCTGTAAAAAATCAATAAAATATATTAAAAAAAAAAAAAAAAAAAAAAAAAAAAATAAATAAAAATGGACAAAGGACCTAAATAGATACTTCTCCAAAGTGGACATATAGATGGCCAGAGACATATGAAAAAATGCTCAAAGTCATTGATCATCAGAGAGATGCAAATTAAAATGACAATGAAGTATCACCTCATACCTGCCAGAATGGCTACCATCAACAAATCACAAGTGCTGGCGAGAATGTGGAGAAAAGGGAACCCTAGTACACTGCTGGTGGGAATTTGAACTGGTATAGACATATGGAAAACAGTTTGAAGTTTTTTAAAAAAAATTAAGTATGGAACTGCCATTTGATCCAGTGATTGACATCTAGGAATATATCCCAAGAAACCCGAAACACCAATCAGAAAGAATGTATGTACCCCTAAGTTCATACCAGCACAATTTATAATAGCTAAGATATAGAAACAGCCCAAATGCCCATCAGAGGATGAGTGGATAAAAAATTTCCATGGTACATTTACACCATGGAATAGTATGCAGCAATAAAAAAGAATAATCTCTTACCCTTTGAGACAGCATGAAGGGACCTGGAGAGCATCATGCTAAGTGAAATAAGCTAGTCAGAGAAAGACAAGTATCACATGATCTCACTCATATGTGGAATCTAAGTAACAAAATAAACTGATGAACAGAGGATCCAGAGACATGAAAACAGAGAACAGAGTGCAGAATCTCAGAGGGAAGGTGGGGGAGGGTGAGTGAGTGGGAGGCAATCAAAGACCTTGTATTTATATATGCATAAACCAAGGACACAGACGACTAGGTGGTGAAAGCCTGGGACGGGGGGTGAGGGCGAGCTGGAGGGGATTAATGGAGGGAAAAAGGGGACAGATGTATGATTCCATTTATATGAAATTCTAAAACATAAAATACTATGGTTTTAGAAACAAACAAAAAAAGAAAATTGCAGTTTTCGTGATTCTAAATTTAATTCAAAATTAAAAGTTATTAATAACATGTTTATATTAACTTTATAAGTTTCTTGATATTACTTATATACTTAGTCAAATGCATTAAAATGGTATCCTTAAAAAGGAATATCAGTTTCATTTTTAAGTACTTCATGTATTTTGAAATAACCAATAGAACTAAAGAAATGCACAATTTAACTACATAATTAAACAGGCATAGACCACTCCTCTGTTGTATACATTAAAATTTTATTCATGATGAGGATAATTGTAACTGTTTAAAAATTATAAAGTCAATGGCAAGGCAACTAAAATTATGGCTGAATGGCCCAGGCTGCATGGCTCAGTGGTTGATTGTTGACCTATGGATCAGGAGCTCCTGGTAATGTGGGCTCAACTCCTAGTAGGGGGTGTGTGGGGAGCACCTGATCAATGCTTCTCTCTCATCACTGATGTTTCTATCTCTCTCTTCCTCTCTGATATATATATATATATATATATTTAGAAATTATAGCTGAAGGTATCCTGTCCCCAACTGATTGTGAGGTTTAGACTTGTGACAGAATGCTTTTTCACTCAGGAATTCTTTTCTTCATTAAGTTACTGGAAGTTTTGCTAAAGTCTACCAAATTGAATGTGTTCATGAGTTATTTCTGCATGAATTTCTGGCAAATGATAAGGCAACATGAGTTACTGCAAACCATGCCATATCCCTGCCAGAGAAAATTATTTGTCTAGTGTAAAATGACATCTATTGAGGTCTTACTTTTGAGCAGATGCTTTTCCATAATTAGAAATATTCATTCCTGATTTCTGATGATCACATATCGTAAGTTCTACTTCCCACTAAAGCATTTCCTATTCTGTCACATTCATAGGATTTATATCAGGATAAATTTTTAGACATAAATGTCCTAAAATATTTTCTGAAGGCTGATTGTATCCAAGATGTTTTGTAATTTTTTTCATATAAAATCTGGTAAATGACAGAGATAGTACCAGATTCTTTGCAGTAAGTTACTAATTTTTCCCCTATCTTTCCTGTTGTATTAAGTTATTCTTTACTGCATACAGGCTTACCCCAAAGCTGTGAAATCTCTTACGTTTAACAATTGACAAGTGGTCAGAAGCTTTTCCACAATTGATGCACTCTTAGGGCCTCCCTCCTGTATGTTTTCTTTGACAAACATAGTCCTGAGTTTGTAGTGAAGGCTTTCCCACATTCAATGCATTCATAGGGTTTCTCTTCCATGTGAATTATCTCATGGGTAATAAGATCATTTTGCTGAATGCAAATTTTCCACATTCAGTACATGCAAAGGAAGTCCTTCCTGAGTAAAATCTCTGATGTTGCATGATACATGTCTTCTTCCTAAAGCCTTAACCACTTTTATTACATTTGTATGGCTTCTCTACAGTATGAGTTCGCTGAAGAATACCCACAGTATTCTCTTTCCACATTCATTGCATATATATAGTTTCTCTCCATATGAATTCACAGATGTGCAATGAGCATATTTTCCCCAACTAAGCCTTTGACATATTTCTTGCATACAGAAACTTTATCTCCCATCTGAGTGTGCTGATGTACATTGACATGAGTCTTCAGGGAAAAGCTTTTCCCCAGTTTGTTGTATGTACACAGTTTCTCCTAAGTATAACTTTGCTAATGTAAAGTAAGATCAGTTTCCATGATGAAGCCTTTTCCACTACATTCCTGGGGCTTGTCTCTTGTATGTTTTAGGTGATGTCTGATGAGATTACGTTTTGCTGTGAAATCTTTCCCACATTCACTACATATATAAGGTTTCTGTCCTGTATGAGTCCATTGATGTACAAGCAGTTGCCTTTTCTGTGGGAAGCCTTTCCCACATTCACTGCATACATAGGGTTTCTCTCCTGTGTGTATTCGCTGATGTACAATCAGTCGACTCTTCACGATGAAGCCCTTTCCACATTCACTACACATATATGGTTTTTCTGAAGTATGACTTTGCTGATGGATAGTGAGGTCACGCTTCATGGTGAAGCATTTTCCACACACACTACATACATAGGGCTTCTCTCCAGTATGAGTTCGCAGATGTCCTATAAGGCAGTGCTTCGTTGAGAAGCCTTTCCCACATTCACTACATAAAAAGGGTTTCTCTCCTGTATGAGTTCGCTGATGTACAATCAGCTGCATTTTCACCGAGAAGCCTTTTCCACATTCACTGCACACATAGGGTTTCTCTCCTGTGTGTGTTCTCTGATGTATAATGAGACCACGCTTCACAATAAAGCCCTTTCCACATTCATTGCACATATATGGTTTATCTGAAGTATGATTTCGCTGATGTACGGTGAGATCACGCTTCATGGTGAAGCCTTTACCACACACACTACATACATAGGGCTTCTGTCCAGTATGAGTTCGCTGATGTCCTATAAGGTACTGCTTCAATGAGAATCCTTTCCCACATTCACTGCATGTAAAAGGTTTCTCTCCTGTGTGAGTTCGGTGATGCTCAATAAGATGACTCTTCTTGACAAAGCCTTTTCCACATTCACTGCATGTATAAGGTTTCTCTCCCGTATGAATTCTCTCATGTACAGTGAGACTAAACTTTGTAGAGAAGGTCTTCCCACATAGATTGCATCTATGGGGTTTCTCTCCAGTATGAATTCGATGATGTACAATAAGACGTCTCTTCTCGATAAAGCCTTTTCCACATACACTACATTTATAAGGTTTTTCTCCTGTATGGGTCTTTTTATGTTTATTCAGATTAGATTTTATACGGAAGGTCTTCCCACATAGATGGCATTCATGGGGTTTCTCTCCTGTATGAGTTCGATGATGGGCAATAAGATGATTTCTCTCAACAAAGGCTTTTCCACATTCATTGCATCTGTAAGGTTTTTCTCCAGTATGCGTTTTTTGATGTTTATTTAGATTAGACTTTGTACAGAAGGTCTTCTCACATAGACTGCACCCATAGGGTTTCTCCCCTGTATGAGTTCTCTGATGACAAATGAGCCAAAACTTTTTGATGAATGCTTTCCCACATTCACTACACGTATAAGGTTTCTCTCCCATATGAATTTTCTGATGTCTATTGAACTGTGATTTCTTGAGGAAGGTTTTGTCACATTCAGTACATTCATACTGTTTGAGTCCTGTATGAATTCTCTGATGTTCAGTGAGCCTGGATTTTCTGCTAAAGGCTTTCCCACACAGACTACACCCATAAGGTTTCTCTCTCGTGTGAACTCTGTGGTGATCAGTGAGCTGAGACATCTTCACAAAGGCCTTCCCACATTCAGTGCATACATGTGCTTTCTCTACGTTGATCTGGGACTTATTATTAATCACTTTGGTACTGACAGGCAACATGATTTCAGTGTAAAATTGTTCGTGGTTAGCATGCACAATGGATGTCTTATCTCCATTCAACTCAACGGAATTCTTTAAGTTACAGCTTTTGTTCTGGTTTTCAAAACTTAAATTTGATTCTATAAGTTTTTCGCTTATCTCAGACATACCATGATTTTGCTTTAATAGGTAATGACCTCTGCTCTGATTAATAGTATTTGCAAACATATTACATTCACAGCATCGTTCCACATTCTTCTGAATGCTTTGACACCGCAGGTGATGTGGCAGAGGATCATGGACCTTCCTGAATTCTAGGACAGAACAGAAGTGAATCATTCTGTTATCTCTCATAATCCTAGTTTGAAATAAAACTGTTTTAAAAAGCCTTCCTGTAATTAGAAAAAAAGGGGGGGGGGGTTGGGGGATTAATGGAGGACACATATGTAATACCTTAATCAATAAAGAAATTTAAAAAAATAAAAAGCCTTCATGTGAAGTAACTATGTAGTGACAATCTCATGTGATATAAAGTAAGAAATATACCTGTCTTCACTCATAGTTCTTCACATTGAGGTTGTAAAACCCTTGTAATTTCCTAAGTGATAGAGGTATCTTTTGTTCTCCATTAAAAACATCTGAGTTTATGTTGATGAGGTGACAGCACAGAGTCCCTACATACTCTCAGCATGGAGCTAATCACTAAAAAGACCAATTGATTAGATGGCTGGACTTTCAGCTCCCACTACTGACATCTGGAATAAAAGAAAGAGCCTAGAGATCAAAGCAATATAAAAACTCTTAACCAAATCTGATAAGCTTTGGGGTAGTGACATACCCATGTGCCCAGTGGGTGGTTCCCATTAGCTCAATGGGGACAGAAACTCCTGTATTAAGGAATCCTTCAGACCTTGCCCCATGTTCCTATTCATCTGTATCCTTGATAATAAACTAGTAAATATAAGTAAGTATTTCTCAGAGATCTGTGAGCCGCTCTAACAAATTAACTGAATCCAAGGAGGGCTCATGAGAACCTCCAATTTATAGTCAGTTGGTCAGTAACACAGGTGACATCTGAAGTGGAGACAGTCTTATGAGACTGAACTCTTGTAGGATCTGACACTATCTCTCGATGGATAGTGTCAGAATTGAGTTAAATTTGTAGGAAACAAAGGTGCAATAATTGAATGTATAGAAATCTAAAGCAAAGAAATAAAGGCAACCATAGCCTGTCAAAAAATGGTGAAAGGAATAATGGAGATGTAAGTGGTGAATGAAACTAGGATTAGCAGGATGCAGCAAAAAAGCAGCTTTTCAGTTGGTCATACTGAAAAATGATACAATAATTAATAAATAATAATACAAGTTTACCATTATAAACCCACTTTTGCCCCACCCTGTATTTAAAGAGAAGACAAGGTTCACTGATGGACTCAATGGGAGAAGCAGGAAGACATTTATGAAAAATCAGGACTGAAAAATGACTCTAGCCCTGGCTGGGTAGCTCACTTGGGTGGGTTGCAGGTTCATTTCCTAATCTGGACATATGCCTGAGTTGTGGGTTCCATCACCAGTAGGGGCATGCAGGAGGCAGCCAATCAGTGTTTCACTCTCACATAGATGTTTCTCTCCCTCTCCACCTCAAAAAAAAAAATTAATAAAAATATTTTTAAAGGAATACCTCCAGGTATTATGTGGCCTGAGCTACTGGGAAGATGGAATGCCTCTTAATGAAATGAGAAATATTACTGAAGTGCCGAATGAGGGGCAAATCTAGAGTGCATGGTGAAACAAAGTTTAAGATGATGATTACATACCCAAGCACAAACATGAAGATACTGGTTTAATACGAAAATGTTAAAGAAGTTCTTATCTAGCCCAACCAGCATGGCTCAGTGGTTGAGCATCCACCTATGAGCCAGGAGGTCACCATTTGATTCCTGGTCAGGGCACATGCCCAGGTTGCAGGCTCCATACCCATTGAGGGCATGCAGGCGGCAACCAATCAATGATTCTCTTTCATCATTGATGTTTCTAACTCTCTCTCTCCCTCTCTTTTCCTCTCTGAAATCAATAAAAAAATATATTTTTAAAAAAGGTCTTATCTTGCCAAAACAGGTTTGGCTCAGTGGATAGAGCATTGGCCTGCGGACTGAAAGGTCCCAGGTTCGATTCCGGTCAGGGGCATGTACCTTGGTTGTGGGCACATCCCCAGTGGGGGGTGTGCAGGAGGCAGCTGATCGATGTTTCTAACTCTCTGTCTCTCTCCCTTCCTATCTGTGAAAAATCAATAAAATATATTAAAAAAAAAAAAAGGTCTTATCTGAAAATAGTAGTGTGGCTCCCATCAACATATACAAATTCTTCAAAGAAAGAGTCCTAAATGAGACTGTGTTTCAAAACATGTAGAATAAAAGGTGGAAGCACAGGTAGTGTTTTGGAATTCAGTGAGCCCTCGGAAGAGAAGCAAACAAACATTGGCTATGTGATCAGGTGCATACCTGCAGACCCAGGTGTACAGAACAAATACACGGTGAGTAAGGATGTGGATCCCCAGAATCTGATTTCCAGATAAGCATAACAGACTATTGAGAGCTATCATCGTCCAGAAACTTGCCATTCTTCTTCATTCTGCACACAACTTAACTCTCCTAGAGCAAGAATCTCCAACTTAGAAAAAAGCTTCTATAATTAAAACCCCAACTAATGGTCTGGCTGGAACACACTGTCCTGTGTTCCTATATACAGAGGGATTGATGACATGCAGTAAAGTGTTAGCAGGCATGGGTCACACCATCCCTACACATTCCAAAGAAAGGACTATCCCTCACTGAGTAATTTAAGATAATGTCCGATTCCCTGTAATATCTTGCTGCATATGTCTTTTTTTTTTTAAATTTATTTTATTGATTTTTTACAGAGAGGAAGGGAGAGGGATAAAGAGTTAGAAACATTGATGAGACAGAAACATCAATCAGCTGCCTCCTGCACACCCCCTACTGGGGATGTGCCTGCAACCAAGGTACATGCCCTTGACCGGAATCGAACCTGGGACCTCTCAGTCCGCAGGCCGACGCTCTATCCACTGAGCCAAACCGGTTTCGGCTGCATATGTCTTTTTTATGCCTGAGGTTTTAGGGAACACCAGATTGTATATGCAAACAATGGGATTTATGGAGGATATGCTTTTGTGTGCCCGAGGCTTTGGACAACAATGTAACCTCTTGAGTTTAGGGGTTTAGAGACACGAGCTGGGTCAACTTCCCTGGCTGGCAACCCTTAACATCATTGCTGGGAGAACTCAGCAATATTTTTAAACACAATAAACATTTGTTATCTGTTTCCATGGGACAGGGATCTAAGCATAGCCTAACTGGGGCCTTATCTCAGGGACTCCAGACAGGGTGAAGCCCTGGCCGGCGCTCAGTTGGTTAGAGGGTCACCCTAATATGCCAAGGTTGTGGATTCGATCCACAGTCAGGGTTCATACAGGAAGCAACCAATGAATGCATAGGTGGGTGGAACAACAAATTGAGGTTTCACTTTTCCTTATCTGTGTCTCTCACTCTCTCTGAAAGAAAAAAAAAAGGGCATGAAGATGTCAACCAGAGCTGTGATCTCATCCAGGGATAGGACCTCTTCTGAGCTCATTAGTTCTTGGCAGAATTCAGTTCCTGTGGTTGTAGGACTGAGGCCCTCAGCTCCCAGAGTCAACATGCCGTTTCCTCTGTGCTTTAAGGCTAATGGAAAACCACCTCTGCTACTTCTGCTTCTCATCTCTTTAGACACTTAAAAAGATCACAGATTAGGTCAGGTGATTTTGCATGTTTCTGGTGTTGTTAATCCTCATCGAAGGGTATTTTTTCCATTGATTTTGAGAGTGTGTAGATGGAAGAGGGGGAGAGATAGAGACAGAGAGAAATATCAATGTGACAGAGACACATCGATTGGTGGGTCCTGCACACACCCTAACTGGGGTAGGGGATTAAATGTGCAACCCAGGTATATGTCCCTTGGGAATCCACTGTGACCCTGCAGTGCAAGGACCAATGCTGTAACCACTGAGCCTCACCGGCCAGAGCTGATTTAACATTTTCCATGAGACTCCTGGATTCTTTCCTGTGCACATTTTTTATAATATTAATATGTACTGTTTTACTGTCACAAATTGTAACCATGAGTATAACAGTACACTCCCCTCCCTGATAATTTCTACCTTCTGTACTGTAGGCAAGCTTGTCCATTTAAAAAATCAGTGACCTGGAGAGAAATCAAGATGGCGGCATAGGTAAACACCTGAAATTGCTGCCTCCCACAACCACTTCAAAACTACAACTAAAAGACCAAACAGACATCATCCAGAACCACAGGAAAGCTGGTTGAGTGGAAATTCTATGACTAGAAGGGAAGAGAAAAGCACACTAAGACTCAGAGGAGCTGCAGAAGGCAGAGGTACGGAGGCTTGCATGTGGAAAGGGCTGGCAACTGAATACGCGGTTGTCTTTTTCAATCGGGAGGGAGACACAAGCTCCCGACGGCTCTGAACTCCAGTTCCAGGTGAGACTCTGGGGACCCAGACTCATATGGGGAAAAACTGGGCAGTCTGGCATTGGGCGGAACTAGAGGGCGGCTTTCTCTCAGAGGTGCTTGTAGTGATTACCGCACAACACTGAGACCCCGGGGGCCTCTTAGGGCAGGGCTGAGGATCAGCCATAGCTGTTTACTCCACCCTGTTGATACCCTGAGACCTTGCCCCACCCAAGCTGTGTGCAGAGGCTTCTGCATATGAATGACCTGGCCATTTGCAATCTAAAATTACCTAACAAACTGCAGCTGGGTCAGAGAGACCCAGAACATCCAAAAGAAGGCCCAAAGCCTCGCAGCTGGGCCTCATCTGGGCACCTCCAAACCCCAAACAAAGAAGAGGAATCTGCAGATCTCTCCATAGCTCCTGCTAGGTGGCCTCAGGCAGAGGATAAATTATCACCTCCTTGGACATCCAAGAGCCAGTGTACCCAGGGGTCAGTGTAGTACCATCCAGATTACAACTCCCCAGATCCATAAGGGACACACTCAGGGGGCAGACTCAGGGAGCACCAAAGCCCCACTGAAGCAAGTCTTGTCTCATAAGCATGTCTCCAGCACAGAAGTTCTCCCATCGTAGACACAGCTGATCCTCACAGCCAATTGGCCTGGAGGTCAATTCCTCCCAGTGATACCAACAACAATCAAGGCTTAACTACAACAAGACTGTGCACACAGCCCATAAAGGGGTGGACCAAGAGTGTCCACCTCAGGTAACTGGGGAGGCTGAGCCACTGGGCCCTATAGGACAACTAGCACACAAAGCCACTCTATCAACTCAGGGAAGCAGCGAAAATGCAGAGACAAAAAAACAGGTCACATGTCGAAACTGGATTGGCTCAGTGGATAGAGCGTCGGCCTGTGGACTGAAGGGTCCCGGGTTCAATTCCGATCAAGGGCACATACATTGGTTGTGGGCACGTCCCCAATGGGGGTTGTGCAGGAGGCGGCTGATCGATGTTTCTCTCTCATCGATGTTTCTAGCTCTTTCTCCCTCTCCCTTCCTCTATGTAAAAAATCAATAAAATATATTTTAAAAAGAAAGAAAGAAAAAAAAGAAACAGGTCACAATGACAGAAATGGAGGAAAGCAAATGACTGGATATAGAGTTCAAAACCACGGTTATAAGGTTTTTCCAGAATTTTCTAGAAAAGGCTGATAAATTTAGGTGAGACCCTCAAGGATATGAAAAAGGACCAACTAGAAATTAAGCATACACTGACTGAAATAAAGAATAATATACATAGATCCAACAGCAGACTCTCAGAGGATTGCAAGAATCAAGTCAAAGATTTGAAATACGAAGAAGCAAAAAACACCCAACCGGAAAAGCAGAAAGAAAAAAGAATCCAAAAATATGAAGATAGTGTAAGGAGCCTCTGGGATAACTTCAAGCATACCAACATCCAAATTATGGGGGTGCCAGAAGAAGAGAGAGAGCCAGATACTGAAAATCTATTTGAAGAAATAATGACTGAAAACTCCCCCCACCTGGTGAAAGAAATAGACTTACAAGTCCAGGAAGCCCAGAGAACCCCAAACAAAAGGAATCCAAAGAGGACCACACCAAGACACATCATAATTAAAATGCCAAGAGCAAAAGACAAAGAGAGAATATTAAAAGAGCAAAAGACAAAGAGAGAATATTAAAAGCAGCAAGAGAAAAACAGTTAATTACCTACAAGGGAGCACCCATACGATTGTCAGGTGATTTCTCAACAGAAACTATGCAGGCCAGATGGGAGTGGCAAGAAATATTCAAAGTGATGAATAGCAAGAACCTACAACCAAGATTACTCTACCCAGCAAAGAAAGCTATCATTCAGAATTGAAGGGCAGATAAAGAGCTTCACAGATAAGAAAAAGCTAAAGGAGTTCATCACCGCCAAACCAGTATTATATGAAATGCTGAAAGGTATTCTTTAAGAAGAGGAAGAAAAAGAAAAAGGTAAAGATAAAAATTATGAACAACAAATACTAATCTATCAACAAGTGAATCTAAAAATCAAGTGAATAAAAAATCTGATGAACAGAATAAACTGGTGAATAGAATAGAATCAGGGGCATATAAAGGGAGTGGACTGACAATTCTTGCGGGGAAAGGGGTATGGGGGTACGGGAAGAGACTGGACAAAAATCATACACCTATGCATGAGGACAGTGGGGGGGGGGTAAGGGCAGAGGGTGGATGGGAACTGGGTGGAGGGGAGCTATGGGGGGAAAAAAGAGGAACAAAAGTAATAATCTGAACAATAAAGATTAAAAATTTAAAAAAAAAGAATCTTGGCTTTAACAGCAGAAAAGAAGTATTTTTTAAAACAATAAATGAAGCCCTGACAGGTTTGGCTCGGTGGATAGAGCATCAGCCTGTGGACTCAAGGGTCTCGGGTTCGATTCCAGTCAGGGGCATGTGCCTTGGTTGCATGCACATCCCCAGTGGGTGGTGTGCAGGAGGCGGCTGGTCGATGTTTCTCTCTCGTCGATGTTTCTAACTCTCTATCCCTCTCCCTTCCTCTCTGTAAAAAAACAATAAAATATATATTAAAAAATAAAATAAAAAAATAAAAATAAATAAATGAAAATTGCAATCATTGAAATTCAAATCTCTGTGAATGGATTAAATAGTACATTTGAAAAAGTTTAGTAACTGCAAAATAGGTAAAACGAAATTACCCAGAATGCAACAAATACGGGTTATCCAAAAAAAGAAATAAAATTATATACACTAACAGCTGATAGATGAATTTTTAAAGTGAATTGTATTGTAATAAACACTGCCTTTATAATTTAAAAAAAAAAAACCAGTGACCTGACCAGTGTGGCTCAGTTGGTTGAACCATCATCCTTTACACCAAATGGTCACCGGTTCAATTCCCAGTCAGGGCACATACACAGGTTGTGGGTTTGATCCCCAGTGCACATAGGAGGCAACCACATGATGTTCCTATCTCACATCGATGTTCCTTCTCTCTCTCTCTCCCCACCTCCCTTTCTATCTAAAACCAATAAGAAATATATTTAAAAAAATTAAAAGTTAGTTAAATAATAATATTCCTCTACTCAAAAGTCCGCACGGGTGTCTCAACTCATTTGGAATGAAAGCAAGGTCTTAAATGGCCTCCCCAGGCAATGTGTGACCAATATCTGGGAACCTCCAGCTGCCACCCCATTGTCGTTACCTCCAGTCATTTTCCCTCTTGCTCATTACTGGCTATGCAGACAAGTTTTCTAGAAGCTCCTCACACAATTTCAGATACAACTCCTTGAATGTCCCATTGTCTCAAATTTGAAACACTCCAGGAAGCTGATTTACATCCCTCATCAAGGTGCTTAAAAAGAGCCATCCCACTGCTAACAGCTCAGTAGTGAGAAAAAAGTGATGAATTCCAAGTTCTGTATTTCCGGAGAGGCCTGGAAAGTGGGATTTCATAGCAAGAGTGGTGCTAACACAGGCAGACACTATGACTGGGACAAAAAGGAGGAAGATCTGAGAATCCTAGGAGAAAGAAAACTACATACACAAAAACAACAAGGTGGATAAGATAAGCTTTTTTATCAGATAAAAAAAGGGTATGTTTTCCCCCGAAACTTCTACAAAGAAAAAGGGTTCTCATTCGTGGAGGGGTGGTTTGAGTTTCCTCATTCACTGTCACAGCTCTGACGCCGCCTCTGACTAGAATGTGACTCCCCAGCCGCCCGCCTTGCTGGTTCTCACCCCCTCACCTGGGGAGACTAGACAGTGGCGTCCACGCTGTACAGTCCACGGTTCTTCCCCTCGTTCCAGCTTGGAGAGCGCGTCGGGTTTGCTGGCTTGATACCCTGCTTGGGAACAATGACAGAGACTTAGACATATTATATTGGGCTGGCGTCTGTCAAGAAGGGAGAATGTAACATCTCGAGGAATGAGCAGGTTTCCCACCTGTAACACAAAGACTTTTCTCTCAGGAGAGGGGACATTATACCCTCCTGTCTGGCCCAAGAGAAGGACCTGAGACCCCACCATCTCAGAGAACTGGAATTATTCTGAAGTTAAGCAGCTGAGAAAGGAAAAACAGGGCACCCGCTGAGCGACCCAGGGGAGCTGTCCTCACCCACTGACACCAGGTGGCTGTAGGTCTCCATCATCACGTCCCTGTACAGGTCCTTCTGCTCGGGGTCCAGGAGCTGCCACTCCTCCCAGGTGAAATCCACGGCCACATCGTGAAATGTCAGGGGTTCCTGTGACAACTCCATACTGTGTAATGGTGTGATGTCCTTTAGATGATATGGAAGAAATGTTACTTTTTCTGCTCATGTTCATTCTATAAGCTGCATCTATGTAGCAACTGGGGTTTTATTTTATATGCAGTTTAATAATTATATGCCTAGTAAAACACAGGGTGGGGCAAAAGTAGGTTTATAAAAATAATACAATAATTGCCCTGGCCAGTAGTTTGATAGCTTCATTGTCCATGCAAGGAGAGGCCACAGGTTCAATTCCTGGCCAAGGCACACGACCTGATCCCCCAGTAGGGGCAGGCAGGAGACAACTGATAGATGGTTCTCGCTCATGGATGCTTCTCTCTCTCCCCCTCCCTATTTCTCTCTCTCTCTGATCAATGAAAACATAGTTTAAAAATCTGATGCAATAATTAATAAATAATAATACAAGAATAAATTGTGGTTTGTATACTCACAAACTTTGCCCCATCTTGTATTTTGTAATTATGCATTCAGACATTCATCCAATTAGAAGTTTCTATAATATGTAAAAAAATGTTCTTAACCTAGAAACCCATTTTGTATTTGAGAATCAAAAGGTTTCTATATATATGTATGTATAGTTTTCACATTAACAAAATTTTTCACATTTTTCAAGGTTTTTATAGGCCTCTAGACATCCATTAATGAAGACAAGAAAGGATAAAACAAATGCAATCCCCTGAGCCTGGCGCATTTCCTTCTGTTCTCTGAGAAGAACTGCGAGGGCGAGGCCCTGGCTCGGTGTGTTGGGGTCTGCTCTGTATTTCTGTACAGAAATCCACCTGCAGTCAGGGGCGTCACGGAAATGCTGATACCAAACCCCACAGCATCCTCCTGCTTCTCGAGGTTCTATTGCTCGTGGGGAGTCAGGCCTGTGGACGGAGGAGAGAACCCCACGGGTGGGGCATTTCCTCTGGGCCCTGACGCTACACTGCTCTGAGCACTCACCTCACACAAGGCCACAGGATCCCTAGTGTCCCTTCCAATGGTGTCCGGAAGTGTGTATTCTCTGGCCAAGAGAGCCTTAGGTTCCACCTGTGTGGAGGCACCCCTTTATCTTGTGGAGGTTAAGTGGGGTGAGTGTCACAGGAGACCTGGGAAATGACATCCATCCCGCCCCAGGCCCCAGGAGCAGGTGAGTGTCAGGAAAATCCCTAACACAGCAGAGCCTGGGGAAGGAGAGGGTCTGGGCACTGTTTCCCTTGAAAGCTGTGTGCTCAGGGGCCTCTTCAAACATTTCTGCTCACATTTCAGGCGGAAAACCAGTGCCCTGGGCAAGCCCTCAGCTGTGTCTCATAAGCAAAAATGATAATATCTTAGGGGTCTTGAACACATACGAAAGTACCCAAGATGGTAAATGAACTGGAAGGTGGTAAATGAATTTGAAGTTCTTTTTTTTCTTTAATATATTTTATTGATTTTTAAAAAAATATATATTTTATTGATTTTTTACAGACATGAAGGGAGAGGGATAGAGTTAGAAACATCGATGAGACAGAAACATCGATCAGCCGCCTCCCGCACACCCCCTACTGGGGATGTGCCCGCAACCAAGGTACATGCCCCCGACCGGAATCGAACCCGGGACCCTTCAGTCGGCAGGCTGACGCTCCAGCCACTGAGCCAAACTGGCCAGGGCTATTTTGTTGATTTTTTTACAGAGAGGAAGGGAGAGGGATAGAGAGTTAGAAACATTGATGAGACAGAAGCATTGATCAGCTGCCTCCTGCACACCCCCCACTGGGGATGTGCCCGCAACCAAGGTACATGCCCTTGACCGGAATCGAACACAGGACCCTTCAGTCCCCAGGCTGATGCCTTATCCAGTGAGCAAAACCGGTTAGGGCTTCAAGTTCTTTAAGATCCCTGTATTGTCAAAGAAGAGTATAAAGTACTATTTAAGACAAGAATTTAACAAAGTTCCAGGTTGTATGCAGTCTCTAGTGTCAGAATAAAAAATAACGTTTTGCCGAAACCGGTTTGGCTCAGTGGATAGAGTGTCGGCCTGCGGACTGAAAGGTCCCAGGTTCGATACCAGTCAAGGGCATGTACCTTGGTTGCGGGCACATCCCCAGTAGGGGGAGTGCAGGAGGCAGCTGATCGATGTTTCTCTCTCATCGATGTTTCTAACTCTCTATCCCTCTCCCTTCCTCTCTGTAAAAAAATCAATAAAATATATTAAAAAAAAAAAAAAATAAAAAAAATAATAATAAAATAAAATAAAAATAACGGTTTTGCCCTGACTGGTTTGGCTCAGTGGATAGAGCGTCGGCCTGCGGACTCAAGGGTCCCAGGTTCGATTCCGGTCAAGGGCATGTACCTTGGTTGTGGGCACATCCTCAGTAAGGGGTGTGCAGGGGGCAGCTAATTGATGTTTCTCTCTCATCGATGTTTCTACCTCTCGCTCCCTCACCCTTCCTCTCTGTAAAAAAATCAATAAAATATATATATATATTTAAAAACTAACAGTTTTCTTAAAGTATATAATTTACATGCGAATGGATGGGGAAAATATGATTTTAAAACAACACCTGAGCCCTGGCCAGTGTGCTCAGTTATTTGAGCATTATCCCATTGGGTAAGGTTGCCGGTTCGAATCCTGGCCAGGGCACATACCCAGGTTACAGGTTTGATTCCTGGTCATGTGTGTATGGGGGGGAAACCGATCGAAATTGTTTTTCTCTCTCCCTTCCTCTCTCTCTACAATCAATAAAAACATATTTTTAAAATTGTCTGAAACATTGCAAAAACAGAGAGACTGAGAAAGAGACAGAAATAAAATATGGAAAAGAGAATAACGAAAACAAGTGCAGCACACTTAGGGGACTGTTTCAAAACTAGTTCAGTTGGTTAGAGTCGTGGTCGGCAAATTGCGGCTCGCGAGCCACATGCGGCTCTTGGGCCCCTTGAGTGTGGCTCTTCCACAACATACCACGGCCTGGGCGAGTCTATTTTGAAGAAGTGGCGTTAGAAGAAGTTTAAGTTAAAAAATTTGGCTCTCAAAAGAAATTTCAATCGTTGTACTGTTGATATTTGGGTCTGTTGACTAATGAGTTTGCCGACCACTGGGTTAGGGCATCATCCCAATACGCCAAGACTGTATAGGTTTGATTCCGGGTCAGAGCACATACAAGCATCAACCAATGAATGCATAAATAAGAGTTTCCTGCTCTCTTTCAAATCAATTTTAAAGAATTAAAAATATATATTTGTTTTTAAAATAAATAAAACAAAACATGCTAAAATTATATTAAGTATATGCAAAACAAAATTTCCCATTAATTACATTAAATACAAATACCTCAAAACTGTCATACTCACCCTAACCTGTTTTGCTCAGTGGAGAGAGTGTCGGCCTGCGGACTCAAGGGTCCCGGGTTTGGTTCCGGTCAAGGGCATGTACCTTGGTTTGCGGACACATCCCCAGTAGGGGTGTGCAGAAGGCAGCTGATTGGTGTTGCTCTCTCATCAATGTTTCTAACTCTCTATCCTTCTCCCTTCCTCTCTGTAAAAAAATCAATAAAATATATTTTAAAAAACCTGTCATCCTCAATTAAAATCTACAATGGAATAACAAGCCATTATAGGTGACACCTCTGAAATATAATGATATGGAAAGCTTGAAAGAAAAGGTTAGAAAAAGATAGTCACGTAAAGAGTCACCACAAATAATCTGGTATAATTAAGTCTGCAGTCCCTATGCACCTAGTAATAAAGCCTTGACATGTATACAGTAAAAATGGACCAAAAAACAGAAGTAATAAACAAATTCAGACTAACAGTACAAGATTTCAACATCCCTCCCACAGTAACTGCCAGGCAAACAGGCCATCAACAAACACAATCACATGTGTAACCTGTTATTTGGAAGAACATCAAAAATATTTCATAGGTAGCAAGAAATGCTGAGGTAAATTGTAATAGATGACTGTGAAGATGACTCAGAAAAGCAAACAGTTTAAAGATACCATGTCTCCCAAATGTATATTAAGACCCTATGAAATTCCAATCAAAATCCCTAACTGACAGCTATACATACCTTTGAAAACAGGTGAAAGATGTGCCCTATCAGTTATGAGGGCTTTGAGTCACTTTAATTACGACGGCACCATGTTAGCACAACAGACAAGTCAGCCAAAGAACAGAATGGAATGCCTGTGAACAGACAGACTCACGTACAGACAGAGACGTGATGACACAGGAAGCGCTGCAGAGAGGAGGGTAAGGATGTCTTTTTAAAAAACGCCTCGGGGACAATCAGATATCCACGCTGGCAGTGGGGGGATGGGGAGAAGATTGAACCCCACCTCAGAACACACACACAAATCACTTTGTAGACAACTCTCAATCTCAATGGGAGAGGCACATCAATACAATGTGAAGATACAGGAAATTTTCTCAATGTGTTAAGTAATGGGAAGATATTTTAAACAGGCCATGTAAACACGCTATAAAGCTAATTATAGTCTCCCGGAGGAATTGTAAGGGGAACAAACTTTTTTGAGCGTACAAACATTATGCATCATCTATTTAGAGTGAAGTTACACACACCCTAGCATTTTCACCCTGAGGTATACATTTAAGATATTTATTTCCGTCATGACCGGTTTGGCTCAGTGGATAGAGCATTGGCCTGCGGACTGAAAGGTCCCAGGTTCGATTCCGGTCCGGGGCACGCACCTTGGTTGTGGGCACATCCCCAATAGGGGGTGTGCAGGAGGCAGCTGATGGATGTTTCTCTCTCATCGATGTTTCTAACTCTTTATCCCTCTCCCTTCCGCTCTGTAAAAAATCAATAAAGCATATATTCTTTAAAAAGGTATTTTTTCCTCCCACCCCACCCCTCAGAACAAAATAAGGGCATCTTTAAGCCAGAGCCATGTACAAGGATTTTCAAGGCGGCAGCATTCCTAACAATGCAGACTGCAAATGATGCGAGTTTAATGAACAGGAAGAAAGGCTGCCATACACTCAAACTACAGCAGGCTAAGGGCAACATACAACGGTGCTCCAGCTTTGCAAGCTAAGAATGCTTTCAATGTTTTTAGTTTTTATGTTATATGTTTTTGATATTACTAGTATTAGGAGAGCTTATTTAGGAAGTCACAGGTAGGAACAGTGAGCCAGCTGAGCTGCGTGGGCTCAGAAACAAGTCACAGAGGCCAAGGAAGGGGCTCTTGAGCTTAGGAGACAGAAAGGCAGAGAGAGCTCCCCCGGGGGAAGGAGGTGGGGGAGGGGAAGGCCCAGGGGTGCTCCCCAGAGAGAGAGAGAGCACCTAATGGTTTGAAAAAATGGTAAAATAGCCCTGTGTGGCTCAGTGGTTGAGCGTCAACCTTTGAACCAGGAGAGCGCATGCCCGGTTGCGGGCTCAGTCCACAGTGTGGGGCGTGCAGGAGGTGGCTGATCAATGATTCTCACTCATCACTGCTATTTCAATCACTCGCTCTCCCACTCCCTTCCTTTCTGAAATCAATAAAAAATATTTATTTAAAAAAATTTTTTTAATAAAAAATATTTTCAAATGGTAAAACAAAAACACATTTTTGTGAAGCATATGGGAGAGATATTCTGTGGCTGGCAACTCTTAAAATAATTACTGTGTAAACATTATAGAATAGGGTTACCTGACCCTCATTACAGAGCAAAAAAATATACACCTATGTACTGAGCAAAAGAAGCCTGACATTAAAAAATGCATAATGTAAGATGATTGATACAGTTAAAAATAGGTAAACTGAATAAACGATAAAGATCAGGCGTGATTAATGATATAACTATAAAGAAAAGCCTTCAAGTGCTTGGTAGGGAGGGCAATGGTAATTGCCTGTGGGTGAGAGGATGTAATATAATTGGGTGGGGCTCACAGGACACCACAGGGTGCTGGAGGGTTGTTTCTTACATCTGTGAGCACGACATATGTACATGTATGTAAACACTGCTTTCATATTGATTAAGGTGTAGATTTTAAGTTAACAATTCCATGGAAGAGCTCAACAATACCAAAAGCTTGTCCTCTAAAAGAACCAATGAAATACATGCATTTGGAGTGAGATGTATTAGAGAAAACTTGTGCAAGCATAGTATTTTAAAAAAAAAAATCAATGGAAGATATAAATCGCATTAAAGCAGCTTTTTTAGTCTTAAAAGAATACTGTCAACATATATGTCAATCAATTCGAAATCGTGGATGAATC
This sequence comes from Ia io, assembly GCA_025583905.1. Classification (NCBI taxonomy): domain Eukaryota; kingdom Metazoa; phylum Chordata; class Mammalia; order Chiroptera; family Vespertilionidae; genus Ia; species Ia io. Next base: position 46,113,838 of record JAJQQW010000021.1, on the reverse strand, counting down.
ATAATTTTATGATCCCACATCTTAGGAACTGTTAACTCCACCCACTGTGGCAGGTGAATTTTCTGGGTAAGCAACAGGACACAAACTTCCGCTGCAACCCCAACTTCCTATTTTGTATTGGAGAGTTGAGCCAATGCATTGACATCAGAATAAATTATACAGAGTAGAAAGGAGGACAGAAAATTAAGGTTATAGTCAGACAGTATTTCATCCACATGGAAAAAGAGATTCTAGGAATTACTTATTTAAGAGAAAACGTCCCCCCGAAACCACCAGGCACACTTGCACTTACACTGCCTAGAACTACGCGCACCCCGTACCCCAGTTCATTTCACAGTCACTCGGGCACTAGCGCCGGGAGCTGGAGCCACCGCGGGGCTGAGCCAGACCGAGACTCGCTAAGCCGCCGGGATGCGGGTCACCGTGCCGGCGGGACGGGCGTTAACACAGTGGAAGTTCTGTTCCCACAGGAGAAGGTGTGGGTGTGCGTCCGGCAGATGAGCACCAGGAGGAAGCCGGGCTGGGGAACAGCGGGCACAGGGACGGGCAGGTATCCCGGCTCCAGGGCCGCGGGTCCGGGTGTCCGGGTGTCCGGGACCCGGCTCTGAGGGCCGCGGGTCCGGGTGTCCGGGACCCGGTTCTGAGGGCCGCGGGTCCGGGTGTCCGGGACCCGGTTCTGAGGACGCGGGTCCGGGTGTCCGGGACCCGGTTGCGTTTGTAGCTCGAAAGCGGCCCCAAAGGACGAGGGACCCGCGGGCGGGGCTGGGTCAGTGTCTCCGCGGCGGTGAGCCAGCCGCTGGGTAAGGAGCCCAAAGCAGGGCCTTCCTCACCACGGGCCTGGGCTCCGCCGCCTTCCCCGAGTTTACATCTAAGCTACCCCCCCCCCCCCAACATGAGGGCACATCGGCACCCGAACACACGTACAGGAACGTTCTCAGCAGCTTGTCCGTCTCCAGCCCAACGGCAAACGGCACCCGCTCACTCACGGCGGGGCCCGGCCTCACCCTCCAGCCGGGATGCCGCCCCTCCCACCGGCCCAGGTCGGAACCTCAGCCCCACACCAGCCCGGGGTCCCGGGCGACCAAACCTCCCGCCTCGCCAGACCTGACCACACGCCCGTTATTTTTCCGAATCCTGGACCCGACGCCCGCACGCGACGGCATCCACTTCACTGAGCCCCCGGGAAACCCGAACCGGAGCCCGACTCCGCGCCGCCCGCGTCCCTCACAGAGACCCGCAAAGGCCCCGACGGTCGGGACCCGGTCGTTGATCTCTACCGACCCCGAGCCGCCGCTGACCCCAAAGGTACCCCAACCGCAGACAGGAGCGTCACACCCGCTCCCTCCCAAACACCTCGGCGCTCCTCCCACGGGTCCAGCCACACCCCTTCCACCCTCTGGCGAACGCAGAACATTTTTTCTAAACTGGAAAGGACGAGAGCGCACTGACCTGCTTTCTCCAGCCCACCGGGAGCGCCTAACCGTCACACTTCCGCGAACGGATTCGGCTGCTGCAAACGGCGCTCAGATAGGTCGTCAGCCCGTGGCGGCGGCGGGCGAGGACCTGAGGCCTGTGCAGAACCCCGAGCGACTTCCGCATTCCCCTCCCCGGCAATATGGCGGCGCCCTGTCGCCGCGCAGCCGCCGCATGGGGGCCGCCATGTTGGGAGGCCTGACCGCCGTACGGAAGGCAAAGCCGGGACTTGGCACCCAGTTGCCAGGGATGGCTGGCAGGTGAGCAGCTCCTGAATTTTATCTCGTTTCCGAGCACTTTGACTCTTGTAATATTTTCAGAGACTCAAGCTTGGGGAGGTAAATACGAAACGAGCTAAATTGTGTTGGGCGGTCTGGTCAAAGAACTCTTACGAGAGCAGCTTTTTATTTATTTGTTTATTTTTTTTTTGAGAGAGAGAAACATGGCTGTGAGAGAGATCCATGGATGGGTTAGGCCCCCATCGGGAACGAACCCGAAACGGGGCCAGAATCGAAACTGCAACTTTCCCGGTGCTCTCGACAGCGCGCCAGCCATCAGAGCCACTATCCAGGTCATGGCTGCAGGTTTTATTTTACAGTTTGTACAACATATTTCTAAAAAAACACAAGTTTCCCTGGCCGGTGGTTAGAGCGTGGGCCTGCAGACCAAAGGGTGGGGGTTCCATTCCTGGTCAAGGGCGGGTCCCTGGGTGGCAGGTTCCCAGCCCTGGTAAGGGGGGCATGTGGGAGGCAATCAATGGATGTGTCTCTTACCTGGACGTTTCTCTCTCCCTCCCTTCCCCTCCCCTCCCCTTCTCTCTAGAAATCATTAGTGAGGATTTAAAAAACACAAAATATCCTCTGGTGAGGATTTAAAAACCCACGCAAAAAAACAAGTTTCCAAACGGCAGATAATAAAATCCTGCCAAGAGGAAAGGTTATACATCCGATAAATGCAGACCAACAGGGAGCTTGTGGGAAATTTCTTGCAGGAAGTGGTTTTTAAGAACCGAAACATATTTCAGGATTCCATTAATGCATAACCTTTATGTGACTCTAGTTACCATCCTTCTAGTTCGCGCAGGATGTTATTATAGCCACTTCATATTAATTACAAATAGGTATACATAAAAAATGTATAATATAGCCTTAGCTGGTTTGGCTCAATGGATAGAGGGTTGGCCTTCGGACTAAAGGGTCCAGGGTTCGATTTTGGTCAAGGGCACATGCCAGGGTTGTGGGCTTAATCCCCAGTAGGAGGCGTGCAGGAGGCAGCCAGTCAATGATTCTCTCTCATCATTGAGGTTTCTCTCTCTCTCTCCCCTCTCCCTTCCTCTCTGAAATCAATAATATGTAGCCCTAGCCGGTTTTGCTCAGTGGATAGAGCATGGGCCTGGGAACTGAAAGATCCCAGGTTCGATTCCGGTCAAGGGCACATGCCTGGGTTGTGGGCTCCATCCCCAGTGGGGGACTTGCAGGAGGCAGCCGATTCATGATTCTCTGTCTTCATGGATGTTTCTCTCTCTCTACCTCTTCCTTCCTCTCTGAAATCAATAAAAATATATTTTAAAAAATAATATAAATATGTAAAGAAGCCAAATAAATAAATAAAGGCGCAGGGCCTGTTGAAGCCATGCAGTAGCCCCTGTAATACCCTCACATTAGGGGTACAGAAGCCCAGCGGGGGATGGAGGCTAGTGCAGGGTTTGAGATGAATAAATGAGGCAGGCGTACCCTTACACCCGGCAGTTCCTCATCAGTATACTTGACTGGCCCAGGTCCCTGAGGACCCCGAGTGGGTTACAGCCCTGGATCTTCAGGACGCTGTCTTCTGTAGACCTCTCCATCCAGACTCCTCGTTTCCAAGCGCCTCTGAGGGCCCTAGCAACCAGGCCTCCACCTACCCTGGGCAGTTCTGCCCCAGGGCTTTCGAGATGGCCCTCCTTGATTGGGCCAGGCCTCCTCCGGAGACCTTAGTCCGTTTGAGGATCCCCCAACAAAAGCCCTCCAGTATGTAGGGGACCTCCTGCTGTGTGCTCCTTCAGAGGACATATCACAGGGGGGGGCCTAATGCTTGTGGAACTTCCTAGCTGCACGGGGATACACGGTCTCAAAAGCCAAGGCTCAGTGGTGCCTGCGGGTCGTCAGAGATTTCGGCCTGACCTTGTCTGAAGGAATCCGGGCCTTAGGAGAGGAAAGAATAAAACCTATCTCCACCTTCTCTTGCCACAGACCCTCCCACAACCAAGGGGCTTCCTAGGCATGGCAGGATACTGCAGGCTGCGGGCCCTGGCTCGGGGAGATCGCTCGTCCTCTTTACCAACCAACCAAGGAGACCCTAACGAACAGCCTCTCCATTCCAGCGTGGGAACCTGAAGCCCAGCGTGCCTTTAAGCCGCTCAAGGAAGCCCTCTTTTTTATTTTTTGTTTGTTTGTTTAAATTCTTTATTGTTTAAAGCAGGGGTCCTCAAACTTTTCAAACGGGGCCAGTTCACTGTCCCTCAGACCGTTGGAGGGCCAGACTATAGTTTTAAAAAAAACTATGAACAAATTCCTATGCACACTGCACTTATCTTATTTTGAAGTAAAAAAACAAAACAGCAAAAACACCCGCATGTGGCGCGCGGGCCGTAGTTTGAGGACACCTGGTTTAAAGTATTACCCATGTCTCCTTTTCCCCCCATTGACCTCTCCCCAGCTGTTCCCACCCCCCAGCACATGCCCTCACCCCCCTACTGTCTGTGTCCATGGGCCTCTTATTTATTTATTTTTAAAATATATTTTTATTGATTTCAGAGAGAAAGGGAGAGGAAGAGAGAGATAGAAACATCAATGATGAGACTGAATCACTAATTGGCTGCCTCTTGCAGGCCTCCCACTGGGGACCAAGCCCGCAACGCCAGGCATGTACCCTTGACTGGAATTGAACTCGGGACCCTTCTGTCTGCAGTCTGACGCTCTACCCACTGAGCCAAACCGGCTAGGGCTATTTTTTAATATATAAATTTTTTTATTTCAGAGAGGAAGGGAGAGGGAGAGATAGAAACATCAATGATGAGAGCGAATCATTGATTGGTTGCCTCCTACTGGGGGTTGATCCCACAACCCAGGCATGTGCCCTTGATCAGAATCAAACCTGGGACCCTTCAGTCCGCAGGCCGATGTTCTTTCCACTGAGCCAAACTGGCTGGGGCTCAAGGGAGCCCTCTTAAAAGCCCCTGAGCTAAGCCTTGGAACAGGACGAGAAGTTAATCTAGATGGAGAGAGGAGGAACGGCCCTGGGAGTCTTCCCTCAGCCCAGGGGACCTGCTCAGCAGCCAGTAGGCTGCCTTCACCAGGAAAGTGATGTCAGAGCACAAGCCTGGCCCTCCTGCCTGAGAGGGGTGGCTGCAGTTGTCCTTTTAGTCCCTGAAGCCACCAAGCTGACCTTAGGCCAGGTCTTCACTGGGTATAATCCCCATCGTGTAGCCTCCCTCCTGAACGACGATAAGGGTGGCCTGTGGCTTTCCGATAACCGCCTGTTAAGATACCAGGCCCTGCCCTGACCGGTTTGGCTCAGTGGATAGAGCGTCGGCCTGTGGACTGAGAGGTCCCAGGTTCGATTCCGGTCAAGGGCATGTACCTTGGTTGCGGGCACATCCCCAGTAGGAGGTGTGCAGGAGGCAGCTGATCGGTGTTTCTCTCTCATCGATGTTTCTAACTCTCTATCCCTCTCCCTTCCTCTCATAAAAAATCAATAAAATATATTAAAAAAAAAAAAAGATACCAGGCCCTCTCACCAGAAGGCCCTGCTGCCCAGATAAAAGTCTGTCCTGCCCTAAACCCTGCCTCATCCCTTCCCAAGGTGGGTGAGGAGCCTGCATGGTTGGGGACAGGTTATCTTACAAACATATGCTGCAAAGGAGGACTTGAAGGAGACACCTCTAGCTAATCCTTGTGCTATTCACTGATGGCAGCTCCTTATGTTGAACAAAGGATTGGGAGAGCAGGGTAAGCAATAGTCTCGGTGGAATATGCCCTTAAAAGTAGGCCTCTCTCCCCAGGGACTAGAGCACAGTTCGCGGAACTGGTTGCTCCCACTAGAACTTTAGAACAAAGCCAGGGAAAACAAGTTAACATCTATCCCGATCCCAAATACGCCTTTTGAGTTTTACATGCCCACGCAGCCGTATGGAGAGAAAGATAGTATCTAGCAGCCAGTGGGCCACCAATTAAATACCACAAGGAAAAATGACTGCCTTTTTGTTTTGTTAATCCTTGCTTGAGAATCTTTTTCCATTGCTTTTTAAGGAGAGTGGGAGAGGGAAAGACAGAGAGAAACATTGATGTGAGAGAAACACATCCATTGGTTGCCTCCTGCAGGAGTCCCGACCAGGGCCCAGGCTGGGGAGGAGCCTGAAACCGAGAATCGAACCCAGGACCCTTCAGTCCGCAGGCCGGCATTCTACCCACTGAGCCAAACCGGCTAGGTCTTGACCGTCTTTTCTTGGCCGTCTTTCAACCCCATGAGGTTGCAGTCAGACACGGCAAGGGACATCAGAAAGGGACAGATGACATTGCAGAGGGAAACCACCGGCAGATTTAGCATCCCAAACTGCGGCTCGAGAACCTTTAAAGGTGACAGAAGCCCCTCTGGTCTGGGAAGAGTCCCTGAGAGACATTAAGCCTTACTACATACACGCAGGAAGAAAGAGAATGGGCTAGTTCCCAGGGAGATACCCCTCTGCCCACAGCATGGACACAAGTTGAGGAGGGTCCACTTCTTCCCAGAGCCAATCAGTGGGAAGGAATCAGAGCACTGCCCCGGACATTGCACCTGGGAGGCGAGAAGGCCTACCAAACGATTCAACACCTCTACGGGGAAGGGCCTCTGGCAGACGGCCCAACAAGTAGTCACATCTTGTGAGGTCCGCCAGAGGCGCAATCCTAACGATAAAAAATTCGCCCTGACCGGTTTGCAGTGGATAGAGCGTCGGCCTGCGGACTGAAGGGTCCCAGGTTCGATTCCAGGCAAGGGCATGTACCTTGGTTGCGGGTACCAGTGGAGGTGTGCAGGAGGCAGCTGATCAATGTTTCTCTCTCATCGATGTTTCTAACGCTCTATCCCTCTCCCTCCCTTCTCTGTAAAAAATCAATAAAATATATTTTTTTAAAAATTAGCATTGCCAGGCCTCCAGGGATCAGCAAAATACCCGGGAGAAGACTGGCAAATAGACTTTACCCAATGCCTAAAGCCAAAGGCTTTCACTACCTCCCTGTGTGGGTAGACACCTCTGCAGATTGGGTAGAAGCCTTCCCCTGTAGAACTGAGAAGGCACAGGAGGTGGTCCAGACCCTCACTTCAGAAACGATCCCCCATTTTGGACTACCGCGATCCCTCCGAAGTGACAAGGGCCCTTCGTTCAAGGCCCAAGTCACTCGGTGGGTATCCAAAGCACTAGGAATACAGTACCACCCCCATTGTGTCTGGAGGCCACAATCCTGGGGGTGGGGGTGGGGAGTACAAAAGGCCAATGACATTCTCATTCAGGAGACTCATCTCTCCTGGCCCTTTGTCCTTCCCATGGCTCTTTTAGGGTCAGAAATACGCCCCACCCCCCCCCCCCGCCCCGAGACTTGGGGCTTAGCCCATATGAAATGCTTTATGGCCACCTTTCCTCACAAATGACTTCCTCCTAGACAAGGAAACTGTGGCACCAGTACAAGATATTACAGCATCAGCCAAATTTCAGCAGACCTTACAACTTTGAGGCAAGGCGTAGAGACCCCCAGATTCTACCTCTAACTCCAGGGGATCTAGTGCTCATCGAGGCCCTACCTATCCTCTCTGCTACCCTGTAACCACAATGGGAGGGTCCCTATTCTAGAATTTCATCCACCACCACAGCAATGAAGGTCAACGGTGTCGACTCCTGGATTCTTTTGTCCTGAGTGAAGCCCTGGACGCCTGTCCAGGAAGAAAACAAAACTATGACGTCACCACGATGAACAGGACTCCTATTCCTGTGAGATGGTCTGAGATTCCTCTTCAAGAAAGATGCCAGGAGACTGCAGGCATTGGGTAAGCAATGTTCTGGTATCTCTGGGTAATTATTTTCTTAGTAAATCCTATCTTATCCTTTTATGAGTGTTACCATAATCCTAGGCTAATACCTGGGGGGGATCTCTTTTTGTCCCCATTGGGACCCTGAAGTCAACCCTGGGACTGTTACAATGACACTCCCCGGCATTCTCCTCCTCTTGCTGTGTACACAGGTCTACATCATACCCCTTCAACCTCTTCTAAGTCCTCATTCTCTCAAACCCCAACCTAACACATCACCTTCTTACCACCACCAAACCCACTCTCCGTGGGACTTCTGGCTCCGACTTCCCCTCTCATCAACTAGCTACACCACAGCCCCCACCTCCTTACACGCATGGGCCAACTCCAGTCTATCTTTCCACCATAAAGTACATGGAGGGTCTCCATTCCAACTCATGCGCCTCAATGAGCGTTATGAGTTCTGAATCACAGAAATGACAAAAGGGACAGACAGAGCCATTCAGTTACTTGAGTCATATTTAAACAACATAACTAAATACTCATCCAACAAGGTCCCATCTTAGGACCAGTCACAACCAATACTGTCCTAGTATATCAGACGCCTTTTTGCATCAACAGAACACTCCCTACAGGAAAGGTTTCAGGACATCTTGATCAACGCTTATGCAACCTGACTCCCAACCTACAGCCTTCCTCCAACTGGGCTAACTTTGTTGTCTCCCAAATTGCCCCTTTATAGAAACTCCTTCAGGCCATAGCTGGTTTGGCTCACTGGCTAAGCTTCAGCCTGCAGACTGAAGGGTCCTGGGTTCGATTCCAGTCAAGGGCACATGCCTGCGTTGCAGACTCAGTCTCCAGTAGGGGGTATGCAGGAGGCAGCCAATCAATGATTCTCTCTCATCATTGATGTTTCTATCTCTCTCTCCCTCTCCCTTCCTCTCTGAAATAAGTAAAAATATATTTAAAACACACACACACACAGTTTCCTTAAACTATCTTACCTAATAATAGACAAACATGTAAATTGACCATAGCTCTGCTACGCCCACCAGCCAATCAGGAGTGATATGCAAATTAACCCAACAAAGATGGCAATTAATTTGCATACACAGGCACCGAGCCCAACCCCGGTCACTCAGGGCATCTGGGTAGCATGGGAAGGCAGGGCTGGAGCAGAAAGAGGCGGCTCTGGGGCTGGGCTGGAGTGGAAAGGCGGTGCCGGCAGCCAGGGAAGGGAAGGCTCATTCTAGCACGAATCTTCATGCATCGGGCTTCTAGTATATAATAAACTAAAATGAGTGTTTGCTAAAACTGGAGATACAAATAAATCCTATAGTTAAGAGCACTGTAACAATTTCACTTTCTTCTACTTGAGAATGAACTGTGACTATGTAAGGTTTTACCTTTGGGAGTAAACAGATAGATGAAGGTCATTTGGAAATCTCAAGAAAATTTCAGTTTTTGTGATTCTAAGCATATTTCAAAATTAAAGTTTTTTTTTTTCAAAATTAAGTTATAAAAACTATCATATTTATATTAATTTTATAAACCACTTGATGCTTATAAACTTAGTCAAACACATTAAAATGTTATCCTTATAAATGAATATATTCATTTATATGTACTTCAAGTATTCTGAAATAACTAAAAAATAGAAAGATGTGCAATATTTAATTACAGAATTAAACAGGCATAGACCACTATGTTGTACTTATTAAAATTTAATTCACAATGAGAGTAATTGTCACTGTGTAAAACTTATAAAATCAAAGGCAAGGTGATTAGAAATATTGCTGAAGGTATCCTGTCCACAATAGTTTGTGAGGTATATTTTCTGTTCAGACTTGTGGCAGAATACTTTTTTTTTCAAGGCTTCTCTTCTTCATTAAGTTATCAGAAGTTTTGCTTAAGTCCACCAAACTGAATGTGTTCATGAGTTGTTCATGGATTGATGGCAAATGATAAGGCAACATGAATTACTGAAAACTATGCCACATGCCTGCCAGAGAAAAGTATTTCTCTAGTGTTGCCCTAACCAGTTTGGCTCAGTGGATAGAGCGTCTGCCTGCGGACTGAAGGGTCCCAGGTTCGATTCTTGTCAAGGGCATGTACCTTGGTTGCTGGCACATCCCCTGTAGGGGGTGTGCAGGAGGCGACTGATCGATGTTTCTCTCTCATCGATGTTTCTGGCTCTCTATCCCTCTCCCTTCCTCTCTGTAAAAAATCAATAAAAAATATATTTTTAAAGTATTTCTCTAGTGTAAACTGACATTTATTGAAGTCTTACTTTTGGGGCAGATGCTTTCAAACAATTAGAAATATTCATTCATTCATGATCTCTGATCACACTTTCCACTAAAGAATTTCCTACTCTGTCACATTCATAGGATTTACATCAGGCTAAAATTTTTAGACATATAATGTCCTAAAACATTTTTTTTAAAATATAGTTTTTATTGATTTTTTACAGAAAGGATGGGAGAGGGATAGAGAGTCAGAAACATCGATGAGAGAGAAACATCGACCAGCCGCCTCCTGCACACCCCCTACCAGGGATGTGCCCGCAGCCAATGTACATGCCCTTGACCGGAATCGAACCTGGGACCTTTCAGTCCACAGACCGACGCTCTATCTACTGAGCCAAACCAGTTTCAGCAAATGTCCTAAAACATTTTAATCAAGGCTGATTGTATTTGAGTTGTTCAGTAATTTTTTATATAAAATATGAGGTAATTGACCAAGAAAGACAGTACCACATTCCTTACAGTAACTTAATTCTTTTTTTCCCCCATCTCTCTTTTTGCATTAAGCTCTTCTTCATTCTCAAGCTATTCTCTATTATCTTGAGAGCCTAAAGTTGGCAACAGGCTTTCCCCAAAGCAAATACCTATGAAATCTCTCATGTTTAACAATTGACAAGTGGTCAGAAGCTTTTCCACAATTGCTGCATTCTTAGGGCCTCCCCCTTGTATGTACTCTTTGATGAATATAAAAGTCTTGAGTTTGTAGTGAAGGCTTTCCCACATTCATTACATGAATAGGGTTTCTCTCCCATGTGATTTCTCTGATGAGTAATGGGATCATTTTTGCTGAATGAGAATTTTCCACATTCAGTACACGCAAAGCAAGTGTTTCCTGAGTGAAATCTCTAATGTTCACAAGGCATGTCTTCTTCCTAAAGCCTTCATCACAATTCTTGCGTGTAGGGCTTCTCTGCATCATGAGTTTTGGTGATGTATATCTAGTACACTCTTCATAATGAAGCCTTTCGCATATTCATTGCACATAGTTTCTCTTAAGTATGAGTTTGCTGATGTAAAGTGAGGTTCAGTCTTCATGGTGAAGCCTTTTCCACACAAATTACATACATAGGGCTTCTCTCCTGTATGTTTCAGCTGATGTCTCATGAGATTTTGTTTTGCTGTGAAACCTTGCCAGCATACACTACACACATAAGGTTTCTCTCCTGTATGAGTCCGCTGATGTACAGTCAGGTACATTTTCACTGGGAAGCCTTTCCCACATTCACTGCATACATAGGGTTCTCTCCCGTGTGCATTCGCTGATGTACAATTAGACAACTCTTCACAGTGAAGCCCTTTCCACATTCATTGCACATATATGGTTTATCTGAAGTATGACTTCGCTGATGTACAGTGAGATCACGCTTCATGGTGAAGCCTTTTTCACACACAGCACATACATAGGGTTTCTCTCCAGTATGCGTTCGCTGATGTCCAACAAGGCCCTGCTTCAACGAGAAGCCTTTCCCACATTCACTGCATAAAAAAGGCTTTTCTCCCGTGTGCATTCGCTGATGCACAATCAGACGACTCTTCACGGTGAAGCCCTTTCCACATTCATTGCACATGTATGGTTTCTCTGACGTATGACTTCGCTGATGTATAGTGAGGTCACCCCTCCTGGGGAAGCCTTTTTCACACACACTACATACATAGGGTTTCTCTCCAGTATGAATTCGCTGATGTCCAATAAGGCACTGCTTCATTGAGAAGCGTTTCCCACATTCATTGCATAAAAAAGGTTTTTCTCCTGTGTGAGTTCTCTGATGTTTAGTGAGATTAAACTTTATAGAGAAGGTTTTGCCACATAGTTTGCATCCATAGGGTTTCTCTCCTGTATGAGTTCGCTGATGTCCTATGAGGCGGTGCTTTACTGAGAATCCTTTCCCACATTCACTGCATGTATAAGGTTTCTCTCCTGTATGAGTTCGGTGATGCTCAATAAGATTACTCTTGTTGATAAAGCCTTTCCCACATTCGCTGCATGTATAAGGTCTCTCTCCTGTGTGAGTTCGGTGATGCTCAATAAGATGACACTTCTTGGTAAAACCTCTTCCACATTCACTGCATACATAAGGCTTCTCTCCAGTATGAGTTCGTTGATGATAAATGAGAAGAGACTTTTTGATGAACGCTTTCCCACATTCACTACATGTATAAGGTTTCTCTTTCATGTGACTTTTCTGATGATTATTGCACTGTGATTTCTTAACAAAGGTTTTGTCACATTCAGTGCATTCATTCTGTTTGAGTCCTGTATGTATTTTCTGATGTTTAGTGAGCCTGGATTTTCTGGTAAAGGCTTTCCCACACAGACTACACCCATAGGGTTTCTCACTAGTATGAACTCTCTGATGATAAGTGAGCTGAGACATCTTCACAAAGGCTTTCTCACTTCCAACACATACATGGGCTTTCTCTACATTGTGAGATTTCTGTGGCTGAATGACCTGGGACTGATTATTAATGGGTTTGGTACTGACAGGCAAAATGATTTCAGTATTAAATTGTTCATGGTTAGCATGAAGAATACATACTCCATCTCCCTTCAACTCCACAGACTTCTTTAAGTTACAACTTCTGTTTTGGTTTTCAAAATTTAAATTTGATTTTAAAGGTTTTTCACTTATCTCAAACATATCATCGCAATTTTGCTTGAATAGAGAATGACCTCCACTCTGATTAACAACATCTGCTAATATACCATGTTCACAGCCTCGGTCCACCCTCTTCAGAAGGTTTCGGATTTGCAAGTGATGCTGCAGAAGATCATCAACCTTCCTGAGTTCTAGAACAGAAGAGAACAGGGAATCACTCTGTAATCTCTCACAATCCTTGTTTGAAATAAAACTGTTTTGTAAAAAGCCGTCATGTGAAGTAACTATTTAGTGACAATCCTATATGATGTAAAGTAAGAAATATATTTGGTCTTCATGAATAGTTCTTGACATTGAGGTTGTGAAACCGCTGCAGTATCCTGAGTGACAGAAGTATGTTTTGTTCTACATTAAAAACAGCTGGGCCCGGCTGGTGTGGCTCAATGGTTCAGTGTCAACCTATGAACCAAAAGGTCACAGTTCGAGTCCCGTTCAGGGCACATGCCTGGGTTGCAGGCTCGATTCCCAGAGGGGGGTGGCAGGAGGCAGCTGATCAATGATTCTCTCTCATCACTGATGTTTCTATCTCCCTTGCCCATCCTCTCTGAAATAAACAAAAACATATTTTAAAAAAAAACTACCAAAAAAACGAACACCTGAGTTTATGCTAACGAGAGGACAGCACAGAGTCCCACATACTCTCAGGATAGAGTTAATCACTAGAAAGACCAAATTATTTAATGGTCAGACTTTCAGCCCCACTAATTGACCTCGGGGAAAGGAGAAAAGCCCTAGAGATTCAGGCTCTATGCAATCTCTAACTAGATCTGATCAGTTTCTGGGTTAGTGAATACATCCTTGTGCCCACTGGGTGGTTTGAATTAGATCAATAAAGACAGATCCTCCTGTATTTTGAAATCCTTCAGGCCTTGTCCCATGTACCTATTCATCTGTATCTTTTATTTAAAAAAACAAACACACTAAACATTAAGTGTTTCTCAGAGTTCTGTGAGCTGCTCTAGCAAAATAATTGAATCCAAGGAGGGGACTCATTAACAACCTCCAATTTATAGCCAGATGGTCAGAAGCACAGGTGACAGAATGGACTTGCCACTGACATCTGAAGTGGGACTTGTCTTATGGCACTGAATTTGTAACTTGTAGCGTCTGACCCTATTTCTAGGTAGAGAGTGTCAGAATTGAGTTAAATTTGTAGGAAACCCAGGTTGAATAATTCTAGGTACAGACACATGAAGCAAAGTAACAAAGGCAACCACAGTCTGTGTAACATGGCGAAAGGAACAATGGAGATGGGAGAAGTGGACGAAATCATGATTTACAGGGTTGAGCAAAAATAGGTTTACAGTTCATATGTAAAATGAAACAATATTCTATAAATAAGAATAAACACTGTTTCACTTAGTCACCATTGTACACCTACTTTTGCCCACCTTGTACTTAAAGAGACGATAAGGTTCATGGATTGGCTCAATGGGAGAAGCAGGAAGAGTTAATAAAAGTGAGGACTCAAGGATGACTCTGGGATTATGTGGCTTGATTGATGAGATAGATGGAATGTCTCCCAATGAAACAAGGAAGTCCAGAATGAGGGGAAAAGCTAGAGTGCATTGTGAAACAAAGGTTAAAGTGATTATTACAAATCCAAGTACAAACAAAAATATTGGTTGCATATATACATTTTTAAAGTCTTATCTGAAAATAGCAGTGGATCCCATCAATATATACAAATTCTACATATGAACCTCTGCTATTTCTGTCTGTATAGTTTTACTTTCAAAAATTGTAACCAGCCCTAACCCGTTTGGCTCAGTGGATAGAGTGTCAGCCTGCGGACTGAGGGGTCCCAGGTTCCATTCCAGTCAAGGGCATGTACCTTGGTTCCGGGCACATCCCCAGTGGGAGGTGTGCAGGAGGCAGCTGATCGATGTTTCTAACTCTCTATCCCTCTCTCTTGCTCTCTGTAAAAAAATCAATAATATATATATATATAAATTGTACCTGTGGGTGTAACAGTACACTCCTCTCCCTGAGCATAGCAGCTGCCTGAGTCTGCATGCTGCTTCCTGACAGCTGACCCTCTCCACAACATGGCAGTTTGCTTCTGTTCTGTTCTCTTAACTTCAGACCTTCTAAACGTCTCACCTGACTAGATCAGGCAACTCAGCCCTTCTCATGGGACTCCTGGATTCTTCTCTATCACCTTTTATCTTGGATCATTTTAATCTGTATTGTTTTACTATCAAAAATTGTAATGGGGGGGAAGGTAAGAGATCAAATGAAGGACTTGTATGCATGCATATAAGCATAACCAATGGACGCAAGATACTAGGGGGTAGAGGGAGACCGGGGAAAGGTCAATGGAGAAAAAAAGGAGATATATAAACTACTCTTTATAATACTTTAAGCAATAAAATAAAATGAAGAAGAAAAAAAAAGCTCACCAAAAAACAATTGTAATCAGCCCTAGCTGGTTTTGCACAGTGGCTAGAGCATTAGTCTGTGGACTGAAGGTCCCAGTTTCGATTCGGGTCAAGAGCAAATGCCTGGGTTGTGGGCTCGATCCCCAGTGAGGGGCATGCAGGAGGCAGCCAATCAATGGTTCTCTCTCATCATTAATGCTTCTACCTCTTTCTCTCTCTCCCTTCTTCTATGAAATCAATAAAAATATATTTAAAAATATTGATTTTAAAAAAACTAAAAAAGAAAAAGAAATTGTAACCATAAGTATAACAGTACACTCCTCTCCCTGAGAATGCCTACCTTCTACACCACAGGCAAAGCGGTCCACTTTAAGAATTAGTTAAATTATGCCACTCGTCTACCAAAAGTCCCCACTGGTTTCTCAACTCATTTGGAATGAAAGCAAGGTCTTCAATGGCCTTCCCAGGCAACGTGTGACCAATATCTCAGAACTTCCAGCTGCTGCCCCATTTCCTTATTCCCAGTCATTTTCCCTCTTGCTCATTACAGGCTATGCAGACAAATTTCCTAGAAGTTCCACAAACACATTCCAGATTCAACTCTGAACTTCCCACCGTCTCAACCATAGACCTGACTCATATCCCTCATCTACGTGCTTAAAGGCACCTTACCAAAGAGCCATTCCCACTGCTAACAGCTCAGTTCCAGGATGAACACACGCTGTGTCACCAAGTGTGTTAGTTTTCCTTAGAGCAATTTTCCCAAAGACAGATGTTGATTACTGATTATATAGTATTCTACTGAGAACAAAAGCAAAGGGGAGAGTAGGGAGAAGGTCTGTTTATTGCTACCTTTTCCTTTAGTGCTCTTAGCTTAAAAACATTTGGCTATCAGAATGCAAGCTTTAAAGAAATACTAGAGGCCCTATGCACAAAATTCATGCAAGAGTAGTCCTTCCCCCCCCTCACCCCCACCCCGGCTACTGGCACCAGCTTCCCTCCAGCACCTGGGACCAGGGCTTCCTCCCTCCCGCCACGAGCAGGCACCTGGGACCTGGGCTGGTTTCCCTCCAGCCACCCGCAGGCACCTAGGACCTGTACTTTCCTCCAGCCCAGAATTTATCCAGAAGGACATCCAAGAATGATGTCTGGAAGGACAGCCAGTCTAATTCGCATATTACCCTTATTATTATAGATAGCAATCACATCAATTGCAGGACACAATCACAGGTATGGAACACATTAAAGAGCCTTTAGAAAAAGGACAGAAATTTTCTAATCAAGATGATAGCATATCTCAGACAGCACTAAAAGAGAAACTGCAATTTCATATGATAGGAATGTTGGTTATCTGCAACTGAGAGTCGTCAGAATATGATGGGAAAGCAACCACTTTTATTTTCACATCCTGGAAATGATTGGAATATGCAATCAAAAAACCAATTCCATTTACTACATAATAAAAAATATCATACATAGGAACAAATTTAAGAAAGGCAAGTGTCAAACTTTTTTCTGAAACTTACAAAATGTTGTTGGAAGAAATTAAAGACCAAATTAGATAGAAAAACAACCAGTTACCTTGATTAGGATGCAGAATATGTTTAAGATAAAATTATTACCCAACTCAGATACAGATTTAATGTAATCCCTATCAAAATACTAGCTTGTTTTTCTTGCAGAAATTTACAAGCTGATTCTAATATTCCAATGGAAATTAAGGGATCCAGATGTTAAAACTGTCTTGAAAGAACAGAGTTGGAGAATTCACTCTTTGCAATTTCCAAAATTACTACAAAGCTGTAGGAATCAAGGCCAAGATTAGAATCCTACCTAATAATAGACAAATATGCAAACTGACCATACCTCCGACACACCCACAAGCCATGCCCACAAGCCACGCCCACCATCCAATCAGAGCGAGCATGCAAATTAACCCAAACCAAGATGGCTACAGCCACAGAGAGCAAGGTTTCCTAGGTAACAGAGGAAGCCAAGCTTTCCGCCTGCCCTTGCCAGGCCTAAGCCTCCAATCAAGCCACAAAGTTTCAATTATAGAAGGTAAACAAATTCAAACAAATGGCAGCAGAATGGAGCTTGAGAGAGCAGGCCAGGGTTGCTGCCGGCAACAGGGAAAGCAAAGCTTTCCGCACACCCTGGCCGGGCCCACCTGCTTAAGGCAACAAAGTTTCAATTATAACCCCAACAGAAATGGCTGCCGGCCTCAGAGGGAGCCCCAGGCTTGGCTCCACTCCAGGCTACAAAGTTTCAATTGTAGAAGGTAAATAAACTCCAGATCCCAGGGCCTCCACTTGGGTTGCCAGGGGGCGTGGCCAGCCTGCAAACCACCACAGGCCCCTCGCTCAGGCCACCCCACGCCCCAAGGGAACCCCCACCTGATCCAGGACACCCTTCAGGGCAAACCAGCTGGCCCCCACCCGTGCACCAGGCCTCTATCCTATCTAATAAAAGAGTAATATGAAGATTGATCATCACTGCAACACACAATATAGCTGCCCCCATGTGGTCAAAGATCCTGCCCCCATGTGGACACAAGATGGCCACCACAAGATGGCCAGCAGGAGAGAGCAGTTGGGAAGCACCCGGCCTGCAAGGGAGGGCAGTTGAGAAGGACCAGGCCTGCAAGGGAGGGCAGTTGGAGGTGATCAACCCTGCAGGAGAGGGCAGTTAGGGGTGACCAGGCCGGCAGAGGAGGGAAGTTGGGGGCAAAGAGGCTGGCAGCAGAGTGGTTAGGGGGTGATTAGGCTGGCAGGCAGAAGCGGTTAGGGGCAATCAGGAAAGCTGGCAGGCAAGCAGTTGGGAGCCAGCAGTCCTGGATTATGAGAGGGATCCCAGATTGGAGAGGGTACAGGCTGGGCTGAGGGACAACCCCCCTCCGTGCATGAATTTTGTGCACCGGGGCTCTAGTATATACATATAAAGTGTTCCAAAATTGATTGTGGTGATAACCATCACCAACTATATAAATATACTAAAACCTAGTCAATTATATGTATATATTATATATATTTTTTTCTAGTTCTCACCTGAGAATGTTTTTATTGATTTAAGAGAGAGAGAAAAAAATATCAATGTGAGAGAAACATTGATCAGTTGCTTCCCATTTTGTGCCCCAACCAGGGATCTAACCCTCAACCTTTTCTGGTATACAAGGTGATGCTCTAACTAACTGAGCAACCCAGCCAGGGCTGACTGTATATTTTAAATGGGTATATTGTATCACATATAAATGAAATCTAAGTAAAGCCATTAAAATATGATATAAAAGCAAGTTTTAGGAAGGTTAATGCAGTGATAACGTCTAAGAATAAAGGAAAATCTAAATTAGGAAAACTAAAATGGAAGTCACTTGCAACAGACATAAGTTATGACCTAGTTTGGGCTGTAACTCACATAGGATGTTAAGATCTTTTTTTGTTCATCAAATGAAGGAGTAGAGACCTTTAAGAAGGGAGCTCAGCATGTAGGGAACATCCCAGGTGATGCCAGGATGGACAGAATTACTGGTAAACATGTCTAGTGCTGAAAGAGAAACTAGATTTAAAAAGGAATAAAGGGAAGATGATTCCTGCTCTCTCACAAAATGGGAAATCAGAGACCAGCCTCCATGATGATGAGTAAAATACTTAAAAAGAAAGTGTACATTAGACAATTCTGAGGGAGAAGTCGATTTGGGAGTCCATGTCACAGAACAGAAAGAGGTCACCTCATGAGAACAGAGGAAATTTTAAGAGTGAGGAGACCTGAGTATGAAGAACCCTGGAGGGAGAGGAGGAAAGAACGACATGAATGCGCCGTGAAAAGCACGTTATCACGGGGACCCAGCATCTAAGCTGGGTTGGATGTCATGGAGGGAAACAGGGCACAAAGGCCCAGTACCAAGAAAAAAGCAATGAATTCCAAGTTCTGTCTTTCCAGAGAGGCCTGGAAAGTGGGATTTCATAGCAAGAGAGATGCTAACACAGGCAGAGACACTGACCATGGACAAAAAGGAGGAAGATCTGGGAATCCCAGGAGGAAGAAAATACATAAAAACAAGCGGAAGATAAAATCCACAGGGGTCCAAGCTCAGGAGAGATAAAAGGGGTATGTTTTCCTCTAAACTTCTACAAAGAGAAAGGGTTCCCATACGTGGAGAGGTGGTTTGAATTTCCTCATTCACTGTCATAGCTCTGACGCCGCCTCTGACTAGAATGTGACTCCCCAGCTGCCCACCTTGCTGGCTCTCACCCCCTCACCTGGAGAGACTAGACAGTGGCGTCCACGCTGTACAGTCCATGGTTCTTCCCCTCGTTCCAATTTGGAGAGCACGTCTGGTTTGCTGGCTTGATGTCCTGCTTGGGAACAATGACATATTATATTGGGTTGGCGTCTGTCAAGAAGGGAGAATGAGCCCTGGCTGTTTTAGCTCGGTGGATAGAGTGTCGACCTGCAGACTGGAGGGACTCGAGGTGGATTCTGGTCAAGGGCACATACCGGGGTTACAGGTCCATCCTAGTCCCTTATGTGTGTAAGAGAGGAAACCAATCAATGTGTCTGTCTCACATCGATGTTTCTCTCTCTCCCCCTCCCTTCCTCTCTCTCTGAAAAATCCTCGCACCAGGCTGATGTGGCCCAGTGGTTGATTGTTGACCTATGAACCAGGAGGTCATGGTTTGATTCCCAGTCAGGGCACATGCCCGGGTTGAGGGCTCGATCCCAAGTAGGGGATGTGCAGGAAGCAGCCAATCAACGATGCTTCTTTCTCATTGATGTTTCTACCTCTCTGTTTCTCTCCTTTCCTCACTCTAAAAAAAGAAAAAATCAATAAAAAAAATTTTTTTTCAAAACCCTCACATAAGGATTAACCAAAAAGAGAAAAAAGAAGGGAGAATGTAACATTATAGATCCTCATCTATAACACAAATATTTTTCTCTCAGGAAAAGGGACATTATACCCTCCTGTCTGGCACAAGAGAAGGATCTGAGATCCCACCATCTCAGAGAACTGGAGTTATCCTGAACACTTAAGCAGCTGAAAAAGGAAAAACCACTAACAGGGCACCTGCTGAATGACCCAGGGGAGCTGTCCTCACCCACTGACACCAGGTGGCGGTAGGTCTCCATCATCACGTCCCTGTACAGGTCCTTCTGCTCGGGGCCCAGGAGCTGCCACTCCTCCCAGGTGAAATCCACGGCCACATCGTGAAACGTCAGGGGTTCCTGTGACAACATGTTTCTAACTCTTTCTCCCTCTGCCTTCCTCTCTGAAATCAATAAAAATATATATTTAAAAAAAAAATAAAAGAACCATGTCCTAACCTTTGGCTCAGTGGATAGAGTGCCTGCGGACTGAAGGGTCCCAGGTTCGATTCTGGTCAAGGGCATGTACCTTGGTTGCGGGCACATCCCTGGTAGGGGGTGTGCAGGAGGCAGCTGATCAATGTTTCTCTCTCATCGATCTTTCTAGCTTTCTATCCCTCTCCTTTCCTCTGTGTAAAAAAACAATATAATATATATATATATATATGTATATATATATATATATACACACATATACATTTAAACAATTATATATATACAATTATATATATATACATTTAAACAAATATATATATACATTTAAACAATTTATTTTCTTCTTTTTAAAAAAAATATATTTTATTGATTTTTTACAGAGAGGAAGGGAGAGGGATAGAGAGTTAGAAACATCGATGAGAGAGAAACATCGATCAGCTGCCTCCTGCACGCCCCCTACCAGGGATGTGCCCGCAACCAAGGTACATGCCCTTGACCGGAATCGAACCCGGGACCCCCCAGTCCGCAGACCGACGCTCTATCCACCGAGCCAAACCGGTTTCGGGTTTATATATATATATATATATATATATATTTTTTTTTTTTAAGAGAAAATGGCCCTGGCCGGTGTCGCTCAGTGGCTGGCCTGCGCCTGCAGAGTCCTGGGTTCGATTCCCGATCCAGGGCAGGTACCCAGGTTGCAGGCTCGATCCCATCCCTGCTCCCGGGGACCTGCGGGGAGCACCCCATCCATGGGACCCTCCCACAGTGCTGTTTCTCTCTCCCCGCCCCCTCTTCCTCCTCCCCTTCCCTTCCACTCTCTCTAAAAATCAATGGAAAATATATATATATTCCCCCAAAATAACTAAGCAGATTTT
Source organism: Ia io (assembly GCA_025583905.1). Lineage (NCBI taxonomy): Eukaryota > Metazoa > Chordata > Mammalia > Chiroptera > Vespertilionidae > Ia > Ia io. The sequence goes on along the minus strand of JAJQQW010000021.1, from coordinate 46,092,803 downwards.
TACATTCATCCACTTCCAAGTGCTAGGGTGACAGGAGGACCGCCCGAGGCCAAAGTGGTCAGGGATGAGGAATTATTACGTCACCAGGATAACCAGAAGGGCTGAACCCAAAAATGGCGCCGAAGACGCGGAGTCTGAGAGGCGGGGTTTTCTGGGCGGAGAATTCCGTGGGCGGGTCGGCGGGGAGAGGTAATGGTCGCGGCTAGGGGATGTGGTCTCAGCGAAAGGGAGTGTCCGTCGTGACGCGGCCTGCAGGCCGGTTCCCCGGGGAGGCATCCATTCAGTCATCGGATCGGCCCGAACGCAAAGGACCAGAGCGCACTGACCTGCTTTCTCCAGCCCCCCGGGAGCGCCTAACCGTCTCACTTCCGCGGACGGATTCGGCTGCTGCCAGCGGCGCTCATTTATGTCGTCAGCCCGTGGCGGCGGGCGAGGACCTGAGGCCCGTGCAGAACCGCGAGCGACTTCCGCATTCCCCTCCCCGGCAATATGGCGGCGCCCCGTTGCCGCGCCGCCTCCGCACGGGGGCCGCCATGTTGGGAGACCTGGCTGCCGTACAGAAGGCAAAGCCGGGACTTCGGAACCCGCAGCCAGGGGTAAGTGGCAGGAAGAAAAGCTCACGAATTTAATCTTGTTCCCGAGCTCTTGGACTCTTGTTTAAAGTGAGTAATATTTTCAGAGACTCAAGCTTCGGGAGGCAAGTAAGAAGCGAGTTGAATTGCGTTGGGCGGTCTGAGCAAAGAAGTCATGACAGCAGCTTTTTTTTTTTTTCAGAGAGGGATGAGAGAGAGATCCTTGGACGCGTTTGCTCCTGCACCTCTGGACAGGGGGTCAAACCTGAAACCTGCTTAGGTGCCCTCACCAGGGATCGAACCCATGACCTGTCCTGTGCACTGGATGGTGCTCCAACCAGCTGAGCCACACCAGTCAGGGCATGAATGCAGCTTTTATTTTACAGTTTGTACAACTTTTTTTTTTTTTAATTTAAATTCTTTATTGTTTAAAGTATTACGTGAGTCCCCCAATGACCTTTCCCTGGCCATCCCCGACAACATTAAAACACACACACACACACACACACACACACACACACACACGCACACACACGCACACATGTTTCCATGCCGTCTTGAGCTCAGTTGTCGCTACAGCAGCAGAGAATAAAATTCTGCAAAGAGAAAAGGTCATACGTCTAGTAAATAGACACCAACAGGAAGCTACTGGGGGAAATTTTCTTGCAGGAAGTGGTTTTTAAGAACAGAAAAAGATTTCGAGAAACTGGCACAGTGTGAGGCTGGCCGTCAGCACCCAGGGCAAAAGCTGCTGGGAGCAGCTGAAGTCATTGAGATGGGGCCTCAAAGAAAGGCCTGGAGCCAGTGAGAAAGGCACAACCGGAACTGAGAATCCAAAAATAATGTCTGTTGTTTTTTGGCCAAGGTCCCAAGGTAAGCCAAAGGGAGAAAGAAGTCTTTTCAACAAAAGACGCTGGGATAATTGTGCATCTATTTTCGGAATAGAAAACTGAGACCCTAACTCCAACCATAAACAAAAATGAACTCAAAATGGATCATAGATGAAGCATAACAGTTGAAACTATAAAACTTAGAAAAGCAAACGGGAGACAGTCTTCCTGAACCCGAGTTAGCAAAAGAATTCTGAGAGAAGACAGTAAAAGATGAGCCTTGAAATAAAAAAGTAAGACTTGGACTTAATTAAAATTTAAAATGTTTGTATTTCTTTTTTTTTTTTAAAGGATTTTATTGATTTTTACAGAGAGGAAGGGAGAGGGATAGAGAGCTAGAAACATCGATGAGACAGAAACATCGATCAGCTGCCTCCTGCAAACCCCCTGCTGGGGATGTGCCCGCAACCAAGGTACATGCCCTTGACCGGAATCGAACCTGGGACCCCTCAGTCCACAGGCCAACGCTCTATTCACTGAGCCAAACCAGCAACGTTTAAGAAAGTGAAGAATAGGGGAGCCTCTCGCGGCCGTGCGGTGCGCCCGCCTCGCATCCGGTAGTTACCGGCCCGCCGGCTATGGCCGCCGCGGGGGGCGCCCGGCTTCTGCGCGCCTCCTCCGCGGCCCTGGGCGGCGCGGCCCGGCGGTGGCTGCTGGTCGCCGGAGCCCGCGTGGGAGCCGGCGGCCTCCCGGGGAGCCGGGCGCCGGGCGGCGGCGCGGCGAGGCGGCCGCTCAGCCTGTCGGCCCCGGCGCGTTGCAGCTCAGAAGATAAAATAACAGTCCACTTTTTAAACCGTGATGGTGAAATATTAACAACCAAAGGAAAAATCGGTGACTCTCTGCTAGATGTTGTGATTGAAAATAATCTAGATATTGATGGTTTTGGTGCATGTGAGGGAACCTTGGCTTGCTCTACCTGCCACCTCATCTTTGAAAAGCACATATACGAGAAATTAGAAGCAATCACTGATGAGGAGAATGACATGCTTGATCTGGCATATGGGCTAACAGATAGATCCCGGTTGGGCTGCCAAATCTGTTTGACAAAGTCTATGGACAAAATGACTGTTCAAGTACCGGATGCCATGTCTGATGCCAGACAATCCATTGATATGGGCAAGACCTCCTAAGATAGAATAAATGGGAATATTTTCACAAAATTTTACCTATTTTTATAATTATTATTTCTTAATTAAATGAGAGCATGGATGAATGGGTTTACTATTATGACCTTTACTACTTTAATTCACCTTGTATAACTACTGAATTTTGTAGTCTGTAAGTATGCAATCTTTATTTTGTTTAAATTATAAAAGCAAATCAAATGTTAGAAAACATATAAAATGGTACATATTTTACCTTATGTTTGTTTAGCAACTTTAGCAAAATGTTTTCATATAAATTGTATGCCTATTTGCCTATAAAGTAGGTTTAAAAAGGCACTATCCCTGTGAGATGCGGGTGAAGGCAGAGATTCAAGATCGCTTGTCTAGGGCCATACAGTGAATTACAAAATCTGTACCAGAACCCACATTCTGTTACTACAAATTTAATGTTTAGATTGAAACTGAAGAAATTATGAATATCTTATTTAGAATAGTAGTGTGAATGTGAATAAAAAAACCCTGTTGCTTTGTTCACTGATTAATTTCAAAGACAGTTGTAACCTTATAAATAAATATTTCAAATTTAAAAAAAAAAAAAAAAAAAAAAAAAAAAAAGAAAGTGAAGAATAGAGCCAGAGGTTGGGAGAAAAAATTTCCATATCATCCATCTGGTAAAGGACTTGCATTCAAAATATATAAAGAATTTGCCAAACTCAATAATAACCATCCAATTAGTTCATAAGTAGTTCATGTATGAGGTCATACATTTTCTAATAACTGAATTGTGATGATGATGGCACAGCTCTAAACTTCCTAAATGTTAATAAAGTGTACAATTATGATGTGAATATTATATATAGATATAGATGATATAGATATAGATATATCTTGAAATGGTGAATCTTACTGATTTTTTTACAGAGAGGAAAGAGAGAGGGATAGGGAGTCAGAAACACCGATGAGAGAGAAACATCGATCAGCTGCCTCCTGCACACCCCCTACTGGGAATGTGCCCGCAACCAAGGTACATGCTCTTGACCGGTATTGAACCTGGGACCCTTGAGTCCGCAGGCCGACGCTCCATCCACTGAGCCAAACCGGTTTCGGCGAAATGATGAATCTTGATTCATGGGTCGACACTCAACCCCTGAGCCACACCAGCCAGGGCAAATAATTTTTTAAGAAAAAAAAAAAATTTGAATAATGAGAGGATCATAATATAAACTGAACATAATTGGCCCTAGCTGATTTGGCTCAGTGGATAGAGCGTCAGCCTGCAGACTGAAGGGTCCCGGGTTCAATTGCGGTCAAGGGCACATGCCTGGGTTGTGGGCTCCATCCCCAGTGCGGGGTGTGCAGGAGGCAGCCAATCAATGGAAGCAGCAAATCAAAGATTCTCTGTCATCATTGATGTTTCTATCTCTCTCTCCCTCTCCCTTCCTCTCTGATACACACACACACACACACACACACACACACACATACACACACACACACACACACACACACATACACACACACTGAACTGGATGTAATTGAATTTTTAAAAAAATATGTTTTATTGATTTTTTACAGAGAGGCAAGGAGAGGGATAGAGAGAAACATCGATCAGCTGCCTCCTGCACCCCTCCCCCCACTGGGTATGTGCCCACAACCAAGATACATGCCCTTGACCGGAATCGAACCTGGGACCCTTCAGTCCTCAAGGCCAACGCTCTATCCACTGAGCTAAACCAGTCAGGGCTGAATTTTATGTTTTTCATGTATATTCCATGTTTTTTTTTAAATAAGAAAAAGTTTATTTAGAGACACAGAGGTAGAAGTAGTGAGCTGTGGAAGAAATAGGCTTCAGGAAACAAATTACAGAAGCACAGGAGGGCCATGGAGTTTAGGAGACTAGAGAGAGAGCTGTGCCTTGAGAGAAGAAAGTGTGTGTTGTGGGGGGCAGTGGGGGAGAGGCACAGCGTGCTCCAGAGAGCCGCCATGATACTCTATGTGTTTTTTTAAAAATATATATTTTATTGATTTTTACGGAGAGGAAGAGAGAGGGACAGAGAGTCAGAAATAACAATGAGAGAGAAACATCGATCAGCCGCCTCCTGCACACCTCCTACTGGGGATGTGCCCGCCACCAAGGTACACGCCTTTGACCAGAATCGAACCTGGGACCCCTCAGTCCACAGGCCCACGCTCTATCTACTGAGCCAAACCGGTTAGGGCGATACTTTACGTTTATGTGACTCTAGTTACCATCCCACAAGTTCACCCACGACTTTATTATAGCCACTTTTATATTAATTACATGTAGATATACATAAACATTTTGTAATATGGAAATATGTGTGTGAAAAATTACCATAGAAGTATATACTACCTGTTTTCTCCAATTTTATTGTAATATAATAAACAAATTAGACTTACTTTAATAACTTTATTTTGGGAAAATTTATATTTACAAAAATCACAAAGTACTGCTACAAAGTGATCACATATAACCTCATTTGACTTTCCCTCATGTGAACATTTTGGATAACCGTGGTACATTTGTCAAATTGAGAAATTAACATCGGTATAATACACAACCAAATTACAGACGCTACTTGGATTTCACAAGTTTTTCCACTACCATCCTTTTTCTGACCCAGGACTCCACCCAAAACACAATATTGCATTGGAACATCACGTTTCCTTAATTATCTCTATTCCATGACCACTTCTCCATCTTTACTCACTGATGTCCTCCATCATTTTGAGGAGTACTAGTCAGGTATCCTATATAATAAAAGGCTACTATGCAAATTGACTGAACAGCAGAAGGAACAGTCACTATGACATGCACTGACCACCAGGGGGCAGACGCTCAACGCAGGTGCTGTCCCCTGGTTGTCAGTGCTCTCCCACAGGGGGAGTGCTGCTCAGAGAGAAGCCAGGCTCAAGACTGGCAGTGCAGAGATTGGTGCAGGCCCCAATAGCTTGGTGCCATCAGTGGGTGCGGGCGGCAGCTACCTGCCCAATCGCCCTTCAGGCTTCTCCACCTCCCCCTGCCCCTGAGGGGCTATCGATCTGGGCAGCAGCCGCCGCTCGCACCCGTTGCTGGCGCTGGCCCCAATCGCTCAGCGATGCCATCAGCGTGTGGGAGCAGCAGCAGTGGGAGCAGGGCTGCCAGCGGACAGGGGACCGGGGGCCATGGCAGGAGGGGCCAGATGGGGGCAGGGAGAATGGGCCAAGACCCTGTGCCCACCACAGCCTCGCGGCCCACAGTTCCTTTCAAGTTGCATGAATTCATGCACTGGGCCCCTAGTTATTAATAACTAATTACTATGGTATCACACACAGGCAGGCCCAGGTTATCAGGGCTGCCAAAGGATCAGCCCATATGTGCATGGAACCCTAGATGCTTCCTCCCATTACCCCAGTACATTGACCCCCCAAAAAGTTCATCCAATATTTAGCCCCCAAACTACAGAGCCACATAGAGCATTCACAGACTAATGCCATTCTGCAGTTTGAACTCGCTCAGCCCACAGAGAGTTAGCAGCAAAAAAATGACAAAATGTGCCCTCGGGACTAAGACATTTATCTCTGAAGGTTTTTAACCACAAGAGCAGGTCCTGACTGAGGCCACAGGCACCCCAACCTCACAATACCCCCCTCTGCGGACACCTTAGGCTCCCCTGCAATGCCACTTGCATCACCCACGGTGGACTTGGACAGGCCCTCCCTCCCCACTGTGCACCCAGAGACCCAGACACTGACCTGACTCCAGAAATCACCAGGACCCGCCAACAACTGCACTACATTTATGGACCTCTGTCCCCTTCCTCATCATCCCCCCAAAGGTCTCAGGCATTTTTGCAGAAAAAAAAAAAAAAAAAAAAAAAGACAACTGCATTTCTGCATTTTCCCCAGGTAGGTGAGGGTAGTTGGGGACGATCAGGCTGGCAGGGGAGCAGTTAGGCATCAATCAGGCCGGCAGGGGAGTGGTTAGGGGGGCGATCAGGCTGGCAGGCAGAAGTGGTTAGGGGCAATCAGGCAGGCAGGCAGGTGAGTGGTTAAGAGCCAGCGGTCCCAGATTGTGAGAGGGCTGTCCGACTGCCAGTTTAGACCCGAATCCGTCGCAGGATCGGGCCTAAACAGGCAGTCAGACATCCCCCGAGGGGTCCCAGATTGGAGAGGGTGCAGCAGGCCGGGCTGAGGGACACCCCCCCACCCAAGCACGAATTTCATGCACTGGGATATATATATATATATATATATATATATATATATATATATATAAAAATATGTGATTCACTTCCTCTGCATCCTCACTAGCATTTATGAAAGAGATCACAAAACGACTAAGAATAGACCAACCTAAAATTCTAAATAGCTAAGAAATTAATAAACAGTCCACTTGTTTTTATTTTATATTTTTAAAATTCTTACCTGGAGATATATTTTTATTGACTTGAGAGAGAGGAAGAAAGGAGAGGGAGAAACATTGTTGTGAAAGAGAAACATGGATCGGTTGCCTCCCATATGCACCCCGACCGGGGATGGAACCCACAGTCTGGGTATGAGCTGTAACCAGGAATCAAACTCTCAGTCTTTCAGTGTATGGGATGATGCTCCAACCGTTTGCCTCTGGCCAGGGCAACAGTCCACTTATTTTTTAAAATCACAAATATTCATAAACAATTTTAAATCTCAGTCTCACTAATATTAAAGTAAATGCAAAGTAAACATGAAACAAACAAAAATTTAACCCTTAGGATTAAAAAAGATTGAATGATGAATAATATTCAGAGTGGCAGGTTACAATGCTAAGCTTCTTAAGTCATTTTTTTTTCATCAGTATAGTGTTGTCCACCACACCACTTTGAATGGAGATGTTATTATCATGCTTTTTTGAATTTCAAAAAAATGCACACTACACTTAATAAATATTAGCATTAAATTGGTATTCTTTTACAAGGGCAAGATTGAGTCTAGAACATATAAATTAGTAAAATGTTTTGGGGGTATGGTCAGAAATTACCTAATTTAAACTTCATTCCCTTAGAGCCACCAATCAATTTAAATAATCTTTTTGAAAAGAAACAGGTACTAGGATATTTATGGCATGAATTTTAGCAAATAATCTTGTGATTGCAACGTAAAGCATTCTTACATCTCTGTATTCACACCTTCGGATAGCATCCCCACACAGTACTCTGACCAATGCGTCCAATGGGACAATAGCAAGAGCGACACAGGACAGCAGATGAGCGACACAGGACAGCAGATGAGCGACACAGGACAGCAGACTTGCGCACTGGGACACGTTCTGTTTGCCTCTTGCAGAATGGGAGCCACCCATTTGGTGGAGGCTAAAATATGTGGGGGGAAAATACACACACAAACACCTAGACCCGTGGTCAGCAAACTGCGGCTCGCGAGTCACGTGCGGCTCTTTGGCCCCTTGAGTGTGGCTCTTCCACAAAATACCACGGCCTGGGCGAGTCTATTTTGAAGAAGTGGCGTTAGAAGAAGTTTTAAGTTTAAAAAATTTGGCTCTCAAAAGAAATTTCAATCGTTGTGCTGTTGGTATTTGGCTCTGTTGACTCATGAGTCTGCTGACCACTGGGCTAGACCATGCAACCCCAGTTGAGACAGCCCATACCAGGCACTCAACCCTTGGCCCACAGGAAGAGAATTAATCAATGTTTGTTGCCCTTAGACATTAAGTGTTAGGGAGATATAGGTTTGTGATGCAATCAAAAGTAACTAATACAGATATGAACGTATATCAGGTAATTTGTTAAATAAATCATGCGATGTCTCTTCATGACAGTATGTAAACATAAAAAAATGAGATTGTAAAATTTATGCAGCAACTCTGGGAAAGAGTACAAAAATCCTTAAAAATTAAAAAAGAGACCTACCATACAGCCTAGCAATTCCACTTATGGTATTTATCTAAAGAAAACAAAATATCTCGAAAAGATATCTGCATCTCCGTGTTCCTTACAGAACTATTTACAATAGACAAGACAGGGAAACAACCTGTTAATCAATGGACTAATGGACAAAGATGTGTTGTGTATATATTATGTTATATATACACTAGAGACCTGATGCACGAAATTTGTGCAAAAGTAGGCCTTCCTTCCCCCAGCTGCCAGCACCGGCTTCCCTCCCGCTGCCAGCACCCGGAACTCACGACCCGGGACCGGGACCCAGGACCTGGCCTGCCCACCTGCTGCAGTCCGTTAGTTGGTGGCCTGGGCCTCCCTCTGTGGGGCAATCATGGGGTGACAGCTGGGCCCCTGACCAATTGCATCACACTTGCCTTGGCTGGCCTGGCACCAGTCAGTGGGTGTGTCATAGCGTGGTTCCAGATGGTCATCCGGATGGTCGTCCCACTGTTGGGCTGTTCAGTCGATTTGCTTATTATGCTTTTATTATATAGGACTAGTGGCCTGGTGCATGAAATTCGTGCATGGGGGGTGTATGTGTCCCTCAGCCCAGCCTGCACCCTCTCCAATCTGGGACCCCTCGAAGGATGTCCTACTGCCAGTTTACAGGGATTGGGCCTAAACCGGCAGTCGGACATCCCTCTCGCAATCTGGGACTACTGGCTCCTAACTGCTCTCCTGTCTGCCTGCCTGATTGCCCCTAACCACTCTGCCTGCAGGCCTGCTCGTCCCCAACTGCACCCCGCTGCCCGCCTGCTTGCCCCCAAATGCACCCCCCCGCCAGCCTGATCGCCCCCAACTTCCCCCCATGCCAGCGTGCTCATACCTACTGCCCCCCCTGCTGGTCCCCAACTGCCTCCCTGCTGGCTGCTCACCCCCAAACTTCCCCCACCCCACTGTCCTGATCACCCCCACTGACGGCCTGCTTGCCCCCAACTGGCTCCCCTGCTGGCCTGCTTGCCTCCAACTGCACCCCCCTGCTGTCCTGATCACCCCCAACTGACCCCCACTGATGGCCTGCTCTCCCCCAACTGGCCCCCGTGCTGGTCTGCTCACCTAATCTGCCGCCCCCCCCTGCCAGCCTGAACACCCCCAATGGCCCCCCTCACCGGCCTGATCACCCACAATTGGCCTCTAACCACCTCTACCTCAGCCCCGCCACCATGGCTTTGTCCAGAAGGACGTCCTGAAGGTCTAATTAGCATATTACCCTTTTATTAGTATAGAGGCCTGGTGCACGGGTGGGGGCCGGCTGGTTTGCCCTGAAGGGTGTTCCCTGGATGGGGCAGCCTGGGTGAGGGGCTGAGGGGGGTTCCCTTCAGGGTGGGGGGTCCTGCTGGGTTGCTTGGGCAGCCTGGGTGAGGGGCTGAAGGCCATTTTCAGGCTGGCCACGCCCCCAGTCGACCCAGGCCCCGGCCCCAAGCCACTCCTTCAGCAGCGGCCAGGGCCGGCAGGAAGCTTGGCTTCCTCTGTCACCAGGAGCAACCCAAGCCTCCTGCTTGCTCCAGCTCCATGGCTGCTGCCATCTTTGTTGGGTTAATTTGCATACCCACTTCTGATTGGCTGGTGGGCACAGCAGAAGGGACAGTCAATTTGCATGTTTCTCTTTTATTAGTGTAGATCAGGGGTCCTCAAACTTTTTAAACAGGGTGCCAGTTCACTGTCCCTCAGACCATTGGAGGGCCGGACTATAGTTAAAAAAAAACAAACTATGAACAAATTCCTATGCACACTGCACATATCTTATTTTGAAGTAAAAAAACAAAATGGCAAAAACACCCGGCGGGCCGGATAAATGTCCTTGGCAGGCCGCAGTTTGAGGACGCCTGGTATAGATTATATACCTATGTATACATAATGGGATATTATTTAGCCATGATAAAGCAGGATATCCTGACATTTGCAACTCATGAATGGACCTTGAGGATATTATGCTAAGTGAGATAAGTCAGAGAAAGACAAATACCGTATGATCTCACTTATATGTAGAATCTAAAACAGAACAAATTCACTGATACAGAGAAAAGATTGCTGGTTGCCAGAGGGGTGGGGATGGTTTGGATGGTGGGATGCAAACTGGTGAAGGTGGTCAAAAGGTACAAATTTCCACTTAAAAATAACTAAAAAAATAACAATAATAATATAATGTTGATCATCATTATCGATGAGGAAAATGCAGTTAAGCTCAAGATCAGATACTCCTACATGCCACTGGAATGGTTAATGTAAAATGTAACGACAACACCAAGTGCCGGAGAGGATGTTGAGCAACTTGGACTTCACACATTGCTGGGAAGAATGTAAAATAGTACAGCCATTCTGGAAGAGTTTGGTAATTTCTTATAAAGCTAATATAACTTACCAAATATCCCAATGATCATTACCTGCAGATGTATTATAGAGGAATAGACATTTACATTCACACAAAACCCTGTACACAGATTTCATAGCATCATTATGATTTATAACAGCTGAAACCAGGAAACAATACAAATCTCTTTCACGAGTTTGAATGGCTAAACAAACTGGTATATCCAAACTAGTATGTATGTACTCACTAATAAAAAGAAAACTATTCTCAACTCAAATAATTAAGAGCAATTTGCCAAGTGACAAAAACACGAAATGCTTACATGGTCCTTATTAGTAAAACATTATAAATTTGTATAAATAAATACAATTGATTTATATAAAATGTATAAAATCCAATTATAAAAATGATTTCTATAACATTCATGAAATGACAAAATTAAACTGATGGAAAACAGGTCAAGTGTTTGCCAGAGGTAGGTTTATTTATTTATTTATTTATTTTTTTAAAAATATATTTTATTGATTTTTTACAGAGAGGAAGAGAGAGGAATAGAGAGCCAGAAACTTTGATGAGAGAGAAACATCGATCAGCTGCCTCTTGCACACCCCCTACTGGGGATGTGCCCGCAACCAAGGTACATGCCCTTGACCGGAATCGAACCCGGGACCCTTCAGTCCGCAGGCCGACGCTCTATCCACTGAGCCAAACCGGTTTTGGCAGAGGTAGGTTTAGATAGAGGATATGAGCCTAAAAAACGTTAGCACAGGGGAGTCTGTAGATGAAGCAGTTTTCCATTGTGGTTGTGGTTATGTGGATCTATATAAGGTAACAAAGCTTAGAAGTACAAACGTTAAAAAAATACATGTAAAATCTAATAGAATCCAAATAAGGTTAAGAGTTTCATTAACAGTATACTACCAATATCTTTTTTCTGGATTCAATAAAAAATGGTTTTATCAGATGTTTTTACTGGGAGTAGCTGGATAAAGAATACTAGGAAATTCTATGGACTATTTTGCAATTTCTTGTAAGTTAAAATAATTTCCAATTAAACATTTTATAAAAATAACTTTGAAGGTGGTTTTATAAAATATTTGGCCAGCCTTAGGCTGGTTTGGCTCAGTGGATAGAGTGTCCGCCTGCAGTCTGAAGGGTCCCAGGTTCGATTCTGGCCAAGGGCACATGCCCAGGTTGTGGGCTCGATCCCCAGTAGGGGGCGTGCAGGAGGCAGCCAATCAATGATTCTCTCTCACCACTGATGTTTCTATCTCTCTCTCCCTGTCCCTTCCTCTCTGAAATCAATGAAAAATATAGTTAAAAGAAACGGAGCATGCTGAAGTTTGAGAACCATTGGTACAGATTCAAAATAAAAACAACCACCACCAGTGGTGTCGCAGTATGGTCTTTAAAAAACAAACAAAAAACCCCCCACTCAAACATTATCCCTTTTCATAGAACTTCTTTCCTTTGTAAGTTCTCTGACATTTGACTAAAAGTGCTCTAAATTTAGCATGTTCATAAAGCCTTAACTTCTATGTGATTTTCAAACAATGGGATAGAATGCATCAATGAAATTGTCAAGTATATGCAGTTCTCTTAAGGTTTGTTTCCAGTGTGAACTCTGACTCTCACTTAAGTCTTCTTTCTGGGTAGAGGCTTTCCCATGGTTACCCCATTTCTTTGTTTTTTTTTTATTGTTTTGTCTGTTTTTCATATTTCTACAAACTGATGAACACACTGATGATCGATGACAATCCCTGATAATAAATTCTGTCTTCCCACTGAAGGCTTTCCTCATCTCTGTATTCACAGAATTTGTCTCAATATACACTTTTCATACATAAATTGTAGCTAGAAAGTTTTGCTGAGACATATAATGAAGCTAGAAAGGCATCTTCACATTGGACATATCAGAGTTTTTCCAACATGTTTTCACTGACAGAAAATGTGAGGTAAGGATCACTCAAGGCATTACCATAGTCACTGTAATTCACCAAGTTAATCTCCTGGGTAAATTCCTTCATCTCCTCAGGGCACACGTTTGACAACAGGCATTACCGTGTTTGCATTCTGATCTGCTAGAAACACCGATGTTTAATGCATGTCCCAGAAGGCATTCCACGGAAATTGCATTAATAGGTATGTTGTTCTGCATGACTTCACTCACAGGTAATGACCTGTGACTCTCCGTTAAAGGAATTTCCAACTTGAATGAATCTACCCATTTCTCTTGTGTGCGTTTTCTGATGCTTTTGTGTGCGTTTTCTGATGTTTCACAAGGTGTGACAATTGGGAGAAGGCTTTCTCACAAAGGCTGCACTTGTAGGGTCTCTCTCCTGTGTGAGTTCTTTGGTGGACATTGAGGACTGACTTGGTGGTGAAGGCTTTCCCACATGCCTTGCACTCATAAGGTTTCTCTCCTGTGTGACTTCTCTGATGGGTCATGAGACCGTATCTGTGAGAATACTGTTTTCCACACTCACTACATACAAAGGGTGTCTTCCCTGTATGACATCGCTCATGTTGTCTGAGGCTTATCTTCTGGCTGAAGGCCTTCCCACACGCGTTGCATACATAGGGTTTTTCTCCTGTGTGAGTTCGCTGATGTATAATGAGAGTGCACTTAGTGGTGAAGCCTTTCCCACACTCCTCACATATGTACAGTTTGTCTCCTGAATGAGTTCGCTGGTGTAGAGTGAGTTTGCGCTTCATGGTGAAGCCTTTGCCACACTCGCTGCATATGTAAGATTTTTCCCCTGTATGAGATCTTTGATGAACAATGAGATTACTCTTCACAGTGAAGTCTCTTCCACATTCATCACATACGTAGGGTTTCTCTCCAGTGTGTGTTCGCTGATGCACAACAAGGTAGTGCTGCATGGAAAAGCCTTTCCCACACTCACGGCACACGTAGGGTTTCTCCCCTGTGTGAGTTCGCTGATGCACAATTAGGTTGCTCTTCACAGTGAAGCCTTTCCCACATTCGTTGCAAACATAAGGCTTCTCTCCACTATGTGTTCGCTGATGTGCAATTAGGTAGCGCTTCACGGTAAACCCTTTCCCACAGTCGTTGCATATATAGGACTTCTCTCCGGAATGGGTTTGCTGATGTCTGGTGAGACCAGTGTTCACGGGAGAGCCCTTTCTGTATTCGTTGGTTATACAGAGTTTGTCTTCTGTTTGAGTTTTCTGATGTTGAGTGAGAATGACATCTCTGGAGGATTTCCATGAATCACACCCATGGCTTTTCTCCCCTGTATGCATGCCCCCATGATTAATGAGCTGAGATGTGCTGATGCAGGCTTTCTCACCTTGGATGCATGCTTGGGATTTCTCTATTTTATGAGTCTTCTGATGCTTAAAGACTTGTAATTCAGTGCTGATGTGTTTTTCACTTTTAGGGGTTTCCGTTCCAGTGTACAACTGTTCATGATTACCATGTAGAAAGGATTTCTCATCTCCATTAAACTCAATGGGGTTCTTTACTTCATATCTTTGCTTCTGGTTAGTTAAACTTGATTTCAAAGCTTTCCTACATAATTCCAACATACGATTACGCATTATGGCTATATTGGTTCTGCTCAGATGAAAAGTATTTCTAAGTGCATTCCTTTCATTGCATTGTTCTATGCTCTTCAGAACTATTTGGTTGTGAGAGTGCTCCTGCAGACAACTGTTAACGTTCCTGATTCCTAGTAAAGAGAGAATAACAAATTTCTTAGAATAAAAGTGTTTAGTCCGCCCTAGCCGGTTTGGCTCAGTGGATAGAGCATCAGCCTGTGGACTGAAGGGTCCCGGGCTCGATTCCAGTCAAGGGCATGTACCTTGGTTGCGGGCACATCCCCAGTAGGGGGTGTGCAGGAGGCAGCTGATCGATGCTTCTCTCTCATCGATGTTTCTAACTCTCTATCCCTCTCCCTTCCTCTCTGTAAAAAATCAATAAAATATATTTAAAAAAAAAAAAAAAAAAAAGTGCTTAGTCCTGGCCAGTGTTTCTCAGTGGTTAGAGCATCAGCCTGTGCACTGAATGGTTGCAGGTTCGATTCCCAGTCAAGGGCTGGTACCTGGGTTGCAGGTTTCAATCCCCAGCCCCAGTCGGGGTGCATGTGGGAGGCAACCAATTTATGTGTCTCTCCCACATCAATGTCTTTCTCTCTCTCTCTCCTTCCCTTCCTCCACTCTCTATAAATCATGGAAAAAAATATCCTCGCGTGAGCATTAACAAAAACAAACAAAACAATAAAAGTGCTTAAAAGATGATGTGGTGGGGACTGGCTCTTAATTGTCGACCATCCCATCCCATAAAGATGTAAGGTGAAAAAGTATCAGATCCAAGAAGAAAAAAGGAGTATGTTTAAAGTAAAACAACTACAAAGAGAAAGAGTTCTTCTCTCGGGAGATCCATATGTGGAGGAGCCATTTAGCTATCCTCAGAGCTGTGAGCCCTTCTTTTTTTAAAAAATATATTTTTATTGATTTCACAGAGGAAGGGAGAGGGAGCGAGATAGAAACATCAATGATGAGAGATAATCATTGATTGGCTGCCTCCTACACGCCCCACACGGAGGATCAAGCCCACAACCTGGGCATGTGCCCTGACAGGGAATTGAACCGTGACCTCCTTGTTCATAGGTCAACGCTCAACCACTGAGCCATGCAGGCTGGGCGAGCCCTTCTCTTAATGACTAGAACATGACTTCCAGGGCCACTCCCTTGCTGGCTCTCACTCACTCACCTGGACAGCTTCCAGTATATACATCATCCTCTATTCGTGGTTCTTCTCCATGTTCCAACTTGGACAGAACATATGGCTTGGCAGTGTGATACCCTGATCAGGAGAAATGACACAAGACATAGAAGGTGACGTGGATATGGTGAAGATGGGAAATAGTACAATTTCTCACATGCAAAGTAAAAGTTCTCTTTCAGGATAGAGGAGACTATACCCCTCTGTTTGGGGCCAGAGGAGAGACTGAAAATCCGCTGACTCTTCAGATGACCACAGTGGCTACAAAGCTTTCATCAAGTACTAGAGCAAAGGCCAGTGACAGGGCACCTCTCATTGACACAGGGAGCTGTCCTTACCCAGTGAAACCAGATTGTTATAAGTCTCCAACATCACATCCCGATACAGGTCTTTCTGAGCAGGGTCCAGGAGCTGCCACTCCTCCCAGCTGAACTCCACAGCCACGTCCTCCAATGTCAGCAATTCCTGTAATAACACAGTCCTGTTTACTGTGATATCAACTCCCTTTACTAACATGGAAAATGCATGAGGACAGTTGTTCTAGTTTTTACCACATAGCCTGCATGTATATACTTTCCTCAAATATATTTTAGTAAAAACAAAATCCTATCTTTCTCTTTATATATATAGGTTAGCACATATTTCCAAAAACTAATGTACAAATAACATTGGGACAAATAAAATATTCCTACATTACAACAAAACTCCACATCCAGAATTTACAAGACAAGTGTTTTTAATAAGTATAAAAAAATAACAGAGCCCTAGCCGGTTTGGCTCAGTGGATAGAGCATCAGCCTGCAGACGAAAGGGTCCCAGGTTTGATTCTGGTCAAGGGCACATGCCTGGGTTGTAGGCTCAAACTCCAGTGGGGGGCATGCAGAAGGCAGCCAATCAATGATTCTCTCTCATCATTGATGTTTCTATCTCTCTCTCCTCCCTTCCTCTCTGAAATCAATAAAAATATATTTTTAAAAATAATAAATAAGATAACAGAAATTATACAAGGTATGTTTAAATCCAAATAGACCATTAAAGTTGATTAGGATGATTTTAGGGAGAAAAAACTTATAATAAAAAAAATATACACACATACATATACTAATGGACAGATGAATAGTATATTCAGTACACTGCAGTGACCCAGAATATATAACTGAAGAAATAATAGAAAATGCAGCAGAGGGAGAAGAGAATAAAAACATAAGGAAGAGGTTATTAAATATGAGCATAGCCTGGCCGATGGGAGAGTGTCGACCAATGAACTAGGAGGTCACGGTTTGATTCCCGGTCAGGGCCCATGCCCGGGTTGCAGGCTGGATCCCCATTAGGGGGTGTGCAGGAGGCAGCCGATCAATGATTCTCTCTCATCATTGATGTTTCTCTCACTCTCCCCCTCTCTCTGAAATAAATTTAGCAAAAGAGTATAACATCAACAAATCTAACGTATGCCTACTTATAGTTTCTAAAAGAGGAAAGAGTAACATAGAAGCAGTATTCAAAGATCTAAAAGCTGAAAGTTTTCAGTGCTGATTAAACACTGCTAACCTCAGGTTCAGATATCCTAACAAATTCCGAACAAAATGCCTATACCTAGACACATAAGACTGAAACTACGCTACAAAAAAGGCAAAGGAAAACTCTTAAAAGTATCCAGAGACAAAAAACAGTTTACCTAAAACAGAAACAATAGAAATCAGAAGGAATGGAATATTATCTTCAAAGTTCTGATTTTTGTATCCATAAGGCCAGACACAAAGGCCATTTGGTATTGAACACGTGACTCTTTCATGGAGCATTAGCTCCTCCCAGCCACCATGTGACGGTGCTCACGAGTATTGCCAATCAGGAAGCTCGCCTACACTTTGGCATCCAGGGTTGTTACTGAGGCTTCATGATAAATGCATGATTTATTGAATTACTGACCTCGTGGCTGGACTCAATCTCCAGGTCCTTCCCCTTCCTACAAGTCACACTGATGTCAAATGGCTCAAAGCTACAACCCTCAAATCACATGGTTAGTTTCTGGCATTGACAATCTCTATCCTGAGTCAGCTCATTAGCATAAATTATAAAGTGTGGTCCCAGTGCCCCAGAATGAATAACTCGTATCATACAAGTAATTCCAAAGATTTAGACATAACTTCCCAGAAATCAGAGACAAAAGCCAGGCCAATTCCTAATTACACACTAGCTTCTCACACTCCTGTGCAGTACCCTTCCCTTGAGCATGGGCTGGCTAGTAAATTTGTTTCTAAAAATAGTATACAGCAAAAGTGATGACATGGCACTCTTACAATTAGGCTATATATACATCCATCTTGCTATGGGATCTGCTCTTTGATGATTTTGATGAAACAAGGTGGCATTTGGGGAGGCTCACATGGCAAGAAGTTAAGAGTGGTCGCCCTAACTGGTTTGGCTCAGTGGATAGAGCGTCGGCCTGAGGAGTCAAGGGTCCCAGGTTCGATTCCGGTCAAGGGCATATACCTTGGTTGCGGGCACATCCCCAGTGGGAGGTGTGCAGGAGGCAGCTGATCGATGTTTCTCTCTCATTGATGTTTCTAACTCTCTGTCCCTCTCCCTTTCTCTCTGTAAAAAATCAATAAAATATATTTTAAAAAAAGAGTGGTCTACCTCAGCAGACAGGAATAAACTGAGGATCTCGTTTGATCAGCCTTCCTGGAAATGAATTCTGCCAACAACCAAGCAAAATGAACTTAGAAATGCATTCTTCCCCATTTGAGTCGTCAGATCACACTTTACTCTGGCTTATAGCCTCATGAGAGACTAGAGCAAAGTATACAGCAGTGACATGCTTTTTTAAAAAAAAAAAAAGTTGATCTTTGTCCCTGGTTCCTGGGACACATGGGTCCTAAATGCTTATAATCTCTAGAGATATAAGTATTTTTTTAAAATGTTTTCATTGAGCCCTAACCAGTTTGGCTCTGTGGAGAGAGCGTCGGCCTGCAGACTGAAGGGTCCCAGGTTCGATTCCGGTCAAGGGCATGTACCTTGGTTGCGGGCACATCCCCAGTAGCGGGTGTGCAGGAGGCAACTGATCAATGTTTCTCTCACATAGATGCTTCTAACTCTCTATGCCTCTCCCTTCCTCTCTGTAAAAATCAATAAAATATATTAAAGAAATAAGTTTTCATTGGTTTTTTAAAAACAGATTTTTATTAATTTCAGAGAGGGGAAGAGAGAGAGAAAGAAACATCAATGATGAAAAACAATCATTGATCGGCTGCCTTCTGCACGCCCCACACTGGGGATCCAGTCCACAACCCTGGCATGTGCCCTTGACCAGAATCGAACCCGGGACCCTTCAGTCCACAGGCTGATGGCTCTACCCACTGAGCCAGACCAGCTAGGACTGATAAGTATTTTTTGTATGCTAATGACTCAAGGGGGCAGAGGGTTTAGTTAGCTTTGGGATAGGGACTGGTTGCCAGAGGAACAAAACATTGATTAAAGGATTGGAATTTTCAGTCCCACCCCTAAAAACTACACGGAGGAGAGAGGGGCTGGATATTGAGTTTAAGCCTAATGGCCAATGATTTTATCAATGAAGCCCAACAAATGAGACCTCCATAAAACCCCCAAACCATAGGTTTGGCAAGCTTCCAAGTTGGTGAACACATTGAGGTAATGAAAGAGTAGCACACCTCAATACCTGGCATCTCTTGCATGTCACTGTTCCTGACTTGTACCCTTTACAACAATCCTATAAATGTTAAGTAAAATGCTTTCTTGAATTCTGTGAGTTGTTCTAGAAAATTACCAAGCCTGAGGAAGGGCTTGTGGAAACCCCTGGTTTATAGCAAGTCATTTGGAAGTACAGGAGGCCCAGGACTTGGGATTGGCATCTGAAATGAGGGGCATTCTTGCAGGTCTGAACCCTTAAATCAGTGGTCAGCAAACTGTGGCTCTCGAGCCACATGCGGCTTTCAAGCTGTGGTTTGCCACTCTTTTGATTAATGAGTTTGCCCACCACTGACCTAGACTCTTGATTCCAATAATTACAGGCTGTTGTTCCTTGTGATTAAGCCCCTACCCCAGTGGTCGGCAAACTCATTAGTCAACAAAGCTGCAGTTTGCCAACCACTGCCTTAAATCTGTGTAATGTTATGGTTGCAGGCACATCCCCAGTAGGGGGGTGTGCAGGAGGCAGCTGATTGATGTTTCTCTCTCATCGATGTTTCTAACTCTCTATCCTTCTCCCTTCCTTTGTGTAAAAAATCAATAAAATATATATATTTTAAAAAAAGAATATTGGGGTCCTTATGTGCCTGCAAACATAACATCAATGTCAGAGAACTGGAGAGCAGATATTTGGCATCAGAAGGAAAAAAACGTTCTCATTTGGTGTGAGAAGTGTTGTGGGTAAAAACAGCAGGAAGCAGCTAAGCCATGCTAATATTACTGACACACAGAACGTGTGAGATAAAAAACATGTGTTTGAAGTTGCTACGTTTTGGAGTACTTTGTTAGGTACCTGTCTGGGAAAAACTTGCTTCTGTCTTCCTTTACACGCTAATACAGAGCACTTCTGGGACCAGATGTGTGGGTTTTCCACACCAAGAAATTCTGGCGCTACTGCCTGTAGTGCAGATGCCACAGGTTAAGGGTTCATTTCCACAGGATTGTCCCCACTTCAGACACCAATCTTAAGTAGTGGGTCTCCAGGAAACCCACTGTCTGACTGACTACAAATTTGAGGTCCCCATAACCTTATTCTTGGGTTCCATCATTTGCCAGCACAGTTCACAGAACACAGAGATATTAGAGGCAAAGTGACAGCTGATGTGACCCATAGAATCCACCACATCACACATTATGTTCCAATATTAGTCATTTAGAATGACCCCTAGAAAGTGTTTTCCTGATCTCACTTTGTCCTAATTTCGAATTTGAGTCTAAGTTAATTTATCCAGAACCCAATTATCCCAATTTATCCTTTATTTATTTGATTTTATTTGTTTTTTTTTTATGATGGCCTTCTTTAAAAAAAAAAAAAATTATTATTTTTTTTACAGAGAGGGAGAGGGATAGAAAGTTAGAAACATCGATGAGAGAGAAACATTGATCAGCTGCCTCCTGCACACCTCCTGCTGGGAATGTGCCCACAACCAAGGTACATGCCCTTGACCGGAATCGAACCCTTCAGTCCACAGGCCGGCGCTCTATCCACTGAGCCAAAAGGGCTAGTTGACTTTCTTTAATGTCACCACAAACCTGTAAGAAAACCAAGGAAAGGTAAAAGAAATAAAAATAAAAAATTACCTGGGCTCCCATCATTTTCTTCTGTGCTCAGGAAATACTGAGTTCCATGGATTCTATGTATGTTGTGTCCTCTGCATCTACCATAAAGTTCTTAGAGTTAGAAATCTAGGTTTCCAGTTAAAGTTGTCCCCAGAAATTATGGTATCCAAGCTGAAGAGCCTCCTTTTTCTTCCTTCATTCCTTTACTTGATGCCTCTTACTGTTGGGGAGCCAGGACCTGTGGGCTGAGGAGCAAATTGACTTTGAGTGGACATTCCTTCTGGGCCCAGATGTTGTCATTGTTACCATACACTTTGCTTAAAGAAAGGACCCCAATATTCTTTAAAAACAAACATATTTTATTGATTTTTTTACAGAGAGGAAAGGAGAGGGATAGAGAGTTAGAAACATCGATGAGAGAGAAACACCGATCAGCTGCCTCCTGCACACCCCCCACTGGGGACGTGCCCGCAACCAAGGTACATGCCCTTGACCGGAATCGAACCTGGGACCCTTCAGCCCGCAGGCCGACGCTCTATCCATTGAGTCACACCCGTCAGGGCGGGACCCCAATGTTCTGGTGTCCCAGAGGATTTCACCCTCCCGGACGATGTCTGTAGTTAGACATATGTCACTTTGGCAGTTTCTTTCCAAACTAAACATACTCTTATAAGATCCCAAAAGCACATTCCTTGGTATTTACCAAAATGATGTGAAAATGTATGTCTACTCAGAAATCTGATTACAGGTGTTTATAGCATCTTCAGACAATCAAATATTACTCAGCAATCAAAGGAAATTAGCTATCAAACAAAAAAACCAAGCAGAGCTGGCTCTTTGAAAACATAAACAAGATTGATGAGCCTGTAGCCAGATTCATCCCGAAACAAAGAGAGAGGATTCAAATAAATAAAATCAGAAATGAAAGACAAGTAACAACTGACATCACAGAGATACACAGGATTCTAAGAAAATATTATGAACTATATTGTAACAAGTTGGAAAACGTGGGCAAAATGGATAAATTCCTAGAAATATACAATCTTCCAAAACTGAATCAGGAAGAATCAGAAAATCTGAATAGACCCATTACAACTAATGAAATCAAAGCAGTAATTAAAAAATACCTCCCAGAAATCAAAGTCCTGGACCAGATGGCTTCACAGGTGAATTTAACCAAATATTTAAAGAAGAATAACGCCTATCCTTCTCAAACTATTAAAAAAAATTCAAGGGGAGAGAACACTTCCAAGCTCATTCTATTAGGCCAGTCTTATCCTAATAACAAAACCAGGAAAAGACACTACAAAGAAAGAAAACTATAGGCCAATATCTCTCATGAACATAGATGCTAAAACATCAACAAAATATTAGCAAATTGGATCCAGCAATACATTAAAAAGATCATACACCATGATCAACTGGGATCTATTCTAGAGATGCAAGGTTAGTACAATATTAGCAAATCAATAAAAGTGATACATTACATAAACATAATGAAGGATAAAAATCACAAGGTCATATCAATAGCTATCATCAATAAACCAAACAGTAAGTGTTGGTGAGGATGTAAAGAAAA
Organism: Ia io; assembly: GCA_025583905.1. Classification (NCBI taxonomy): domain Eukaryota; kingdom Metazoa; phylum Chordata; class Mammalia; order Chiroptera; family Vespertilionidae; genus Ia; species Ia io. The sequence continues at coordinate 46,070,391 of JAJQQW010000021.1, read as the reverse complement.
GGGAACCCTCATGCACTGTTGCTGGGAATGAAGACTGGTGCAGCTAAAGTGGGAAACAGTACAGAGTTTCTTCAAAATTTTAAAAATGAAACTGTCTTTTTTTTTTTTTGGTATAGCTAAGGTGGTGATTTATTGAAGGACAAGTACAGACTCCCACATGGGGAGAGGGAAAAGTCCCTGAAACTGTCTTTTGACCCAGCAATTCCACTCCTGGGAATGAATATATGCACCCCCATGCTCACTGCAGCATTATTTACAATAGCCAAATTCTGAAAACAGCCCAAGTGCCCATTAGTAAATTAGTGGATAAGAAAGCTGTGGGCCGAAACCGGTTTGGCTCAGTGGATAGAGCGTCGGCCTGCGGACTGAAAGGTCCCAGGTTCGATTCCGGTCAAGGGCATGTACCTTGGTTGCGGGCACATCCCCAGTAGGGGTTGTGCAAGAGGCAGCTGATCGATGTTTCTCTCTCATCGATGTTTCTAACTCTCTATCCCTCTCTCTTCCTCTCGGTAAAAAATCAATAAATATATTATATTAAAAAAAAAAAAAAAAAAAAGAAAGCTGTGGTACATTCACACAATGGAATACTACTTGCCCATAAAAAAAGAAGGAAATCTTACCTTTTGTGATAGCATAGATTAATCTCCAACATTTACAGGGAACTCATACAACTTAACAAAAGGAAGATAAACAACCAATCAAAAAAAAGGGCAACGGACCTAAATAGACACTTTTCAAAAGAGGACCTACAGAAGGCCAAGAGACATATGAAAACATGCTCAAAGTCACTAATCATCCGAGAGATGCAAATCAGAACAACAATGAGGTATCATCTCACACCTGTCACAATGGCTATCATCAACAAATCAACAAACAAGTGTTGGTGAGGATGTGGAGAAAAAGGAACCCTCATGCATAGCTGGTGGGAATGCAGACTGGTGCCGCCACTGTGGAGAACAGTATGGAGTTTCCTGAAAAAACTAAAAATGGAACTCCCATATGATCTAGTAATCCCACTTCCAGGACTCTATCCCAAGAAACTAGAAACCCCAATCAGAAAGGATATATGCACCCCTATGTTCATAGCAGCACACTTTACAATAGCTAAGATTTGGAAACAGCCTAGGTGCCCATCAGCAGGTGAGTGGATTAGAAAACTGAGGTACATCTACACAATGGAATACTATGCTGCTGTGAAAACAAAGGAACTCCTACCATTTGCAACAACATGGATGGACCTGGAGAGCATTATGCTAAGTGAAATAAGCCAGGCAGAGAAAGATAAATATCACATGATCTCACTCATTTGTGGATAATGAACAACATAAACTGATGAACAAAAACAGATCCAGAGCCAAAACCGGTTTGGCTCAGTGGATAGAGCGTCGGCCTGCGGACTGAAGGGTCCCAGGTTCGATTCCGGTCAAGGGCATGTACCTTGGTTGCAGGCACATCCCCAGTAGGGGGTGTGCAGGAGGCAGCTGATCAATGTTCTCTCTCATCGATGTTTCTAGCTCTCTATCCCTCTCTCTTCCTCTCTGTAAAAAATCAATAAAAAAACAAACAAAAAAAAAAACAAAAAAACAGATCCAGAGACAGAGAAGCATCCATCAGACCATCAAACCTTTTAGAGGGAAGGCAGGGAGGGTGGGGCTAAGGGGGAGAGATCAACCAAAGGACTTGTATGCATGCATATAAGCCTAACCAATGGACACAGACAACAGGGGGGTGAGGGCATGAGCAGGGAGGTGGTTGGGGGGGAATGGGAGATAAGGACACATATGTAATACCTTAATCAATAAAGAAAAGGAAAATAAGATTACTGTCAACAGCTTGCTCATACCACAAGCATTTACTTACACCAATAACAAAACCAGACCACAAAACATAGTTAACATTAAACCCAACGCCCCCCACCCCATTCTCTATTTTCCCATACCAGCAATTTCCCACAGAAACTACAAACAGATATAACCTCAACCTCTGGGGACGGTTGGGGGTCTCCTTTCTCTTGTGAGGAGAGCCCTCCCTACTCTGTCTGCGGAGTGGCTTTTCTTGCTTGTCCTCTTTGCTCGATAAAACCTGCTTTTCGCCCTGACCGGTTTGGCTCAGTGGATAGAGGGCCGGCCTGCGGACTGAAGGGTTTCCTCTTGAATTCTTTCCTGCCAGAAGCCAAGAACCCTTTTTAGTTCCAGTCCTGATGAGGGACTCGCCCCTCAGGCATCAGCGGGGCCCACAAGTTTTCAGGACGGACTCGCACCGGAAGGAGTGAGCTGGCTGTGGGTTAACTGGGGGCGGGCATCCTTCCGGTCTGTTTCCGGGAATCCAGGTTTGAGCCAGAACCTAACGATTCTGGGGGGCCCTGACCTCTCCACGGTGACAACCCCACCCACCAGGCGTCTCTACGACTGGGCCTATACTGAATGCCACATTAAACCCCAAACATGCCCCAGAAACCAAGAGGGGCGCCCCCAAACCCGGGCTTCCCTGCCGCTGAGCACTGCGTCCGCAAGACAGACTTTCCGCCCCAGCTCCCACCCGCTGAGTCCCACAAGCGGAGCGACCCACGTGGACCTCAAACCCGGAGAGAGTCGGGCTCCCGGTGGGTGCTTTCTTCACCCTCTTAGTCCCCGCCTGCCTGCCCGAGGCCCCCGTCACCCACGGCCAGATCCCTTCGTGACGGAATCCGAAAAAAATCCCCAACCGCAACGGCCCACACGCTCACGTGTCACGAGCTCCGCAAGCCGAGAATCCGAGCCCAGAGCCCGACTCCCCTGATCCCGAGCCCCGACTCCCCAGATCCCGAGCCCGGACTCCCCTGATCCCGAGCCCCGACTCCCCAGATCCCGAGCCCCGACTCCCCAGATCCCGAGCCCGGACTCCCCTGATCCCGAGCCCCGACTCCCCAGATCCCGAGCCCCGACTCCCCAGATCCCGAGCCCGGACTCCCCTGATCCCGAGCCCCGACTCCCCTGATCCCGAGCCCCTCCGGACCCCGCGGGCAGGGACGGAAGGCTGAGCCCAGGTCCGAAGCCACTTCCCATTCGCGGTTCCTAAGGACGCTCACCCGCAGGCACCAGGGGGTCCCGCGAGGACCGTCCAGCGACGCCGGACTTCCTAGTTCCAACTGTGGGCCCCGCTCTATGACGTACGTGGCCACGCCCACCCCGGCGTTTGTGACCGGAGCGGCCGTAACGGCTGTGGGAAGAAATCGCGATCATTTCCTGGCCACCTCGACGCTGTTACCTCCTGGCTGGAGGGACGGTCAACATTGCCGTGTTACCTGTAAGAGTTTGGAGGGGGGTGCCTATCCGAGGCCGACAAGGCGCGCTGCGCCCGCTGGGGAACAAGGCAAGATGGCGGCGCCCTGTGCGCACTGTGCAGCCGGGCACAATGGGCGCGGCCATCTTAGACGAAGGCCGGTGTCCGTACGGCAGAGTTGGCTGAGATCTCGGGTGACGTCGCCGGAGAGGTAGTGGGCACAGAGTTGACAAAGGAGCGGCCGTTTAAAGGCGGGTCCGCGGACAGGGCGGTTGTGTGTGGAGTGGATAAGGCATTTGTGGTTTAGAGGGAAGTAAGACGCCCGTAAAAGGGCGGCGCTCCATCAAAATGATGATACCCTCGTGGGAGCGGACACAGCTTCCTCCAGTGCAGAAAGGGATGGAGTGAAGGGGCAAATTGTGTACGTTTCCCTCCGAAAATAAATGATGATGGTGGGGCATTTGGGAATATGAAATTATGAGATGACACAATTATCATACCTTGCATAGTTTCCAACTAAAATAGGGCACATCTTAAAACGTGATTTAAGTAGATCCTTTACGGAAGGCAACCTGGATCCACTTAACGTTTTTCATTTTCTTTGACCCAGCGATTCTAATTACAGCAGGTTATTTGGTAAAAAACCAAAAAAACAAAAAAAAAAAACTTTTTTTTTTAATTAGCCACAGCTGCTTTTGTAATTTAAAAAAATGTAAAAACTTAAAATGATAAATGAGTATCTTGGTAAATTATGAAATATCCATTTAGCATAACTGTGTATAACAATTAAAAACAATATACAAAAAAAAAACCCCAAAACACCCAACAATATACTACAGCCCTAACCAGTTTGGATCATTGGATAGAGCGTTGGTCTGTGGACTGAAAGGTCCTGGGTTCGATTCTGGTCAGTTGCAGGCTTGGGGGCACAAGGGGGAGGCAACCAATCAGTGTCTCTATCACATGGTTTCTCTCTCTCCCTCCCTTCCACTCTCTATAAAATCAATGGAAAAATATTGTGTGAGGATTAACCAAAAAAACACCACCACCAATATACAGTTGTCAGTATAAAAAGAAAAAAAAAAGATTTCAGAGGACAAAAAACAGATCTGTAAGACAGTATATAATAAAAGCCTAAGCGACCTTTACCGCGGAACGACCAGAATGACTGGTCGCTATGATGCACACTGACCACCAGGGGGCAGACGCTCAATACAGGAGCTGCCCCCTGATGGTCAGTGTGTTCCCACAGGGGAAGCACAGCTCAGCCAGAGCCAGGCTCATGGCTGGCAAGCGCAGCAGCTGTGGTGGGAGCCTCTCCTGCCTCCGCGACAGCACTAAGGAGCAGTGAACCAAGCAATAAGGAACAGCGAGGGGGCCCGGACTGCAAGAGGGCATAGGCCGAGCTGAGGGACCCCCTGCCCCCAGTGCATGAATTCTGTGTACTGGGCCTTTAGTGTATATTACTACGACCCTGTTATGACAAGTCATAAATGCTTGTCTTTTTGAAAATTGATTGGTTAAACAAAGCATTTACTTTGGATTAGTTTAGGATTTTGTACTCATGGGTAGAAAATATGAGTTTTCACATCCCAATTTTTGTGATTCTTCATTGTAAACATATCTTTATAATAATTACATGTAATTTTAGTATTGTAAAAAGATGTTCATTTTAGAAAAGTTTTAGGACATTTGATGATGTTGGTGTTCATAATATGGTCAAAATAAAGTAGTATAATTTTTCATAAAAATATACTTTCATGCATTTAAAAATTTGGAAGAATATATTGTTAACAATGCTTGGCTCTTAGGTACAATTATGGGTGATTTAAAATTTGCTTATGTTTTTTAATTTATATAAATTAATTTGTTTTCATAATTTCTTAATAGTAAGAGTATAATTCAGTCCTATTCACCTGGTGTATCAAGCTCTAAAAGGCGAGTTGTTCAGCATCTCACCCTAAAGTGCTTAGGGCAGCAGAAGCAGCCCATTCTGGGACCCTGATTGAACAGTTTCAGGAATGAGTTGATGTGATGTTGCCATGGAAGCATGTGTAGGTTCCCAGGACCTGAAGTGGAAAGGAGGAAGGTTTGAGTGATGGAGCATTCATGTCTGATTCTTTGCTGTACACTATCTGCTCCAAATCCATCCTGACACAGTGTGGGGGTAGTGATGGAAACAGTAATCCAGGATTTAAGGCAGAGATGTTCAAATTTAAACATACATCAGAAGGCTCATTTTGCAAACCCAGAGTCCTGGACTCTAGCAGACATTGCTGGTGGGGATGTAGTAAATTAGTACCGCCACTATGGAAAAGTTTGGCATTTCTTATAAAATTAAACACTAACTTAGCATAAGACTCCTTGGTGCTTATCCCAGAAAAACAAAATTTGGTACATAAATGTTTATAACATCTTTATTCATAACAATGAAATGCTGGAAACAACCCAAACACCCATCAACAGTGAACAGATAAACAAACTATACACCCATAGAGAAAAATACTACTCAGTAACAAAAAAGGAAAACTGTTTACCTTGTATACACCCAACAAAGTGGATGGATCTTAAGAGCAATTTGCTGAGTGGAGGGAAAACAGCCTATCTCAAAGGTTACATACATTCCATTTTAAGAGCATTTAGAAATGAGAAAATTAGAACTATGGAGTACTGATCAGTGGTGGCCATAGGTCAGGGTTGGGGGATAGTGTGTGTATAAAGGGGTAGCAGGTAGATGCATCTTTGTGTTGGCACAATTCTGCATCCTGATTGTGGTGGGATTTACAGATATCTATACATGTGATAAAATTTCTTAGACCTCAACACCAAAAACAAAACAAAAAAACCCCACACAAATGAAAACATAAAAAAACTAGTAAAATCCAAATAAGGTCTGTAGTCTACTTAACAGCATTTTATTGGTTTTGATGATGGATGATGGTCCTATTACTGAAGAGGCTGAGTAAAGGTACTCAGGAACTTTGTATGGTTTGTAATCCCCTGTGAGTCTAAAATTATTCCAAAACAAATTTCAGAAAGGTCATATTTAAGATGGTTTCAAAACTTATAAACTTGGAATTATATTTATATTTCTTTTACTTCTGAAGTACATAGTACCTTGAAAGAGATGAATTTAGAGCCCAAGAAATACAAGAGCTAATCATAAAATGATACGAAGTGGACACAGAACACTCCTGCTTGTATATAACATTAAAATTTAATCAGTGTTGAGAACTGCCTACTTTAAATTTATGGAACCATTGAGTATATGGTTAAAGGTGTCCTGCCCCAGAATGGACATCAGGAATATAATAAATTTAGACTTAGCTTAGAAAACTCAAGTATACATCATTTTCACAAAGCTTTCTTCATGAATTCTCTGATACTTTAAGTCACTGTACATTGTGTTTTGAGCAGTTTTATTGATGTATGAATTCATGAGAAATGATTAATTCTGCCATATTCTTTGCCATCTAAAATTATTCTCCAGCTTGAATATCCGGCAACTACTGAGGTTTAATTCTAGTCAAAGGCTTTCCCATGACCATCATGTTACTACTACGTCCGAGCTCACTGATGATCTATTGTGATCACTAATGAGAGAGTCTTTATTCCCACAAAAGGCTTTCCTAGTGTTCCTATTCATACAATTTATATTAGCATATACTTGTCAGACATGTCATTACCTAGAAATGTTTCCTCCAGACTCTGCATTTTTCTTACATATTAATTTTGACATACAGCGTGCAGTAATTTATCACCTAAGGCACTAGCACATTCTTTGCATTCATTAAATTTCACTCCTATGCAAATTCCACAATTTCCCATGAGTGAAAGTCTAGCAACAAACTAAAGTACACTGACTATATTGAAGTATACTAGGAGCACACTGCACTGAACTATCATGGTTTGACTTTGTTCCTTGCATGAGTTCACTTGTAATGAATTCAGACTCTGCAAATGATTATGTACCTTGACTACACATTTTGTGTGTATTAATAAGGCTTGACAAATGAAAGGTTACCCCAATCACTGACTCCATAGAGTCTGTCTTTTATTTTATAAGTTCTTTCATATACAGTGTCTTTATTCCCTCATTACCTGAATTCATGTTGAAGGCTTTCTCAGATAATTGCATATATACACTTTGCCTACTGTGTCACTTATCTGGTGGGTCATGAGATCAAGACTGTATGAATAGTATTTTCTGCAGTCAGTACATATAAAAGAAGTCTATCTTGTGTGAAGTCTCTGACATTGTAAAAGGCATATTTTTTTTCCCTGAAGGTGTGACTATATTCATTGCATTGTTAGGGTTTGTTCCCATTATGAGTTCTATGATGTACAAGGAGATTTCTCTTTGAAGAGAAGCCCTTCCCACATTCACTGCACACAAAAGGTTTCTCTCCTGTGTGAGTTCGTTGATGGACGATTAGACGACTTTTCACAGGAAAGCCTTTCCCGCATTCATTGCATTCATAAGGTTTCTCTCCAGCATGGATTTGCTGATGTAAAATGAGCTCAGTTTCCATGGCAAAGCCTTTTCCACATTCACCACACCTATAGGATTTCTCTCCTGTATGAATTTGCTGATGTATGACGAGATAGCGTTTCATGGTAAAGCCTTTTCCACATTCACTGCACGGAAAGGGTTTCTCCCCAGTATGAGTCCGCTGATGTACTGTAAGGTTGCTCTTAAAGGCAAAACCTTTTCCACATTTATTACATATATAGGGTTTCTCTCCAGTATGAGTTCGCTGGTGTAACATCAGCCCACTATTCACGATGAATCCTTTCCCACATTCACTGCATCTGTACGGTTTTTCTCCAGTATGTGTTCGCTGATGTACGACCAGCCGACTCTTCAAGGGGAAGCCTTTCCCACACTCACTGCAGGTGTAGGGTTTCTCTCCAGTATGCGTTCGCTGATGTATGATAAGCATGCTCTTCACAGTGAAGCCTTTTCCACATTCGTCACATACATAGGATTTCTCTACTGTATGATTTCTCTGATGCACAATGAGGTTACTCTTCCTGGTAAAGCCTTTTCCACATTCACTGCACACATAGGGTTTCTCTCCAGTGTGAGTTCGCTGGTGTTCAATCAGACGGTTCTTCATGGTGAATCCTTTCCCACACTCATTGCATAAGAATGGTTTCTCTCCTGTATGATTTCGTTGATGTATGAGGACATAGTGCTTTGTGGTGAAAGCTTTCCCACAGTCACTGCAGGTGTAGGGTTTCTCTCCAGTATGAGTTCGCTGATGGATGATGAGCTTGCTTTTCCCAGTGAAGCCTTTCCCACATTCACCACAGACGTAGCCTTTCTCTCCAGTGTGATTTTGTTGATGTACAATGAGATTACGCTTCCCTGGGAAGCCTTTTCCACATTCACTGCACACATAGGGTTTCTCTCCAGTGTGAGTTCGCTGGTGTTCAGTCAGACGGCACTTCATGGTGAAGACTTTGCCACAGTCACTGCATATAAAGGATTTCTCTCTTTCATGAATTTTCTGATGTTCATTGAGCCTGGACTTTCTGGAGAATACTTTTGCACACAAACTACATCTATAAGGTTTCTCTCCTGTGTGAACTCTCTCGTGATCAGTGAGCTGAGACTTCTTAGCAAAGCTTTTTCCACATTCACTGCACACGTGGGCTTTCTCTACCTCCTGAGTTCTCTGATGCTTAATGACCTGGGACTTATTGCTAATGGGTATTGCACTGACAGGGAATTTAACTGCAAGATGAAAATCATGTTTGCCATGCCGAAATGATTTTCCATCTCCATTCAACTTAGCAGAGTTCTTAGTGTCATAGCTTTTACTCTGTTTGACTAAACTTAAATTTGATTTCCAAGTTTTCTTGTAGAAGTCAAACACATCATGATTTTGCCTGAAAGGAAAATGCCTTTTGCTTTGAGGAACAATATTTCCAAATGTATCTTGTCTGTGCTTTTGTTCCATACCTTTCAACATTCTTTGATTTTCCCAGTGACCCTGGAGATAATTATCAATTTTGCCAGTGTCTAGGAAAGAAAACAATGAATCTTTTTATAATCTTGTTTGGAATTAAACTTTTTATTTTTAAACTTTTATTTTCCTTGTTGTTGTTGTTTTTTTTTTAATGGCACTTTAGTGACAACCCTATGATAACACTGTAAAAATACACCATGTGTAAATGGTTCCTTATTTTTTACACATCGGTAAAAACACAATAATACAAACAAAAAGGAAAAAGCAGTATACCACTAAGGTAGATTGACAATTTATGTAGATTTAGCTGCTTTGGACCTTTCAAAACATGTAGAGAGGAAAATACAAACAAGTCATTTTTTTCACAGCAAAGGACAAGGTTTGGAGGAATACCTTTCCACAGAATTTAGGAAGATGCAGATCCCAGAGGTGGAAGAGAAAACTAATCTAGATGATGAGTTTGTTCAGACCAAAATTACTTATTGAATGGCCTCCTGTACCAGGTACTATGCTGGTGTTTGGAATATATATAAAATAGGCCTTACTTTCACTGATCTTAAATCTAGTTAGGGAAAACCGAAAAGGAAAGGAAAGAAAAAAGAAAAGAAAAGTAAGGAGTTGGAGATTATTAAACATGGATTAAAGGAGCAATGGAGATCGTGGAAATTGGAGGAAATCAGGATATATTTGCATAGAGCAGCGGTTCTCAACTTGTGGGTCGTGACCCCTTTGGGGGTCGAACGACCCTTTCACAGGGGTCGCCTAAGACCATCGGAAACAACAGATATTTACATTACAATTCATAACAGTAGCAAAATTACAGTTATGAAGTAGCAACGAAAATAATTTTATGGTTGGGGGTCACCACAACATGAGGAACTGTATTAAAGGGTCGCGGCATTAGGAAGGTTGAGAACCACTGGCATAGAGAAATGACAGCTGAATGATGGGTTCCATGGGAGAGTGGTGCATGAAAGTGAAGAATCCAGTATTTCTCTGCTAACTTGACTTGAGCCACTGGGTATGTAGAAACATCTCAAATCAAAATGAGGACTATTACTAAAATCCAGAATGTGCAGGAAAAAAGTATGCATTGTGGAACATAACATATCAAATGATTACATGGGACTGTAAACTATCAGATGATTATAGTCATCAAGATCTGGTTGGAGATATAAGTGGAGTTAAAAATGTGGAGATAGCCCTAGCTGGTTTTGCTCAGTGGATAGAGCATCGGCCTGCGGACTAAAGGGTCCTGATTTCAACTCCAATCAAGGGCACATGCCCAGGTTGTGGGCTCGATTCCCAATGGAGGATGAAGCCAATCTATGATTCTCTCTCATCACTGATTTTTCTATCTCTTCCTCTCCCTTCCCTCTCTGAAATCAATAAAAAAATATTTTTTAAAAATGTGGAGAGCCCGGCCGGCATGGCTCAGTGGTTGAGCATTGACCTATGAACCAGGAGGCCACAGTTCGATTCCCGGTTGGGGCACATGCCCGGGGTTGCGGGCTTGATCCCCAGTGGGACGTGCAGGAGGCAGCCAATCAATGATTCTCTCTCATCATTAATGTTTCTCTCTCTCCTTCTCCCTTCCTCTCTGAGATCAATAAAAATATATTTTTAAAAATGTGGAGATAATCAACATATACTGATATTCAAGACGAGAAAACTGGCTCATATGTTGGGAGGACATGTAATATGAAAGATAAAGGTACAAACCAAGATTTTAGACATTCCTACATTTAGGGTTTTAGTCCACTTAGAGGCACCAAATTCTGACTATGGAGTCAGAGAAAATACATACAGGGGTGTAAAGAATAAATATATTTATTACCTAGCAAGTAAGACTGTAAGGTCTTCAGAATCTGGACTAAAGTGAACTGAGACAGACTCTTACGTCAAAATCCTGTTCTTAAATATGCCCTTCTCTAGACCACCAAGCAAGAACCACCACCAAGAAACATTGAGTGGAACTCATATAATCACCACTCCAGCCTTTAGCCTAGCTGTGTCATGTTATCATATGTCCCACTGGTAACAAAATAGGACAACAATGATTGATAGGAAATTTTGCAGCTGGCCAGTGTACCTCACAGTCATCTTCAGAAGCTACAATGCTACATGAGTATGGCAACTGTCACCTTTTTTCAATCACATTCAGCATTCAGTACAAAAGTCATATCCAAAATTTTCCCATTTTAATGTCCCTGATATATTTGTTACCTCACTTGCCACCAGCATCTACTTCAGTAATTCTATATTTATGTCTCATTGGCAACAGTTAGGTTGTACTAAAGGACCAACTTCCTCCTTGAAGATCTAGGTTGTATTAGTTTTATCTTCAATATTTCTTAGAACAACCTGCTTGTTTCTTATTATTGCTATACTACTAAAATCATGTAAAAGGAAAGACAATGTATAGTTACAAAAATACAAAACCAACCAACTCTCCACCATGCTACTTCAACTAATGAAATCCAGTCAGTCATCCTGGCTGCTCCCTGCAAGCCCCCACCCACTGGGAATCGAACCCACAACCCGGGCATGTGCCCTTGACTGGAATCGAACCTGGGACCATTCAGTTCGCAGGCCGGCACTCTATCCACACTCTATCCACTGAGCCAAACCGGCTAGGGCCATCCTGGCAATAAGTGTACATCTACATGAATACTCGATTTATCCAGGTTTCCACTCCACTCTTTTCCCTGCAGAGAGCTTCTAACAGTGGCTTTTATTTGCCCAACTTTAGGCCATTCTTTTGATAGTCAACCCCATGGCCTAGCATGTTTCTTCATGTGTTTCATGCATTTATAACTAATTCATATCATCTTCCTAATTAAAAATGTAGACATACCTTGTATATAGGGTGAACTTGGCGGGTACCTGAGCACTGCTACTGTGAGTTCTCCATGGTGATAGCAGCCAGTCCTTGTAGCCAATTGGCCTGGGAGTAAATCCCTCCCGTTGATGTGCCAACAACAATCAAGGCTCAACTATAACAGGAGAGTTCACACAGCCCACATAGGGGGCAAACTTGAAGTGACCGGCTAATGTGATTGGGGAGGCTGCACCACTTGGTCCTACAGGGCACCTACTACATAAAGCCACTCTACCAAGACAGGAGATGCAGCAGTTCTACGAATACACAGAAACAAACATAGGGAGGCTGCCAAAATGAGGAGACCAAGAAACAGGTCCTAAATGAAAGAACAGAACAAAATTCTAGAAAAAGAACTAAACAAAATGGAGATAGGCAATCTGCCAGATGTAGAGTTCAAAACACTGGTTATAAGGATGCTCAATGAACTGACAGGAAGAGTAGAGGAACTTATTGAAAACTTTAGCAAAGAGATAGGAAATACAAAAATGGAGGTAGAAAACAAGAAAAAACAAAAAAACAGTGAGAAATGAAGTGGGAATTTCATAGCCAGGGAGGTAGAACAGAGAGAGACACGGTGACAGGGTACAAAGAAGGAGTAGTTCATAGAATCCAAGGAAGGAGAAATCTAGACGGACAAAAATCAAGATGTTAGATAAAATAAGCGAGGATCAGTTCTCAGAGAGAAGAGGGAAAAAAGGTTTATGTCCCTTTGAAGACCTAAAGAAAAGTTCTGCTAAGGGGAGGGATATGGGGGCACTGTTTCTGTGTCCTCAAACCCCCCCCCCAACCCCCCAGTCTTCTCTGACTAGAATATGACTTCTGTAGTAACCCATGAGGGGAAGCAGATTTTGCCATCTAAATATTGATTATTTTAAGCTGGCTATCCTATATAATAAAATCCTCATATGCAAATTGACTGAACAGCAGAATGACCTATCACTATAATGTGCATTGACCACCAGGGGGCAGACGCTCAATGCAGGAGCTGCCCCCTGGTGGTCATTGGACTCCCACAAGGGGAGTGCCGCTCAGCCAGAAGCTGGTGAGCACAGGGCAGTGGCAGGAGCCTCTCCCGCCTTCGCAGCAACACTAAGGACCCCTCGGGGGATGTCTGACTGCGGGGAGGGGGCCTAAGCCTGCAGGCAGACATCCCCCGAGGGGTCCTGGACTGTGAGAGGGTGTGGGCTGGGCTGAGGGACCCTCACCCCCCAGTGCACAAATGTCGTGCACTGGGCCTCTAGTTTTTAAGAAAAGAAAGACACAAGGAAAAGCTCTGACATTGGTCCTCACTGCCTGTAAGAATTTAGATAGAGTGCTTGCTCCAGGAAGGGAGATACCATCATAGACAACCACAGTTTAATATGAACTAGGTGTGATAGACAGGGAGGAACCTAGCAAGGCACGCCCCCCCCTTTTTTGATTATGTCTAAAGTTTTACATATGTCCCCTTTTTCCATGATTGATACCGCCCCCCTCTCAGTCATTCTCACCTCGGGCAAGCCCCCATTGCCCCAGTGTCTGTGTCCATTGGTTATGCTAATATGCATGCATACAAGTCCTTTGGTTGCTCTCTAATCCCCCCCCCCCCCCACTTGTCTCTGGATCTATTTTTGGTAAGGCCCTTTTAATCCAACTCCTCTTGGGGTCCCATTGTTGAAGATGGTCCAGCAAACATTTATTTACCAAATATTGGCTTTGTCATCTCCATGTGGATTGACTTCCTCTCCTATGAAGCCCCAAATCACAACCTTGCCCACCTCATTATCCTTACCTCAGTTGCCTGATTTGTCCTTGGGCCCCATATTCTTATAGAGCCCCTGTATGTACATACATAACAAATTTGGTTATTTCCTCCTTTTAATCTGTTTCATGTCAATTTGATTATTAGCCTGGTCAGAAGAACTTAGAAGGGTAAAAGGAAAATGATTTTCCTCCCCCACACCTGCCTTGTTGGTTCACACCTACTCACCTCTATCGAGTTCATCCTCTATGGTCCATGGTTCTTCCCCTTGTTCCAACTTGGAGAGAGCATCTGGTTTGCTGACTTGATATCCTGTTCACAGGAAACGACAGAAGACTTGGGTTGGGAGAATGTTATGTTTAAGGGACTAGACAAGTCGCATATGTCAGAGACTACTCTCAGGAGAGGGCGCATGTGATACTGTGATATACTGTATGTCTGGTCTTTGTTCAGCTTCTGGCACAGAGCTCCTAAAGCCCTTGTAATTTCCTAAGTCAGTGGTTGGCAAACTGCGGCTCGTGAGCCACATGCAGCTCTTTGGCCCCTTGAATGGGGCTCTTCCACAAAATACCACGTGTGGGCGTGCACGTACAGTGCGATTGAAACTTCGTGGACCATGTGCAGAAGTCGGTTTTCGGCTCTCAAAAGAAATTTCAATCGTTGTACTGTTGATATTTGGCTCTGTTGAGTAATGAGTTTGCCGACCACTGTCCTAAGTGAACAGCATAATAGGGGCATCTTTTCCGATAGTGTAAGTTCCCGTCCCTAACACTGGAACTGCTAACCCCCTGGGCTCTTCAGAGTGATGAGTGCCTTCTGTGTGCTAAGGAGGTGACTGGTGGCTGGAGGCCGTAGATAGCTTCAGGGTGGGACTGATCCGTGAAGGCAAAGACGTGACTCGAGGGCTGGAACCTTCAACTCCAACCCTTCCCCTCACTGTGGAGAAGGAGAGGGCTGGAGAGAATGAATCACCAATGGCCAAGAATTTAAGCAAGTATGCTTACGTCATGGACTTTCCCTAAAAACCCCTAAGTAACTGGGTGGGAGAGCTACCAGCTTGATGACCAAACTGAGATTCTGGGAGGGTGGCGTGCCTGGAGAGGGCATGGAAGGTCCATACCCCTTAATCCACACTTTGTCCTAAATATCTCTTCCATTTGACTGTTCGTAAGTGTGTGTTTTTTTTAACTTTATAATAAACTGATAATGGTAATAAGTGCCTTCCTGAGTTCTAGGAGCCATTCTAGTGAACTATTAAACCTGAGTTGGCACGGGACGTTGTTGGAACACCAAATTTACAGCCAAGTTGGACAGATTTATAGCCAAGATGTACCCTGGATACATAATACTTGCGACTGGCATCTGAAGTGAGGGTGGTCCTGTGGTATGAGTCCTTAAATCTGTGGAGTCTGATGCTGTCTCTGGGTATTAGTGTCAAAACCAGAACTGAACTGAGCTGCAGGACACCCAGCTGGTACTTGGAGAGGTGAATTACTGCCGGTGTAGGAAACCCCCACACAGCTGGTGTCAGTTGTGTTGGCAGAGCTCATAGTGTGTTATATGCTTTGGTGTGGAGCCAGAGGAGGCACTGAGAGGAGGCACTGAGAACTGCCATTCAGAGCACTGCAGTGACTCCCAAGTATAGGCAGCTGGGAAAGGAAAGGCCACTGACTGGGCGCCCTCTGACTGACACAGGGGAGCTGTCCTCACCCACTGACACCAGGTGGCTGTAGGTCTCCAACATCACGTCCCTGTACAGGATCTTCTGATCAGAGCCCAGGAGCTGCCACTCCTCCCAGGTGAAGTCCACGGCCACATCCTCCAGTGTCAGCGGTTCCTGTAACAACACGGTCCTGTTTACTAGGGAGTGTTTTTCTTTTACTGGCCATAAATAATATAAAGGAAGTTGTCTTGTTCATATTAATTATATGTCTGACACCAATTATAATGTGTGGTTTAAAAATTTTTTTAAAATTTATATTAGAGAGAGAGAAGGAGGAGGAGGAGGAGGAGAAGAAAGAGAGAAAGAAGGAGAGAGGGAGAGAGAGATCGAGATCAATTTGTTGTTCCACTTATTTTTGCATTTATTGGTTGCTTCTTCTTTGTTCCCTTACAGGGGATCAAACCCACAACCTTGGCATATTGGGATGACGCTCTAACCAACTGAGCTAGCTGGACAGGGCCCAATGTATATATTTATTATTTCACAAAAGTCTAACATATTAGATACATTGGGGAGATAATTAGTAAAGTGGAATATGCATTTTAAAAAATAACCCAAAATGAAGCAGCCCCAGAAAGAGGTGGAAAATATAAAGGAGAGTTTAATAAATATGGATAGAGCAACATCTAACATAGGCCTGTATGCAGTTTTTGGAAGAGATTATACAGAAACAGAGAAGTGATACGAAGATCTCTAGAATGAGAAAATGTCAGAACTGATTAAAATTCCTATAACTCAGACTCAGTAACCAAGCAAAGCCAGGCTGGAAATCTGCATGTAGACACTTCTGGCTGAAACTACAGCACACAGCTTCCAAAAATCAGATTATGAAAACAACCAGAAAGAAAAGATGAATTACTATCAAAAGAAAGACAACAGTTACTGAAATAAAGGCAATAGAAGCCAGAAAGAAATGTTGCGATAAACATATTTGGTCTTTGTCCCTGGTTCCTGGCAGTTTCTTTCTTTCTTTTTTTAAAATAGATTTTTATTGATTTCAGAGAGGGAGGGAGAGATAGAAACATTAATGATGAGAGAGAATCAATGATCAGCATCCTCTCTACTGGGGATCGAGCCCGCAACCTAGGCATGTGCCCTTGACCGCAATTGAACCAGGGACCCTTCAGTCTGCAGGCTGAAGCTCTATCTACTGAACCAAACCGGCTAGGGCATGGCACAGTTTCTAAAATTCTTGGATTCTCTAGAGTAATGAGGGTCTTCTGTCTGCTAATGAGATGATTAGTGACTGGGGGTTCCTAGATGGCTTCAGGATGGGGTCTGGTCTCCAGAAAGACCCCAACCTCCAGGAACGGAAGAGGGAGTGGAGGTTGAGTTCAATCACCAATGGCCAGTGATTTAATCAACCATGCCTACATCATAAACCCCCTAAACTACAGGTCTGGAGAGCTTCGGGGTGGTAAACACACTGAGATGCTGGCCGGCTGGTGCTCCTGTGAGGCCCTCTGCACCCTTCCCCCAGGCCTTGACCTTCGCGTCTCTTCCAGGTGGCTATTCCTGAGTGTGGCCCTCATCATAAACTAGCGAAGTGCTTTCCCAGGTCTGTATGTCTGTCATTCCAGCAAATTACCAATCCTGAGAAGGAGGTTGTGGGACCCCCAGATTTAGAGCTGGTCATCAGAAGTGAAGGTGACAACCTGGGGCTTCCAACTGGCACCTAAAGTGGGGTCAGCCTTGTGGGACTTACCACCTGACCTGTGGGATCTGACGCTGCCTCCAGGTAGTCAGTGTCAGAATAGAGTTGAATTGTAGGACACCCAGCTGGTGTCCCGAGCGTTGTAGAATGGGTAGATGTGGGAAAAATGTCTACACATTTGGTGTCAAGAGTGCTATGAATAAAAACAGCCCAGAGGTGTGGAATATCTTCAATGTCCTGATCCTGTGGCCCTGCAGCCCAAGCTCAAATGTCACCAGAAAAAAAACTGAGACCTGCTTGTCAACTGAACAGCCAGAGAGGGGAAAACTATGGGATAATCCTTCCCATGTTATTGCAGACACTACTACATAGAAAAGAGAGCAGACTTGGTAGGGGGCTAAAAATTCCTAACACCGCTGATCTGACCACATTTTGGATTATTTCATGTGAGATGCAGATTCATTTGGAAAAATGAAATCTTAGTTTTGAATACTCTTTGCCTGTTTAAAGTGCTAACCATAAAATAAGGTAATCTATGAAAGGAATAGAGAGAGGTGAATCTGAAGTTTGTTCACATCACAAGCCAAAAAAATAAAATAAAATCACAGAAAATCAATAACAAGCCCTGGCTGATGTTCAGTGGTTAGAGCACTGGCCCGAACACTGAAGGGTCTAGGGTTCGATTTCTGGTCAAGGGCACGTGCTTGGGTTGCAGGTTCCATCCCCAGCCCAGTCAGGCGCATGCAAGAGGTAACCAATTAACGTGTCTCTCTCACACTGATGTTTCTCTCTCTCCCCCTCCCTCCTTCCCTTTCACTCTCTCTGAAAATCAATGGAAAAAATATCCTCAGGTGAGGATTAATAAAACCAAGAAAAAGAAAGAAAAAAAGTTTTGTGAGAGGAAAATTTAAAGCACCTGCATTACAAAGATATCATGGACAAAGCTAAAAGAAAACTAACAAGCTAGGAAAATGTTTTTAATAAACAAAATGATCAATATATACTGGATATAAATCATACTTATTAATCAGTAAGAAAATGTAGTTTTTTTAAAATGTAAAAATGATAAGGACAGGCATTTCATAAGAGAAAAAAATCCAACTGACCACAAAATACACAAGGATTTCAACCTCACCTGTGCTGAGGAAAATGAAAAATAAGGCTAAAGAATATTGGGCCATTCAGATTGCTGAAAATTATGCAATTTTGTAATATCCTATTATTAATACTGGCAAAGATGTAAGGCGTGGATGATCCCACATATCACGTACTATGTAGCAGGCACTCATCTAAATGCTTTACATAGTGCAGCCGAAACCGGTTTGGCTCAGTGGATAGCACCAGCCTGCGGACTGAAAGGTCCCAGGTTCGATTCCGGTCTGGGGCATGTACCTTGGTTGCAGGCACATCTTCAGTAGGGGGTGTGCAGGAGGCAGCTGATTGATGTTTCACTCTCATCGATGTTTCTAACTCTCTCTCTCTCTCCCTTCCTCTCTGTAAAAAATCAATAAAATATTTAAAAAAAAATAAATGCTTTACATAGTGCAATTCATTTTTTTTTTAGTATGACTGTGGACAAATGGAATTTTATATATAGTTAATATTCACCAAGCATTGCTGTCATTGTTCCTTTAGATGCTTAAATTACACTGTCATAGGCCAACAGGTCATGTTCTTTGAAGTATGAGTCCATTGATACATAAATGTCACAGTAGATGTGTTAATGTACTCATATATGTACACAAATCCACATACTTTGGTAAACAAGCACATATATACAGATGCACACATAGGTTTAGTGACAGCAACACACACTAGCAAACATTTGTGAAAGCAGTATGAGGGGACAATGAGGAAGGACGTTATAAAGAGGAAATTTACTTTTTTGCCCAAGGGCACTCATCATTGAATATTTTTTCTTTAAAATATATCTGTGAACTCTAGCCAGTGTGGCTCAGTTAGCTGAGCATCATCCAGTGCACCAAAAGATCACCAGTTCAATTCCCGGTCAGGGCACATGCCCAGGTTGCAGGCTCGATCCCAGGTCCAGGGCTCGGCAGGTGGCAGCTGATCCCTGCTTCTCTCTCTCTCAAATCAATAAAATCATATATTTAAAAACAGGTATCTGTGAGTAATTTGCATAATATAGAAAAGCAAAGAAAGAAGAGGTCAGAATTGGATTTGAAAATGGAGACGGATTCTCTATTTTCCAAGATGATGTGGAGTTACAAAGCAAACACCCTGGAACCCAATAACTCGAGCTCTTATCAGACACAATTTCTTGCAGCTACCTAAGGCCAAACATGAACTTTAACAGTTCAGCTACGTGTTGATGGAAGAACATGTGAAAACCATGCAGCCCTGGCTGGGTAGCTCAGTTGGTTGGAGCACTATCTGATACATTAACGTTTCAGGTTCAATCCCAGTCAGGGCTCAACCAATGAATGTGTGAATGAGCAAATTAATGTCTCTCTCTCCCTTCTCTCTCTCTCTCTCTCTCTCTCTCTAAAATAAATCAATAAATAAAAAAATTTTAAAAAAGAAAGCCATGCAATCCTCCCCTTTTCCTAGGCCGTTTAGGTTTTATTACCGGATAAACCCAGACACAAGGCTGAGTCCTCTGAGTGACTTTCCTTGGTCTTGATAAAACTGTGTTCACTGAGTTTGGGCTCTTGACCAATGGGCCTGTGAGGAACCCTGGAATAAACAGCAGTACGAAATCTGCCTCTGCCTTTATTAGAAGTTCAAAACACTGTCCACCCATCACCTCTAGGAAGAATACTACTATAACATTTTTCCTGAGACCTCAGTGCCATGAAATATTGACACTCCCTGAGGAACCGTCTGCTGTCTCCTCACAATATATGATACATACCAGTATCATATAACGTAGCATGATTCTCTTGTTGTGCCGGCTGCCATAGACAGTAGACACAAGCCGACAGCTAATGTAACCCAGAGGATCCTTCAATTATATGTTACATGCTAATATTAGTCATTTACTCAGAATCATATGAATACTATATATATTTTTTAATATATATTTTTTATTGATTTCAGAGAGGAAGGAAGAGGGAGAGAAAGAAACATCAATGATAAGAAATAATCATTGATCGACTGCCTCCTGCATGCCCCCACTGGGGACCGAGCCCACAACTCAGGCATGTGCCCTTGACCAGAATCAAACCTGGGACCCTTCAGTCCGTAGGCTGACGCTCTATCCACTGAGCCAAACCGGCTAGGGCACTATATTCTATTTTTATTTTCTTTCTTTTTGTTTTGTTAATCCTCACCCTAGGATATTTTTCCATTGATTTTTAGGGAAGAGTGGAGGAGAGAGGGAAAGACAGAGAGAGACATAGATGTGAGAGAAACACATCGATTGGCTGTCTCCTGGGGAGGAGCCGACAACCAAAGTATGTGCCCTTGACCGGAATCAACCCGGGGACCCTTTGATCCGCAGGCGGACGCTCTATCCACTGAGCCAAACAGGCTAGGACATGAATACTATATTCTTGATCCTAATTTGCCCTGATGTTGGAGTTAGATTCAAAGTTTATTTCACTCTGGATACTGGACTGATTTTTACAGGCCACTACAAATCCATTAGGGAATAAAGGAGAGAATAAAACAAACGTCACCTGGGCCTGGGTCATCTCCTTCAGTTGGGGGAAATGGCCAGCAGCCGGTATACTCGTCTTTGTCTTCTCTTGAAATGTCCTAAATTTCTAGTTAAAAATCTCGCTCTCCAGCTGAAAGGGTTCCCAGAAAGGACAACATCTAGGTCCTGGAACCTCCGCTTTCTTCATTCTTTTATCTCTTGTCCAAACCTAGGGGACGAAGAGCAAGATTACGTTCAGGGTTACATTCCCCTTGCTACGCACTCACCTTAACACATGGTCCCCAGTATTTTGGCTCTTTAGTTAGTTCCCTGGAGATCACACCTGAGGTACTGAAACAGAAGACCCTGGAGATGTAAGTAGCTTGAATGTGAAAAAGAAAGTGGCAAAGGAGAACAGCATAGGGCTGTGCCTCAGTGGCAGGTAAATTTCAGAACAATTATAGAAATGAGGTCATAGGGCAGTGAGAAGCTGTGAATCTTTCCTTTAAACTACAGCCCAGCCCTAACTGGTTTGGCTCAGTGGATAGAGCATCGGCCTGAGGACTGAGGGGTCCCAGGTTCGGTTCTGGTCAAGGGCATGTACCTTGGTTGCGGGCACATCCCCAGTAGGGGGTGTGCAGGAGGCAGCTGATCAATGTTTCTCTCTCATGTATGTTTCTAACTCTCTATCCTCCCTTCCTCTCTGTAAAAAATCAGTAAAATATATTAAAAAAAAAATAAACTACAGCCCAGCTGACGTGGCTCAGTGGTTGAGTGCCAACCTATGAACCAGGAGGTCACGGTTCCATTCCTGGTCAGAGCACATGCCTGGGGTTGGGGGCTTGATCCCATGTGGGGGGTGCAGGAGGCAGCCAATCAGTAATTCTCTCTCATCATTGCTGTTTCTATCTCCCTCTCCCTCTCCCTTCCTCTCTGAAACCAATAAAAGTGTATCTAAAAATACATTTTAAAAAATCATAAAAAATTTTAAAAGTCTTTATATACCCTGTTTATATACACACGTCACTGAGGAACAATGAACACAGGGAAAAAGGAGAGAGAAGAAATAGAAGCTATACATACAAAATTTTTAAAAGTTAAAAAAATGGAAGTACCAAGAAAATAGCCGTCGTATATTCGTGCACAGAACCTGAAAGCAAATGCACAGTAAACCTGGAGGAGGAGGATGAAAACAGAATCTTCAATAAAAATCTCATTAATTTCAAATATGCTGAATGGTTCACCTGCCCCCAGGACTTTTATTTCTGTGGGTGGGAAGGAACGGGATCAGGTGGCGGAGAGACTCGGTCCAGGAGCCTGAGCTCAAGGCGGAAGCACCAGGGCCCCGAGCCCCCAAGCCCTTCGCCGTCACACGTCTCAGCACAGGACAGTGCCCCCCGCCCCCTCGCCCCCCGCGGGGTTAACACCAAAACCAGGCCGGATGCCCGCGCACACTGACCGCCCTAACGATCCCTCCATCACCGGCTCGAAGTTACCGCGGAGCCTGAGCCGGACGGGCGCCGTGTCACTGACAAACTCCAGCTGTCAGCCGCCAAAGGCAGTGACCCGCGAGGACCCTGACCCCCGCCCCCCAGACTCTCCGTCGTGGATCAGTTCAGACCGTTCATCACCGACCACCGGCGACGACCCCCGCCCCCACCCCCACGACTGACTCCCCAGACACCCTCTTCGCAGACACCCCGGAGATTCCTCCGTGCTCTCCGCCCGGCGCTACCTTCACCCACTCACAGGGGCTGCCACCCCCCCGAGCAGCCGACGGACACCCCCCGCACGGACCGGACCCCTCCGGAGCCTGCAGCGACCTCTGCAGCCTAACTTACTTCCCTAAACTTCTCCCTTCTGGCCTCCGCTCCTGAGAAGGTCCGACAAAGGCACTGGGGGTTTCTGCCGCGTTTCTCTGGAGAACGGAATACGGGTTCCTGGCTTTTTCCTTATGACGTAATGGACCCGCGCCGCCGTCGCCCCGGCACCCCGGGGGCCGCCATCTTTGCACACCTGACGTACAGAAGGCTTTTGCGTCAGCAGCCGGCCGAGGCGACGCCGAGAAACTCTCCAGCTTCTGGCCCGTCAGCCCGGATAGGAATATGGAGGGGTTTTCAGAGGCTTGAGGCCCCAGAAGGCCCGTGACGTGCGGGGGAATTCATGTGTTGTCGGGGACAGTGAACGAAGCCTATGTTTCAAAGGCCGGAGCCCATCAGCACCTAAAGGGCCCGGCGTACATTCTGAGCGGCCGTTACGGCTCAGCTCGGTGGAAAAGTAAAATAAGTTCCGGACACCTCAGTCACTAGTCTAATTGCGAAGAGACTTAGAGGCCGTATAAAAACGCAAGCACGTTTGACAAAAAAGCAGACGGGGCGATAAAACTGTAGGGTTAGCGCCGTTCGGCAGGAGCGCGTGGGCGCGGCCATCTTGGGGGAAGTGCGGTGTCCGTACAGAGCAAATGGTCTCGGGGAGCTCAGCGCGCACCCGGCAGGTGGCAGTGCACAACCAGGTTTGGAAAAGTGAGGCCGTCTGGGGGACGGCGATCACAACGTGAGCAGAAACGAAGGACGTTGCGAGGCTCTTTGCAGCCTCATTCTAACCAGCCCGAGCGCAAAACATGCTACATGCATCCTAAGCAGGCACTGAGCTGCCTTGTCACCATAGATTAGTCTGTATTGTGTGAAGAGACTCTTCTGTATGAAACCTTTTTATCTGCCTTCTTTCACACAACATAATTATTATTTGTTGTTGTTGTTTTAATTTTTACAGAGAGGAAGGGAGAGGGATAGTGAGTCAGAAACATCCATCAGCTGCCTCCTGCACACCCCCTATGGGGGATGTGCCCCCAACAAAGGTACATGCCCTTGACTGGAATCCAACCCGGGACCCTTCAGTCCACTCCACCCACTGAGCCAAAACCGTTAGGGCAACATAATTGTTTTGAAGTATCAATAAGTTTGTTCCTTTTGTTGCTCAATATTCCACGGTACGGGTAGTCCAAAATGTGTTTAATTGTTTATCAGTGGGACTTTTAGGTTGCTTCCAGGTTGTTTTCTTTTTTGGATATTGCAAATGGAACTTCTAGGAACATTCAAAAAATAAAACAACCTAAAAGAATTGAATTTCCCACAGTCGTATGCACCTGTATCACCTCGCCAAGAGGTCTCTGCCAGCCATTTGCAGGCCTGCTACCCATTGCTAGCCCTGCTTCAGCTCCCATTTATAGTGGCTTCAGCTGTGAGCTAGAATACTCACTCACCAGGAGGCACCAGAGATCCTGAGAAGGCGAGCTGTGCACAGACATGAGGTTCATCTACTTGCTCACATTATGTTCAACCCCATAGGCCCTTATAATTCTCAAAATGTACCTGATAAAGTAATGTAGCCACAGGTCAAAGCAGGAAGTCAGTTGCATCTTCTGACTCCTCCATCAATAGTACTATGTTGGCCCAGTTTCTGAAGTGAGATGCTAGAATTGTCCTTGCTTATGCCCTTGGCCTATCCTACGTCACCTTTACAAGGTGGTGATTCTTGTAAAACACAAATCAGTCACGAAATTTGCCTGTTCTCAATTATCTAATGATTGCATCCCAGAATAAAATAAGTATTGAGATGACTAAATTTAGGTGATTAAAATATTTGAGTGAATTTACCCAATAATCCTGGGCTTGTGATGTAAATATAAGACAGCGACTGAATTTTCCTATTTCTTGTTCTCTAAGCAGGACTCAAGGTGTTTTAGCAGGACATCTTTATTGGATCAAGGGAATGACTGGGTAGAGGAAAGAGAACAAGAGCCCCACTCAGAAGAGTAAGAAGGAATGAAAAGAAGAGAGGAAAATCACATCCAATGAAGCACATCACAGAGAAGATGGGATCTTTGAAGTGATGGCAACTCTTAAAAATGATAAGCCTGTGAACAAATAAACACAAATAAGGTTCTTCTACAATATATCCCAAGGGGATTTTACCTCCTTTATTTCCCACACTTTCCTCCATTTGAACCAAGGTGATCATACTTTTACTTATCCTGAGAATCCTAGTACTTTTATATTCAGACAGACATTGAGTTTCTCAACACACACACTCTGGATAGGAAGAAAACACTATCATATACCTGTCCCTCAGTTCATATCTTACTTCATGAAATGGCAACTGCAGATAACGTTTACGTTTAACAGCTATATCTTTCTTGAAAGACATTCTTGTTCTACTTCTGGTGAGTCAGACTCTCTTGGATCTTCTGATCTCACCATCTCTTTGTTAACTCCCTACTTCATAACTGTTCTTTTTATTTTTTTTAATACTTTTATTGATTTCAGAGAGGAAGGGAGAGGGAAAGAGACAGAAACATCACTGATGAGAGAGAACCATTGATTAGCTGCCTCCTGCATGCCCCCTTCTGGGGATAGAGCCTGCAACCTGGGCATGTATCCTAACCAGAAATCAAACAACGACCTCCTGATTCCTAGGTCGACGCTCAACCACTGAGCCACACCAGCCAGGCACAACTGCTCATTCTTAAAATACTTCATTAAATATTCATCTTTCTAAATTGTTAGAAGATCATAAACTTTAAAAAAGAAAAAAGAAAAAGAAGGTGGAAGAAATTTTCTTGTAGGGAAGATAATTTTCATTCCTCGAACAAAAAGTCTGAATTCATTCACGAGTGTCTGTGGAGACAGTAAAATATATAATAACAAATGTGCAAATCAGGAGATGTGAATTTAGAAGTCTTTATAGAGAATAATAGCTTAACTTATTAGAATGGAGGAAAGGTTTAAGAATTATGAGAACAGAGCAAGAAATGGAAAACAGAACTTTGGACGATTTCAGAGAGGGGCAAAAGACAAGTCTCTTCATTTAGGCTACTATAACACAAAACAACAGAAATTTATTTTTCACATTTCTGGAGGCTGAGACATCCAAGATCAAGGCACCAGCAGATTCAGTGTCTGGTGAGGGCCTTCATAACCTAGTCACCTCTCAAAGGCCCCATCTCCTAAAACCATCACCTTGAGATTAGGATTTTAACATACATTTTCAGGGGATGCAAACATTTAGTTTATAGCAAGATGCTAAGAAACCATATAAACACAGAGATCAGGTTATGTTGTGGGCTTAGCATCCCACATGGGGTTGAATGTTAGGAAGGGGAATCACTATTTCCCAATGCAGCAGGGAGATGCTCTAGTTAAAGACCATGCTCAACTCAAAAATTTCTGTTTGGAACGAGGCCTAGAAGGTGGACTTTCATGGAGGTGGGAGAAATAGGAAGAGGCATGATGGCAATAAATAAAAGAAATGAGTTGACCTAGAAAAAAAAGTACTTGTCAAACAACAATAAACATCCAAGATGTACATAAACAGGGATCAGATGGGATCAGCTCGCAGAAGAAAAGGGTGTATTTCCCTCTAAACTCCAAAGAGAAAGGTCTCAGATGGCAAGAAGGATATGAGGAGCTGCTGTTTAGCTTTCCTCACTCTCACACTGTGGCACCTTCTCTGACTGCCTAGAATATGCCTTCCCTGGCCGCCCACCTTGCTGGTTCTCACCCACTCACCTGGACAGGTTCCACTGTGGGTTTTGTCTTCTATTGTCCAGGGTTCTTCCCCTCATTCCAGCTTGAAGAATGTATTCGGTTTGCTGGCTTGAGACCCTGTTCATTGGAAATGACAGAAGACCGACACATGACATTGGGCTAGGATGTCAAGATGGGAAAATGCTACATTTTAAGGATTCTACAGTTTCACATCTGCAAAGCGGAGGCTTTTCTCTCAGGAGAGGGAACATGATATACCCTTGTCTGGAGCCAGAGAGGGGTCTGAGAATCTATCACTTGAGCACACTACAGAGACTCTGAAGCAGCTAAGAGGAAAGGCCACTGACCGGGGACCCTCTGAGTGACCCAGGGGAGCTGTCCTCACCCACTGACACCAGGTGGCTGTAGGTCTCAACATCATGACCCTGTATAGGTCCTAATCGGGTCCAGAAGCTGCCATTCCTCCAGGTGAAGTCCGAAGCCACGTCTTCAATTTCTGTATTAACACGGTCCTGTTTAATTGGAAGTGTTTCTCTTTTATTGACATACAGAAGGAATGTACAGGAAGTCATTCTGCTTATTTTCACCATACAGGCTGCATCAGTACAAACTTTAAAAAGGAAAAAAAAATTTGTAGTAGAAGGCAAGTACTATTAGAATATTCTGCTATTATAATTCAGTCTTCAACAAATTAGATATTTCTATAATGCAGCCATTAAATCCTCTAGCTAACCAAGAATCATATATATGTATATGTGCACTAATTGGCCAAACAGGATACATATGTCGGTGATATAAAGATTAATAAAACATGGTAATACAATTAATTAAGGGCCTTCCCAGGCTTGGTGGATCAGAATGGTGGCAGAGACAACAATTATTCAAATACGACATGTTTAATAAGTGGGCTTAAAATGTTGTAAGGAATAAAATATTTTAGTATGTCTAAAGAACAGGAAACTAAAGAGACAACCAGGCGCATACACATGCATGTTAAAAGAACATTAGCCTGGCCGGCATGGCTCAGTGGTTGAGCGTCAACCTATAAACCAGGAGGTCACAGTTCGATGCCAAGTCAGGGCACATGCCCAGGTTGCGGGCTCAATCCCCAGTGTGGAGCATGCAGGAGGCAGCTGATCAATGATTCTCTCTCATCAATGATGTTTCTATCTCCCTCCCCCTCTCTCCCTTCTTTTTTGAAATCAATAAAAAAATAGATATTTTTAAAAAGCACATTAGAGGAACGGAAGGGGATAATCAGTGAACGAGAAATTATTCGAAATAGCTGGGGTTCATTACTAGTTCAAAGCTAGAGATTAGCATCAGCCCAGAGAAGAGGCATAAAGGGCAGAGTCCAGCTGTCCTCCCCCGGGGTGTCACGGGCCTTGTTCCTCTCTCAGTTGGCACAAGCCTGTGGCAGTAGGTGGGGAGTTCTGCCAACAGGGGACGCCCACTTGAAACTGATGTCCAGCCTTTACTGGGACTCAGTCAGGTGATCCTGGTAGGACACCACTGTGCCTTAGTCCCCAGAGCCTCCAATTTCCATGTGATACCATGTGATCCATAGCCCCCACCTTAAATCGCATTGGGGGTGTAGCTTTTACCTTTATCCTTTGATTTTAATCTCTTTCCTTTCTATAATAAATGTAACCTTGAGGACAGCAAGTTTGCTGAGAGTCCTCCACGCATATTATCAACCCTGAGAGAACCTGCAATAGTAGGGAACGTCCTTGTTTGCTAATATATACATAATGTATAAATATTAAGTATATGCATATATGTTGCCTTTACTTTATTTAATTTTATTGATTTTTTACAGAGAGGAAGGGATAGAGAGTTAGAAACACCGATGAGAGAAGAAACATCGATCAGCTGCCTCCTGCACACCCCCTACTGGGGATGTGCCCACAACCAAGGTACATGCCCTTGACTGGAATCGAACCTGGGACCCTTGAGTCCGTAGGTCGACGCTCTATCCACTGAGCCAAACCCGTCAGGGCTGTTGCCTTTACTTTTTAAAAAAATGACCTACTTGATTCATGGATACATTTTAAAGATAAGATTCCAATGATTATTATTATATATATCTCATATACTGTATATGGTAAGATTCAAATGATTACATATATACATATATTTAAATGAATAACTAATTACTAACTAATTCTCTAGGCCCTCTTCCTCCCCCAGAGTATAGGGGATGAGGTTGAAAGTTCCAAGCTTCTGCCTGGCCGGCAGGACTCAGTGGTTGAGTGTTGACCTATGAACCGGGAGGTCACGGTTCAATTCCGGCCTGGGCACATGCCCGGATTTCGGGCTCAGTCCCCAGTGTGGGGCGTGCAGGAGGCAGCCGTCAATGATTCTCTCCTATCATTGATATTTCTATCTCTCTCTCCCTCTCCCTTCCTCTCTGAAATCAATACAAATATATTAACAACAACAAAAAAAGCCCTAACTGGTTTGGCTCAGTGGATAGAGCTTCGGCCTGCGGACTGAAAGGTCCTGGGTTCGATTCCAGTCAAAGGCATATACCTTGGTTGCAGGCACATCCCCAGTGGGAGGTGTGCAGGAGGCAGCTGATCAATGTTTCTCTCCCATTGATGTTTCTAACTCTCTATCCCTCTCCCTTTCTCACTGTAAAACATCAATAAAATATATTTAAAAACAAACAAACAAACAAAAAGTTCCAAGCTTCTAATTATGGCTTGGTCTTTCTTGTAACCAGCCCCCATCAAGGAGTCACCTTATTAGAACAAATGAAGCTCTATCGCCCCCATCATTCAGGAAGTAAAACTATACATACATAGTATTATATATGTAGATATATAAATACATTGAAATAATAAAATTATATATATATATATGTGTGTGTGTATATATATATATATATATGTGTATATATATATATATATATATATATATATATACATATATATATATATATATGAAGAACTTAGACTTACTTGAAAGACTGAAGGGAAAGTAACATTCATCAGGTCTGTCCCAGCAGCACAGGGGTCCTGGGCCTCCATAGCTTCAGCCTTTCTACCACAGACACACATGGGCCTCCCCAGATATTGACCAGATCCCCCTATAGTCAAACCTGGAAAAGACACCACTGTTTACTGATGTCGTGTGAGCTCCAGTAGTTAGCCCGATATAAATTTCCAAACTTGAATGGCATTTATTGACAAATACCACGGACAAATATGGGCTGAATAGTGTTCCCCAAAATCCATTATATGCCAGTCATAACTTCCAGTACCTTAGAAGGTGACTGTGTTAGGATAGGGTCTTTAAAGGGGTCACTAAGTTAAAATGAGGTCATTGGGATGGGACCTGATCCAATCTGGTGTCCTCATGAGATTAGGACACAGATACACATAAAGGGACAACCATGTGAAGACAGACAGAAGATGGTCATCTGCAAGCCAAGGAGAGAGGCCTCAGAAGAAACCAACCTTGATGACAACTTTGATCTTGAACTTCCAGCCTTCAGAGCTGTGAGGAATAAATTTCTTTTGTTTAAGTCATCCAGTCTCTAGTACTTTATGACAGCCCTAGCTCACTAATACAACCACCCCCAACTCTAGTTTTCCATCACTGAGCCATACAAGGCAGAGTGACCCCAGTAAGACCCTGAATCCTGATCTCAGTACTCTGTTTTGGCCACACACAACTGTATACAGTATCTGGCTACAGGTACTAAGGAGAAAAGAATGAGGATGACATGTAGACAATAAGTCCTCACTTAACATCATCCATAGGCTGTGACTTTAAGCCAAACAATATATATTGAAACCGATTTTCTCTACCCCAGATTGATACAAATAAATAAGAGTTAAGTTTCTATGGCATCTCAATGTTATAAGAAAAGGAGCCTGGCCCTAGCTGGTTTGGCTCTGTGGATAGAGCATTGGCCTGCGGACTGAAGGGTCCCAGGTTCGATTCTGGTCAAGGGCACATGCCCAGGTTGTGGGCTTGCTCCCCAGTTGGGGGCATGCAGGAGGCAGCCAATCAATGATTCTCTCTCAGCACTGATGTTTCTCTCTCTCTCCCTCTCCTTTCCTCTCTGAAATCAATAAAAATATATTTTTTTAAAAAAGGACCCTGAACAAAACATTATTCGAGGACCCACTGTACAAATGTTTCCCTATAATATATGAAGATGGAAATAGAGCATTTGAGAACTAAATAAGTAAATATACAGTTAATGTCTGACAAGCAGCACACTTAACAGCTATACTTTTTATGAGCCCTAGGCGGTGTAGCTTAGTGGATAGAGCATCAGCCTGCGGACGGAATAGTTCTAGGTTTGATTCCGGTCAAGGGCACATGCCCAGGTTGCAGCTCAATCCCCAGTAGGGGACGTGCAGGAAGCAGCTGATCAATGGTTCTCTCATCACTGATGTTTCTATCTCTTTCCCTCTCTGAAATCAATAAAAATATATTAAAAAAGAAAAAGAAAAAAAGCCCGGGCTGGTTTAACTCAGTGGATAGAATGTCACCCTGTGGAATGAAGGATCCCAGTTCAATTCTGAGTTGCTGGCTCAATCTCCAGTGGGAGGCATTTAAGAGGCAGCCAATCAATTCTCTCTCATCATTGATGTTTCTATCTCTCTTTCACTCCCCTTTTCTCTCTGAAATAAAAAATATATATATTTAAAATAATAATAAAAAAAAATGAGAGGTAAAGCAGATGATACAAATTGATATGCTCTTCTTCAAGAGGTCAATCTGAAATTGTCTATGCCATGAACATTCATTTACCTGCAATGCCAACCTCGGAAAGGTGAGTTCCGCACCTGGTCCTCAGGGCTCAGGGAAGTCCATTCTGGGACCCTGACTGACAATTTCAGTGAGAAAGACGCTGACTGCCATGATAGGATGTGCAGATTTGCAAGACAAGAAAAGGATCTGAAGTCTGAGTTGAAGAATCCACTTCTGATTCTTTGCTGAAGAGCACCTGAATGCATTCTTAGAGGTCATTACTTTGCATATGTTGTTTTCCAGGGTATCCTGTGTCTACAACAGTGCCTGGGACAGTGCCAACACTCAAATAAACATGTTGCAGTGAATTACTCGAAGACCCAGAGTTGAGAATTCAATTGTGAGACAGCCACTTCATGGCAAATTCCTACTGTTTTTCCTTATAAGCAGGACTCCCTGTTTTTTAAGCTGGGCATCTTTACTGGATCAAGAGAAAGAATCCTGAGTATAGAAGAGAGGACAAGGACCCCATTCCCAGGAGAATGAGGAGTGATATAACTTGTTTCAATTCATCACATCAGAGGAACTGGGATCTGTGAAATGGTAGCAACTCTTGAAAGATGACAGACCTGTGGACAAATGGAAGGGTGTGTCTCTAAGACATCCTAAGGATTTCACCTTCTGTCCTCCATTTTTAGTGAAATTATTTTCTTCCATTAATTTGATTTATTCTCCAGATCCTATTCCTTCTCTGATTTGCTCCCTTTTATATTCTGACAGGAGCCTCTTTTCAGGATTTTTTTTTAAAGTTTCTTAGAATACTGATCCTTATTTAAAAAAAAAAAAAAAATGAAAAAAAAATAACTATTTAAAAAATAAGAGACCAAAAAAAAAAAAAAAAGAAAAAAGAATACTGATCATTAGACTTTCTTTCCAGCAGCTTCATTCTTTCAGTGACAAAAATTAATCTTGATTAGTCCAATAGCTCATTCATTCATCTTTCAATTCTACACATAAATCATTTCTTTTTCGCTATGTTCTGGAAAATATACCATCATCTATAAACTATATCAAGGAATTTATCATCTGGGTAGAAGACATGAACATTTTTAAAAAGTATCCATACTCTATTTTATGTGTGTACCAGTAAAATGAAATGAATCCCTCCCTCTTCCTAATAACAATATGCACCTTGAACAAGAAATTCTCAGGATACTTTGTTCCTTTTACTATATATCCTTTTCAACTAACATAAGTGTATACATCCTCTGATTATACTTGCTGAATGGTAAAACTAATGCATAAAATCTACCTTTCAAAAAATTGCTAGCCGCCAGAGTTAGGAAGCCAGAGGAGAGAAGAGGAAAAAGAGAAAAAAGAAAAAAATTGCTAGCTTAAAGATAGCAATAACCTTTTGTTTAATTCATCACCATCATCATTTAAAGGTCCTAGAACACTACCAGATAAAGGAAATGTTTGTTCATGTTTTTCTGAGTGGTGTGTGCATAGGATGGGAAACTATCTTTTGGGCAAAAACTTGGCTGACAGGTTATTTGTGAGTTTTGAGCTCTATTCCAGGGTAATGTTTATAAAGTTAGCACATCCAAACAAGCTGTTATACTGTAGAATTAAATGTACTGTTTCCTTTTGAAGGACTTCAGTCATCTAAAATACAAACGGAATAAATTTAGAACCAAGAAATGCAAGTGCTAACCATATAATGTTCCTACATGGGAAAATAGATTCATGCTCCCAACAGGGGGAGGGTGCAACACAGACAACCTCCTTTAAATTAAGGAGTCCTGCCCTAGCTGGTTTGGCTCAGTGGATAGAGCGATGGTCTGCAGATTGAAGGATCTGGGGTTGGATTCTGGTGAAGGGCACATGCTGGGGTTGTGGGCTCGATCCCTAGTAGGGGGCATGCAGGAGGCAGCTGACCAATGGCTCTCTCTCATCATTGATGTTTTTGTCTCTTCCTCTCTGAAATCAATAAAAATAATTTTTAAAAAAAGAAGCATTAAATTAAGGAGTCCTCATAGACTTATCAACTAGGAGTGTGATTCAAGGTATATTGTCCTACAATGTACACTGTGTCTATGATCTGATGCATAACTATGTTAGAATTGTGACACAAATCCCTAAAGTCTTCTTCATTCTCACAGGCCTTATTTGCTTCATGCATTTTCCAATATTTTGCTGAAGATGTTGCACAGTTAAGTGTGCCCAGAGTTTTATTTCTTGGGTTTCCTCTACCAGTGGATGAGGTAGATACCCTGCCATAATCACTGCCTTCAAAGTTCCAACCATTTCTCTCCTGTGTAAACTCTCTACCACCTACTGAAGTCTTATTTCTGGAAAAGGATTTCCCATGGTCATTATATTTCTACCAACCAGGAGCTCACTCATGACATGTGGCACATGAAGCAGCACGGATAGGGTCTATGGTGCCACGAAAGGCTCTCCCAGTCTGTATGCACACTTGTCTCAGCAGACACTCGTAAGCCATATAATGAGCTAGAATGTTTTATTCAAGGGTCTTCCGCCTTGATTGTATCACAGTTTACCCCTGTGTGTTTTTTGAGACACACAATATGACATAACTGGTCACTGAAGGTACTACCACATTCCCTGCATTCATAAGGTTTCTCTGTGCCAATTCTGTTATCTGCTGAGGCTGCGCCTCTGGCACCTGGCGGTCCCACAGTGGCCACGTTCTGATCCGCTAGGAACCCACTGATGTGTAATGAAATCTGACCTGCCACTGAAGGCATCTGAACAGTCACCGTATCAACAGGGGTTTTCTCCTGTACTCTGTCACTCGAATGAGCTGAGCTGTGACTCTTTGAAAAAGAGTTTTCCAACTTGACGGAACCTACGCATCTCTCTCTGGTGTGCAACATTCCCTTATGGTACACCAGGCATGACAGGTGGGCGAAGGATTTCCCACAGTCAGAGCACCCGTAGGGTCTCTCTCCTGTATGAGTTCTTCGATGTCTGTTGAGGCACGACTTATCCCTAAAAGCTTTTCCACAGTCACTGCATGTATAGGGCTTCTCCCCTGTGTGAATTCTCCGATGGTTAATGAGACCTGACTTGTGGGAACAAGATTTTCCACATTCAGTACACACAAAGGGAGTCTTTCCGGTGTGAAATCTCTGATGGGATATAAGG
The DNA here is from genome assembly GCA_025583905.1 of Ia io. NCBI lineage: Eukaryota > Metazoa > Chordata > Mammalia > Chiroptera > Vespertilionidae > Ia > Ia io. Next base: position 46,036,125 of record JAJQQW010000021.1, on the reverse strand, counting down.
CAAGTTTTCTGGCTGAAGCCTTTTCCACACTCAGTGCATACATAGGGTTTCTCTCCAGTGTGAGTCCTTTGATGTATAAGGAGATTGCCCTTCTGGATGAAGCCTTTGCCACATTCGTTGCATATATAGGGTTTCTCTCCCGTGTGAGTTCGCTGATGTACAATGAGATTGCCCTTCTGGATGAAGCCTTTCCCACAGTCACTGCATATAAATGATTTCTCTCCTGTGTGAGTTTTCTGATGGGAATTGAGCTGTGATTTCCAGCGAAAGGTTTTGTCACATTCCGTGCATTCGTAAGGTTTTTCTCCCGTGTGAGTTCTCTGATGTTCAATGAGTCTGGACTTTCTGGAGAAGGCTTTGTCACACAGACTGCATCCATGAGGCTTCTCTCCTGTGTGAACTCTCTGATGATTAACGAGCCGAGACTTCTTGATGAAGCCTTTTCCACATTCATTGCAAACGTAGGGTTTCTCTCCGATGTGAGTTTTCTGATGAGTGAGTAGCCGTGATTTCTTGGGGAAGGCTTTGTCGCATTCGGTGCACTCATACCGTCTCTCTCCTATATGAGTTTTCTGATGTTCAGTGAGCCTGGACTTCCTGGAGAAGGCCTTCCCACATATGTTGCACCCATGAGGTTTCTCTCCCGTATGAACTCTCTGGTGATCTGTAAGGCGAGACTTCTTAATGAAGTCTTTCCCACATTCACTGCATACATGGGGTTTATTTATCTTCTGAGTCCTTTGAGCCTTAAGGGATTGGGAGTTTGTATTTACAGAATTAACACATTCAGGAAATTTTATTTCAGTATGATGTTGCTCATGCTTTGCATGGAGGAAAGATTTCGCATGTCCATTAACCTCAACTGAGTTCTTTACTTCACAGCTTCTATTCTGGCTGACCAAACTTATATTTGATTCCAATGCTTTCCCATGCAAGTCAAATGTATCATGATTTTGCCTTAAAGGAAAATTACTTTTACTCCAATGAACGATGTTTCCAAATGCATTACGTTCATGGCACTGTTCTGTTCTCTTTAGACATCTTTGATTTTGCAAGTGCCTCTGTAGGTGATGATCATTTTTCTTGGTTTCTAGAAAAGAGAAGAATAAACCTTTCCATTAGCTTGGTATAGAATAATACTATTTCACTAACAGCTCTGTGAAGACTGATGCTTTGTTGATAATGTTGATCTCAGTTTGAAGAAACACCAAGCAAATATGTTTTTTATCATTTAGACAAGGTTAAAATACAATAATATAAGCAAAAAATATTAAAGGTAAAAACAGTCATTGTATAAATAAGATATAATTCATTCCAAATGAGTAAATACAGCCCTAGCCAGTTTGGCTCAGTGAATAGAGTGTTGGCCTGCAGACCAAAGGGTCTCGGGTTCGATTCTGGTCAAGGGCATGTACCTTGGTTGCGGGCTCCCCCGCAGCCTGGGCCCTAGTCCAGGCTCATAGAGGAGGCAACCAATAGATATTTCTCTCACACTGATATTTCTCTCTGTCTTTCCCTCTCTCTTCCACTCTCCCTAAAAAAAAGCTATGGAAAAATATCCTCAGGTGAGGATTAGAAAAAAAAAGGGCATATGCCCGCTCGATCCCCAGTAAGGTAAGTGCAGGAAGCAGCCAATCAATGATTCTTTCATCATTTATGTTTCTATCTCTCCCTCCCTCTCTCTTCCTCTCTGAAATCAATACTATACATATACATATATATATATATATATATATATATATATATATGTATATATATATATATATATACACACATATCCACACACACACACACACACACACACACACACACACATATATATATATATATATATATATATATATAGTATTGATTTACTCATTATATTTACTCATTTAAAATATATATATATTTTAAATGAGTAAATATAAATTTGTTTGCTTTCTAAATGACCTCATAAAGCATGCTGGGATAGTAAAATCAAATCAAATTACTATTAGCACTCGAGCACAGAAGATAGATATTTGTTTTAAAATGATGTGGGAGACCAGGACCCTGCAGCCACTGGGGACAGAGAACTGCTATCACAGCTTCAGTGGAAGAAACAACAAGAATCCAGACTTCCCAGCAGATTCCCGTGAGTCAAAGAGCCTATCCCCCTCCCCGCAGGCGCGTGCGGATAGCGCCAGAGTAACTGATAGACACGCCCCTCGCCCAAGCTGCTGGGCTTTGCGCAGGGACGCGCTCTGCCTTAGGGAATTTGGCGCGCAGGACAGAAGCAGCTCACCTTCGGGGAAATCTGTCAGTGCGCACAGAGGGCTCCCCTCTGGGGAATTGGGGGGAATTTGGCTTGCGGGTCACAGCTCCCCTTCGGGGAATCTTAGAGCGTGCACAAAGGGGCTTCCCTTTGGGGAATTTGGCGCGCAGGACGGACTCCGCCCCTCTTCGGGGATTCTGGGAGAGTGCACAAAGGCAGCTCACCTTCAGGGATTTGAGAGTGTGCGCCCTAGCCGGTTTGGCTCAGTAGAGAGAGCACACACAGGACACAGCTCCACTTCAGGGAATTTGGCACGCCAGACACAGCTGCCTGGGATCCCTGACTCACAGCGCATTCACACTAAGAGCCAACGACTCCAATTGTTGGTGCATGCACACACAGGGACCCTGATTCTCAACGAGAAACTGCACAAGGCAACAGAGACTCTGACACTTGATTCTTGGTGCAGATACAGGGAAACTCTGACTCCTGGCACATGCTAAGGATCTCATTTTCGGCACATACCAACAGTGTGGTGCTGACAGGGCCCCTGATTCTAAGTGTGCACACGAGACCACACGGAACACTGGGGACACTGACCCTGGGCAAGTCTGGTTCCCACCAACCAAAGGCAGCCACACATCCTAGTGTCAGAGCACTTCAGTGAAACTCGGGTGGAGCGAAGTCCCCACAGCGCACGGCCGAGGTCCACACAAACGGAAGCTTGAGCTTTCTGGTGATAGCCAGAATGGGGAAACGAAATAACTCACAGAGGAAAGAAAATGTGGAGTCGCCAAGAAAGGAAAATTAGTGAAACTGAAGCTTGCAACATGACCGAAAAGGAGTTCAGAGCAATGGTCGTGGAATTTATACATCGGATGGATGAGAAAATCAACAACTTATGCAAGAATCAGGAAGAAATGAAAAGTGATATAGCTACAATCAAAAACACCATGGAAAGTTTCAACAGTAGACTACAAGAAGCAGAGGACCGAATTAGTGAGTTAGAAGATCAGGTACAAAAACAAGCTCAATCTGAACAGCAATTGGAGAAAAAAATTAAAAAGCAGGAGGAAAGCCTAAGGGAGCTTCGGGACAACATGAAGCGAAGTAACATGCGTATAATAGGGCTGCCAGAAGGACAAGAAGAGCAGCAGGGATTAGAAAATCTATTTGAAGAAATAATGACAGAAAACTTCCCGGATATGGGAAAGATAAAAGTTACGCAAGTACAGAGAGTCCCAAGCAGGATCAACCCCAAAAGACCCACACCAAGACATGTCATAATCTCAATGGCAAATATAAATGATAAAGAGAGAATCTTAAAGGCAGCAAGAGAGAGACAGAGAGTTACCTACAAAGGAACACCCATCAGATTGTCAAATGATTACTCAACAGAAACACAACAAGCTAGAAGTGAATGGAAGGAGGTATACAAAGTGTTGCAAAGCAAAGGACTGAATCCAAGAATACTATATCCAGCAAGACTATCAATCAAAATTGAAGGGGAAATCAGGAGCTTCGCAGACAAAAAAAGACTCAGGGAGTTTATCACCACCAAACCAGCAATGCAAGAATTGCTAAAGGGAATACTGTAAAAAGAAGAAATAAACGGGTAAGAAGGAATACAGACACAAAAATAGATATGACTACAAACAAATACCTTTCAGTAATAACTTTAAATGTAAACGGACTAAATGCTCCAATCAAAAGACATCGAGTGGCTGAATGGATAAAAAAGCATGACCCATATATATGCTGTCTACAAGAGACCCACCTCAGAACAAGAGACTCACACAGATTGAAAGTGAAGGGATGGAAAAATATCTTCCAGGCAAATGGAAATGAAAAAAAAGCTGGGGTAGCAATACTTATATCTGACAAATTAGACCTCAAAGTAAATGCCATAACAAGAGATAAGGAAGGCCACTTCATAATACTAAAGGGAGAAATCCAACAAGAAGAAATAATTCTGGTAAACATATACGCTCCCAATATAGGAGCACCCAAATACATAAAAAAACTCCTGGAAGATATCAAGGGAGAGATTAATAGCAATACAATCATAGTAGGAGACTTTAATACCCCACTATCACCATTGGACAAATCCTCTAAACAAAAAATCAGCAAAGAAACAGCAATCCTAAATGACTCACTAGACCAGATGGAATTAATTGACATCTTCAGAACATTTCACCCCAAAGCCACAGAATATACATTCTTCTCAAGTGCACATGGGTCATTTTCAAAGATAGACCATATGCTGGGTCACAGGCAAAGTCTCTTCAAATTCAAGAAGATAGAAATTATATCAAGCATCTTCTCAGATCACAGTGGCATAAAACTGGAAATCAACTACAATAAATACAATCCAAAGAAATCAAACACATGGAGACTAAACAGCATGCTATTAAACAAGGACTGGGTCACCAGAGAGATCAAGGAAGAAATAAAAAAACATCATGGCAACAAATGACAATGAAAACACAACAATCCAAAATCTATGGGACACAGCGAAAGCAGTCTTGAGAGGGAAGTTCATAGCTCTACAAGCCTATTGCAAAAAACAAGAAACAATGGTAATAAATTACCTAACCCTACAACTCAAAGAGCTAGAAAAAGAGCAGCAAGAAAAGCCCAGTGTAACCAGAAGGAAGGAAATAACAAAGATCAGAGCGGAGATAAATGACATAGAGACCAAAGAAACAATACAAAAGATCAACAAAACCAAGAGCTGGTTCTTTGAAAAGATAAACAAGATTGATGGGCCTCTAGCCAGGCTCACCAAGAAGCAAAGAGAGAGGACCCAAATAAACAAAATCAGAAATGAAAGAGGTGAAATAACAACAGACCCCGCTGAGATACAAAGGATTGTTACAAAATACTATGAACAGCTCTATTCCAACAAACTGGACAACCTGGAGGAAATGGACATATTCCTAGAAAAATACAACCTTCCAAAAATCAATCAAGAAGAATCTCAACAGCTCAATAGGCCAATAACTATGGACGAAATTGAAGAAGTCATCAAAAAGCTTCCGGCAAACAAAAGCCCGGGGCCTGACGGCTTCACAGGAGAGTTCTACCAAACATTCAAGGAAGAACTAAAACCTATCCTCCTCAGACTATTCCAAAAAATTCAAGAGGAAGGAACACTTCCAAGCTCCTTCTATGAAGCCAGCATCACCCTAATACCAAAACCAGATAAAGACAACACAATGAAAGAGAATTACAGACCAATATCCCTCATGAACATAGATGCCAAAATCCTCAACAAAATTCTAGCAAATCGGCTCCAGCAGTACATCAGAAAGATCATACACCATGACCAAGTAGGATTTATCCCGGGAATGCAAGGATGGTACAATATCCGCAAATCAATAAACGTGATACATCACATAAACAAATTGAGAGATAAAAATCACATAGTCATATCAATTGATGCAGAAAAAGCATTTGACAAAATCCAACACCCTTTCTTGATAAAAACTCTCAACAAGGTGGGAATGGAAGGCTCATACCTCAACATAATAAAAGCTATATATGATAAACCCACAGCAAACATCATACTCAATGGACAAAAGCTAAAAACATTTCCCCTAAGAACAGGAACAAGACAGGGATGCCCACTCTCACCACTCCTGTTTGACATAGTACTGGAAGTATTAGCTAATGCAATTAGACAAGAAGAAGAAATAAAAGGCATCCAAATTGGAAAAGAACAAGTAAAGCTGTCTTTATTTGCAGACGACATGATATTGTACATAAAAAATCCGAAAGACTCCGTCAAAAAACTAATAGACTTAATAAATGAATTCGGCAATGTAGCAGGATACAAAATTAACGCCAAGAAATCTACGGCCTTTCTATACACCAATAGTGAACTTACAGACAGAGAGACTAAAAAGGCAATCCCATTTACCATCGCACCAAAAAAATTAAGATACCTAGGAATAAACTTAACTAAGGAGGTAAAAGACCTATACGCGGAAAACTACAGGACACTGAAAAAAGAGATAGAGGAAGACGTAAACAGATGGAAGAACATACCATGTTCATGGATTGGTAGAATCAACATCATTAAAATGTCCATACTACCCAAAGCAATCTATAGATTCAATGCACTCCCCATTAAAATACCAACGGCATATTTCACAGACCTTGAAAGAACTCTCCAAAAATTCATCTGGAATAAAAAAAGACCCCGAATAGCCACAGCAATCCTGAGAAAGAAGAATAAAGTAGGAGGGATCTCAATACCAGATTTCAAGCTGTATTACAAAGCCACTATTCTCAAAACAGCCTGGTACTGGCACAAGAACAGACATATAGATCAATGGAACAGAATAGAGAATCCAGATATTGATCCAAACCACTATGCTCAATTAATATTTGACAAAGGAGGCATGAACATACAATGGAATAAAGACAGTCTCTTCAATAAATGGTGTTGGGAAAATTGGACAGACACATGCAAAAAAATGAAGCTAGATCACCAACTTACACCATACACAAAAATAAACTCAAAATGGATACAGGACTTAAACATAAGACGGGAAACCATAAAAATACTAGAGGAATCCACAGGCAGCAAAATCTCAGACATATGTCAAAAGAACTTCTTCACCGATACTGCCCCTAGGGCAATGGAAGCTAAAGAGAAAATAAACAAATGGGACTACATCAAAATAAAAAGCTTTTTTACAGCAAAAGAAACTATCAACAAAACAACAAGAAAGCCCACTGCATGGGAGAAACATATTTGCAAATGGCATCAATGATAAAGGTTTAATCTCCAACATCTACAGGCAGCTTATACAACTTAATAAAAGGAAGATAAATGATCCAATAAAAAAATGGGCAACGGACCTAAATAGAATCTTTTCCAAAGAAGACAGAAGGAAGGCCAAGAGACACATGAAAACATGCTCAAGGTCACTAATTATCCGAGAGATGCAAATCAAAACAACAATGCGCTATCATCTCACACCTGTCAGAATGGCTATCATCAACAAATCAACAAACGACAAGTGTTGGCGAGGATGCGGAGAAAAAGGAACCCTCGTGCACTGCTGGTGGGAATGCAGACTGGTGCAGCCACTGTGGAGAACAGTATGGAGTTTCCTCAAAAAACTGAAAATGGAACTCCCATTTGACCCAGTAATCCCACTACTGGGAATATATCCTAAGAAACTGGGGAACACCAATAAGAAAGGAAATATGCACCCCTATGTTCATAGCAGCACAATTTACAATAGCTAAGATCTGGAAACAGCCTAGGTGCCCATCAGCAGATGACTGGATCAGAAAACTATGGTACATCTACACAATGGAATATTATGCTGCCATAAAAAAGAAGGAATTCTTACCATTTGCAGCAACCTGGATGGAATTGGAGAACATTATGTTAAGTGAAATAAGCAAGTCAATGAAAGAAAAATACCACATGATCTCACTCATTTATGGATAATAAAGAACATTATAAACTGAAAAACAAAAAGATAGATACAGAGGCAGTAAAGCATCAAACAGACTGTCAAATTACAGCAGGAAGGTTAGGGAGAGGTGGGGAAGATAAGAGATCAATCAAAGGACTTGTATGCATGCATATAAGCATAACCAATGGACGCAAAACTCTGGGGGGCGAGGGCATATATGGGAGTGGGGTGGGGGGGGGCAATGGTAAGATATGTACACATATAATACCTTAATAAAAAAATTGGAAAAAAAAAAATAAATAAAATGATGTGGGACACATTCAGACATCCATAAATCCTTATTAAATGACTAGAGGCCCGGTGCATGAAATTCGTGCACGGAGGGGGTTGTCCCTCAGCCCAGCCTGTACCCTCTCCAATCTGGGACCCCTCGAGGGATGTCCGACTGCCTGTATAGACCCTCTCACAATCCAGGACTGCTGGCTCCCAACTGCTTGCCTGCCTGCCTTCCTGATTGCCCCTAACCGCTTCTGCCTGCCAGCCTGATCACCCCCTAACCACTCCGCTGGTACAAACTGTGGAAAGTGGTTTGGGGGAGCAATGGAAAGCACAGTGGAAAAAATCAGGATATACTCTGAAGAGAGGAAAAAGATAAGGCTCATAGTTTCAATGTAGGGTGATTAATAAATATGAGGAATCAGGTAATATTCCTAATTATTTGAATAAATAATTAGGTGGGTAGTGCCTTTTCATTAAAAATTTTTTAATTGATTTGAGAGAGAGAGAGGAGAGAGAAACATTGATTGGCTGTCTCCCCCACACACCCCGACTGGGGATTGAACCCGCAACCCAGGCATGCACTCTGACTGGGAATCGAACCTGACACCCTTTTGTGTGTGTACCACACTCCAACCAACCAAACCACATCAGCCAGGGCGGCGGGTAGTGCCTTTTCGTGAGGAAGGGAATATTATTTAAGTTCACAATGTGGGGAATTCAAGTGTGTACTTCCAAAGCACATCAACCTTCGGGTGGCTTTCAGATATCCAATACAGACAAGAATTCAACTGGATATAGAAATCTTGAGAAAGGTCTTAACTGGAGATAGCAACGTGGGAATCATTAGTGAGCCATGCCAACCAGGACACCTCAATATTTTTAAAAATCAAGTTGCTGAAATGTCCTACATGACCTGTTCACTCCAAAATCTAGCTACCACCACATTGCCCTTATCTCCATATTACCTCCATCACTATCCACCTCACTGTATTCACACAGGCTTCCTTGAGATTCTTCCTGGGCCTTTGAATCTGCTATTTTGTCTACTTTGGAGCACAATTCACCCAACAGACCTACTCACATCCCTCATATGGCTGCCAAAGTCATTTTACCAAAGAGGCATTCCCCGTCCTAGATGACTGAAGATTGAAGGGCCTAATAGATTCCTGGCTGCTAACAGCAGCTCCCAGCCCTCTCACACACTATTCCCTTTTGCTGTTTGATTGATCTTCTCAGCAGTTTTCACCTCAAGACATCTTATTTATATAGACTTATTTTGATGAATTTTATGTCTTCTTCTTTTAGAATAAAATTGCCAAGCATTATCTTGGAGGTCGAGTTCCTGGCTGTCGGCGCCAGTGTGTAACAGGTTATCCAACGACATTTAGCGCAATCAAAAAGTATTTAAAACAATGGACCAAGAAAAGATTCTCATGTATGGAAAATACTGTGGAGGCGCCTTTAAATATAGTTGACCTTGAGTTTAGCGGGGGAGGGGAGAGCAAATTATATAAGCAAGGTCACACCATATAATGGAGGTCATTGACCAAAGACAAATGTCCATTTTATATGACTGGCATGAATATGATTAATTGCGATGTAATGTCATCAAACTATCATAAGGAAAAGGAAACCTTTAAGAAATGAATCCAGCCCTGGCTGTTGCTGCTCAGTGGTTAGAGTGTCGGCCTGTGCACTGAAGGGTCTCAGGTTCAATTCTGATCAAGGGTTGCAGATTCCATCCCCGGCCCAAGCTGGGACACAAGCAGTAGGCAACCAATTGATGTGTCTCTCTCACATCAAGGTTTCTCCCTCCCTCCCTCCCTCCCTTCCACTCTCTCTAAAAGTCAATGGAAAAAATATCCTTGGGCGAGGATTAACAAAAAGTAAGTAAGTAAGTAAATAAATAAAATCCTAACCCCCAATCAAAGATGGGGGCGGGTGTTAGGAAGGGAAATCAACCTTATCCAACGGGGAAAGAAGGTGCTGTAGTCAGAAGACAGTGCTAACATCACACATCTCTCCTTGAACAGAGGCAACGGAGGGTGGAATTTCTGAGAAAGAAAATGAAGGAACGGGTACTGTTCCTGGGGAAAGAAAGATAGTGAGATTGAGAATTGTAAGAAGAAACATAGAGGGGCAAGGGGGTGCGGGGAGAGAAATCAAGATCTCGATGAAACAAACAGGGATCAAGTTTAAGAAGAGACATGTTCCTCTAACACCTAAAGAAAAAGAGCTGCTTTATGGGCGGTTCGTGGAGGCTCTGTGTACATGACCTCAGACACCTCACGCCTGTGATGCCTCTGAATGACTAGAACAGGACTTCCTCGGCCGCCTTCCTTGCTGGCTCTCGCTCACTCACCCGAGCAGATCCCACTGTGGAGTCCATCTTCTCTTGTCCATGGTTCCCCTCGTTCCCATCTGGACAGTGTGTCTGGCTTGCTGGCGTGATACCCTGTTCATGGGAAGTGACAGAAGAGATGCCAGTAGGCTCTTTGACATGGGCTTTGGTGTGCTAACACAGAAGAATGTTATACCTTAGGAACTACGCAGCCTGCAGGTCAGCAAAGTAAAGGCTTTTCTCTGTACTAGGACACATTATACCCTCTAAACTGGGACCAGAGAGGGGACTGAGACTCATCTACTGCTTCAGAGAATCACAGACACTCCAGACCTTTCAGAAGCCATCAAAGGCCACCCTCTGAGTGACACAGAGGACGTGTCCTCACCCAATGACACCAGATGGCGGTAGTTCTCCATCATCACGTCCCTGTACAGGTCCTTCTGCTCGGGGCCCAGGAGCTGCCACTCCTCCCAGGTGAAGTCCACGGCCACATCCTCCAGTGTGAGTGGTTCCTGTAACAACATGGTCTTGTTTACTAGGAGTGTGTCTCTTGTTATTGAAAAAGAAGGAATGTGAAGAAAGTTGTTCTGCTCACTTTTACCATACAGGTACATGTATATTAAGTGTTTTGATTTTTAAAAAAATCTATTTTTATTGATTTCAGAGAGAAAGGAAGGGAGAGGGAGAGATAGAAACATCAATGATGAGAGAGTATCATTGATTGGCTGCCTTCTCACCCCCCAACACTGGGGATCGAGCCTGCAACACGGGCATGTGCCCTTGACCAGAATGGAACCTGGGACCCTTCAGTCTGCAGGCCAACACTCCATCCACTGAGCCAAACCAGCTAGGGTTGTTTTGATTTTTTTTTTTAAACTATATTGTTATAGAAGCAAAATCTATCCATATTCAACATCAATCTCTAGTAAACTATTCTGTAATTGTGCAGTCAACCATCATTCTACAAATCAAGTATTTATGTAATAAGTAGTCATTAAATCCTCTTGCTAAAACCAGAAATATTTGCATTTAATATATATGTATATATATATTTTAAAGGCACATATTTGCCAGGCACCAAACATATATTACTAATATCAAGGTAACTAAAACATATTCCATTCCTACATTCCATTCCTACAATCTTGATAGCCATCATCAGAATCAACCAGAAAAAAAAAATGCAGACAGTATAATTATAAGTCACTACCTATTAAGCAAATATATTTTATACATTAGGAGGAATAAAGCATTTTTCCAAAACGCGTCTAAAGAACAGGAGACTATTCAAGTCATTAAACAGACTAAGAAAGTAAACAGTAGCCTTCAAAAAACACATAACAACGTTTCGGTCAACTTCGGACCACATATAGAACGATGTGTGGTTGAAAGGTAATAAAAGATGAGGCGGGCCCCTAACTGGTTTGGCTCAGTGGACAGAGCGTCGGCCTGTGGACTGAAAGGTCCCAGGTTTGATTCTGGTCAAGGACATATGCCCGGGTTGCAGACTCGATCCCCAGTGTAGGGCGTGCAGGAGGCAGCCGATCAATGATGCTCTCTCATCATTGATGTTTCTATCTCTCTCTCCCTCTCTCTCTGTAATTAATAAAAAATATACATTTTTAAATGTCCTAACACCTAAGTGTCAGGAAACATAGAGTGACACTCTCTGAGGAAGGGCCTGCTGTCCCCTCTGTCAGTGACTAGCCTGTGTTCATCACGGTTCTCTGGCTGTGAGGGCTGTCAGAGATATGGGACAGAAGGTGACAGCTCATGTAACCTGTACGACGCTCCAGTCACACTATGTTCCAACGTTAGTCATTTACTGAGGCTCTCGGGAACAATACATTCCTCATCCTATTTTGCCTTAATGTTGAAGTTAGAGGCTAAGTTTATTTCTGCACAAATCGGACTCTTCCATGTAATTCAATTGTGTTTTCAAGTCCTCCAGAAATCAATCACAGAATGAAGGAAAGAATAAAACAACCCGAAGTCACCTGGTCCTTAATCATTTCCTTCTGTTACTGGGGAATGGCCAGGAAGATGGACGCCGTGTCTTTGGTCTCTTCTTGAGCGGCTCTGAATTTCTGGGTGGAAATCCTGCACTCTGCTCAGTGGTGTCCCCACAAATGACGCCATCCAGGTCCTGAGACCTCCTTCTCAGGCCACCTGATAGAGCTTGGTCCTCGAGCCAGGACCTGCGGGCTGAGAAGTAAATTCGCTGTGAGTGTACTTTTCCTCGGGGTCCAGATGCTGTCCCTGCTACTGACACTCAGCTGATTTCAAGGCCATCTGTCCCTTTATCTGGAGCTCTGGAGGCTATTACCCTCTGGAGCAACAAACCCTAAGATTCTGAAGGTGTGGGCAGTATCTGCTCCTTCGGTGAAGTCAAAGTGGGGTGAGAGGGCAAAGGAGAGCCAGCACAATGCGATGCCCCCACAGCAGGGGACGTCTCACACATTTATTATTGGACGGAGACATATAAAAGGCGAGGATCCGGGCACCTATTTCTTTAGTATTATATGTGTTCATGCATCTGTTCAGAAATCTCTGTACAACTCATTGTAAACACATTTCAGTGTAAAGACAAATGTACTAAGCCAAGCATTTTACTAATCATTATGTGATACTAAGGAAAACAAATAGAAAAAAAAGTAAAGCATATAGAGCAAGACTATTGTTTGTGGATGTATACACACTGTGTAACAGTATGAAACATGATTATATAAAACAAGTTCAAGACCGTGGGTATCTCTGAGGAGGAAAGAAGAGGAGCAATGAAAGGATATCACTTAAATTGCATTTGCATCAGTTTATCTCTTTAAAAAGTACCAATGACAATATGAGAGAGAGAGAGAGAGAGAGAGAGAGGACTTTATGATGGGAAATCCCTTTGAGTGGAAATGGCAGAGGAGGCAGCTCCAAGAACCTATCCAGCAACAGCAACGTCAAAACATCAAGTGAGAAAAATCTAATACATCCTACATATGTCCAGTGAAACAATATACATACTTTCTCTAAAGTCAAGAGCAAGGCAAGGATGAGCAGTGTAAGCACTATTATCTATTACCATTCTGGAAATGAGACCCCACTAATTGGATAAAGAACCAAGTAAGAATAATCAATAATAGAGAAGAGGAAGCAAATTATAAGACGTTCCCTAACATGATTAATCAAGAGTCAGAGTTTCAGAGATTTGAGTAAACATACATCAAAAATAGTTTTAGCCCAATCAGCATGGCTCAGTGGTTGAGCTTCAACCTATAAACCAGGAGGTCACGGTTTGATTCCCAGTCAGGGCACATGCCCAGGTTTCGGATTCAATCCCCAATGTAGGGTGTACAGGAGGCAGCCAATCAATGATTCTCTGTCATCATTGATGTTTCTCTCTCTCCCTCTCCCTTCCTCTCTGAAATCAATAAAAATATATTAACTAAAAAAGAAAATAAGTTTTAGACCTGGCTGGGTAGCTCAGTTGGTTACAGCGTCATCCCAACACCAAGGTTGTGGGTTCAATATCTGGTTAGGCACATATAAGAAGCAACCAATGAATGAATAAATAAGTGGAACAACAAATCGACATTTCTCTCTCTCTCTCTCAATCAATTAAAAAATTATTTTAAAATTTTAGTCAGATGACTGATTACAAAATTTATATCTAAAAACTGACAACATTCCAAAACACACATTTCTTATAACAGTGTTACATGACTATGAATATTTTGCGGGAATAGTTTAATACTCTGCATTGAATACTTTCACTAGAGATGTTACTAGAATCCAAAATCCACTTCTAGAAATGTTTGCAAAGGAAATAATGGCAAACGCATGCAAAGCTGATGTAAAAGTGTTATTTAGGCCTATTAGTAGAGGAGTAGTTGAATGAGTAAAATTACACACATCTAATGAAATACTATGCAGTTATTAAAAATGCTAACAATCTGTATTTAGTAGAGACATGCACCTCAAAGTTATGTACAGCATAATCACATGAAAACATGTTGAACATCATTTTAAAAAATATATATATTTTATTAATTTTTTACAGAGAGAGAGAGAGGGATAGAGAGTTAGAAACATCGATGAGAGAAACATCTACTGTGTATGTGCCTGCAACCAAGGTACATGCCCTGACCAGAATCGAACCTGGGACCCTTGAGTCTGTAGGCCAACTGAGCCAAACCGGTTAGGGCCGTGGTCGGCAAACTGCGGCTCGCGAGCCACATGCGGCTCTTTGGCCCCTTGAGTGTGGCTCTTCCACAAAATACCACAGCCTGGGCGAGTCTATTTTGAAGAAGTGGCGTTAGAAGAAGTTTAAGTTTAAAAAATTTGGCTCTCAAAAGAAATTTCAATCGTTGTACTGTTGATATTTGGCTCTGTTGACTAATGAGTTTGCTGCCCACTGGGTTAGGGCATGTTGAACATCATTAATCTTCTGAGAACTGCAAATCAAAATCACCATTCAGATACCACTTCACAGCCCCTAGAATGGCTATTATAAAATCAGGAAAATAGTAAATTTTGGTGAGGATGTGGGGGAACTGGAACCCTCAAGCACTTCTGGTGGGAATGTAAAATGACACAGCCACTTTGGAAATGTCTGGTCGTTCTTCAGCAATTAAACATATTCAGCGCTCACCTCACTGAACTCATATATATATATATGTGTGTGTATATATATATATATATATATATATACACACACACATATATATATATATATATATGTGTGTGTGTGTGTGTGTGTGTATATATATATATATATATATATATATTTATTTATTGATTTCAGAGAGAGAGAGATGGAAACATCAATGATGAGAGAGAATCACCGAACGGCTGCCTCCTGCATGCCCCACACTGGAGATCAAGCCCACAACCCGGGCATGTGCCCCAACCAGGAATCAAACCGTGACCTCCTGGTTCACAGGTCGATGCTCAACCACTGAGCGAAGCCCGCCAGGCCACCTCACTGAACTCTGATGAGCTACTCTCTCCCTATGATTTTATTATGAAAAACTTCAAATATATAGCACAGTTTAAAGAATTTTACATTTGAATACCTGTATGCCTATCGCATAGATTTTATCATGCCTTTGATTCCTTTATTATTTATCTATCTACATGTCACTCTTCTACTCTTCAGTAATCTATCTTTAATCTTTAAGATGGAGGAAATATTTCTGTGCTTATTTACCATATGATCCAGAATTTCACTCCAGGATTATATCAGAGAAGTAAAAACATGCCCACACAGCCCTAGCCAGTTTGGCTCAGTGAATAGAGTGTTGGCCTGTGGACTGAAGGGTCCCGGGTTCAATTCTGGTCAATGCCCGGGTTGTGGGCTGGATCCCCAGAAGGGGGCGTGCAGGAGGCAGCCCATCAATGATTCGCTCTCATCATTCATGTTTCTATCTCTCTCATTCTTGCTTCCTCTTTGAAATAAATAAAAATATATTAAAATAAACAAACATGCCCACAAAAAAGCTTGTATGCAGATGTTATAGCAGCATTATTTATAATAGCCCAAATGTGGAAACAACCCAAATATCCACCAGCCGATGAAGGGATACACAGAATGTGCTGTATCCACACAATGGCACAGTATTGAGGTATAAAAAGGAATCCATGCTACCACACAGATAAACCTCCAAAACATGATGCCAAGTGAAAGAAGCCAGTCACAAAAGACCACATTATGTGACTGCATTTACAGAGTGGCCAGATTATTATGCGTTCAAGAGATCATAATAATCTGGCCACTCAGTGTATATCCTATATAATAAAAGGCTAATATGCAAATTGTCCCCTCGACCAGGAGTTCAACCAGCAGGCAGGCCAGCCAACCACCCATGTTCCCTCCCCCTGGCCAGGCTGGCTGGACCCCACCCATGCATGAATTCATGCACCGGGCCTCTAATACACACACACACACACACACACACACACACACACACACACACACACACACTCTGAGTGGCCAGATTATTCTGCATTTAGAGATCATAATAATCTGGCCACTCAGTGTATATGAAATGTCCAAAATAGGCAAATCTATAGAGACCACAAAGAAAGTGGCTGCTTACAAATGGGGGGAATGGAAGCACAGAGGTGGGAACTAGAAGGCACGTGGTCTTTTTGAGGTGGTGAAACGTTCTGAAATTGACTGTGCTGATGGTTGACTATGACTATATAAAAACCACTGAATTGTACCCTTTAAATGGGTAAGTTGTGTGGTATATGACTAATAAAACTGTTATTTTTAGAAAGCTCTGAGTAGAACTCTCATCATATGCTTACTGGAAGATTTAGGGGAAATGTATAAATGTTTGCAACTTACTTTGAAATACATTTTTTTTAAATGTAAAAAGATGGGTTAATGACAAGCAGAATTGTGATATATGGATAGATATGTAGTAAAGGAAACACAATAGAATCATGATAAAACCTAAGCATATAGGTATTCAAATGTACAATTCTTTTAAAAAATGTATTTTATTGATTTCAGAGAGGAAGGCAGAGGGAGAGAAAGATAGAAACATCAATGATGAGAGAGTCACCGATCAGCTGCCTCCCGCACACACCACACTGGGGATCAAACCTGGGCATATTCCCTGACAGGGAAATGAACTGTGACCTCCCAGTTCATAGGTCAATGCTCAACCACTGAGCCACACTGGTAGGGTTCAATTGTACAATTCATTAAACTTTGCTATATACTTGAAAGTTTTCATAATAAAATCATAGGGAACAGGGATGCTCATTATAGTAAGGGTTCAGTGAGGTGAGCAGAAACAAAATAAAATAATTTAATATAATTGCTCTTCTATGTAACAGCAAATTTAAAGAAAAGAACAAAAAAGGTCAAAAGTAAAAAAAGATACCATTCACAATGGCAAAAAATTTAAAAGCCAAGGTGGAGATGAGGGACAGGGAGCCACATCCTTAGTAAATGCAGAATCATAACCTGTTCTTAAAAGTGACAACTGAATTTTCAGGTATTTAAATTCCACCTAAATGAATGTACACATTGAGTGATTCCAGTCATAATAGCATGGATTTGCCTCTAGTTATACTGTTAACAGAAATTTAAAAACTATATGTATTTAAGGAAGTTTTGTTTGTTACATGAATGTTTATGTTATGAAATTAAGATGAGGCAAATTATCAGCGATTTATTGGAATTGTGCAAATCAAGCATAGAAAAGTGAAGGCTAAAAGAAACATATATGAACATTTTAACAAGGGTTACCATTGGGGAACTGAACTGGGGGAACTGAGCGCTATTTTACTTGTGCTATAATGATGCTAAAAGGAAATACCCACCATTTGTGTGTGTGTGTGTGTGTGTGTGTGTGTGTGTGTGTGTGTGTGTGTGTGTGTGTGTGAGTGAGACGCACAAATTTGCAGGAAGGGCAAAACCCTCATTTCAGTGGAAGCCTGACCTTTTCAGATGCGCTTTGAATCGTCCATCTCCTACCAGCTTTCAGGTCAAGATGACGGGGGGGATGTGGGAAGCCAAAGAAGGTACGTTTGCAACTCACCCCACCCACCTCCAGCTTCGGCTCTCCCCCCCCCCACCCACCCCCCCACCCCCGCCCAACGACGGAAACATCTGGACCTTCCCAAACGCTGGTCACTGCCCATCAGCATAATCGCGAGACCAGACCCCGGGATGCTGACCGTGACCCTGGCTCCTGTCATTGAGCCGCATCTTAAATCCCCAAATCGAACAGACACTGCCTTCCCGATCAAAACCCAGTCCCCTCCGCAGTCCGCGGTCACACAGTCACCGAACCCTGGCCCCGGACGACCAGCACCTCGGCCGGCCTTTCACTCCGGACCACAAGCTTCCCTCAGGGCTGACCCCACAGGCACCTCAACCACACACTGCCCGGCCGCCGACCCCCGCTGGCTGCCTCTCCCGCCGCGGACCCCACTGCCCTCCCACCCCAACACTCAAAGACACCTCGATCCTTTCATCCAGTACCTCCGAGGGCTCCACACACCCAGACTGGGTTTTCCCGTGACCCCACCGCGACCTTCCAAGAGCTGCACTTCCGCGAATTCTCCTCCGCGTGCGCCCTCGCCCAGCCTAGGCGCCGGCCTGCGGCGACCGAACAGAGTCGGAGGCGTTTCGGTGGAGCACCGACACCCGGATTTCCGGTTTCCAAGGAGAAAATGTCTGCGCCCACTTCCTCGTCGTATCCAGGGAGCGGCCATCTTTCAACACTTGACGTACAAAAAGCGAAATAGCCGTTTTGGCAGGAGTAGCCACGGAAGGGCCTCGAACGGTGAAAAGTCTCCGAAACCACCCCCCGGAGCACGGCCACCCGGATTTCTGACGTTTCCGGGCAGGAAATGTGTCCCAGGCCGTGGCTTAGCACTTGACTGGAGAAGAGGCAAAAGGGCCGTTTGGACCCGAGGCGCCAGGGAAGGCTTGGGACGGTGAAAAGCCGCCGAACGACCTCATTGCTCGGCAGTTTAAGACCCTGTCAACAAACGGCACTAACTTCCAGAGGCTCGAACTGGCACCAGGCAGACGTGGGGCGGGCTACGTCCACCTCAGCAAGCTAGGGAGAAAGGTGTCCGCTTTGCACGCAGCACGACACCGTGGGCGCAGCCATCTTGGACGTTAGGTGTCCGTACAAAAGAAAAGGACTTTTCCGCGGAGTTAACCAGCAAAGGTACAGGCTGGAAGGCAAATACCCCGAAAATGCTTTTGGCGGAAAGAGTTGGGAGACAGAAAAGGGTCTTCAGAATCACTCACTGGGGGCCCTGACCGGTGTGGCTCAGTGGATAGAGCATCAGCGTGCGGACTGAAGGGTCCCAGGTTCGATTCCGGTCAAGGGCATGTACCTTGGTTGCGGGCACATCCCCAGTGGGAGGTGTGCAGGAGGCAGCTGGTCAATGTTTATCCCTCTCCCTTCCTCTCTGTAAAAAATCAATAAAATGTATTTTTTTTAAAAAGAATCACTCACTGGGGATAGCTATAAAGCCATCAAAGGAAGTAAACACACACACACACACACACACACACACACACACACACACACACACACACACACACACACACACACCCCACCCCCACCACGGGACTGGAAGAAACGGCTTCCAGTGATGCCAATACCAGAGTGGGTCTTTTTGAGAGCTAAAGGCCAGGATTTCTAGAAGGCATAAATAACTCCAAAGAGAATAAAAAGTTATGCAAGAATGGAAAAGTAATCACAGTACAGGGTGTCCCCAAAAATGTATTCACACTATTTTTCTGATAGCTCTGTTTCTTTTCAGATTTAACCCATTGGAATTAATAGCTATTCAAAGTGTGTATACATTGCCCTGACTGGTTTGGCTCAGTGGATAGAGCGTTGGCCTGCGAACTGAAGGGTCCCAGGTTCCATTCCGGTCAAGGGCATGTACCTTGGTTGCGGGCACATCCCCAGTGGGGGCTGTGCAAGAGGCAGCTGATCGATGTTTCTAATTCTCTATCCCTCTCCCTTCCTCTCTGTAAAAAATCAATAAAATAACAGTGGTTCTCCACCTCCCTAATGCCGCGACCCTTTAATACAGTTCCTCATGTTGTGGTGACCCCCAACCATAAAACTATTTTTGTTGCTACTTCATAACTGTAATTTTGCTATTGTTATGAATCGTAATGTAAATATCTGTGTTTTCCGATGGTCTTAGGCGACCCCTGTGAAAGGGTCGTTCAACCCCCAAAGGGGTCGCGACCCACAGGTTGAGAACCGCTGCCCTATATATTACATGGCTGAGCTATAAATCGTATTTAATAGCCATCATAATGTAAACACCACATCTGATTTTTTAAATTGTCAATCCTCAGGTTTGTGACATAGGAAAAATAGAAGACCAGAAATATATAATTTTTATTGATTTCAGAGAGGAAGGGAGAGGGAGAGAGAGAAACATCAATGATGAGAGAGAATCATGGATAGGCTGCCTTCTGCACACCCCCTACTGGGGATGGAGCCCAAAACCCGGGCATGTGCCCTGATCGGAAATCGAACCCGGGACCTCCTGGTTCCTAGGCCAATGCTCAACCACTGAGCCATACCGGCCGGGCCAGAAATATTTTTGGTAGAAATTTCTGTTTAGTCTTTATCTCAAATCTTTTCACATATAGTTTCTAGTGAAGAAATTATTAAAATCGGAATTGTTAAGTAAAAGAGTGAAGTATTCCAGATTGTTGTCCAAAAATGTTGTAGTCATGAATACACTTTACCGACTGCTATCCTTCCTCCCTCAAGAACTCCTATTTAAAGCGAATGGCTAATTTTTATTTAGTATATACATATTTTTTGAACAGGGAACTATTTTATTAATACTCTGAAATCTATAGATTGTGGACATAAATCTCACTCTCACTTCACATGTAAAAAAAGAAAAAAGACAGAAAAGCTAAATCTATCAGAATGCCTATTTTCTCACTACCTTATCAATCTTTTAAGCTTTGCCATCTTAAAGGTGAGTAAAAAACTTAGTTTTCATACTTTATAAATTGTTTATATTCCCCCCTTTTCTATCTTAGCTTGGGTATCATTTTCTTAATCATATCCTGGATATTTATACCTTCTTTTATATACTTTTTTTAAAAAAGTATTTTTTATTGATTTCAGAGAGGAAGGGAGAGAGAGGAAAACTTTAATGATGAGAGGGAATCACTGATCGGCTGCCTCCTGCATGCTTCACTCTGGGGATGGAGCACACAACCTGGGCATGTGCCCTAACTGGGAATCGAACTGGGACCTCCTGCCTCATAGGTGGATGCCACGCCAGCCGGGCAGGTATTTATATCTTTTAATTCTAGCTCCATTCTCCCCACCTTTAAGTAACTGCTAATCTACTTTCTGTCTCTATAAATTGGCTTACTCTGGACATATGGTTTAATTTTTTATTTAATGATATTTTTTACAGAGAGGAAGGGAGAGGGATAGAGAGTTAGAAACATCTATCAGCTGCCTTCCGAATCCCCTTCCCCCAACTGGGGATGTGCCCGCAACCAAGGTACATGCCCTTGACCGGAATTGAACACTGGGACCCTTCAGTCCGCAGGCCGACGCTCCACCCACTGAGCCAAACCAGTCAGGGGTAGATGTTTAATTTTAAGACACCTTTTTACCTTGGCGACTATGTCCTGAAGGTGCACACCAAAGGATTTGGGAAATAGTGTAACCAGTGAACCATTTTGCACGGCTGTATGAGCATAGAGAGAAACGTGACTGGATGACGACTCTGAGTAGTAACTTTAAGCTCACAGGTGTGGAGTCCCCGCCCCAGAAAAGTAAATATTTGTTCTCAGGAAGGAGAGTTCTTTTAAGTATTTTATTGATTGTTTACAGAGAGGAATAGACAGAAACATCGATCAGCTGCCGCCTGCACACCTCCTATTGGGGATGTGCCCACAGCCAAGGCATATGCCCTTGGCCGGAATTGAACCTGGGCCCCTTGAGTTCAAAGGCCAACGCTCTATCCACTGAGCCACACCGGTCAGGGCAGGAAGGGGAGTTGTGAGGGCCTAAGAGTCCCTATCAGAACTGGGAATATTGGAGCAAATCCAGGACTAGTTCTGTCGCACTGAGTTCTAACTTCCTGACCTTCTTTTCCCTGTAATCCTCTGAGAATGACTTTTGCTGACTTGGTTGTGACTATTCACAGAATCCTTTTTTTTATGTATCTCAGTTTATCTTGCAACACAAGACGCAAGTAATATTTTCTCGTCGTGCACTGTGGTGGCCATTATTTCTGCCCCGGTCCTTAAACCCTGTCTCTCATCACAGAGCGCACGTCCCGACGCTCTCCTCCTACCTCCTCTGCTCCACACCCAGTTCCAGTCTCCTCATCCCCATTTATCCCAACGCGTTACCGGTCTCTTTTCCGCAAACGCTCCCCAATTCTTCGCTCCACGCCAGCTCGTTATTGTACGGACCCGAACGTTCCCAATATGGCCGCGTCCGTCCGGCGTTTTCCAAAATGGCTACGAGGCGACGTGGGCGCGGCCATTTTCTGCTGAGGCCCGACCAGTGATTTGGTTTAGCTCCCGGGTCTGGTCGGAAGACTTCGGCGACTAGTGAAATGCTACCAAGCATGCGCGCCGATGCTAACAGCCGCTGTGGAAGCAGAGGAAGCGAAGGGGGGACGTCTGGAAAGAGAACGGGTCGGCGGAGCCTGCCCTTTTCCGGCGGAATCCGGTCACCTGGAATGGCCATCTCACTCTCCGTACGGAGCTTAGTCCAAAATGGCGGCGCCCAATCGAAGATGGCCGCTTTCAACACGGCGTAACGGGACTGGGCGCGGCCATATTGCCCAGAGTGTATTTTCTTCCGGGACCTGAACCGGCGTCTGTAGGTGGATCGCTCGCTTCCAGGGTGTTACTGAGTCAGCGTAACAGCGCGAAGCTAGTGCCAGCCAACAAGGAGGGGAAGCGGAAGTGGCGCGCCGACGCTCAGCTTCCACAGGTAAGCTCACAATTCTCACTCGAGGTCACGTTCGATTTCTGCAGGCGTCTTTCACGGTTCCGCGCCGTGGGGATTCCGTGACGTGAGACGTGCTTTGTGACGGTTATTGGGGGGCTGGCGGGGGGCGGGGAGGTGTCCGTCTGGCGGCTTCGTAGTTCTCGAGGTGGGTGGCTTGCCCGGCGTCAGTGTTCAGGGAGCGGGTTGAGGAAGAAACGAGGGACAGGGACCGGGACGGGTCCGCTGCGGGTGGTGGAGAGGGCGGTTGGGATGGTCCCTGACCGTGGGGTGTGGTGGATGAGGACAGGGATTGGGGGGTCAGTCGTCTGCGATTCTCGTGGTCTGAGTTGCAGCATCCGGGGGGGCCGCGGTGCCCGTGGAGCTGCGAATGGGCGCGTCGCCCAGTGCGGGGTGTGTGTGCGGGGGGAGGGCCGTTAGGGACCCCCGGGAGGTTGGCGGGGTTGGAACGTGAGGAGGCTTCGGGTGGACACACACTGGGTGTGCCCTAAACCTTGGGGTATTGTTCCCCAACGTGTTAGTCCGAAAAATGTCAGGCATACAGTAGTAGTCTTTTGTTACTTGTTTTGCATTAAACAGAAGAATAGCAAAATGACCGCCTTCTTGCCATTTAGGTCCATCACTTGTTAAAATCGTGCTGTAAACACGTGTGTGTGTCAGTCAGTGCACACATGTTGAAAGCACGTTCGTTCTTGCGTTTTATGCCAATTCTGCTACTTGTTTGTGTGACTGGTAACTTCTAAGACTTAGTTTTTCCATTTAAATCGTTTCTACTTTACAGGTCCCCAGGAGCCCTACCTCCATGACCTCGGCTACCCCTAATGACCTCACAACGGCCCCATTTCCAAATAACATCAAATTGAGGATTAGTGTTGCAACATACGAATTTGTGGCGCACAATAAGTAAGTCTATTAACACAGGTAGGTACTTGACAGAAAGTAGCTATTCAAGTATATACCTTTTAAGTGGGAGTTTTTCTATTTAAAACAATTCTGTTAACTTTTTATAATACGTATTATACATATTCTCTACGTGAGTTTATGTTTGAAATTAAATGGAGATTGCTCCTTTTTATCACACTATCAGTAGATGCTTGTTATCAATAAAAAGCAGAGAATAAAAATCACCTTCAATTTACTAACTGTAATGTTTTGAAATATATTTTCAAACGGAATTATATATTATGGATTTTAAAAAATTGGTTTTAGAAAGGGAGGAAGGGAGAGAGAAACATCGATGTCAGAGAGAGATATCAATTAGTTCCCTCCTTCACGTGGGTCGAATCTGAAATGTAGGTATATGCCCTGACCAGGAATTGAACTGGCAACCTTTTGTTGCAGGGGATGAAACTCCAAACAACTGAGCCACACTGGCCAGAGCTGGATTATTTTTAAAAATAATTTATAAAAGTAGGTCAGATAAAATGCATATTTCAAAGGCTTCTGATTTAGTTTTACCAAACTTACCCAATAACGTTCTATTATATAATGCTTCCACATACAGTATACCAGGTTTTTCTGTGTGTTTAATGACAGTGGGTATACCATCCTTGTGGGTTTTTTTCCTAAGATGATAGCCCCATTTTGGCTTGTTGACCATCTTTTGGATATAAAAGGCACCTTATTGTGGTCTTTACTGACTTATAGAAATAGTAACATATTTGGAATAGTATTAAAGTTTTTTTTTTGAGAGAGAAACATCGATTTGTTGTTCCACTTATTTATAAATTCATTGGTTGATTCTTGTCTGTGCCCTTAACCAAGGATTGAACCCGAAATCTTGGCATATTGGGACGATGCTCCAGCCAACTGAGCTACCTGGCCCGGGCCTGGAGTAGTAGTCTTTTATTACTTATTTTGTATTAAACAATTGACTGGCCTTTGTCCCCAGTTCTTGTGAGGTAGCCTTTAAATTGTTGTAATGTCCTGAGTGATAGGAGTGTCTGTGTTATTCATGGTGGACCCTGATAGTTTGTGTTAATGAGGTAACAACACCTGGTGGGTGTGTAGATAGTTTACGGTAGTGAGATGGCTCAGGATGGGGCTGCTTATGCAACGGTGATTAGAGATTTGGTGTTTTGAGCCAGGTAGTATCAGTCCAACCTCCAGGAGAGTAGGATGGCTGGAGGATGAGTCACATGGCAGTGATTATTTAGTCACGTTTATTTAATGAAATTAATAAAAACCATAGACATTTCAAACGTGAGCTTCTTTGATTGGTAATAGCCTGCATATTGTTCCACACAGATATGCTGGATGACTCCAAGGGGAAGAACAGGGGAAGCTTCTGGTTTGGGATCCTTTCAAACCTCACTCTGTTTGTATCTCTCAATTAGAGTGGTTCTGATCTGTATCCTTTTGCTATAAGAAAACTGTCATTTTGTAATTTTCCCTTCAGGTACCTAATAGGTTTTTTGGTTTGTAAATAGTGGGTTTTTTCTTTTAAATATTTTTGTTGTTTGAACATATTTCAGTGGATATTTGTATTGATCTTAAAGCAATTGCATAATGGCAGTTTTGTTTGTTCTTTTGCAGTTTTCATTCCTTCAATTAATTTTTCTCATTTTACTGGTCAGGGTTTGATTTGTGATACATTTTTGGGTAAAGATTTGCAGAGTGGTTATCATTGTCATGTCCCTAAGCTTAAAGAAATGGTATAGATTTTTTGTAGATACTCTTTATCAAATTAACAAAGTTCTTTTCTATTTCTAGTTGAGTAATAGTTTTAAAAATTGTTGAGTGGATATGCTATTTTATTACCTGTCTTTTCTTCATTTACTGAGATGGTTCTTATTACACTATACTTACATTCCTTAAATGAAGTTAGCTGTGCATTGTATAATGCTTTCTATATATCAGTGGATATGGTTTCCTAATATTTCATTGAGGGTTTTTATAGCCAAGTTCATAAATGAGATTGGCCTATAAATTTCTCTCTCATATTATCCTTAAATTTAGGTCTTTCTCTTAAGTTCTTTTACTTCTTTGCATGTCCATTAATTAAAAATTTTCTTAATTGGTATTTTTAGAGAAACTAAGGAAAGGAGACAAGAGACAAATTTGTTGTTCTACTTTAAAAAAATATATAAATTTCATTGATTTTTTTACAGAGAAGAAGGGAGAGGGAGAGTTAGAAACACTGATGAGAGAGAAACATCTATCAGCTGCCTCCTGCACACCCCCCACCGGGGATGTGCCGGCAACCAAGGTACATGCCCTTGACTGGAATCGAACCCGGGACCCTTGAGTCCGAAGGCTGACGCTCTATCCTCTGAGCCAAACCCCGTAGGGCATGTCTGGTAATTTTTTATTGGGTGTCAGATATTGTCAGTTTTACATTGTTGTTTGTGGGATTTTCTCTTATTCTTTTAACTACTTTTGATGTTTGCTCTGGGTCGTAGTTAAGTTACTGTGAAACAGTTTATTTTTTGAATTTTTATTAGTTTCTTTCAGCCATACTGATGATCAATGGGAGTAAGATCAATGCTCCCGAGAATATTGCAGCTCAGTTGGATTCTTTGGAGGTGTTCTTTTAGCTTTGTTAGGTGGAGCCAAAATAGTCTTTTGTGTAGGGTTACTTTGCCCTTGCTACTGAGGCAAATCCCGCCCCCCCCCCACCCCTACTCCCTTGTGTATTAGGTCTTTTCACTCTGGCTAGTGAGAACACAGACTATTTCTGATCTTGTGTGAGCTCTAGGAGTTGTTATGCTTTCTCCTTTTAATGGTCTTGGTAGTTTCTTTTTTTTGGTTGTTTTTTGTTTTGTTTTGTTAATCCTCACCCAACGATATTTTTCCATTGATTTTTAGGGAGAGTGGAAGAGAGAGGGCAAGACAGAGAGAAATATCGATGTGAGAGAAACACATCGATTGGTTGCCTCCTGCACAAGCTCCGACCAGGGCCCGGGCTGGGGAGGAGCCTGCAACCGAGCTACGTGCCCTTGACAGGAATTGAACCCAGGACCCTGTGGTCTGCAGGCCAGTGCTTTATCCACCGAGCAAAACTGGCTAGGGCCTTGGTAGTTTCTTCACAGTTCATTAGTAGTTAGCCAGAGACACAGGGGAACCATCTGCACATCTAAAGAATGAGTTTTCAGTTTTCTCTCTCCCTCCCCCTTCCTCCATCTACTGAGATCGTTTTTTGTTTTTTTTTAATTGATTTTCTTACAGAGAGGAAGGGAGAGGGATAGAGAGTTTGAAACATCAATGAGAAAGAAACATCGATCAGCTGCCTCCTGCACATCCCCTCCTGGGGATGTGCCTGCAACCAAGGTACATGCCCTTGACCGGAATCGAACCTGGGACACTTGAGTCTGCAGGCCGACGCTCTATCCACTGAGCCAAACCAGTTAGGGCTGAGATGGTTCTTATTACGCCATCCTTACATTCCTGAAATGAAGTGAGCTATGTATTGTATACTGCTTTCTATATATCAGTGGGTATGGGTTCTCCTTTTTCTCTCTCCCTCCCTCTCTCTCTCTTTACCCTGATGTTCTATCTGCAAACTTACCATCTTTGCTCCCTCAGACTTTGAATTCTGTGTCATTAACTCAGCAAGACTGCCAGACTTTTTTTGGGTTTCTTCTCCCTGTGTTATGGCCTGGAAAGTCTCTCCAGGCAGCGAGCTGCAGCATACACAGAGGGTTTGTTTGTTTCTCCTCTGATTTCTGTGTCTAAAAATAGTTGTTCTAGATATTTTCCCCAGTTTTAAAAAGTTGGTTACGACCAAGGATGATTCTTGTAATTCACCCTGGAATCAGAGGATTTATTGATAATGAGGGTTTGTGTTTTATACTTGCTCCATGAGTTACTAGTTGTGTGGCTTTTAGCTAGGTGCTTGACCTTTTCTTTCTTGGTTTTCTCTGACGTGGAATAATTATAGTCTGTATCTTATAGGGTTGTTGTGAGGGTTACGTGAGAAAACATCCTTAAAACAGTTCCTTGCTTGTTTAGGAACTTGCTTTTATTATCATTTTCATGCCAAACAAATCTTTCCTTGACTCCATAGACGCTGGCTTCCTAGAATGAGGCAGCTTCTGTAAATGAAAAAAGGTAGATCTCAAGTCCATAAATTATTCCCTGCAGAGGCTACCCTTGAGGAGACACCAGTATCAGGATTTCAGGAAAGATCCTAAAAGTGGTGGCCACGTCCTGAAAGCTGCTGAAATGACTAAGTCCCAGGTGAGTTTGTTATTTCCCTCTTTGTTATCTAGGTTTCTGTAAGTTTATAAAAATTTGTACAATCAAAGAGAACAACATATATAGGCACATTGTGGCTGGGAGACATGTGCTTGGATTTGGAGACAGAATAAATGATTCAGAGTAGCCATCAGGAAGGGAGATTTATGTGTGTATCTTGCAAAGTGCTAATAATTAGAACATTGCCACATACGTAGCAGGATCCAGAACTGAGTTACAAACTTTCCTGTGGTAATACAGGAAACCATCACAGGAGAATAAAAACATGTTGCAAGATTTACTTTGTAGATATGGAGGAAGCACATGTATTCCTTGAGATCAGTAAATATTTCCTGACATTAAGTGTGAAGAAATGCCTTTGATGGGTCTACCTCTTCCATTTTTCTAGTCTAGAATGTGGATCCTGTGAACAGTCATCTAACTAAGGAAATGTGGGAGATATAAAAGGCACATCTAGAAAACTAAAAGTCTCTTACCTATAAAACGTAGATAATAACAGAACTTACATAAGGGCTGTTATACAGATTGTTGTGTTAATATTTGTAAAATGTTTAGAATGATGCACAGCACATAGTAAAAACTATCTTTGCTTGTAAATATGATTTAATATGTAGTACCATTTCTAATAGGCAGTTCTGAGCATACCATACTTTTGTAGATGAACATCTCTGCAGTGACTACCACTGTCTTTAGGAAATATGTACACTTGCTCCAAGACCAGTATCTACTAGTTACGTAGCCATCTGTTCTCATCAGCTTCTTCTCCTGTTTCACTGACCTTTTTGGAGTTCCTTGAACCCAAATAGATAGAAGCTGTATGACATAGGGCCTTGCTTTATTTCAAGTTTTTATTGTAAAACGTATAGTAGGTAACATTCAGTGCTCCTGATGTGGTTGCAGATGATTTTTATATAATTCAAAGTTTTAACTTTTTATGTTGGGTGAATGAATGAATGAATGAATGAAGTGAATGAAGAATGCACAAAGGGAGGACAGTGTTTAATTAATTCAGCTCAAAAGTGTAAATCAAAATTAGAAATATTTATGAGTTTGCATAGTATAAATAATCAGAATATCCTATAGTTATTTTATATATATATTTTTATATTAACTCCAAACTAAAAAGGATTGTGTTATAACAGGGCATATTGTCATTCAGTGATGTGGCTGTATATTTCACCTGGGAAGAGTGGCAGCTACTAGACACTGCTCAGAAGAATCTCTACCGGGATGTGATGTTGGAAAATCATAGCAACCTAATGTCGTTGGGTAAAGACAACTTTCCTAAATATTTCAGCAAAAGCCATGAATTGCCTGTCTTTTTTCTATTGCTACAATTTATGGGTACTCATATCCTCAGTGATTTTGAACTTGGACTTATGTAGGACTTATTTTAAATTAGATCTCATTTTCTTTATGACCAGAGAGTGATAGTACTTAATTTTATTTCCAAATGAAAAGTTTCTATTTTGATGAGATTGAAACTATACATTCTCTGAAACAGGGCTTTTCCTCAGCTCTCGGTGATTACTTGATAGGTTATCAAGCTACCAAGCCAGAAGCAATGGTCTACTGGGAAAAAGGAGAAGAACAAGGAATAGTAGAGAGGGAATTTCCAAGTCATTTTAGTCCAGGTGAGTGAAACCAAAGCAGTGGGAATTAGTGGAAGCAAAGTAATAGCTGGTTATTGGTGTGGGACTCTTGTTTTTAAAATTTTATTTTTAAAATATATTTTATTGATTTTTTACAGAGAGGAATGGAGGATAGAGATTTAGAAACATCATTGAGAGAGAAACATCGATCAGCTGCCCCCTGCATACCTCTTATTGGGGATGTGCCCTCAATCAAGTACATGCCCTTGACTGGAATCGAACCTGGGACCCTTCAGTCCCCAGGCCAACGCTCTATCCCCTGAGCCAAACCAGTCAGGGCAGGACCCTTGTTATTTTAATTTTTTTCTCAGAGTCTCTGAACCTTTAGAGGTTAGAGTGAGTAAAAAAAGATATGTTATATGAATTTTTCCTGCTTCTTTTACTACACTTTCATATAGGACTCTGTTTTTCTAGCCACCTAGGTGGTGTACCTCTTTTTATCTACCCTGGGTCAGATCTTTGCCTATTTCATCTGGTCTTTCCTTGTTTGCTTAGTTGTTGTTCTACTGAAGCGTAGTAGGCAAAACCAGCCTCCTCCACCTGTTATCTATATTCATATAACTCTTATATTACACTTTCAAATATTCCTAGATTGTTGCCAAATTTGATGACACCCATGTTTTTCAGTGCATTATGTATTACTGGTTCTTTTATTGAATGCCTCAGACTTATATTGTGCACCTGCTATATACACTTCTTCATTCTCTTTGACTACTGACTTGAGATATCATCACCCTCCATCATACCTAATAAAATGGTAATATGCAAATTACCATCACTCCGCTACGCCCACGATTGGGCCGGCTGGAGGCGCGGGGGGGCGGGACTCAGGGTGGCCGATTGGCTGGCGGTAGGAGCGGGGGGCCGGGACTCGCGAGTCCCCGAACCCGCTCCTCCCGCCAGCTTAAACGGCCGGCGCTGCTTAGGCCGGTGCTGCGGAAGACGCTGGTGGCGGAACTCGGGGTGGCCGATTGCGTGGCTGCTGGCACCAGTTTTCCGCCAGCAGCAGTTTTCCTCTGGCCACCCGCCCGATCGGAGCGCCTCCTGATCGGAGTTCCTCTCGGGGTGGCCGATCGTGCTGGCGGGAGGCGTTCTGATCGGCAGGTGGCCAGAGGAAAACTGCTGGCAGAAAACTGGTGTCAGCAGCCAGGTGAAGGAAGGTCTATTGCACGAAACTTCGTGCAATGGGCTCCTAGTGTTATGATAATGGTAGAATTCATTGTGGTTTTTTTTTCTCCCCTAGAAGTAATGTGGCAAGTTTATGATTGGTATCAGGAAGACATTGAGAAGGATGAACCTGTGGAGACAGATCATGAAAATTATGCATTGGGCAAAATACTCTCTCTTAGCAAAAACTTTGTTCCATTTAAAGAAAAATCCTGTAAATGTATCTCAAGAGAAATCACTTTGGAACAAAATTCAGATTCAAATTTTCAGAGTAAAAACTATGCAGTCATGAACTCTGATAAGTTAAATGGTTCTGAGAAATCATTTTTCCATACTCTACATGAAACCTCTCACATTCATCCCCAGTACTATGAACCAAATTTACATGTGAAGGTTTTCAGTCTGGTGACAAATCCTAAAAGACATCGCAGAATTCACACAGAGGGGAAACATTATGAATGCAGCGAATGTCCAAAATCTTTCAGGTATAAGTCAAAGCTCATAATACACCAGAGAACTCACACAGGAGAGAAACCCTATGAATGCAAGGAATGTGGAAAAGCTTACAGTGAGAAGACTAAGCTCAGGTTACACTGCAAAACGCACACAGGAGAGAAACCTTTTAAGTGTAGTGATTGTGGGAAAGGTTTTATGCAGAAGTCAAACCTGATTATCCATCAACGAACTCATACGGGAGATAAGCCCTATGGGTGTAGAGAATGTGGAAAGGCCTTCTGTAGTAAGTCTCAGCTTGTTGTTCACCAGCGAATTCATACAGAAAAATCCTATGAATGCAGGAAATGTGGAAAAGCCTTCACTAAAAATGCACACCTCCTAACACATCAGAGAACTCACATAGGAGAGAAACGTTATGCATGCTGTGAATGTGGAAAAGCTTTTATATATTCATCACAGCTCATTGTACATGAGAGAAATCATACGGGAAGAAAACCTTATGAATGTAAGGAATGTGGGAAATCTTTTAACAAAAAGTCACACCTCATAAGACATCAGAGAATTCATACGGGAGAGAAGCCATATGAATGCAGTGAATGTGGAAAAGCTTTTATAGACAACTCACATCTTATTGTTCATCGAAGAACTCATACAGGTGAGAAGCCTTATGAATGCAAGGAATGTGGGAAAGCCTTTAATAAAAAGTCATCCCTCATAACCCATCAAAGAATTCATACAGGAGATAAGCCTTATGAATGCACTGAATGTAAAAAAGCTTTTATAGACAAGTCACATCTCATTGTCCATCAGAGAACTCATACGGGAGAGAAACCCTATGAATGCAATGTATGTGGAAAAGCTTTTATAGACAACTCACAGCTCATAGTTCATCAAAGAACTCATACAGGAGAGAAGCCTTTTGCGTGCAGGGAATGTAGAAAAGCCTTTAGTTATAAGTCATCCTTCATAGCACATCAGAGAATTCATACAGGAGAAAGGCCTTATGAATGCACTGAATGTAGAAAAGCTTTTATATACAAGTCACATCTCATTGTTCATCAGAGAACGCATACAGGAGAGAAACCCTATGAATGCAGTCAATGTGGAAAAGCTTTTGTACGAAAGGCAGTGCTCACTGTACATCAGAGAACACATACAAGGGAGAAACCCTTTGTCTGTCTTGAGTGCCAAAAAGCCTTTAGCAGTATGGCAATGCTCAGTACACATCAGCTGATTCATACAGGAGAGAGACCCCATGGATGCAGTGAATGTGGAAAAGCTTTCCGCCAAAAAAGCCATCTTATTATCCATCAACGATGCCATACTGGTGAGAAATCCTATGGATGCATTCCATCTAGTCAGATCTTCAGCTAGACGTTACAACGCATTAGGCATCAGAGATGTCACACAGGAGAGAAACCATATCAATGTACTCAGTGTGAGAAAGCCTTTTTTGTGAAATCATACAGCAGTGTCCATCAGAGAAGTCATGCAGGAAAAAAACCTTATCAATGTAATAAGTGTGGGATTACTTTCTCTGTCAAGTTCTTTCTCACTTCACATGAAGAAACCCTATGAATGCAGTGAATGTGGAAAAGCTTTTGTATGAAAGGCTGTGCTCATTGTACATCAGAGAACACATACAAGGGAGAAACCCTTTGTCTTAGAAATTAAGAAACATTAAGTGCTGGAAAGATGTTAGTGAGATGTCAAATCTCACTGAATATAAAAAATTTCACACAGACAATATGAATGTGGAGAAGGAGTATTTTTCTATTACTTTTTTTTTTTTTTTTAATATATTTTATTGATTTTTCACAGAGAGGAAGGGAGAGGGATAGAGAGCTAGAAATATCGATGAGAGAGATACATCGACCAGCTGCCTCCTGCACACCCCCCACCGGGGATGTGCCCGCAACCAATGTACATGCCCTTGACCGGAATCGAACCTGGGACCTTTCAGTCTGCAGATCGACGCTCTATCCACTGAGCCAAACCGGCTTCGGCTTTTCTATTACTTTTGACTTCTGCAAGTTTCAGAAAACTTATTAGGAGAGAAATCTTTTAAATGCAGTGAATATAGGAAAATTATTTGCCACCAGTTTAGCCTCATAATTTCATTATAGAAAGGCAATATATATGAATGAGTTGAAAAGTCAAAATTATTTTTTTGGAGGAGTTAATCCTCACCTAAGGAAATTTTTCCATTGATATTTAGGGAGAGTGGAAGAGAGAGGGAAAGACAAACATCGATTGGTTCCCCCCTGCACCAGCCCTGACCAGGGCCTTGGCCGGGGAGGAGCCTGCAACCAAGGTATGTGCCCTTAACTGGAATTGAACCTGGGACCCTTTGGTCCACAGGCTGGCGCTCTATCCACTGAGCCAAACTGGCTAGGGCTAAAATAATTTATTAAGAAAAATCCCATTATACACCACACAGAAATGAAAACTTTTGAGTGCACCAAAGGTTTTGATATGTCATCATACAATTTTCAGTTTTTACAGGAAAAATCAATGTTGTAAATCCTGGAATACCTTCCAAACAAATGAATTTTCATACCAAAGAATGCAGATGACTGAAGACTTGTGATGAGATGCCTCTGGCATTTAATCCAAACTTATTTTGCATTAGATAATATTTATTGAGAGTTAATATAGTATAATTATGGTTGGAAAGGTTGTTTATGTAAGCAACTTTATAATAGAAGCTCTGATCCTGTATAGAAAATGTACTACAAAGTAGTTATGAAGTTATGAAGAGCAGATAACTTCAGCATGCAAAATAACACTTTGTTTATGTTTGGATATATTGGATAGTCAAAGCACTAAATTAAGAAAGTTCATGGATGTATGTATTTGCTTTATTTCTGAGTATTTCTGTACAACATGTATATACTCATTTCCAGATTTCACAAGATAAAGTTGTGTACCACAAAATTGTTACAGTTTGTATGTGTAGTATCCACCAAAAATGTCAACATTGTAAATTTTTGTATATCATATAAATTGCAAGGCAAGTAATTGGGCTTAAGATTGAAGAAGACTGTAACATAATGCTATACACACAGCACCATGTTTACTGTTTACTGGTATATGTAAATGGAACTAGTATTTCTTTTCAGCCCTTCGGAATAATAAATTTTTTAAAAGAAATTGTCATTTGTTTTCACACAGGGAAAAAGACCCATTAAAAATAATTGAGATTTAAGAGTGATGAGTAATCACAAATTTTCTTTCCTGAACTGAGTCCTGAAAAACTGGAAGCAGCTATTTTTAAAGAAAAAAAGATAAAAATGTCACCTTTTTTGGTGGTATTGCTCATATGAGGAATGTGGCTTAGGTCCATGAAACCCAGTTTATTAGTTTCCTAGGGCTGCTATAAGTACTATAAGCAGAGTGGCTTAAAACAACAGAAAGTTCTGGAGGCTAGAAGTCCAAAATGAAGGGGTCATTAGGATCATGCTTCCTCTTAAACCTTTTGTGGAATCCTTTCTTGTGTCCCAGCTTCTGGTGACTTGCTGGCAATTCTTGGCATTTCTTAGCTTGCAGCTGCATAAATCTAATCTCTGGCTTCGTCATCACATGGCCTTTTGCCCATATGCCTCTGTGCCTTCATTTGGCCATCTTACAAAAACACCAGTCATTGGATTTGGGACCCACCCTAGTCCATTATGACTTCATCATAACTAATTACATCTGCAACTACTTTATTTCCAAACTAGAGGCCCTTGCATATTCCCTCCTTATTGGCTGTGGGTGTTGCCATCTTTGTTGTGGAGTTACAGTCAATTTGCATATTCCATCTTTATTAGCTAGGATGCAGTCACACTGAGGTACTGGAGGTTAGGACTTAAACATACTTCTTTTGGAGGGAAGATATATTGGTCTGTGTGTTTTTTTGGGGGGTGAGGGTAGTTTTCCACACCAACAAACAATTCTCGGACACCAGCAGGGGTGCCCAAGAATTCAGCTCTTTTCTGACACTATCTACCTGGAGACAGCATCTATTTCACAGGTTAAGGGTTCTGTTCCACAAGACTGCTCCTCCCTTCAGATGACAGCAATAGTCCCAGGCTCTTACCCATGCTTCTGGCCAATGACTATAAACTGGAGGTTTCAATGACCCCCTCCAACTCAGAATGCAATGATATGGACACCTAAAACCCTGAGAGAAAAATTCATCTCTATGAATAGCAACACTTGGAAAAGCACTTTTTTTTTTTTTTTTTTTTGCAAAAAGCCTGGAGGAAATTCTTTTTTTCTTTATCTTTTATATCACTGCTTTGCCGTTGGGTGGGCCTAGAGCAAAACTGCCTGACATCATGGGAGACTAAAACAATGAAAGAACTCCATCCTTCTAGCCAGAGTACTAGCAAGTACTAGTAAAGGAGGTCTCAGGGGACCAGGAACTTTGGGGAGGGGGAGTGGAAATATGGAAAGAAAAAAGCTGAAGAAGGGTAATCCTCTAATTCTGTGACAGAAATCCCAGAGTCCAGACTCAGAGAGGCCCTGTGGTAGGCTCAGGAATCCGGGTTTTCCATATACAGGGTGTCCCCAAAAATGTATACACACTTTTACAAGCTGACAGCTCAATTTTGAAAATGAAGTGTATATTTTCTTTCTTTTTTCCATTCCCTTTCCCTTTTCCTTCTTTCTTTAAATCTTCACCTGAGGATATTTTCCCATTGATTTTTAGAGAGAGTGGAAGAGAGAGGGAAAGATAGAAAGATATATCAATGTGCTTGAAACACATCGATTGGTTGCCTCTTTCATGGGACTTGGAGCCGGGGAGGAGCCTACAATCCAACCAAGGTAGGTGCCCCTGACCCGAATGGAACTTGGGACCATTCCGTCCCCAGGTGGATGCTCTATCCACTGAGCAAAACTAGCAAGGGCTGGGATGTGTTTTAATAAACACAGCATTTATAATTATTCAAAGTGTGTGTATACATTTTTTGGGACATCCTATATACACCAGGAGATTTTGCTGTAGGCCGGCAATAAGCAGGTCACATTAACATGATAAATCGTATTTGAGCCTGAGTCTCCACGTTGTCATTGGGGAATCACAAAATTCCCTTCTACAATTTGAAGAGGAATTTAAATCACGTACTTAATGTCAATCACCAAACAACAGGTGGGTGGAGCATTCAGATGAAGTCACTTAGATCTCTGATTTTCCAGGATGTTACAGGCCAAAGTTTGGAGTAGGACTGGCTGGTTGGTTGCAGAGCCCACCAGGTGAGTTTAGGTTTCTCAGTAGTTCCTAGGCTAGAGATGAGAAGCCACATTCCCGATAGTGGCTCCTGGTCCTAGAATTGGCCCAGTTTCTTGGCCAAAGTCCAGAGCCCATCGCATCTGAGCTCCACCAGACCCCACTTCCCATATCGAGAAAAAAGCCTGTCTTTTGTGATGGCCTCTGCCTCCTACGGGACCCAGCAATTCTTCGCCTTTTTCCGCTTCCATGACCTTTACTTCCAAAAATCTTAGAATTTTTTTTCTTAAAAAAAAATCCTCACCCGAGTATATGTTGTTTTTACAACTGATTTCAGAAAGAGGAAGGAGGGAGGGGGAAGGGAGAGAGAGCCCTGACTGGGAATAATCTGCAATCTTGGCGTATGGGGACCAACTGAGTTACCCGACCAAGGCCCCCAGAATTACTTTTCCTTTTTTTTTTTAATATATATTTTATTTATTTTTTACAGAGAAGGGAGAGGGATAGTTAGAAACATCGATCAGCTGCCTCTTACACATCCCCTACTGGGGATGTGCCCGCAACCAAGGTACATGCCCTTGACTGGAATCGAACTCGGGACCTTTCAGTCCGCAGGCTGACACTCTATCCACTGAGCCAAACCGGTTTCGGCTCTCATCTAGGTTTCTAACTCTCTATCCCTCTCCCTTCCTCTCTGTAAAAATAAAATAAATGATAAAAACTGTAAGTCTTTCTGAACCAGTTTTTGATGCTGTAAACTTAAAACAATAGATAAGTATTCTCCAATGTTACGTGGAACTTAGAAGTACACTATTACATTTACATCGTCAAGGAAGAAGAGATCTCAACACCAACAGAGAGGACAAGAGCATTCTGTACTGGTCTCTTCCTGAAGTGGGAACGAGGAACGTGCATTCTGAACCATACCACACAGCTACTTCAATGGGAACCACTCGTTCATGCAACAAACATTACGTGCCCTTTTTTCTTTTCCTTTTTTTAATATATATATGTATATATATTTTAAATATATATTTTTATTGATTTCAGAGAGGAAGTGATAGGGAGAGAGGGATAGAAACATCAAAGATGAGAGAATCATTGATCGGCTGCCTTCTGCACACCTCCCACTGGGGATGGAGCCCACAACCAGGCATGTGCCCTTGACTGGAATTGAACCCGGGACCCTTCAGTCCGCAGGCCAATGCTCTATCCACTGAGCCAAACCAGCTAGGGCTTTAATATATTTTTTAAATTAATTTCAGAGAGGAAGGGAGCGGGAGAGAGAGATAGAAACATCAATGATGAAAGAGGATCATTGCTTGGCTGCCTCCTGCACGACCCCACTGGGGATCAAACCCGCAACCCGGGCATGTGCCCTTGGCTGGAATTGAACCCAGGACCCTTCCGTCCGCAGGACGACGCTCTATCCACTGGGCCAAACCAGCCAGGGCTAGAATTACTTTTCAATGCACCTACCTACCTTGTCCCTCCTAGAGCGCGGTGTCTTTTATCACAAGTCTTCCCTTCCCTGGGCTAGAGAACGCGTTCTCCGCTGTCGGGACTACCACCCCGGCTCTAAGATGGTCGCTCTCCCTGACGGGAGTGCTCACCTTCCGTTGTACAAAGCGTCACAATAGGTGCGGCCTTTACGAAAGGGCGGGCGCAGCCCTGGTCCTGGGTGGGTATGGGCGGGGGTTGGCATGCTACTGAGCATGCGCAGGGCCACTGGCTGGCTGCGGGGGGCGTGGCTTTCGGGCACATCTTCTTCCAAGATGGCCGCTCCCTTTGTGAAGTCAGACGTGGGGGCGGCCATCTTACCCACCAAGTGCCGGCGGGGAAAGAATCCCGCGTGCTTTGGGAGGAAGCCACCCCCTTTTCATCCAACTGCCACCGCTGAACAAGAAAGGGGGCCTGACACTGTGCGTGACCGGAAGCGGAAGGAGTTTGGGAATTCGTTTAAACCTCCCGGGTCGCGCTGAGGCGTCTGTGGTTGCTCGGATACCGGTGAGGCCCGTTACAAACTGCTCGCGACGCTGCTGGCGTCCGTACTCGCTGGAGGCCGCCTGGGGGCGTTTGGCGGTTGGCTGGGGTCGGGGGGTGTCTGATGGTGATGAGTTACCGGAGGGGCCGCTTGGCTGTGAGTGGCGATGTCCAGGGAGTGGGTCATTTTGAGGGTCAGTTGGCGGCCACGGGTCGCTCCTTGGGAACCTTCCCTGTGTCTGGTGGGCGGTGACCATTTCAGTGTGATGGGCCGGGAGGTTCCGTCATTTGCGTCCGCAGGTTCCGATCACGGGAACGGGCTTTATTTGGCGCCGTAGTTCTCACAGTGGACAGAATTTAGTCTGTCCTAGTCAGTCTTCTCCTCAAAGCCCATTTTCAACTCTCCTTGGACCCCCAAGTCAGGCTCTTGTCTTACTCTTTTTTAAAAATGTATTTTTTAGCCGTAACCGGTTTGGCTCAGTGGCTAGAGCGTCGGCCTGCGGACTGAAAGGTCCCAGGTTCGATTCCGGTCAAGGGCATGTACCTTGGTTGCGGGCACATCCCCAGTGGGGGGTGTGCAGGAGGCAGCTGATCGATGTTTCTCTCTCATCGATGTTTCTAACTCTCTATCCCTCTCCCTTCCTCTCTGTAAAAAATCAATAAAATATATATTTAAAAATGTATTTTTTATTGATTTCAGAGAGGAAGGGCGAGGGAAAGAAAGAGAGAGAAACCTCATTGATGAGAGAGAGAATCATCTAGTGGCCGCGCTCTGCAGGCCCCACACGGGGGGATTGAGCCCACAACCCGGGCAAGTGCCCTTGACTGGAATCGAACCCGGGACCTTTCAGTCCACAGGCCTACCCTCTATCCACCGAGCCAAACAGGCTAGGGTTCTTGCCTTACTCTTTCTATGAAAAATGAGAAGACTTTGAAGTTGCGATTTTGTGTTTTTTTTTATAAGACATTTGCTCTTCACAGTTCCTGGCTCGGAGCTCCCCAAACCTTTGGCCTTTAAGTATGAAGAGGGATAAAGTGTTAGGCTATCGAGGTGACCTTTGTGCCCCACACTAGGATGGAGGCTGTTGCCAGGAGAACCAACCGCGTGACTTGAAGGTTGGACCTTCCCCACTCCCACCCCCACCTCTACCTCTGGGGAGGGGAGAAGGGATTGAGACTGAATTCCTCACCAGTGTCCAGGGAATTAGTCAATCATGGCTACTGAAGCCCCCATAAAAAACCAAGTGGGCAGCTGGTAGCTCCTTTCTTTCAGAAAACTTCCAGGTTGCCTGGCCTGCGTGGCTCAGTGGTTGAGCATCGACCTATGAACCAGGAGGTCACGGTTGGATTCCTGTTCAGGACACATGCCTGGGTTTTGGGCTCAGTCCCCAGTAGGGGGCGTGCAGGAGGCAGCCAATCAATGACCCTCTCTCATTATTGATGTTTCTCTCTCTCTCTTCCTCTCTGAAATCAATAAAATATATATATATTTTTAAAAAAGAGAGAAAGCTTCCACATTGGGGAACCACAACACATCCACTTCCATGTAGCGTGAGTGCTGGGCCTCAAGCTCCAGGTGGACAGAGCTCCTGTGTTCAAGAACTCCACCTCTGTGTCTCTTCTTCTGGCTTTTGATTCGTGTTTTTTAATATGCTTTGTACTAAATCAATTTAGTGAGTAAATGGGGTTACTTGAGTTCTGTGAGCTGTTCTAGCAAATAAATGGAGCCCAAGGAGGGGTTTGTTGGAGCCTCTTTATATCCAGTTGGTCAGGAGTCCAGTTAAAGGACCTTAGCAGCGTATGGAACTGAGCCCTTTACCAGTGGAATCTGATTTTGTCTCTGGACAGATAGTGTTAGAATTGAGTTGAATTCTCAGGTACCT
The DNA here is from genome assembly GCA_025583905.1 of Ia io. Classification (NCBI taxonomy): domain Eukaryota; kingdom Metazoa; phylum Chordata; class Mammalia; order Chiroptera; family Vespertilionidae; genus Ia; species Ia io. Next base: position 45,995,785 of record JAJQQW010000021.1, on the reverse strand, counting down.
TGATGGGGACCAGGAAATTGCTGTTGGTATGGGGAAGCCTCCACCCACATGTTGGAATCGGGTCTGGGGAACCCCTTTTCAAAAGTGATTAGATAATCTGCAATGATTTGTGTTAAGAAAGTTGGGGCTTCTGCCTGTTGTGCTTAAGGTTTTTGTATATTTCACCTGAGTATTTTCTTCTTTTTCTGGTTATTGCACAAGCAATGAGAAACAAGCCAGTTGCCCCAGAATATACCACCTAAAGACAACAGTAGTTAAAAGTTGTGTATGTTTCTTATTTTAGGCTTTTTATGCTTTTAAAAAGTTATTGAGTAATATCGTATCACTTGGGGTAGTCATCTATACATGACCCATCTTACTAACTCTGTTGAAAATACTTTCTTAAAAAATACTTCTAGTATTCTCTCCATTTTACTGTGGATGGACATTGGAATTGTTCCTCATTTTTGTCTATTATAAACTGCTGCTGTGAACATTCTTGTGTACATATCCTGGTTTACAAATGTCTCGGAGTTTTTGTCTAGTATATTTATTTAACAGTCATGTTGCTAGGTCATAACAATCAACATTACTAACCAATGCCATGGTTTTCCTACACAAGTTGTTCTAATTTGCATCCCTCTAAGCAGTATGTAGAAGCTGTCTTTGCTTGCAATCCTTGCCAACCCTCAGTATTGTCAGATCTTTTGCTTTTGCTCCATTTAATGGGACTTTAATTAGTATCTTATTGTAGTTTTAATTTACATTTCCCTGATTATCAATAGGGCTGAGCCCCTTTAATATGCTTTCTGAACATTGGATTTCTTTTTTATTAAATGCCTCTTTAAATATTTTGCCCAATTTTTATTGCGCTCTCTGCCCATTTAAAAATTGATTTATTATTCTTTATATGGATGCAATGAATATGAGAAAGCTTTTGCATGAAAGAAGGACCTCATTTTACAGCAGCAAACTCACAGGAGAGAAACCCCATGGATGCAGTGAATGCAGAAAATTTTTCTCACAGAAATCACAACTCGCCATGCATCAGAGGATTCATTCAGGAGCGAAAAGGTATGAATGCAGCTTTTATTTTAAATCACAGAATTCACACAGGTGAGAAACCCCATGGGTGTAGGAAAGGTGGAAGAACTTTGTTTAGTCTCACTTTACATCAGGAAACACATACAGGAGAAAAGCCCCATAAATACAGTGTCAGAAAGCATGTATCCGCAGGTCACAGCTCATTGAGCATCAGAGAACTCACAGGAGAAAAACCCTATTCAGTGTCCAAAAGCTTTCAACTGGAAGTCAGAACTCACTTTACATCAGAGTTCACACTGGAGAGAAGCTTTACCAATGTGGCAGGAATGCTATATTATGTGGGACCCTTCAGTCTGAAGGCCAGTGCTCTATCCACTGAGCCAAACCAGCTATGGCTGGTTTGTCTTATTACTGATGGTATGAATTGTGATCAGTTGTTGGCCCTGCCTGGTTTCTCCACTCTAAAGCTACTGTTTCCCCTTAGAAATTATTGAATTGCAGAGATAATTTGAGACTGTGTAAATGCCATGCTCCTCATCAGACCTTTGTTAGTTTTATCAACCACTGGTTATTCTTACCTGGTTCATTATTACCATGATGACTACCAAATAGTGATTTTTCTAACTATTCTATATATATTTAATATTTGGAATTCTGTAAAGAAGGGATTTTCTCTTTCCTCCATTTATTTGCTTATTTTTTATTTTTATTTATTTTTAAAATATATTTTATTGATTTTTTTACAGAGAGGAAGGGAGAGGAATAGAGAGTTAGAAACATCAATAGGAGAGAAACATCGATCAGCTGCCCCCTCCCCCCCTCTCCCCCACTGGGGATGTGCCCACAACCAACGTACATGCCCTTGACCGGAATCAAATCTGGGACCTCTCAGTCCGCAGGCCGACGTTCTATCCACCGAGCCAAACCGGTTTCGGCTTATTTTTTATTTTTTAATGTCACTATGGATTCAAGAGTTATTTTATTCACTGCTTTATCATCTTTGCTGTCATTGTTTTGAGCTCATATTTCCTCATATTTGGCCAATGCAAGTTCTGTCAACTTGGCTTTTGTGTATTTTTTTAATCCTCACTGAAGATATTTTTCCATTGATTTTTAGAGAGTGGAAGGGAGGAGAGAGAGGAAAGAGAGAGAAACATCAATTGGTTGCCTCCTGCACCTACCCGGACGCTCTGACGATTGAACAACACTGGCCAGGACAACTTGTGTGTATTTTTGACATGTTCCAACCATTTTGTGAGTACTTTATTTTGGCCCAGGTGCCTTTATTTTTCCTTGTCCCAGTGCTGGAATCGGTGATTTCTCCAAGGTGTCCTAGTTTTTTAAGATGCAGAATTGTATTTAGAAACAACGATCAGGGTGCTAGGTATCCCCATTGCTACTGAGATCATTGCTTCTTAGGCTCAGTGGACAGAACTAGGACTCACACTCCTGTATATATCTCTGTGTATGTATATAACCATGAATCACACTGATAATTCCCATTTACATCCAACACCTTGGACTCATTCTAATCTTTCCCCTCTTCATGTTTGTTACTCGATTCTCCAACAGTGTCAAGATCTTTCTCCCATTATTCTAAAAATATTTACTTATTTTCTCAACCCCTAGAATACACAAAAAGGAATTTTAATCCATACTTTGTGAAAAACGTACTCACTAGAGTTAATTTTCTTTCTTTTTAAAAAAATATATTGATTTTTTACAGAGAGGAAGGGAGGGGGATAGAGAGTTAGAAACATTGATGAGAGAGAAACATCAATCAGTTGCCTCCTGCACACTCCCCACTGGGTATGTGCCCGCAACCAAGGTACATGCCCTTGACCAGAATTGAACCTGGGACCCTTGAGTCCACAGGCCGCTTTATCCACTGAGCCAAACCGGTTAGGGTTAGAGTTAATTTTCATTTATAGTTATTTTTTTGTCCCAAATGTTGGGGTACAGTGTTGAAAAGTTACTTTGGACATTTTCCAAAATCACTTTGGTGTGGTTATGAATAATATATAGTTAAATTAGTTATTTTCTATTTATGTTCTATTTTAGAAATTTTCTACCAATGCTTATTTATATTTATTTTTGTATGCAAAACATTAGCATGGCTTCACATGTCAAAACTATGCTGAAAGTTTTGTATAATTTTGTATACAATTATTCAACAAAGAAATTCATGTGATTTTTTTAGTTTATATACTTTCCACAAAAAATTTCATACTTTCTAATTGGTGTTTCGAGATTCTTAGGATATATACCCAGAAGTGGAATTGCTGGGTCAAAAGGCAATTCTATTTTTAACTTTTTGAGGAAACTCCATACTGTTTTCCACAATGGCTGCACCAGTCTGCATTCTCACCAGCAGTGTACTAGGGTTCCCTTTTCTCCACATCCTCGCCAGCACTTGTTTGTTGATTTATTGATAATAGCTATTCTGACAGGTGTGAGGTGATACCTCATTGTCGTTTTAATTTATATTTCTCTGATGATTAGTGAAGTTGAGCATATTTTCATATGTTTATTGGCCATCAGTATGTCCTCTTTGGAGAAGCGTCTATTTAGATCCTTTGCCCATTTTTTAAAAAAAATATATATTTTATTGATTTTTTACAGAGAGGAAGAGAGAGGGATAGAGAGTTAGAAACATCGATCAGCTGCCTCTTGCATACCCCCCACTGGGGATGTGCCCACAACCAAGGTACATGCCCTTGACCGGAATCGAACCTGGGACCCTTGAGTCCGCAGGCCGACGCTCTATCCAGTGAGCCAAACCAGTTTCAGCACCTTTGCCCATTTTTTAATTGGATTGTTTGTATGTTTTTTGGTGTTGAGTCTTATAAGTTCTTCATATTTTTGGGGATATTAACCCCTTATCAGATGTATCATTGGCGAACCTAACCCATATTTGAAAAATACTCCCCAAGCAATCCTGCTGGAGTATTAGTTGTAGATCCACATGTGGGAAACAGGTACCTAGATGGTGTGTGGAGCTGGGTGAGGCCTGAGATGGGAATGTGAGAAAAATACCGTTGGCCAATCCTTAGCGCTCCCAAATTAGGGAATATTTACACTTTACTTGGATTTTCTTGATCTATAGCAGTGGTAACTCTTAGGGTGGGATGAGATAACAGGAGAGATCTGCAGACTCTTCCTGTATGTTCTCAGCTGAAGGGGACTTCCTGGATTTAAAAAGTACAGTTTCTATTCAGAGGCACATAGAAATCACTCTGGGGTGGCTCACAGAGAAATGAATCAAGCATTCCTAGAGGTTCTCTCCCAATGAGGTCATGAAGCTGAGGCTGAGGCAAGACGTCCATGTCCTTGCTTTGCGTTTTAGCCACAAGGTGGAGCTCGGTTTCTGATGAGTTTGTTTTCATCAACCCTGGACACACCGAAGTCAGTCAGCCAGGACTGTTTGCTAAGGCTGCCTTTGACCGGTCAGCTCCCTGTCCTACTAAGTGCAAATGTAGAGAACTGCAGTGTCGATATGAATGGGTTGCCCAGCTTCAAGCAGCCTGAATCCAGAAGCTCTGAAGCTCTCCTGGTATAAAGGAAATAGGAGCTAAATTTGATGGAACTATCTTTTTTTTTTTTTAAATGTGGACTAGAACAAACCCAAGGGGGAAAATGGATAAAAGATAAACATGAAGATCAATACATTTTTGTAAAAGAAACAACCATGTACCGCCAGCAAGTCAAGACATCAGTACTCCACAAGCCATCAGCCACAACCTGCTTTTCCTAATCACTTTCCTCCTTCCTTCCACTTATAACCACTATCTTGACTTATTGTGGTGACCAATTCATCACTTTTCCTTTATAATTTTACTACATAGTGACATATGCCTAACCTGTGTAGTGTAACTTTTAAAAAATATAAATGGAATTATGTTATCTATACACTGTTGTGTCTTTTCTCAAGATGATATCTAATACTCATTTGTATTGATATAGTTTTTTTAATGTAAAAAATGTATTTTTATTGATTTCAGAGAGGAAGGGAGAGAGAGAGATAGAAACATCAACGATGAGAGAGAATCATCAATTGGCTGCCACCTGCACGCCCCCTACTGAGAAGCGAAACCTCAACCTGGTCATGTGCCCTTGACTGGAACCCAGGACCCTTCAGTCCGCAGGCTGACACTCTGTTCACTGAGCCAAACCAGCTAGGGCTGTAGTTTATTTTTTTAAAATTATTGCTGGATAGTAATTGACTGAGAGTACCCTACAACTTGCCATTCTGTTGTGGAGGAACTTTTGGGTTAATTACAGTTCAGGGCTACTATGAAGAATTCTGGCTTTCCAACTTGGGCCTGGCACTATGGTTCCTGCAGAGAAGGGTGGCAGGAAGAAGAGGGTTGTTCTGTCATCAACGAGGTAGTGACCAGAGACTACACCATCAACATTCAAGCGCATCCATGGAGTGGGTTTCAAGAAGTGTACCCCCCACCCCCGGGCACTCAAAGAGATCAGGAAAATTTTTTTTTTTTTTAAATATTTTTTTATTGATTTCAGAGAGGAAGGGAGAGGGAGAGAGAGAGAGAAACATCAACGATGAGAGAGAATCATTGATTGGCTGCCTCTGGCACGCCCCCCACTGGGGATCGAGCCCGCAACCTGGGCATATGCCCTGACCGGGAATCGAACCCGTGGCCTCTTGGTTCTTGGGTCGATGCTCAACCACTGAGCTACACCTGGCTGGGCAGGAAAATTTAAAAAAAATATTTTGTTGATTTACAGAGAGGAAGGGAGAGGTATAGAGCGTTAGAAACATCGATGAGAAACATCGACCAGCTCCCTCCTGTACACTCCCTACTGGGGATGTGCCCGCAACCAAGGTACATGCCCTTGACTGCAATCGAACCTGGGACCTTTTAGTCCGCAGGCCGAAGCTCTACTAACTGAGTGAAACCGGTTAGGGCAGGTCTGGAAATTTGCATGAAGAGATGGGAACCCCAAATGTACACGTTGACACCAGGCTCAACAACGCTGTCTGGGCCAAAGAAATAAGGAATGTCCCATACCATATCTGGGTGCAGTTGTCCAGAAAACAGTGAGGATTAAGATTCACCGAACAGAGTCTATGTGGTGGTTACCGACGTACCTGTCACCACTTAAAAATAAATCTACAGGCCCTCACTAATTTGGCTCAGTGGATAGAGCCTCGGCCTGCGGACTGAAGGGTCCCAGGTTCGATTCCGGTCAAGGGCACATGCCAGGGTTATAGACTCGATCCCCAGTAGGGGGCGTGCAAAAGGCAGCCGATCAGTGATTCTCTCTCATCATTGATGTTTCTATCTCTCTCTCTCTCCCTCTCCCTTTCTCTCTGAAATCAATAAAATATATTTAAAATAAAAAATAAAAAAATCTACAAACAGTTAATGTGGATAAGAACTAACTGCTGATTGTTGAATAAAGTTATAGAACTGCCAAAAAGTTCTGCAATGAATATTTGTGAACACATACAGTACTGAACAGGAATACATATAATTGAGAGTATGTGGGTATAGCAGAGTCTTTAGAAAAAAGTATTAATAGAAACTTCAAGTATACACAAAGTAAAGAAAATACTATAATGAATCTCCAGCTTCATTAGTTATAAACATTTTTCCAATTTTATTTCATTTTTCTTCCCTTTCCTTTTTCCTACGCTGGAATGTTTTAAAGCAAATTTTAAATACTTTGTCATATATTACTACAATCTGTACCTCTAAACAGATAAGAATTTCAAAAATAATAGTCATATGGCCCGGCTGGTGTGGCTTGGTAGTTGAGCATCAACCCAGGAACCAAGAGGTAACTGGTTGGATTCCCAGTCAGGGCACATGCCCAGATTGCAAGCTCGATCCCCAGTAGGAGGCACGCAGGAGGCAGCAGATCAATGTTTCTCTCTCTCTATCCCTCTCCCTTCCTCTCTAAAAATCAATAAAAACATTTAAAAAAATATATTTTATTGATTTTTTACAGAGAGGAAGGGAGAGGGATAGAGAGTTAGAAACATCGATGAGAGAGAAACACCCCCTACTGTACACCCCCTACTGGGGTTGTGCCTGCAACCGAGGTACATGCCCTTGACTGTAATTGAACCTGGGACCCTTCAGTCCACAGGCTGATGCTCTATCCACTGAGCCAAACGGGACAGAGCAATAAAAACATATTTTAAAGAAATAATAAAGTAAAAAACGAGAATTATTAAATAGCTATATTACAACTATCACCCAATGAAACTAATTAGTTTTGAAATTGGATTTTCTTTTTTTAAAAAAAATATGTTTTTATTGATTTTAGAGAGAGAGAGAGGAAGGGAGAGGGAGAGAGAGAGGGAAACATCGATCAGCTGTCTCCAACACACCCCCTACTGGGGATTGAGCCTGCAATCTGGACATGTGCCCTGACCTGGAATCGAGTCAGTGACCTTTCAGTGCCTGCTCAATCAATTGAGCTACACCAGCCAGGGCAATTTTTTTCTGTTCAGGCTTTTATATATATATATATAAAAGTTGTGTTCCGAAAAGAGATGTAGCAATGGCTCTATAGCCCTAGCTATAGATACGTGCAAGAGAATCAACTGAATTATGTGTTTCCTTTTAATTTTCCCCACAGATAAACCCATATGTACGCAGTTATTTATAGAAGCATTGTTGGTAACAGCAAAGGACTAGAAAGAGTTTACAATGGATGCTAGCCAAAAGGCCAGAGAAGCAATTGGAAGCAATTTAAATGCTCATTCATATGTGACTGGTTAAATACATTTTGTCACATCAATTGAATACAATGCAAGCATTATAAAGAATGAGGACTCTTTATGTACTGATGTGATGTAACCATTGTGTCGCATTGCTTCAAATTTACTCACATCTTAGCTGAAAGGATGGCTGAAGAAAGTATTGGTTTAGGTGTATGGATTTCCACAAACATTGGCAAGGAAGGAGGGGGTGAAAAACAGAGTAAGAAGTTTTGAGTCTCTGCCACATCCTATTTTGGAGTTTCAGACTCTGTCAGGTCTGGAAGTGTTTCTTTGTGGTAAATGTTCTATAAACTTAAAAGAATCCTCAACTTCCAGACTTCCGCTATACAATGGAGCAATGGGAATGAAGTGTTCACAATAGAAACTTCCAATGAAGCACAGAAAAGTGGAGAGGATGTAGCAGGCACAATTGCTTTAGTTAACCAGGGCCAGGAGGCAGAAATAATAATTCCCTGCCCTGGCCGTGGAGAGTTCTTAACTACCTGCTTTGGAAGCACTGGCTCTCCGATCCAGAGGATGTACACCATCCTTTATGGCTGTTGGCTTTGCCCTCTTGGATTTCTTGTTTCTTATTTTCTGTGACCACACCTTAGATGGGCATTGGAGTGTATACATTTCTTGGGAAGTAAAAGACATTTCCAGGAGGAATCAAGAATGCTAGTGAAACAGGTAAACTGCTCTGCATTGGAAATGCAAAAACGTTAGGGGTGACATGAAGGAAAGGGAAAGAGTGACTGAGTAAAGCAGTGGATGAGTGAAGGATGTCTTTTTATTTTTTATTTTATTGATTTTTCACAGAGAGGAAGGGAGAGGGATAGAGACCTAGAAACATCGATGAGAGAGACATCGACCAGCTGCCTCCTGCACACCCCTTACCGGGGGATGTGCCCGCAACCAATGTACATGCCCTTGACCGGAATCGAACCTGGGACCTTCCAGTCCGCAGACTGATGCTCTATCCACTGAGCCAAACTGGTTTCGGCAAGTGAAGGATGTTTAAAAATTAAATTGGGTAGAAGGTTAATAACATAAATTTCAGGTACACAGTTCTATAACACATCCTCTGTATATTTCATTGTGTGTCCACCACCCAAAGTGTAATCTCCTGGGTGAAGGATTTTTATAAGAAGACTACCTAGCCGAAACCGGTTTGGCTCAGTGGATAGAGCGTCGGTCTGCGGACTGAAGGGTCCCAGGTTCGATTCCGGTCAAGGGCATGTACATGGGTTGCGGGCACATCCCCGGTCGGGGGTGTGCAAGAGGCAGCTGGTCGATGTTTCTCTCTCATCGATGTGTCTAGCTCTCTATCCCTCTCCCTTCCTCTCTGTAAAAAATCAATAAAATATATTAAAAAAAAAAGACTACCTAACATGAATTTTGAATACTTTTTTTTTTTTCCAATAAGTCAGGAAAATATTTTACACAAAGGGCAGTTTGTGAGTGATTATTTGAAGAAAGCAAGAAAAGAGGCTGAGTACCATTAGGGATTGATTTACTTCAAAACACAGTCATCAGTCAATAGCCAGAGTACTTTATTTGAAATAGAAAGTCAAAATCTGAGGTGGTCATAAAAATGTAAACAGAATGAGGATTTGTAAAAAATGTGGGCATGGGGATAAGAGTTCACTGGACATGGCTAAATTCATGACATGAGTGTAGAGATAATTTTAATTGGATATCAAAGATTCTCACTTGACACCTGCATGGTACTGTTTATTGTTTCATTAATTCAATAACTACATATTAAGTGTCTATCACATATCAGGCACTATTTTACATGTTGGGCATTATGATTCATTAGAGAACAGTGCAGACCAGATTCCTGCCCTCAGAGAGCTTATATTCTCATTATGTAAAGTAGTCCATACCAAGTACTGTAAATAGTTATACTGTTGCATGCCAATACATTTGATAGTTTGTATGAAATGCTAAATTTCTTGAAAGTTACAGTTGATTAAAACTGACAGAAATAGAAAAATCTGGAGATTCTAACCACTATTCAAGTAATAGATCCTGTTATTAAAAGCCTTCTCATAAAGAAAACCCAAAACCCAACTGGCTTCACTGGTAAATTTATCTAAACATTTATAAAGATACTAGTAGCCCTGTGCACGAATCCGTGCTCCAGTAGGTCTCTGCCACCCTCCTGTAGCTCTCCCCCAGTCCCCCCATAGCTTGCTGCCCTGCCCGCTCCTGTAGCTCTCCACCGCCCGCTTGTAGTTCGCTGGCCCACCCTCCCGCAGATCCATGATCCGGTCGTTACGCTGTCGGTTGTTATGTCTCATGGCGTAACGGATAATTAGCATATTCCTCTCATTATATAGGATAACACCAAGAAAAGAATCAGGGAATCACTTCCCAGCTCTTTCCAGGAGGCCATTATAAGTTGATGTAAAACCTGACACAGACATTAGAGGGAAGCAAAAGAACAGACCAATCTTCACATAAACATAAATGCAGAATTCCAAACCAATCAAGTAAGATTTATTAGAAATATATAAAATACATCGTGAGCAAGTCTCGCTTATTCTAGGAACACAAGGGTACTTTAACATTCAAAAGTGAATATAATCGCTGAGCCAGCATAGCTCAGTGGTTGAGCATCGACCTATGAGACAGGAGGTTATGGTTCGATTCCCAGTCAGGGCACATGCCTGGGTTGCGGGCTCAATCCCCAGTCAATGATTCTCTCACATCATTGATGTTTCTACCTCTCTCTCCCTTCCTCTCTGAAATCAATAAGAATATAATAAAAAATGAATATAATTTTTGATGTAAATGAAAAGAAAATATAATATGATCACCTTAACATATTCAGAAATGCGTTTGATACAATGCAGTAGCGATTCATGATTTGAAAAGGAAGAAACTCTTATAAGCTGGGTCTAGAAAAAGAATTCTGTAGTCTGATAAGAAAAGCTTACAAAACAGCCATAGCAAACATCTTACTAAATGGTGAAGTACCAAAGTTGTCCCCTTAATATATTCTCTCATCTAAGCTTTATAGATTCCCCATCACTCTTTCCCACCTCCACTAACCCCAGGGTATATGCTGTGGTGCCAAAGCCAAAAATGACAGAAATAATACCCGTAAGTCCATTTCTTCCCACGATTCTGAGGGCACCAAAGTAGTTTTCATGATGAGTGGCTCATTGTGACCCAAGGTAATATGAAGCTGGAACCAGGATCAGGGTAGGAACAGGCAGAGCTTGAAAATGTCCTCCTGCCCCCTCACATTGCCTGTAACTCAGCCTCTATAGGAAGTGAAGCAGATTTGTTTGTTGTATCACTGGCTGGGGCTGAGTCCTCGGTCATGGCCCTCTCCAGGCTGGCAGGCAGAGAGTGGATCAGTGTCTTTCGGAAGTCTTGGCCAATGAAGACATAGAGCATTGGGTTGAGGCAGCTATTGAAGAAGGCCAAGGCTTCCAGTAGGTTATTCAGGATATCAAGGACTTTGAACTTAGTCCCGAGCAATATCTCTCTGAGCCAAACTGTGTTCAGAAGGGCAACCAGTTGAAAGGGGAACCAACAAACAAAGAAGGAAACCACAACAGCAGTGAGAACCCGAGAGGAACGGCTGGAATTAATCATGCCTTTTTTAGAGAGCTTGACAGCAATGAGCCCGTAGCAGATAGCGACGATGGACATTGGCATAGTGAAGCCAATGACAAACCGGATGACCCCTCTAGCTGTCAGCATGGTGAAGGCCACCTTCAGCCACTTTTGAGGGGTGTCAGCCCAAGGTGCAAAGTTGAAAGTACAGTACACATTCCCACTTTTATCATTTACTGTAGTCAAGAAGATGAAAATTTGCAAGGTAAGGACTAGTGCAAGAATCCAGGGCACAATGATCAGTTTTGTAGCCAGAGTTACAGTGCGGTGGTTGTGGGCCCAGACTGGGTGCAAGACACAAATACAGCGATCCAGAGCAATGAAAGCAATGAGGAAGACACTTCCAAACAAGTTAATGTCCACTACAATGTGAATTAACTTGCATAGGAACCAGCCAAAAGGCCATTGTTCTTTCATGATACTTGACACCATGAGGAATGGTAGAGTGGCCAGGAAAGAGAAATCAGCTAAGGCCAGGTTCAGGTAACACAAGGTAGTGACTGTGCGTGCCATCCGGAATCCAGCCACCCAGATCACAAGCCCATTGCCCAGGATGCCGAGAACAAAGGTGATCCCTTGAATCACCAATGAGACAATCTGCAGAACAGTGTAGCCAGTAGACTCATGGAGCATCTCATCAGATCTGTTCAGAGAGATGGAGAAGTTGGCTTCCATCTTGCCCACACCTGAAACATTTCAACAATGGGAATTTATCAGCTGTGAAAACATCAGACCAACATCAACTTTCACTAGAGCTTCCTCTCCAAACAGGATACCCGCTCTACTGAACCTTGTGGCTAGTCACTATAAATTTGACAGACTCTTGACTTCTTTTGGGAAAGGACAGTTCTCCATGTTCCCATAATTACTAGTATGCATTCTACTAATTAGGCTGATTACTTAACTAAGAGTGTTACAAGGCTCGTGTCCCTCAGCAGAATCTTGAGCTGAGGGTGTATAAACAACAGAAAATTGATGGGAGGCATCTTGAGCACAGTGAGGGAGCACTAAGAATGAGTATGGTCACAACCCTTCCTCCCATGACTCAATGCATAGATGCTGGCAGGCTCAGCAACCTTTGCCAGCCCCAGGTTGTCACAGACTCCCAGTTCCTCTTCCTCTTCCTGTGAGAAACTTTGACCTACTGTGGTGTTCGTCTCACCACAACTCCCCTCACATGGCTCTTGAAGATTGCATTGGTGAATATGGTGTTAGTCTTAGAGTGTGGTTTGAGTTTATAGTCAAAGAGGATCTTGAATAGTTACTGGTAATATGTAGTAATATGTTACATCCTGTGGATTCTGTGCTAGAAGAGATCAGAGAAGGGGGCTCTTCTCTACATTCAACCCTCTGTTTTTCATTGTCTCTCTTTGATATGCTGCTCTTCTCCATTTGGGATGCAAAGAATTTTCACCCACTGTATAGCTTTAGTGTCTGTGACATAAAGTATATGAGATTAATAGATTTGGTTAATATTTGTGGGGGTTTATTAGAGACCAGGCATTATCTTTAGTGGTGATCTAGTTACCCATGTAGGGATCTAGTTTGACCTTCATACAACTCTATAATGTCCATTGTTTCTAGTTTTCATAAGAATAAATTGATATGCTGAGCAATTAGAAGACCTGTGGAAGTCACTTAGCAGGTAAGTGGTAGAGGAAGGACTTGAATCCAGCTTGATCTGTCTTCCAATCCTTGCTTCTCTACACAACTGTGACAGACATTGCTGCCTTCTGTTCCAACATCTGTTCTCCTAATTTTCTTTGCCAACCAAACCCAATTTTGAAAACTTTTCAGGGAAGATGTCTCTCAATTTTGGGGGTGCCTATGTACATTTAATACTTGTAATAATATTGCACGACATCCATTTTGAGCCCTCTTCACCAAGGGGAAACTGTGGTCCACGGGTTTCAGCGGTTTGTTCACCATCATGAGCCCAACTTGTCAGTATATACAACAAGCTTTGAAAACCAGATTGAACCAATTCCAGAGCCACGGCCTTTTCCTCTGTAAATACCACCTTTTAAGGATCTTCCCAAGATTACCTGGAGATGACCATAACCTAGCATGAGAATTTGCCTCATTCCTTCCCTTTTCATTCTTCTTTCCTTCTTTTGTCTTCACTCATCGCTTTTACCGAATCTTCTATGGGATATTGATTAATGTAGTGCAGGTTTTCTCAACCTTGGCAACCTCACATTTGGGGCTGGATAATACTTTGTTGTGGGGGACTGTCTTGTACATTGTACGATGTGTAGCAGCATCCCTGGCCTCTAGATATTACTACATATAATCGAATAGATGCCATTAGCAGCATCCTTCTGTTGTGACAACCAAAAGTCTCTGCAGACAATGTGAAATGTCCCCTGGGGGAAAGTTACCCAGTTGAGAGTCAGTGTTATAGTGTAGTGCTGGCTCAGGACTTGAGTCAATCTGTATTCTAATCTCCTTTCTGACACCTGCTTTGAAGGTCAGTTTCCTCCTTTACAGAATGGTGTGACTTTGTGGTTAGTGTGGTTTGGGTGAGGATTAGATGAGAATAGACATGGAAATACTTTAGGCTGAACTGACTGTCTTTAACATAGGGGAACCTCTGGTGCTCACCAGCCTCTGTCCTGTGTCCTGAGATTCAGTCCTGGTTTATACATTGTGGAAGCTCAAATTCAGGTCAAGCACAATGCTCATAATAACCGTAATGACTAATGACATTTTCATGTGCCAAGAGCTCCTCTCTTAATTCTCACTGCAACTCTCATGGCTTTTGAGGATTACATGCATGAATATGTTTAAAGCACTAAGAATATTTTGCGACTTTGTAAATATGGAACCATAGTGGTTATAATTAGTATAACCATTGTACAGATGAGGAAGTGAAGGCTTAAACTGGTTACATTAATTGTTTGAAACCTCCATTTAGAAAGAAGTAGAACCTGCATTTGAGCTCAGGCAGATGGCTTCCACCAGAAATGTGCTCTGAACTTGCTCCCACCTCATATTCCTTAAACAGGGTCAGTTTCTTTCTACCCACCCACTCAGCGCCTCATTCAGGAGCTATAGTGTGCTTAATTATGTCTAAAACATTGGTTTAAAATATGCTGGCACAACAGGGAAGGATGATTGTGCAATGGCAGGTGGGGAAAGGTCATTGAGGTAAAGTTGTGAAATTATGAGCCCACTCAATAAGGGTGGAGGAGAGCCTGTGATCCACAGATGGTGCACGGATGGATTATGATGGCTGCTATTTGGTGACTCATAAAAGGTGTCATTCACAGTACAGTTTATCAGCTCCTGTGAAGCCATCCTTGCTTTTGATAAATATCATCATCCATGGTCCTGGCAGAGGAAGTGGCCTTCCCAGTGTCTAAATTATTTAGGGTAACTGGATTTATGACCACAGATTTCAGAAGTTTCCTATTAGTTTACTCTATTTCTTCATCATGTTCCCATTTTCATGCTTTGAAATAATTGTTTCAGTTCTGCTTTCTCCTAGAACTTCTTAACGTTTCAATTCCCTCTCTCACCTGATGCCCTTGCCTTATATTTTAATGAGTATGCTAGTAATTATTTATGAACTTTTTAGACTTCTCTCAAGCAAACCCTGTAATCTACCCGTATCCATTTTAGTGAATAGAGTTCTTATTCATTCCAGTTCATACAGTGGGTAAATCAAGAGTTCTTGTTCATTCCTTCTTCAAGTTTGCTCTGGATCCCTCTCTCTGTCTCATCTTTCCAAGAATTACCCTCCAGCTGTATCACTATTCTTTTCAGCCAAAATATCCCCAGATTTTCTTTCTACTAAATCATCGTATGACACAAACATGATCATATCCCCTTCCTTCACAAAGCAACTGCCTCTGGCCCGTGTTCTTTCCAGCTTCAGCCCTGCGCTCTCAAGAAAATTCTTTCAGTGAATTTTGTCATCTGAGTTTTTCTCCTAACCTTCTGAAAACTGACTTAGGTCCTGAGCACTCCATTGACTGTGCTCTCCGTAAGAAGGCCTATGGCCTCCATGCCACCGCTCCGGTGGTGCCTTCTCAGTTCTTATCCTGATATCTCAGTGATGTAGGATGCCATAAATCCTTTCCTCCTTAAACCACATTTCCATATGCCTTTAGATGATAAAATGTACCTACAATACACTCTTGGTTGTCTTTATTGCTCAATAGACCGCCTCATCTCAGACCAATTTACTAGCTTTATTATTTTTTAAATATTTTTTATTGATTTCAGAGAGGAAGGGAGAGGGGAGAGAAAGATAGAAACATCAGTGATGAGAGAGAATCATTGATCAGCTGCCTCCTGCACATCCCCTACTGGGGATCAAGCCCACAACCTAGGCATGTGTCCTTGACTGGAATTGAACCCGGGACCCCTTCAGTCTGCAGGCCGATGCTCGATCCACTGAGCCAAACCAGCTCGGGCCAATTTATTAGCTTTTTCTCCTTCCAAACCTCACATTGCCTAGATCAAATTCTTTTTTTTTTTTTTCCTAGATCAAATTCTTAATTCTTCCATCCTCCCAAATCTGTCCCTCTCAATATTCTATGTTATTTGGAACTTAAGCACTCAGTTGTTAAATCTCTACCTGTAAATCTGACACATCCTTGAATCCCCTTTCCATGACCACCCCATCTAAGTCAATCAATTCTATCTACAAAGTAACTGGAACAATTTCTATCACCATTAACTTTGTCCATAGACCTTGTCTGGTTGCGTATTTGCACTAACCTTCCAAATAGCTTATTCTTGCTTCTGATGCTGCCTCCTCCCCCTCCCCCAAACCATTCTCTCTCTACATATAAGCCAAATGATCTTTTATAAACACAAATCATACCATGATATTATTCTGCTCAACACCCTCCAATGGTTTCCAAACTCCTAACTCAAGCTTATCAAGTTCTCCCGGATCTGGGCTGTGTAACCTCAGACCTCACACACCTACTATCCTCTCATATAGTGTTATGGATCCACACTGAATTCCTTTGATTTCTTGAACATGCCACGCTTATTGCCATATCAGGGCTTTTGCATCCTCTCTTCCTTCTGCCTACTTTGCCCTTCCATTCAAGCTTCTCGCATCTGGCTCTTTCTGAATATTGCTATCTCAGCTTAGATAGTCTATTCTCAGAGAGGTCCTGCCTGATGCACAGTGCAAAGCAGCTATCCCAGGAACAGCCTATATCACCAGGGACTGTCCTTGTTTATTTGTCCATTCATTTGTTTTTTATTCAAAATACCCTGCACATTAGTACATATGCTACAGAAGACTACATATTTCATTCAGTGCTATATCCCTATATTTATGTTGTCCAATAGAACAAGAGTTGTGAGCCTCACAACCAGAGATGTGACTTTCAATTTTGTTAAAGTAAATGAAATAAATTTTAATAATATATTTTATTTAACTCAACACATAGAGACTATCATTTGAGTATAACCAATCTGAGCATTTTCCATGAGACATTTTGTCTTCCTTTTTCATACTAAATCTTTGAGTATATGAAATTAATTTTTGACTGCAGCTCATCGCAGGTCAGACTAGCAAGAACTCAATAGTCCTTTGTGGCAAGTGGATTCTTACTGGACAGTCCAGCTCTAGAGCTCAGGAGGTATCTGCCACATAGTAAGTGCTCTCATCACAATTTTTAAACTCTCAGGCTTGGAACTTACCACCAGCTGCGACCTGTTCCTGTGGCCAGTTCCTGTCTTCTTGTGGAGTAACTCAGGCAGGAGGGCTTCAGCAGCTGCTTTATTGAAGGACAAGGGGGTGGGACAATGGGGCTCAACCAGTCAGGTGACAGGAACTCAAGCTTCTTGCAATTTCCATAACACTCTGGATATGTTGTCAGCTTATTCTTTTTAGAACCTTAGTGTCTGAATATTCCCCTCTCATCCCACCTGTTTTTGAAGACAGGAGTTCAGTGCTCTAAATATCAAGGGCCAAGGATGTTTTGTGTGTGGGCCCTTTCTCTTTCAGAGATTCAAGGAAATGAAAGAAATAATCGCTGATGTGAGAGGATTTGGAGGCAAGCAATAAAACACAGTTATTGGTTTTAAAAAAAACCTGTTTCTGCACTCAAACAACACTTCAGACATCAGAGGTGTGGGTTTGTTCTATACTGAAACATTCTCCAATTCTCTGTGGACCTGACCTGGGTGTTCTACAGTCTAATTCAGTCTGACACTGTCTGGAATTAGGGTCAGAACCTACAGGGCTCAGTGCTACAAGGCTACCCCACTTCAGGTGCCACTTGGGAGTCCCAGGTTGCCAATTGTACTTAAGACTGACCAGCTGTAAATCTGGGGTCCCCATAGTGCCCCTCCTTGATTATTTGATAGAATGGCTCACATAACTCAGGAAGGAATTTACTTATGTTTAGCATAAGTAAATATACAACAAACAAACAAAAATAATGAATACAACATTATGTTGTATTCATTATTAAGACTACAACTCCAGAACAGCCAAACAAAGAGATGCCTAGGGCAAGGTATGGGGGGATGTGTGTGCACAGAGTTTTCATGTTCTCTTGGGGGCATCACCCTCCCAATACCTTGATGTGTGCAGCAACCTAGAAGCTCATCAGCTCTTACTGTTCAAGAGTTTTATGGAGCTTAATATCCTGCGCCTTCCCAGCTACTGTTTCCAGATGTCAGTGTGTTGATCTGAAATTTTGGAAGCTTTAATGGCTTGGTCCCATTGAGGCTACCTAGGGGTGACCCTCACTCACCTCATTAACATAAATTTGATGTGATCTAAAGGGACTCCTCATGATAAAAAGACATTTATGTCATTCAGGAAATTGCAAGTGTTTAGATTCCTGATGGCAAGGACCAGGGACAAAACCAAATATTTTTTTGCATTAGAATCTGTATTTCGAGTTTATCTTTTACCAATGCATCAGGATGTTCTGTTACATGTTAGATGATAATGTGTGAGTGATTGGTTGCAGAAACCAAGAAAAAAGACTGAGAACTAATGTAGATTGATTTATTTCAAAGCAGGACACTACTCAACAGTTAGCCAGAGTACTTTATTAGAAACAGAAAATCAAAATCTGAGGTGTTCTAAATATCAAAAGATAAGCCACTGGAGGATTTGTAAAAATTTTGGGAATGGCAGTGAGAGTTCATCCCCCATTCATGATTAATTCAGAATTCATTTTAATTAGACATTAAAGGTCCTCAGTTGATACCTGGATGATGCTATTATTCATCCTACCTAATAATAGACAAATATGCAAATTGACCATACCTCCGACACACCCACAAGCCACACCCACAAGCCACACCCACCATCCAATCAGAGCGAGTATGCAAATTAACCAATCCAAGATGGCTACAGCCACAGAGAGCAAGGTTTCCCAGGCAACAGAGGGAAATAAGCCTTTCTGGCAGCCGTTGCAGGCCTAAGCCTCCACTCAAGCTACAAAGTTTCAATTATAGAAGGTAAACAAATTCAAACAGAAATGGCGTCAGAATGGAGCTTGAGAGAGCAGGCCAGGGTTGCCACCGGCAACAGGGGAAGCAAAACTTTCCACACACCCTGGCCAGGACCACCCGCTTAAGGCAACAAAGTTTCAATTATAACCCCAACAGAAATGGCTGCCGCCGTGGAGGGAGCCCCAGGCTTGGCTCCGCTCCAGGCTACAAAGTTTCAATTGTAGAAGGAAAATAAATTCCAGATACCAGGGCCTCCACTTGGGTTGCCAGGAGGTGTGGCCGGCCTGCAAACCACCACAGGCCTCTCGCTTAGGCCGCCCCACGCCCCAAGGGAACCCCACCCTGATCAGGGACACCCTTCAGGGCAAACCAGCTGGCCCCCACCCCTGTACCAGGCCTCTATCCTACCTAATAAAATGATAATATGTAAATTACTATCACTCCGCTATGCCCAGGATTGGGCCAGAGTGGCGGCGCGAGCTCAGCGTCTGCGCCATGGCTGTGCTGCGGAACAGAAGGGGCCTCTGGGGCAGCGAGCTCATGTCCCACCGCGGACCATCAAAAGCGGGGGAGCTGGGTGCCTGTCTGCTCCGGCACCAGGACTTTCGGAAGCCTCCGCCGAGCCGGAGACTTCTGAAAGGCCTGGTGCACCAGCGGACAGGCACCCAGCTCCACTGCAATCGAAAGCGAAAGCGTGTAGGGGACCCTACACGTGCATGATTCAATCATGCACTGGGCCTCTAGTTGTGTCATAAATTATATAACTCTTTGGGTGTCTATCACATGTCAGGCACTATTTTACACCTATGGTATTGGGTCCATTCATGAACATTAAAGGCCAAACCCTGCCCTCAGATAGATTACATTCTTATCATGTAAAGACACCCCTACCAAGTGCTGTAAAACAGTTTTCATACTGCTTCATACCAATAAATTTGACCATTTGGAAAAAAATGACTAAATTCATTGAATGTCATAGGTAACCAAAACAGACAGAAGAGGAAATAGAAAGTCTGAATCATCCCATAATTATTAAAGAAATTGAACCTGTTAGAAGTCTTCTTGTAAAGAAAACTCAATATCCACTTGGGTTCACTGGTGAATTTCTCTAAACATTTATAAAATATACAACACCAGAGAATAGTATTGGATGAATCACTTCCCAGCTCTTTTTACATTGTGGGATGTAAAACCTGACGTGGATATAAGTGGAAAGTGAAAGAACATATGCATCTTTACATGTAAATATAAATGCAGACATTCCAAACCAATCTAGAGTGGTTTGGAAATACATGAAGTATATAATGTATACATAAAGTGTATATATGTACATATATATAGTATATATATGAAGTATATATATGTTTTATATATGTACAGTATATATATAGTGTATAATGATCAAGTGTGGTTATTCTATGAATACAAAGGTAGTTTAACACTAAAAAATGAATATAGTTTATTATGGTGTAAGTAAAATGATAAAAATAATATGATCACCTTAATAGCTGCCGAACATGCATTTGATACAATCCAGTAGTAATTTATGATTAAGGAAAGAAGAAAACTGTTAGTAAATTAGGAATAGGAAACTTCTGTGGTCAGATAAAAAATAGATAAAAATAATCTACAGGAAACATCTTACTTCATGATGAAATACTAAAGTTTTTGCCTTAATATACTCTCTCATCTAAGCTTTACAGATTCCCCATCCATCTTCCTCTTCCTATCACTGTATTCTTTCCCATGACCACCTACCCCCAGGGTAGAACCAAAAATAAGGGCAATATGCCCATTTCTTCCCCCCAGATCAGGGGTCACCAAAGTACTCGTCCTGATGAGTGGTTCAGCGTGGAGAAGAGGCTATTCACTGATGTGATCGCTGCCAGACTGTCTAGCCAGATCCAGCTAGATTCAGGCCAGAGCAGAGATCGCTTTCCAGAAATTCCCTCAAAGACAGTCCAACCCCTCCCAAAGCCCCTGGCATGCTGGTTTCTCGGACAGCCCCTCACTGTGTTTTGGGCAAGTATATAAAGCAGTTTCTTCTTATCTGAGGTAGGTTATTCTCCAGTACCTCCATCCACCTGCACTGTCCTATAAACTCCTTATCACCTGCCATGTGGCAGGGAGGACATCTGTGTCATCTTGCTACCTCCCAAGCTGAGCCTTGTATGTATGTTCCCTTAATAAACTCTGAGTGTAATAATGGGGCCTTCAGTCTCTTTCTACAGTCTCTTGGCCAGGGAAATTTTACCTAATATTCAGTATGACCTCAGGTAAGATAAAGCTGGAAGAGGGAGCAGGACAGGGGCAGGCAAAGCTCATAAATGATCCCAGTCACCTCACATCTCCTGTAATTCGGCCTCAGTAGGAGGTGAAGCAGATTTGGTTGTTGTGTGACTGGTTGTGGCTGAGTCCTCAGTCAGGGCCCTCTGCAGACTGGCAGGCAGGGAGTGGATCAGTCTCTTTCGCAAGTCTCTCCCCAGGAAGACATAAAGCATTGGGTTGAGGCAGCTGTTGAAAAAGGCCAGGGTGCCTGTTAGAGATACCAGGAGAATAATGATGTCGTAGTTTCCTTCAAATACTGCTCTGGCACAGAGTGTATTCAGAAGAAGACACAGTTGCATGGGGAACCAGCAAATGAAAAAGGAAGCTCCAACAACTGTGAGGACCCGTAAGGGATGGCTGGGCTTTATCATGCCCTTGTTTCGGATTTTGGCTGCAATGAGCCCATAGCAGATGGCGATGATGGACATCGGTAGAGTGAAGCCAATGACAAACCGGTTGATCCCTATGATTGCTACTGAGGTAACGCTCTTCTGCAACTTCTCTTCTTCACCGATGTCACCCCAGAAGTCAATGTTGAAATCACAGTATATATCCCCATTATCATCCTTGAATGTAGTAAAGAAGATGAGAACTGGCAAGTTAAGGAGTAGAGCAAGAATCCAGGGTACAATGATCACTTTTTTAGCCAGACTTAGAGTGCGGTGGTTCTGGGCCCAGACCGGATGCAGGACACAAATACAGCGGTCCAGCGCAATGAAAGCAATGAGGAAAACACTAGCAAACAGGTTTGTATCTATCATAGTGTTGAATAACTTGCATAGGAACCAGCCATAAGGCCATCGTGCCTGCATAGAAATTACAACCATGAAGAATGGCAGAGTGGCACTGAAGAGGAAGTCAGCTATGGCCAGGTTCAGGTAACACAAGGTGGTGACTGTGCATGCCATCCGGAATCCAGTCACCCAGATCACAAGCCCATTTCCCATGATGCCAAGGATACAGGTGATCCCATGCGCCACAAATAAGAAGATCTGCAGAGCAGTGTAGCCAGTTTCCATCCTGCCCACACCTGAAACATTTCAACAATGGGAATTTGTCAACGGTGCACCACACTACAGCACTTCTGTTCAGGCCAACAACTTCCACTAGAGCTTCCTCTCCAAACCCACTCTCCTGAACTTGTGGCTAGTCACTAAAATTGGACAGACATTTGGCTGTTCCTTTGGGAAAGGACAGTTCTCCATGTTCCCATAGTTATTAACATACATTCCACCTATTAGGCTGATTACTTAGCCAAGAGTCTTACAATGCTACTGTCCATCAGCAGAATCCCGAGCTGAGGATATATAAACAACAGAAAATCGATGGGAGGCATCATGGGCACAGTGAGGAAGCACTAGACTCAGAGTGAGTATATTCACAACCCTTCCACCCATGACTCAATGCATAGATGCTGGCAGGCTCTGCCACCTCTGCCAGCTCCAGGAGTTCACAGACTCCCACCTCCTGTTCCTCCCCCGTGAGAATCCTTGACCTATTGATGGGTTAGTCTTTAAAGTTTTGGAACATGATTTGAGTCTATCGCTTGAACAGTTACTGGTAATATATTGTAACCTGTTACATCCTGTGGAGTCTGTGGTGGTGGAGGTCAGTGAGGGGCCCTTTACATTCAACCCTCTGTTTTCCATTGTCTGTTTGATATGGAGCTCTTCTCTGTTTGAGGTACAAGGACTTTTCACTCATGTTATAGCTTTGGCATAGGGAATATGAGACTAATCGGTTCAGTTAATATTTGTGGGCTCTTACTAGAAACCATGGATTATATTAAGTGGGGATCATATATAAATGCTGATACAACAAGGAAGGATGATTGTGCAATGACAGGTGGGAAAAAGCCCAGGAGGGAAAGTTGTGAAATTATGGGCCCACTCTCTCAATGCAGGGTGGGGGAGAACCTGTGTTCCAGATGGTACTCAGGTGGATTATGATGGCTGCTATTTGGTGTCTCATAAAAGGTGTCATTTATACTACAGTGTATCAACTCCAAAGACAACATCCTTGCTTTTGGGTTGGTACCATCATCCACGGGATGATGGGAGGAAGTGACCTCCCAATGTTAAAATTGTTAAGGGGCCCCACTGAATTGATGAACACAGATTTCACATGGAAACTCAGCAGTCCCTTGTTATTGTACTCTGTCATCATGTTTGCATTTGCATGGTTTGGAAATAATGGTTTCAGTACTTCTTTTTTCTCAAACTTATTTTTTAAAAATATGTTTTTATTGATTTTAGAGAGAGGGTAAGGAAGAGAGATAGAGAGAAACATGGATGAGAGACAAACATCAATCAGCTGCCTCCTGCATGCCCTGAACTGGGGATCTAGCCAGAAACCCGGGCATGTCCCTGATGGGGAATTGAACCGGTGACCTCTTGGTTCATGGGTCAACACTCAACCACTGAACCACCCTGGCCTGGCTCTCTTTAAACTTCTTAAACTCCTCCCCATTCCTGCTCTAAGCAGATGCCCTTGCCTCATATTTTAATGAGTAAATGGTAATAATTGTTGTGAACCTTTTAGCCTTCTCTCCAGCAAACCCCCCTATATAGCTGCACCTGTATAGTGAATAGAGTTCTTGTTCTTCCCCTTTCACGTTTGCTCTGCATTTCCCCCTCTCTCACCTTCCCAACAATGCCCCTCCTGCAGTGTCACTTTTCTTTTCAGCCAAAACATCCTCAAGATTTTCTTTCTGCTGTATCATTCTGTCACACCAACAGGACCATATGCCCTCCCTTCACAAAGCAACCGCCCGTGGCCCATGCTCCTTTTCAGCTTCAGCCCTGTGTTCTCTCAAGAGAATTCTCTTGGTGAAGCGTATTCACGGCCAAACACTAGAAGGCAGAGTTGTCTCCACTTGTCACCTCGGCTTGACTCCTAAATTCACTGCGAATTGACTTGGTCCTGAACACTCCACAGACTGTGCTCCCCTTAAGGATGCCCACGGCCTCCATGTCACTCCTCCAGTAGTGCCTTCTCGGTTCCTATCCTGATATCTCAGTTAGGTGGGATCCATAAACCACTTCCTCCTTCTTATGCCAGTTGATGATAAAATGTACATGCAACACAATCTTGGTTTATAGCTCAATAGGCCACTTCACCTTAGTCGTATTTACTAGCCTTTTCTCCTCCCAATCCGAAGGCTGCCTCGGATAAACCAAACTCTTGACTCCCCCCGAATCTACCTCTCTCTCAATATTCCGTGCCTGTTTGTAATTTAAGTACTCAATTGTTAATTCTCCAAATCGAACACATCCTTGCACCCCCTTTCCATGACCATCCCATCCAAGTCAACCAAGGCTCTCTACAAAAAAACTGAGTCCACACGTGGAATGGTTTCTCTCACCATAACCCTTGTCTGTATCCCTTATCTGGCTGCAGATCTGCACTAGCCTTCCAAATCGCTTGTTCTTGCTTCTGATGCTGTCCCCACCCAAATCCGTTCTCTGGACATAAGCCAAATGATCTCTTAGAAACACAAATCATACCATGACATTATTCTGCTCAACAGCCTCCAATGGCTTCCAAACTCCTAACTCAAGTTCCCCAAGCACTCGTGGGTCTGCACTGTGCACCCTTCAGAACTCATATCCACTGTCGTCTTACACCCTGTGATGAATCCACACAGAATCCCTTTGATTTCTTGAATGTGCCAAGCTCATTGCCATCTCGGGGCTTTTTCAGCCTCTGTTCCTTTTGCCTACTATGCCCCTCCTTTTAAGCTTCCCATATCTGGCACTCTCTGAATATTGCTATCTCAGCTTAGATATTATATTCTCAGAGGGGTCCTTGCTGACTAACAGTGTAAAGCAGCTTCCCCAAGAACAGCCTGTATCACCAGGGACTGTCCTTGTTTATTTGTCCATTCATTTTCTTTTTTTCTAAATACTCTCTACATTCATACACATGCAACCGAAGACTACATAATTCATTCAGTGCTATATCTCTATAGCCATGCAGTGAGTCTCATATGTAATATATTTTAAAAGTAAAAGAAATAAATTTTAATAATTTATTTTATTTAACTCAACACATAGAGATTATCATTTGAGCCTAACCAATCTGAGAATTTTCAATGAGACATTTTCTCTTCCTTTTTCATACTAAGTCTTTGAATATCAGAATTCATTTTTGACTGCAGCTCAATTCAGGTCAGATTAGCAAAAACTTAATAGTCATATGTGGCAAGTGGATTGTTATTGGACAGTCCAGCTCTAGAGCTCAGGAGGTATCTGCCACATAATAGATGCTCTCATAACAATTTTTAAATTCTCAGGCTTGGAACTTACCACCAGCTGCAACCTGTTCCTGTGTCCAGTTCCTGGCTTGCTGTGGCAGGAGGGCTTCAGCAGCTGCTTTATTGAAGGACAAGGGGGAAGGACAATGGGGCTCAACCAGTCAGGTGACAGATGCCGAGATCTTGCAATTTCCATAAAACACTCTGGATATGTTGTCAGGGTACTTTATTTATTTATTTAAAAATATATATTTATTAATTTCAGAGAGGAAGGGAAATGGAGAGAGAGAGATAAAAGCATCAGTGATGTGATTCATGATCAGCTGCCTCCTGCATGCTCCTTACTGGGGATCGAGCCCGCAACCCAGGCATGTGCCCTTGACCGGAATTGAACTGGGGACCCTTCAGTCTGTATGCTGATGCTCTATCCATTGAGCAAAAGAGTACACTAGGGCAGGGTAGTCGTTTTAGAACCTTAGTGTCTGAATATTTCCCTCACCTCCTACCTACTGTGGGAGACTGGAGTTCAGTGCTCTAAATATCAAGGGTCAAGGATGTTTTGTGTCCGGGTCCTTTCTGTCTCAGAGATTCAGGGAAATGAAAGAAACAGTTACTGATGTGAGAGGATTTAGAGGCAAGCAGTAAAAACACATTTAATGGTTAAAAAAACCTTGTTTCTGCACTCAAACAACACTTTAGACATCAGAGGTGTGGGTTTGTTCTGTACTGAAACATTCTCTAATTCTCTGTGGACCTGACCTGGGTGTTCTACAGTCTAATTCAGTCTGACACTGTCTGGAATTAGGATCAGATCCTACAAGGTACAGGGCTCAGTGCTACAAGGCTACCCCACTTCAGGTGCCACTTCGGAGTCCCAGGTTGCCAATTGTACTCAAGACTGACCAGCTGTAAATCAGGGGTCCCCATAGTCCCCCTCCTTAGGTACCATTATTTGCTAGGATGACTCACAGAACTCAGGAAGGAATTTACTGGTACTTGTTTAGCAATTCATTATTAAGAATACAACTCAGAACAGCCAAATTGAAGAGATGCATTGGGCAAGGTATGGGGGATGTGTGTGCACATAGTTTCCAAGTTCTCTCTGGGGCATTATCCTCCCAATACCTTGATGTGTTCAACTACCTAGAAGCTCATCAAGTCCTATGGTTCAAGAGTTTTTATGGAGCTTAATAGCCTGCACCTTCCCAGCTATTGTTTCCAGAAGTCAGTGTGCTGAGCTGAAATTTAATCACTTGTTCCTACTGAGGCTACCTAGGGGTCCACCCTAACATACCTCATTAGCATAAATTTTGTGTGATCCAAAGGGACTCATCGTGATAAAAAGACAGTTCTAGCCCTAGATGCGTTGGCTCAGTGGATAGAGCATTGGCTCTTGGACTAAAGGGTCCCGGGTTCCATTTTGGCCAAGGGCCTGTACCTCAGTTGCAGGCTCTATCCCTGGCCTTGGTTGGAGTGGATGTGGCAGGCAACCAATCGAGCTTTCTCTCTCTCTCTCTCTCTCTCTCTCTCTCTCTCTCTCTCTCTCTCTCTCTCTCTCTCTCTCTCTCTCTCTCTCCCTCTCCCTCTCCCTCTCCCTCTCCCTCTCCCTTCCACTCTCTAAAAACCTTCAGGTGAGGATTAACAAAAATAAATCAACAAAATTAACATAAGCATGCAGGAAACTTTAAAAACAATTGATAAAAGACACCTTTATCATTTAGGAAATTGCAAGTGTTTAGATGCCAGTTGTAAGAACCAGGGACTAACACCAACATATTTTTTTGCATTTGAATATTTATTTTGAGTTCACCTTTGCCAATGCATCAGGATGTTCTGTTACACATTAGATGACAATGTGTGAGTGATTATTTGCGGAAACCAAGGAAAAAGGCTGAGAACTACTGTAGATTGATTTATTTCAAAGCAAAGACACCAGTCAACAGTTAGCCAGAGTACTTTATTTGAAACAGAAAATCAAAATCTGAGGTGTTCATAAAAGATAAGCCACTTGAGGATTTGTAAAAATTTTGGGAATGGCAGCGAGAGTTCAGTAAACAAGTCCCCATTCATGATGAATTCAGAGTTCATTTAATTTTGCATTAAAGGTCTTCAGTTGATACCAGGATAATGCTATTATTTATTGAGTCATTAATTATATAACTACTTCTTGGGTGTCTATCACATGTCAGGCACTATTTTACACACATGGTTTTGGGATTCATTCATGAACAATAAAGGCCAAACCCTGTCCTCAAACAGATTACATTCTTATAATGTAAATATACCCCTACCAAGTACTGTAACACAGTTGTCATACCAATAAATTTGACCATTTGGAAAATATGTCTAAATTCCTTGAACGTCACAGATTACCAAAACAGACAGAAGAGGTACTAGAAGATCTGAATATTCTGAAGTTATTAAAGGAATTGAGTCTGTTAAGAAGTCTTCTCAAAAAGAAAGCCCAAGATTCAACTTGCTTCACTGGTGAATTTCTCTAAACGTTGATAAAAAATATAACACCAGAGAATAGTATTGGAGGAATCACTTCCCAGCCCTTTTTCTATTGATGTAAAACCTGACATAGATATAAGAGGAAAGTAAAAGACTAAACCCATCTTTACATAATCATAAATGCAGAAATTCCAAACCCATCTAGTGAGATTAGTTAGAAATATACAAAATATATCATGACCAACTGTGGTTATTCTATGAATACAAAGGTAATTTGACATTCAAAAATAAGTACAGTTTATGATGGTGTAAGTAAAATGGTAAAAATAATATGATCATCTTAATAGCTGCTGAATATGCATTTGATATAGTCCAGCACTTATTCATGATTTAAAAAAGAAGCAAACCATTAGTAAAGTAGGAATAAGAAACTTGTTTTCAGATTTAAAAAATAGATAAAAACAAATCTACAGGAAACATCTTACTTCATGATGAAATACTAAAGTTTTTGCCTTAATATACTCTCTCATCTAAGCTTTACAGATTCCCCATCCATCTTCCTCTTCCTATCCCTGTATTCTTTCCCATGACCACCTACCCCCAGGGTAGAACCAAAAATAAGGGCAATATGCCCATTTCTTCCCCCCAGATCAGGGGTCACCAAAGTACTCTTCCTGATGAGTGGTTCAGCGTGGAGAAGAGGCTATTCACTGATGTGATCGCTGCCAGACTGTCTAGCCAGATCCAGCTAGATTCAGGCCAGAGCAGAGATCGCCTTCCAGAAATTCCCTCAAAGACAGTCCAACCCCTCCCAAAGCCCCTGGCATGCTGGTTTCTCGGACAGCCCCTCACTGTGCTTTGGGCAAGTATATAAAGCAGTTTCTTCTTATCTGAGGTAGGTTATTCTCCAGTACCTCCATCCACCTGCACTGTCCTATAAACTCCTTATCACCTGCCATGTGGCAGGGAGGACATCTGTGTCATCTTGCTACCTCCCAAGCTGAGCCTTGTATGTATGTTCCCTCTGAGTGTAATAATGGGGCCTTCAGTCTCTTTCTACAGTCTCTTGGCCAGGGAAATTTTACCTAACACTCAGTATGACCTCAGGTAAGATAAAGCTGGAAGAGGAAGCAGGACAGGGGCAGGCAAAGCTCATAAATTATACCAGTCACCTCACATCTCCTGTAATTCGGCCTCAGTAGGAGGTGAAGCAGATTTTTTTTTTAATATTTTATTGATTTTTTACAGAGAGGAAGGGAGAGGGATAGAAAGCTAGAAACATCGATGAGAGAGAGACATCGATCAGCTGCCTCCTGCACACCTCCCACTGGGGATGTGCCCGCAACCAATGTACATGCCCTTGACCGGAATCAAACCTGGGACCTTTCAGTCCGCAGGCTGACGCTCTATCCACTGAGCCAAACCGGTTTTGGCAAGCAGATTTGATTGTTGTGTGACTGGTTGTGGCTGAGTCCTCAGTCAGGGCCCTCTGCAGACTGGCAGGCAGGGAGTGGATCAGTCTCTTTCGCAAGTCTCTCCCCAGGAAGACATAAAGCATTGGGTTGAGGCAGCTGTTGAAAAAGGCCAGGGTGCCTGTTAGAGATACCAGGAGAATAATGATGTCGTAGTTTCCTTCAAATACTGCTCTGGCACAGAGTGTATTCAGAAGAAGACACAGTTGCATGGGGAACCAGCAAATGAAAAAGGAAGCTCCAACAACTGTGAGGACCCGTAAGGGATGGCTGGGCTTTATCATGCCCTTGTTTCGGATTTTGGCTGCAATGAGCCCATAGCAGATGGCGATGATGGACATCGGTAGAGTGAAGCCAATGACAAACCGGTTGATCCCTATGATTGCTACTGAGGTAACGCTCTTCTGCAACTTCTCTTCTTCACCGATGTCACCCCAGAAGTCAATGTTGAAACCACAGTACATATCCCCGTTTTCTTCCTGTAATTTCATGAAGATGAGAACTGGCAAGTTAAGGAGTAGAGCAAGAATCCAGGGTACAATGATCACTTTTTTAGCCAGACTTAGAGTGCGGTGGTTCTGGGCCCAGACCGGATGCAGGACACAAATACAGCGGTCCAGCGCAATGAAAGCAATGAGGAAGACACTGGCAAACAGGTTTGTGTCTCTCATAATGCTAAATAACTTGCATAGGAACCAGCCATAAGGCCATCGTGCCTGCATAGAAATTACAACCATGAAGAATGGCAGAGTGGCACTGAAGAGGAAGTCAGCTATGGCCAGGTTCAGGTAACACAAGGTGGTGACTGTGCATGCCATCCGGAATCCAGTCACCCAGATCACAAGCCCATTTCCCACGATGCCGAGGACACAGGTGATCCCATGTGCCACAAATAAGAAGATCTGCAGAGCAGTGTAGCCAGTTTCCATCCTGCCCACACCTGAAACATTTCAACAATGGGAATTTGTCAACGGTGCACCGTACTACAGCATTTCTGTTCAGGCCAACAACTTCCACTAGAGCTTCCTCTCCAAACCCACTCTCCTGAACTTGTGGCTAGTCACTAAAATTGGACAGACTCTTGGCTGTTCCTTTTGGAAAGGACACTTCTCCATATTCCCATAGTTATTAACATACATTCCACCTATTAGGCTGGTTACTTAGCCAAGAGTGTTACAAGGCTCCTGTCCATCGGAATCCTGAGCTGAGGGTGTATAAACAACAGAAAATTGATGGGAGGTATGGTGGGCACAGTGCGGGAGTATGGTCACAACCCTTCCACCCATGACTCAATGCATAGATGCTGGCAGGCTCTGCAACCTCTGCCAGCCCCAGGTATTCACAGACTCCCAGTTCCTATTCCTCTTCCTGTGAGAAACCTTGACCTATTGATGGATTAGTCTTTAAAGTTTAGGGTGTGGTTTGAGTTTATGGCTGAAGGCAATCTTGAACAGTTACTGGTCATATATTGTAACATGACATTCTGAGCAGTCTGTGCTGGAAGAGGTTAGTGAATTCGGCCCTTCTGTTTTCCATTGTCCCTGTTTACCATGGAGCTCTCTGTTTGAGATACAAGGAATTTTCACTCATGGTATAGCTTTAGTGTCTGTGGCATAGATAATATTAGAATAATAGATTTAGTTAATATTTGTGGGGTTCTTACTAGAAACCATGCATTCTATTAAATGGCAATGTTATATATATAAATTATATATATATACACATACATATATATGTGTGTATATATATATATACATACACACACACACACACACACACACACACACACACATATGCACATACACACACACTAGTATATCCAGTTGACTTATACACACTAGTATATCCAGTTGACTTACACACAACTCTATTTTGGTCATTATATCTAGTTTTCATAAGAATAAATTGATATTCAGAGCAATTATGAGACCTAGAAAGTCAGTTAGGTAGTAAGTGGTAGAGGTAGGACTTGAATCCAGCTAGATCTGACTTCTAGTCCTTCTTCTACTATACCACTGTGACATTCATTGCTGGATTCCCACCTGATATCCATTTCTTCATTAAAAAAATTTTTTTTTAATCCTCACCAGAGGATATATTTTAAAAATACATTTTTATTGATTTGAGAGGGAGGGGAGGGGAGGAGAGAGAGAGAAACATTATCTATCGGCTGTCTCCTGCACGTCCCCTACGTGGGATCGAGCCTGTAATCCAGGCATGTGCCCGGACTGGGAATCTCACCAGCGACCTCTTGGTGCATGCGATGACGCTCAACCAACTGAGCCACATGGTTGGGTTCCCCCATTCTTCTCTGCTGACCATACCTCAGTTATATTTAGTTTCTCACTCTTCAGGGAAGATGTTCCTCTCTATCTTTGGAGGCAAATCCTGATAGTCTCATTCGTATCTGGAATTTGCTTTGCTTTGCAAAGGAGTGTTTTAGCAGTGGAACATGACCAAATCCTGTGCAATAATAACACTAGGGGAAGATATCCTGGGGAGCTTTTGGCATAAATTTTGCTTGCTCTTAGGAATGAGAATGCACAAAAATATAGTAGTTATTGCCTCTGGACCGGGGCACATCTGTAACTGTTGCCTCCAGATTCAACCCAATATCTGTGTGACCCACTTGTCTATTCCACCTATCCAAGCTCCTCATTCTGTGGTCTATGAGCTTTACAGAAACATCTAGGGTGGCTGTTGAAATGCACATTCATGAACCCATCCTTGAATCTCATTGCATAACATCTAGGGTAATTTTGTATGGCCTAAAAAATTGAGAATCATCTTAGCCTTGGCTTACTTGCTTCCTGCAGAGACATACCAATTTTTGAGCACCGATGTACATTTAGTACTTGTAATAATATTGCAAGCCCAGCCAGCATGGCTCACCACTGGTTGGGTGTCAGCCTACGAAACAGGAGGTTGAAGTTTGGTTCCCGGTCAGGGCACATGCCCGAGTTGTGGGCTCGATCCCCAGGGGGGGGCCACGCGAGAGCAGCTGATCAATGATTCTCTCTCTCCCTTCATCTCTGAAAGAAATAAAAAACTATATAAATAATATTGCAAGACATCTATTATGATCCCTTTTCACCAGGGGGAAATCATGGTCTAAGGGTTTCAGTAGTTGTTCACTGTCATGAACCCAGCAAGTCAGTGGAGACAGCAAGCTTTGAAAACCAGGTTGAACTGATTCCAGAGCCACTGCCTTTGCCACTGTAAATACTGTTTTTTAAAGGTTCCCCCCCCCCATATTACCTAGAGATGACCATACCCTAGTATGACAATTTACTTCATTTTCTTTTTTCCGTTGTTCTTTTGTTCCTGTTTCACTTAACACTTTCACCCACTTGTCTATGGGATATTGCTTCACGTAGGGCAGGGTTTCTCAATCTTGGCAATATTGATATTTGGGTGGATAATTCTTTGTTTTGGGGGACTGTCCTCTACATTGTAGAATGTTTATCCACCTCTCTGGCCTTCTGCAAGAACCCAGTAGAACACCTTCCAGTTATAAGTGTCAAATGTCCCTAGGGGGTAAAATCACCTCTAGTTGAGAATCAGTATTATACTGTAGTGTTGGTCAATCTGTATTCTAATCTCCTCTCTGACTCTGACCCAATATGAGTGTTTAGTTAGTGATATCTCTTGGAACTACAGTTTGCTCCTCTACAGAATAGGGTGATTTTTCTGGTTAAACCGATTTTTAGGTGAGGATTAGGTAAGAATAGACATGGAAATCTTTTAGGGTGGACCAAGTGTCTTTAACACATGGGGACTCTTGGTGCTCACCAGCCTCTGTCCTGTGTCCTAGGACACAATCCTGGACCATACATTGTGGAAGCTCAAGTTCAGGTCAAGAACAATGGTGATAATTATTGTATTAACTACTTATGAACATCTTGTATGTGCCAAGAGCTCCTCTCTTAATCCTCAGGAAAAGTCCTCTTATATAGCTCTTGAGGATTGCATGTGTGAATATGTGTAAAGCACTAAGCATACTCTGTGACTTTCAAAATATGGAATCATGGTAGTTATAACTAGTATAACCATTGTACTGATCAGGAAGTGAAGGCTTAAACTGGTTATATTAATTTTTTGAAAGCCCCCAGTTAGTAAGAGGGAGAGCCTGAATTTGAGCTCAGGATTCCACCAGAAATCTCCTCTTAACTTTCTCCCACCCCATACTTCTTCTACAGGGTCAGTTCTCTCTACCCACCCAGTCAACACCCTACAAGGGCCTCAGAGGATATGATGAGCTCAACAATTTCTTAAATTATTGGTTTAAAAATGTTGATACAACAAGGAAGGATGATTGGGCAATGATAGTTAGGGAAAGGTCAATGCGACAGAGTTGTGAAATTATGGGCCCACTCTCATTGCAGGGTTGGGGAGAGCCTGTGCTCCACAGATGGTGCTCAAATGGGTTATGATGGCTGCTATTCGGTGACTCACAAAAGGTGTCATTTACAGGACAATTTATCAACTCCAATGACAACATCCTTGCTTTTGGATTAGTATCATCATACATTGGGCAGAGAGAACAACCTGCCCAAGATCAGAATTGTTGCGGGGCACCACCCAATTTATGACCACAGATTTCACATGGAAACTCAGCAGTCCCTTGTTATGTTCCTCTTTCTTCATCATGTTTGCATTTTCATGCTTTGAAGTTCTGATTTCTCCTCAGATTTCTTAACCTCCTCCCCATTCCTGCTCTCAGCTGATGCCCTTGACTAATATTTTAATGAGAAAAGGGTAATGATTGTGAACTTTTTAGCCTTCGCTCAAGCATACTCTCTAGTCTGTCTATACCTGTTAGTGAGTGAGTCAAGAGTTCTTGTTCATTCCCCCTTCATGTTTGCTCTGGATCCTCTCTCTGTCCCACTTTCCCAACAATTCCCCATCTGCAATATCACTTATCTGCCAAAACTTCCCCAAGGTATTCTTTCTATGAGGCCATTCCATCAGACAAACATGATCATAGCCCCTCCCTTCACAAAGAAACTGTCCTTGGCCTAAGCTCCTTTCCAGCTTCAGCCTTGTTCTCTCAAGAAAATTCTCACAGTGAAGAGTATTCACAGCCAAACGCTGAAAGTCAGTGTCTCCACTTGTCACCTCAGTTTTTCTCCTAAACTCACTGCAAATTGACTTAGGTCCTGAGCACTCCACTGACTGTGCTCCCCTTAAGGAGGCCTATGGCCTCCATGTCACCGCCCCAGTGTGCCTTCTCAGGTCTTATCCTGATATCTTAGTGACATGAGACCCATAAACCACATCCTCCTTCTGAAAACAAGTTTTTTATGCCTTTAGATGGTAAAATGCACACACTTTGGTTGTCTTTAAAGCTCCGTTGGTCACTTCAACTCAGTATTATTTACTTTTTTTTCTCCTCTAATTAAAAAAAAAACAACCCACCATTTATTATTGAAAGTATTACAGATGTCCCCCCTTTCCCCTCCCCGCAACTCCCTTCCACCTGATTCCCATCCCACCCCAGGCCTTTACCACCCTATTGTCTGTGTCCATAGATAATGCATATATGCATATAAGTTCTTTGATTAATCTCTCCCAGACCCCCCTCTTTTCGTCCCTCTGAGATTTGTCAGTCTGTTCCATGTTTCCATGCATCTAGTTCTATTTTATTCATCATTTTCTTTTATTCATTGGATTCCTTGTTCATTTATTTTGATTTTTAGATTCAATAGTTGAGATATGCATTTATTGCCATTATATTGTTCATTTTTTTAAAAAGTATTTTTTTTATTTATTTCAGATAGAGCAAGGGAGAGAGACAGGGAGAGGAAGAAAGAGAGAGAGAAAGAGAAACATCACGTGAGAGAGACACATGGATTGGTTGCCTCCCACATCTGCCCTTGCCAGGGCTGGTGAACCTGCAACAGAGGTACCCTTGACCAGGAATCGAACCCACAACCCTTTGGTCCACAGGCCTATGCTCTAACCAGTGAGACAAACTGGCCAAGGCTGTGTTGTGAATTTTGATGTGGTTGTGAGAGGAGGCGAGTACACTTTTGCCTACGCTGCCATCTTGACCAGAAGCCTCTTTCTCCTCTAAATTTAACTTTAAATGTTGTGGTGCTCCTGCCTCCTCTGTTCTCTACTTGTTGCGTGGGCGATGTCACCCAGTCTCATAGTTTGTAATGTTACACTGATAACTTCCGATCTATGGAATTAGCCTTGGCTCCTCCGCAGAGTTCTCCCCTGATATGTAACCAACTGACTCTTGACATCTCCCCATGGGAATCCTATAGGCACCCCAAACATAACATTGCCTAAACCCAGCTTTTAGTTCTTCCGTCCTCTCATATCTGGAACTCACCCAATATTCTGTGTCTATTTGGAGACAAAACATTCGGTAGTTGAATTTCCAAATGTAATACTTATCCTTGATTTCCTTTTTTCTGACCATCCAATCCAAGTCAATCA
Organism: Ia io; assembly: GCA_025583905.1. Lineage (NCBI taxonomy): Eukaryota > Metazoa > Chordata > Mammalia > Chiroptera > Vespertilionidae > Ia > Ia io. The sequence goes on along the minus strand of JAJQQW010000021.1, from coordinate 45,959,994 downwards.
ATTCTATTTACAAAGCAACTGAGTCGACACCTGGAATCATTTTTATTACCATTACCCTTGTCCATGGTCCTTGTCTGACTGTTTATTGGCACTAACTTTGTAAATAGCTTTTTCTTACCACTGATGCTGCACCCTCCCTCCCCCCGCCCATTCTCCAGACACAAGCCAAATGATCTTTTATAAACACAGATCATACCATGACATTATTCTGCTCAGCACCCTCAAATGGCTTCCAAACTCCCAACTAAAGCTCACCAAGCACTCGTGGGTCTGCCCTGGGTAACCCACAGACCTCACACATCCGCGGTCCTCTCTCACCTGCTGTCTTCTCACACACTGTGATGGATCCACACTGAATTACTTCGATTTCTTGAACATGCCAACCTCATCGCCATCTCAGGGCTTTTGTATCCCCTATTACTTCTGCCTACTATGCTTTCTTTCAAGTTTCCCACATGTGGCTCTTTCTCAATATTCTTAGCTTAGATATTATATTCTCAGAGAGGTCCTTGCTGACCCACAATGTAAAGCAACTACCCCAGATATAGTCTGTCTCACTAGGTACTGTTCTTGTTTATTTATTTATTTTTATTCTAAACACCCTCCACATTAGTACATATGCTGCAAAGATTACCAAGTTTTTTCAGTACTGTATTTCTACAGTCACTCTGGCCAATAAAAACATAAATGCAAGCCACTTATGTGACTTGAAATTTTTTTACAAAGTAAAAGAAATCAATTTTAATAATATATTAATTAATTTAATTTTTTTACCTTTAAATTATTTTAATTGATTTTTAGAGGGAGCGAGGAGAGAGAAAGTCATCGATCAGCTGCCTCCTGCATGCCGCCCACTGGGGACCAAGCAGCATCCTGGGTATGTGTCCTGACCAGGAATCGAACTGGCAATCCCTCAGTGCATGGGACGATGCCCAGCCAACTGAGCCACACTGGCAGGGCTACATTAATTAATTTAATAATATTTTTATTTAACCCAACATTTCAAAAAAATATAATTTGAGCCGAAACCGGTTTGGCTCAGTGGATAGAGCGTCGGTCTGCAGACTGAGGGGTCCCAGGTTCGATTCCGGTCAAGGGTATGTACATTGGTTGCAGGCACATCCCCGGTGTGGGGTGTGCAGGAGGCGGCTGGTCGATGTATCTCTCTCATCGATGTTTCTGGCTCTCTGTCCCTCTCCCTTCCTCTCTGTGAAAAATCAATAAAATATATTTAAAAATATATATATATATAATTTGAACATGGAACTAATATAGGAATTACCACTAAGATATTTTGTATCATTTTTGTACTAAGTCTTGAATATACGAAATTCATTTTTGACTACAACACCTCTCAGGTTGGACTAACAAGAACTCAATAATCAGCCGTAGCCGGTTTGGCTCAGTGGATAGAGCGTTGGCCTGCAGACTGAAAGGTCCCGGGTTCGATTCCGGTCAAGGGCATGTACCTTGGTTGCGGACACATCCCAAGTGGGGGGTGTGGAGGAGGCAGCTGGTCGATGTTTCTCTCTCATCGATGTTTCTAACTGTCTCTCTCCATTCCTCTCTGTAAAAAAAAACAAACAATAAAATATATTTTTAAAAAAAGAACTCAATAATCATATGTGGCAAGTGGATTCTTATTCGACAGTCTAGCTCTAGAGCTCAGGAGGTATCTGCCACATAGTGGGTATTCAAATAATAATTTTTAAATTATCAGGCTTCCAACTTACCACCAGCTGAGACCCTGTTCCTGTGGCCAATTCCTGTATTCCTGTGGAGTAACTCAGGCAGGAGGGGTTCAGCACTTTATTGAAGAACAAGGGGGAGGGACAATGGGCCTGGAATCAGTCAGGTGGCAGAAACTCAGAGCTTTTTTCAGTTCCCATAAGTCTCTCTCGATATAGCGTCAGCATGCTATCCTTAGAAACTTTATGTCTGAATGTTCCCCTTGCCTCCCACCTTCTGTGGGAGACAGGAGTTCAATCCTTTAAATATCAAAGGGCTGGGTATCCTGGCCCTTTCTTTTTCAGAGATTCAGGGAAATGAACAAGTACTGAGGTGAGAAGAATTTGAGGCAAACAACAACAACAAAACCAGAGATGATGGTTAAACAAAAATTGTTTCTCTACTCACATACCACTTCTGACACCAAATGTGTGGGTTTGTTCTCCATCAAGAAATTCTCCAATTCTCCGTGGACCTGAACTGGGTATCCTACAATTCAAGCTGACACTGTCTATCTGGAATTAGGGCCAGATTCCACAAGGTAATGGCTCAATGCCAGAAGGCTACTCTCGCTTGGGTTGACAATTGCAAATCCCAGGTTGCGAACTTTACTTCTAATTGAGCAGCTATAAGTCAGACATTGCCCTGACCCTCTCCGTTGGTTTGATAATTTGCGAGAATGGCTCATAGAAATAAGGAGTACAAATTACATGCTTGTCAAGTTATTATAAAGGGTACAACCCAAGAAAGCTAAATGGAAGAGATACACAGGGCAAGGTATGGAGGGAGTGTGTGCACAGACCTTCCATGTTCTTTCTGGGAGCACCAGCCTCCCTATGTTGATGTGTTCACTAATGTAGAAGTTCATCAAATCTCATTATTCAGGAGTTATTATAGCCTGGCTGATGTGGCTTGGTGATTGAGCATTGACCCATGAACCAGGAGGTCATTGTTCAATTCCTGGTGGGGCACATGTGGGGGTTGTGGGCTTGATCCCCTGGTAGTGGGCTTGCAGAAGGCAACCGATCGATCATTCTCTCTCATTGGTGTTTCTGTCACTCTCTCTTCCTTCTTCTCTCTAAAATCAATAAAAACTTATTTTTAAAAAGAGTTTTAGAGCTTAGTCTCCAGCCTCTCTCCCACCTCCCCTTCCCAGAAGTTGGTGTGTGAGACTAAACGTTCCAAAGCTTTCATCACTTGGTCCCATTGATGCTATTCACTCACCTCATTAACAAAAATTCTGATGTGATCAAGAGCCCCTCATTGCCCTGCCTTGTGTTGCTAAGTGGTTAGAGCATCAGTCCATTCATCAAAGGGTCATGGGTTCAATTGCTGGTCAAGGGCACATACCTGGGTTGCAGATTAGATACCCAGCCCCAGTTGGGACACATTTGAGAGACAACCAATCAATATGTCTCTCTCACATCGATGTTTCTCTCCCTTTCTCTCTCTTCTCTTTCCCTCCTCCCTCCCTTCCACTCTCTTTGAAAATTAATGGAAAATAATATCCTCAGGTGGGGATTTAAAAAAAGGAGGGGGCTCCTCATGAATAAAATAATACCCTTCCATTCATTACTCAATAAATTGCAAGGGTTTTAGCCTTGTCCCTAGAACCTGGGACAAAGACCAAATATGTTTCTTTTTTAAACCACAGTGGTGCTAAAATAAAGAGTAATCAAGAACACCCAGCCAGCCAGCATGGCTCAGGGTTGAGCGTTCACCTATGAACCAGGAGGTCATGGTTTGATTCCTCGTCAGGGCACATGCCCGGGTTGCAGGCTCGATCTCTGGTAGGGGGCGTGCAGGAGGCAGCCAATCAATGAGTTTCTCTCATCATTGATGTTTCTGTCTCTCTCCCTCTCCCTTCCTCTCTGAAATCAATAAAAATATATGTATTACAAAAAAAAGAACAACCAACACCATCACCAAGATTGATCTTCTAACCTTTGCTTCTGAAAGATAATTTGTGAGTCTGTGGAAATGGGCCCTTTCTGAGTTTTAGGTACCGTCACAGTATAATAGTGTTGTTCTCAAACCCAGTGGATACAACCATGGAGAAAAGTGGAGAGACAGAAAATAAGAGTCCAAGAGAAAGAGATAAAGACAACTTCCCCGCCCTCAAACCACTGTACAATCGGATGTTTTCAGGTATATATTACAGCAAACCTGTGAATCACTTAAACCATAAAGACATTATTTTTTTAAAAAATGGAAAGGAGGTAGGTTCTTGAGTCTAAATAAGAATTGAGTTGTCCTAGCTGATTTGGCTCAGTGGATAGAGCACTGGCCTGTGGACTGATGGGTCCCGAGTTCAATTCTGGTCAAGGGCACATGCCTGGTTTCGGGCTGGATCCCCAATAGGGGGCATGCAGGAGGCAGCTGATCAATAATTCTCTCTCATCATTGATGTTTCTATCTCTCATTCTCCTTTCATCTCTGAAATCAATTATATATATATATATATATATATATATATATATATTTTTTTTTAAATTGAGTTAATCCTTCCACTCTATTATCCTATTGGTTTTCTTTTGGTGATTCCTTGAACATGTCCACAAAGTGGCTGCTACTGTTCCAGACATCACATCTAAATAACCTTTGAAGCCAGAAGGGAGGGAATTGGGCAGAAAAATGGACTCTAGTCACATACCTCTCTCATTTAATGAAGAAGGAAAATCTTTCTAGAGGCAAATAGGACCTCTTCTTACCTTCCATTGGCAGAACTGAGTGACATACCCATCTGTAGCTCAATCCCTGGAAAAATAAAAAAAATATTGGTTGACTGAATTGGCTTAGAATGAAGGTATATTCCCAACTGAATAAAATGGAGTTAATTTATCAAGGAGCAAGGGGTGGTAGAGATTAGTCATGGACTCTACCCTGGAGAAACTGACCAAGTGTATGGAGATATTAGAGAGTGAAGTGCTTAATTACCAAAGAGTGGGGTATATGTAGTGATAGGGAGATTCTTGGGTCATTATGGGACCCCCCCCAAAAGGAACAGCTAACTCATACTTACAGGGTTTAGGGTCACTTCCTGGAGGAGGTAACACCTAGGCTGAGAAGCTCAAAGAGAAGAACGAGAATTGCATTCCAGGCTGAGGGGAGTGAAAGTTCACAGGAAAGGCCCAAGAAATAGGCTACATTTGGTTATTGGGGCACACGGTGAAGCAGAGAGCAATAAGTGTTGAGTCTGTAGAAGGTGACAGGGTCATTGCTTAATGGGTCTTGAATGCTACAAGAAGGACTTGGAATTTCTCCTTAGGAAAATGAAAAGCCATTTAATCAGGACAGGGATTTGTTGGGGGTGTGCTTCAGGTGGAAAAATGTCCTCGAGTCCTGCAAAGGGAAGGGTTTGAGAATGTTCCCAATTGGAGGCAGAGATCCAAGAATGGAGGATGTTGCAGGAGATCAAGGTCAAGCTGCTGAAGAGCCACGAGGTCAGGGATAGTGTAACAGGGAGGAGATGTTGTTTTGGGAGAGGTTGTCCAGGCCTAGCCGACTGGCCTTGGAGACTGGATGGCTATAGGGAATGACTAAAGAAGGAGCACTCTTTTGTTTGTTTGTTGTTAACCCTCACCGCAGGGTATTTTCCCACTGATTTTTAGAGAGAGTGGAAGGGAGGGAGGGGGGAGAGACAGAGAGAAACATCGATGTGAGAGAGACACATCGATTGGTTGCCCCCCACACATGGGATGGAATTTGCAACCCAGGTATGTGCCTTTGATGAGGAATTGAGCCCATGACCCTTCCGGGGGAGGGCCGATGATTTAGCCATTGAGCCACAGTGGCCAGGGCAGGAGAACTCTTTATGAATCCCACATTTCTTTTTCTTTTTCTTTTTTTTAATTATATCGCAGGGGTCAGCACATCCAGGAGTACAATGGATAAGCCTTGCCCTGGGAAAACGACCTTTGTGATCATGGTATCTCCCCTGCCAGGTAAGTACGAATCCCACATTTCTTGATTGTGATTCCAGTTACTACCTACCTAATAAAAGAGCAACATGCTAATTGACTGTACCTTCATGACACCCACCAGCCAATCAGGAGTGACTATGCAAATGAATCCAACAAAGATGGTGGATTAATTTGCATATGCAGGCAACCTAGCCGCTAGGGGCAGGGCAGGACGCAGGTGTTCCACACCACCCCAGCTGCTCTGGGCCTCTGGGCAGCGTGGGAAGGCAGAAAGGCGGCTCCGGGCCAGAGCAAAGGCAGTGCCGGCATCCAGGGGAAGGAAGGCCCATTCTTGCATGAATCTCGTGCATTGGGCCTCTAGTTAGTACATAATAAACCACTAAGAAACATAGTTATGTAAAACAACTGTGTAGGGGAAAACTCAGTTCTTCCCCACTGTGTATTTGTGTGTCTCCTTTACTTTTTACCTAGAACACTTTACTTCCAGTCACAAAAAGTGTGTGGAGTCCCCCCTGCCCTCAACAACAAGCATGTCTCCTCCACCAGCTTTGCATCCTACAATTTAACTCAATTCTGGAGATTGCATCAAATCCCACAGATTAAGGGCTGAGTCTCACATGACTGACCACCCTTCTTCCATCCACACTTCAGATGTCAATCACAAGTTCATGTTGTCCCTTGTGCTTCTGAACAACCAGCTACAGATCAGAGGTTTCAATAACGCCCTCCATAGGTTTGATTAGTTTAAAGAACTCAGGGTAACACTTATCAGTTTATTAAAGGACTAGAGGCCCAGTGCATGAAATTCGTGCATGGTGGTGTGTGTCCCTCAGTCCAGCCTGCACCCTCTCCAATCTGGGACTGCTCAAGGGATGTCTGACTGCCCGTTTAGGAGTGGGATCTGACTGCCCGTTTAGGAGTGGGAACGGGCAGTCGGACAGCCCTCTCACAATCCAAGACTGCTGGCTCCCAACTGCTCGCCTGCCTTCCTTCTGATTGCCTGTAACTGCTTCTGCCTGCCAGCCTGATCACCCCCTAACCACTCCCTTGTCAGCCTGATTGATGCCTAACTGCTTCCCTGCCAGCCTGATTGCCCCTACCTGCCCTCCCCTGCAGGCCTGATCACCCCTAACTGCCCTCCCTACAGGCCTGGTTGCTCCCAACTGCCCTCCCCTTCTGGCCATCTTGTGTCCACATAGGGGCAGCCATCTTTGACCACATGGGGGCAGCCATCTTGTGTGTTGGAGTTATGGTCAATTTGCATATTACTCTTTTATTAGTTAGGATTAAAGGATATGATAATACAGATGAAGACATACATGGAGCAAGGTCAGGGCACAGGCACTTCTGTCTGCATGCAGTTAGGGTGCATTGTCAACCTCCTGCTGTGGACATGTTCACCCACCTGGAAGCTCCCTGAATTGTGTACTATTGGGATTTTATGAAGGCTTTCTCATGTAGGCATGATCAATTATTAAGTCCATTTCCAGCCCCTCTCCCCCTCTCTGGAGAATGGGGGTTGGCAGGACTAGTTGAAAATTCCAAGCTTCTAATCATGGTTTGGTCTGCGTGGTGACCAGCCCCCATCCAGGAGCCCACCACAGTCACCTGTTAGAACAAAAGATGCTCCTAGTGCTCTTATCACTTAGAAATTTACAAGGTTTGAGGAGCTCTGTGCCAGGAAAGACTAATGTGTGTGTGTGTGTGTGTGTGTGTGTGTGTGTGTGTGTGTGTGTATAAATATTGGGGCAGAGACATCTATATGTACATGTACACAACAACCATTTTATTGGGTTAATTAATTGTGTGGTCTGCAAATTAGAATAAGGCACAGAGGAGATGCTTGTTTTTACCCAAAGACCCAAAGATTTGGGGGTGACTTGAAGGGGACCTACTGGAGTCATCTCAGGCTCCTTCATTCATGAGTCTGGGCCTCAGTGGGAATGACTCAAACACTTAGCGAGGCTGGGACTGGAATGACCTACACAAGCTGCTGAAGCTTGGCGGCCTTGGGGTGACCAGATTTCTTGCATGATGGCTGCCTTTCTGCAGAATGATTATTCCCGGAGAGCCAGGAGAAGCTTCGTGACCTTTTCTGACCTAGCCTCGGTATTCATGCACATCATCCCTACCTCATTCCATTGGTCAAAGTAGTCCCAACCCCACCCAGGTTCAAGGAGAAAGGGAATAGGCCCTAGCTTTCAGTGGGAGATGTGTCAAAGAATTTTGTGGCCATTTTCTTTAAAATCACCACACTGTTATCATTTGATAGATTTGAGGGCCATCGGTGAGATGGAATTTCATGAGGAGAAGCAGAATGTTAGTTTTCTAGGGCTGTCATAACAAAATACCGCAGACTGTGTTGCTTAAAGAAAAGAAATTGATTTCCCACAGCTCTGAAGGCTGCAAGTTCGGGATTAGGGAGTCATCAGGGTTGGTTTCTCCTGAGGCCTCTCTCCTTGGCTTGTAGATGATCATCTTCTTCCTGTGTCGTCACATGGTTGTCCCTTTATGCATATCTGTGTCCTAATCTCTTCTTATTAAGACACCAGTCAGATTGGATCAGGTTCCATCCTAACGACTTCATTTTAACTTGTGATCGCTTTAAAGACCCTAGCTCCTAACACAGTCACATGCTGAGGTACTGGTGTTTAGGACTTCAACTTATGAATTTTTTTTTTTTTGGCGGTGGGGGGGGGAAGGCGGGGAGAGACACATAATTCATTCCAAAATACAGACTTATAGGAGAAGGTAATGAGATCAAATTCTGCAGGTGGGCCTGAAGGGACAGAGGAACCCATGATGTCTGGAATTTCAGAGCAAAGTCCGACTGGAGACAAGTATTTGGAGACTATTAACTGAGGTGTGGCTGAAGCCTTCAGTGTGGCTAGTTTCACCCAGAGAGACTGTAAAACAAGACTGAGAATTTTTTTTCTAGTATATAGATAATATTTAGTGCATAAGAAGTCATGCTAAGTGCTTTGTATGAAATAGCTTATTTGTTTTGCTCAAAAAGTCATCTAGGTATTATTAGTCTGAATTCATCAATGAGGTGATTGAGCTTCAGGGAAGTTAAATCAGGGTCACACCCCCCTGTTTTTATATGACCCATGAGGCAGAAATGGGTTTTACATTCTTTAATGGCTGAAGAAAACCAAAAGAAAAATATGCTACCTGGCCGTTGTGGCTCAGTTGGTTGAGCGTCACCCGTACACCAGGAGGTCACCGGTTCAATTCCTGTTTTTGTTTTTTTTTAAAAAATTTAAAATAATATTCTATGAGGTTATATAAAATCCTAACTTCAGTGTCCTTAAATAAGGTTTTATTGGCACACAGCTATGCTCATCATTTACATATTGCCTATATATTCATGCTATAATGGCAGAGCTGAGGAGTTGTGATGGAGACCCTAGGGCCTGTAAAATGTAAAATATTTACTATCTGGCTTTTTACAGAAAACATTTTGCTGACCTCTGGGTCGAATGACTCTACCAGTTGCAGAACTATTCAAGGGCAGACATGGGTGTCCAGCCCGGACAATCTGGCTTCCCCGTCTCAGGCACCCTGATTTACTGAGACGTGGCTATTCACAGAGGCCATTTCAGACATCAGCTACCAGAGTACCGAGGGTTTTTTGCAGCACAGGCAAGAGTTTGCCCCAGGTTAACCCCAATGTCATTTCCCCTTCTTGGTAGCAAGGAATAAAACAGAACCTTCTTATGTTTCAGTAAAAGGGCTTGTGAGAAACATGCAGTTCCAGGAAGAACAGCCCGACTTTTATTTCATTTTATTTTTTTTAATTTTTCATTTACATTTGACATTCAATATTTTATAACTTTCAGATGTATAGCCCAGTGGTTAGACATGTATGTATATAACTTACGAAGTGATCCCCTTGATAAGTCTAATACGTACCTGGCACCATCCATATTATTACAGTATTATTGACTGTATTCTACATGCTGTACTTTACACTCCCATGACTGTTTCGTAATTGCCAATTTGTTCTTCCTATTCCCTTTACCTTTTTTACCCATACACCCAACCTCCGCTCCCCTCTGAAGACCATCAGTTTGTTCTATGTATCCATGAGTCTGTTTCTGTTTTGTTTGTTTACTTTGATTTTTTAGGTCCCACATATTAGTGAAATCATATGGTGTTTGTCTTTGACTTCTTTCACTTAGCGTAATACCCTCTAGGTCAAGCATGTCAAACTTCCGACCTGTGGGCCGCATGCAGCCCACCATGAATACTTATTAATGATGACTCATTTATTTCAGCCCTTTGTATTCAGCATGTCTCTATTGAAATAAACTTATGTTTCTATGAAAATTGAAGCTTTTGTTTTTTTGCAGCCCACATAAACTTAAACCTTGTTTATTTGGCCCATGTTAGCCTTTGAGTTTGACATGCTTGCTCTAGGTCCATTCATATTGTCAAAAATGGTAAGATTTTATTTTTTTATGGCCAAGTAATATTCCGTTGTACATATGTACCGCATCTTCTTTATCCAATCATCTGTTGATGGGCACTTAGGTTGCTTTCTCATCTTGGCTATTGTAAATAATAATGCAATGAACATGGGGATGCATACATATTTTTTAATTAGTGTTTTGGATTTCTTAGGATAAATACCCAGAAGTGGAATAGCTGGGTCATGGGTAGTTTCATTTTTCAAATTTTGAGGAACCTCCATACTGTTTTTCATAGTGGTTGCAACAATTTGCATACCCACTAACAGTGCATGAGGGTTCCCATTTTTCCACATCCTCACCAATACTTGTTGTTTGTTGATTTATTGATGATAGTCATTCTAATATGTGTGAGATGGAATCTCATTGTGATTTTTATTGGCATTTCTCTGATGGTGGGTGAAATTGAGCATCTTTTTATGTGTCTGTTTAGCCAGACTTACATATCTGTCAGTTATTCTCTGTGGCGTCCCATGCCTCTTGTTTGTTTTCTCACTATCTAGTGCCCTCTGCCATGCTGTTCATTTTAATTCCTCGCAACTTTGGCTTCCTTTTGACTCTTGATCACACCCACACTTTTTATCCTTCCTTCCTTGGCAGTCTTCTAAAATTTGTCTTTTATGTATGACCCCAAAGAAATTTGTATAAAATACAAATCTGAACATATCCCACTTCTGATTAAAAATCTTCAGTGATTCCCCATTTCATCTGCATATCTATGGCTGGGGATATTATTGTGTGAATCAGGAGTTATGGCAGCCATCTTACTGCCATGAGGTGGCAATCTCCAGGAAGAAATCCACCACATTGGGGTTGATTAAAATAAACATGGTTCTTGGTGATATTATTCAGACAGAACCTAACCTAGCACTACCCAGCTCCAAAATTCTTGTAAACTATGACTGTAGTCTTGGTTTAAGCCATTATTAGGTACTAGAGGCCTGATGCATGAAATCTGTGCAAGAGTAGGCCTTCTTTCCCCTGGCTGCCGGCACCAGCTTCCCTCTGGCACCTGGGATCTGGGCTTGCTTCCCTGTGGCCTGGCTTAGTCCGGAATGATGTCCAGAAGGACGTCCGGTCTAATTAGCATATTACCCTTTTATTATTATTGATAATTGTAAATTATAAATTAGTTATAATTGAAAGCATTCTAATTGATACAAAGCCTTGGGAATAATGTTTTTAGGATGACTGCCCTTACCTCTGTCTCTGTCTCCCCATAATTCCTTATATCACTCCTGATACCCTTGGATAATACTTAAAATTTTTGGATAACCTTCATCTCTTTGGGCTAGAAGCCTTCCAAGTGAATTCCACAGGAACAGAGGATTATGGGACCAGTCTTGGTCGTGGTGGCTGGGTGGGGAGTGCTTTGTCTTGTCTGTTCTCTGCCTTTTGTCGGGAGCTGTCTCTGTTTCCGGTTCCTGTCTCTCATTGTCATCTCTGCCTTTCATTGCTTACCTCTGATTCTTCTCACCATAGTATTTGCTTCTTTATTTACCCTGATTCCTTGAGGGAGAAAGTTCCTGGACGCCCACATCTTGCTGTTGAGAGGGTTGAACTTCTGCACCCCACAGAGGACTGAGGTTGAGGAAAACCGTCGGGTACTTGAGTTTCTAAAAGGGCCCAATCTGTGCCCTAAACGCTGTGAAAACCAGTGCCATGTTGGTTTATTCTTGGTGTCCTGGGGCCACTGAGAAGCACAGGGAGCCCTGGGTTCCTCTTACCCTCGTTCAGTTCACGTGCCCCTCCCCGGCCCCTCTTGTGTGTCTTCTGATGATAGAGCCAGAGCCATCCTCCTCAGGAGACCAGAACTTAGAACTGTCCAGATCAAGGACCACAGTTTGAGGAGGGCTGGGGAGCTCAACAAGCACACTCAGCAGAATAGCGGGGACACGGGACTCTTTGGAGGGAGTTCTAGAGAAATACAAGGTGAATAAATGCAACAAACACTCAACTCTCAGGATATGAGAGAGCCAAGGAATTGGTTAGAAACTACGGAGAATGTGGAGTTGAAGGATAATTTTTTTTTTTTTTTTAATAAGAGGTTGTGTCAGAGCCGCTTTGGCTCAGTGGATAGAGCGTCAGCTTGTGGACTGAGGGGTCCAAAGTTTGATTCTGGTCAAGGGCATGTACCTTGGTTGTAGTCACATACCCAGTAGGAGGTGTGCAGGAGGTGAGGTGTGCAAGAGGCAGCTGATATTTCTCTTTCATCGATGTTTCTAACTCTCTATCCCTCTCCCTTCCTCTCTGTAAAAAATCAATAAAATATATTTTAAAAAAAGATAAGAGGTTGTATTGAAGTGGTGATGGGAAAGATAGAGTAGAACGAAAATTTTGATGCTGCAAGAGAGGGGATAGTGAAGGAGGGAGGTTCTTGAGAAAATGAGGGGGTGGGATTCAGAGAACAAGTAGATCACGGGCCTTGGGTCGGGACCCTTGCTTTCTGGCCACGGTGGTGGAAGCAGAGAGCGGTGGTGCAGGAGCAGACAGCGGAGTGGATTTGGTGGGGAATGAGGCAAGGACATCAGCTGTGAGTGGGATGACAGAGGAGGTTCAGGGCTTGAAGAAGAAAGCAGAAGGGCCAGAATAACCATCATTATGGGTCATGGGGAGTGAATATAACACGGAAGCAGTGGCCTTCCAGGGCAGATGTGTCTGCACATGAAGCAACCGGCCCTGGATGTTGTGTGGGGCCCATCATCAGGACCCAGCTCTGCTCTGTCAGAATTGCACCCTTAAACCGTAGGCCAGTCACTTCCCCTCTCAAAGCCCATGGTGCTTCTGTCATTCACTGGTGGTGATGTTTAGCCAATTCCTAGCTTGTTGAGCTCAGAGGCAAGAAAGGTGAGGATTCCATACAGTGACTGTCTCCCTCCCCCCCGACCCCCACCCCTGGTAAAAGGAGCTCAGCAACTGGCAACCAGCGTGACTTGGTTGGAGATCAGAGGTTTTCTCCCTCACCCTCCAGCGTTAGTGGAGTCCCAGTTGCACAGCTTTTCCTTTCCGATGTGTCCCCTCCTGCCATTGCAGAATCTTCCTTATTCATTGCATCAACTATTGCAAATGATGGCCTTAGAGATTCTTTGTTTTTGTTTTTTTTTAAATATATTTTATTGATTTTTTACAGAGAGGAAGAGAGAGGGATAGAGAGTTAGAAACATCGATGAGAGAGAATCATCGATCAGCTGCCTCCTGCACACCCCCCACTGGGGATGTGCCCGCAACCCAGGTACATGCCTTGACCGGAATCGAACCCGGGACCTTTCAGTCCGCAGGCCGACGCTCTATCCACTGAGCCAAACCGGTTTTGGCGAGATTCTTTGTTTTTAATTTAAAAAGTCCTCACCCAAGGAAATGTGTGTTTTGTTTGTTTATATTTTTATTGATTTCAGAAAGGGGCGGAGAGAGAGAGAGAGAGAGAGACAGAGAGAAACATCAATGATGAGAATCATTGAATGGCTGCCTCCTGCTCGCCCCACACTGGGGATCAAGTGTGCAACCTGGGCATGTGCCCTGACCAGGAATAGAACTGTGACCTAGTTCACAGGTCGACACTCAACCACTGAGCCACGCCAGCTGGGCAAATGTGTGTGTGTGCTTAATTGATTTGAGAGAGAGAGAGAGAGAGAGAGAGAGAGAGAGAGATATCAGTTGCATCCTGTAAGTGCCCTGACTTGGGATCGAACCTGCAATTTTTTAGAGTACAGAATGATGCTCCATCCAACTGAGCCACCAGCCAAAGCATCTTAGGACAAACTGTCCTCAGAGTATCTCTGTGGTTGGATGGGGGTGGGAAAACATCTACAAATTATTTGCCAGGCTCTGGAGCATCAAAGTTCAAAAGAAATGTGAGCCATGTGTGTAACTTTTAAAAAGGCACTTTGAAAAAGTAAGAAGAAACAGATGAAATTAATTTAAAAATTTTAAAATTGATCTCAGAGAGGAAGGGAGAGGGAAAGAGAGTGATAGAAACATTAATGTGGCTGCCTCCTGCACGCCCCGCTACTGGGGATCGAGCCCGAAACCCAGGCATGTGCCCTTGACCTGAATCAACCCCGGGACCTTTCAGTCTGCAGGCCAACGCTCTATTCACTGAGCCAAACTAGCTAAGGCCAGGTGAAGTTAATTTTTATAAAATATTTTACTTAACCTTATGTTGCCATCATCATTTCAACATGTGGTCACTATAAAAATTTTTAACAAGATAGTTCCCATTGTTTCTTTCATTCTAAGTCTTTGAAGTCTGATGTTTTGTTCTTACAGCCCATCTCACATAGGACTTCCATATTTCAATGCTTCCAATATGCAGTGTGAGTGCCTATTATGTTAGCTCAATTGCAGAGGCGGCAGGGCAGGGCGAGACCTTTGCTGGTATCTGATAATCTGAGCTTTTGGGTGACTTTAAGCAATTAACTTAAATGCTGTAAGTCTCAGTTGCCTCACCTGCAGAATAATTAGAAAAACCTAACATTATTTCATACAAACTGTGTGTTAATCACCAGCCCGTGATTTACGGTATCAACCTATTTCATCCTCACAACTAACATTTAAAGAAGTTGAGGCAAGGTTTAGAAGAAAAAATGAGCTCTTTTTAAAATACTAGAGGCCTGGTGCACAAAATTTGTGCACTGGAGGTGGGAGCAGGAACGCCTTGGGGGATGTCCGCCTGCTGGCTTAGGCCTGCTTCTGGGAATGGGCCTAAGCCGACAGGTGAACATCCCCAAGAGGTCTTTAGAGCTGCCACGGAGGCGAGAGAGGCTCTCGCCACTGCCACTGTGCTCGCCAGCCATTAGCCTGGCTTCTGGCTGAGCAGCGCTCCCCCTATGGGAGCACACTGACTACCAGGGGGAAGCTCCTGCATTGAGCATCTGCTCCCTGGTGGTCAGTGCATGTCATAGCAACTGGTCATTCTGCCATTCAGTCTATTTGCATATTAGCCTTTTATTATATAGGATGTTTGTACTGATATTAGAGAGAGAGAGGGAGGGAGAGAGAGAAACATGTATGTGAAAGAGAAACATCAATTGGTTGCCTCTCGGAGACTGAACCCACAACCTGGGCATGTGCCCTGACCAGAAATCAAACCAGTAACCTTACAGGGCACAGGATGCTCCACCAACTGAGCCACACTGGCCAGGCCAGGAAGCTGAGCGGTTGGCAAGAGCCTGGCATGTACTGTGAGTACCCAGTGTAACTAGATCTTATACCCATATCAGACTGTTTATTACTATCATGCTCTTCTTTAACCCCAAACATCCTGAGCCCACCCAATGGGTGGACAAGTGCTTCCCATCTATCTGATGAAGATAACCACAGAGACAAGAGTGGAAAAGGAGCCTCCTGCTCTCACTTCCGCTGGCACAGGAATCCACAAGACATAATAATACTCGGTTACGTACGTCTGTTAGGACTCACTGATCCATTTTGCGCATCTTTGAAAACAAACCAAATACGAAGCCTGACCTCTCACTCTGGCAGAAGGAAAGGGGTTTGCATGCCCCCAACAAGAGAAGGGGGGCAGAATCTGAGACGGAGAAGTTGCATATCTTGTAGCCTTCAGGCAATGTTCTGATATCCATTCTCCTACTCCTTCTTCTTCTCCTTCTCCTCCTCCTCCTCCTCTTCTTCCTCGTCAAATACACCACCTAGAATTTAGCATTTTAACCATTGTAAGTATATCACCCATGGCATTGAGTGCATTGAGGTTGCTGTTCAGTCCTGACCACCTTCTCCAGAACGCTTTCATCACCCCAAACAGAAACTCTATCCATCACGCAGTAATTCCCCAGGCCCCAGCCCTGGCAGCCACCCATCCGCTTTCTGTCTGTGAATTTGCCTATGCTGGATATTTCATCTAAATGGAATCTACAGCGTGTGACCTTTTGTGTCTGGCTCCTTTCCCTTTGCAGGGTTCATCCGCGTTGTACCAGGTATCAGTACTTCATCCCTTTTCATGGCTAAAGAGCATTGCATTGTACGGACAGACCACATTTTGTTTCCCCATTCACCCACCGACGGACATTTTAGTTGTGTTCACTTCCGGGCCGTTTCAGAGAACGCTGTTAGGAACTTTCTCTGTGTGTGAGTTTTTGTTGGAGTGCCTGTTTTTTACACACCCTTTGCCCAATGTTTTCTCTTAGAGGGCAGGAACCTTACCTTCTTTAGCTAAGTATTGTGCCTGGCATGTGGCTTCCATGTTAGCAATTGTGGGAGCATCTGTGATAGTGTGATTTTTTAAAAAATTCTTTTTAAACAGTATGTTTTTTAAACATCCAGCCCTCCTACAAGGCTCTGATGCTATCGCTGGGTAGTCTGTGTCCAAACTGAGTTAAATGGTAGCATGCTGGAGACCAGGTGTAAGGTGACACGGTCCTTGCACCTGAAGGGGCTAGCAAGGTTGGCCCCCTACCCACACAGTTTTCCCAGGCCTGTTTGGATGGCAATTAATCAGTATAATGAGAGCAGCCCCTGCCTACAAAGCTTTCCCAGGTTTGTTTATATGACTGCTATCAGTAGAATGAGAGCAACCCTTTCATGGCTTGCCAAGAAGTCTGTAACTATTTACTGAGAATCTGCCTGATTTACTCTACCAAGAATTTGTCCTTCTACTCTATCTCTCCCTTAGAGATTAAGAGGAAAAAAGAATATATTCCTCTTCACAGACCTCCTATTCAGTGTTTTGTGTATAAAAGGCATTACAGAGTTAATAAACGCACCGCAGTCTCTCGAAGACTCGCCGCCCTCCCGATTCCCGCTGGCCTGTCTTTCTTTCTTTTCTCAAATCCCACCTCCCTACCTCAGCCACACCTGGCTGGTAGTGAGAAATCGCTTGGTGTGAGGTGAAAAACCCAGACATTAACATTGGGGTCACAGTTGGACCATGGCACCTCCCAACAGCCCCTCTCATGGACGGCTCCCTTTATCACGGCAGCCATGTATCCAGCCCAGAGTCCAGATCCCCTGTGGAGGAGCTAGGTTGTACATTTCATTTCACTTGAGCCCATTTAAGTGTAAACAGCTGCATGTGGCTGGTGGCAGAGGTTGGCCAAGGTGGCTGTAGTGTGACCGAGGACCTCCCTCCTCCCCCCACTCCCTCCACCATGCCGGCCGAGCTGATTAAGGCTGTTCTGTATCCAGTTTGCTTCCGAGTTCTGACCACAGAGTCTGGCACAGGCCCCAGGACATATGAAAAAAAGGAGAATTCTCACGCGTTGGCGTTTGTTTTTGTCCCCGTGTTCGCTCTGCTTCTGACCCGTGTGCTTGTGAGGTAGCCAGTGGTGCTTTCTGAAAACCTTTAAAACCTCAGAGAGACCTTTATGTCCTCTGCCCAGGAGATCACAAATCAACTCCAGCATGCGAGGGCCACGGATGGTCGGAGCAAAGCAGGAAGAATCAGGAGCCATAACCGGTTTGGCTCAGTGGATAGAGCGTCGGCCTGCGGACTCAAGGGTCCCAGGTTCGATTCTGGTCAGGGGCATGTACCTTGGTTGCGGGCACATCCCCAGTATGTGCAGGAGGCAGCTGATCGATGTTTCTAACTCTTTATCCCTCTCCCTTCCTCTCTGTAAAAAATCAATAAAATATATTAAAAAAAAAAAGAATCAGGAGGGACCCCAGGTCTACAGTCACCCCCCCTTATTAGCAGGGATACCTTCCAAGACCCCCAGTGGATGCCTGAAACCGTGGCTAGTCCTGAACCCTGTATGTACCATGGTTTTTCCTGTGTATACATACGTAGGATACAGGTTAATGTATACATTAGGCACAGGAAGAGGTTAGCAAACTAATAACAAAGTATAATTAAGTAAATAATTGTAAATAATAATAAGTAAAATAAGGGTTACCACTAAACACGTGCGGCTGTGCATGTGGTGACTGAGAGGGCTGTGAAGCCACTAGCGGGCAGGGGATGCAACCGCAAGGGGCGCTGGCAAAGGGATGGTCCCCGTGCCGGGTGGGACGGTGTGGGATGGCGTGAGATGTCATCTGGCGACTCAGAACGGCGGAGCTAAGAATTTATCACTTGATCATTTCTGGAATGTTCCATTTCTTATTTTCAGACCCCGGGTGACTGTGGGTAACTGGAACCACCGAAAGGGAAGCTGTGGGTGAGGGGTGGAGGGCAGGGTATTCCCCCATCTCTCCCCCCCCCCCCCCCCAGCTCTGCTGCTTGCGAAACCACTGACGTCTGAGAAGTGTTGCCTGGTCCGGACACGCGGACACGACACGCGACGGGGAGAACGGGGCCCCGCAGCCCTGAGCTGACTGAGCCATGTGGGACCCCGGCTCCTGGCTCCGGGCTTCCTCCCTTGAGCCCCTGTCTTCTCACTTGTAGAGGAGGCTATGAGCATTCCCTCCTGGGGAGGATTGTCTGCACGGTGAAGAGGGCCAGCGCCATGATCACACAGCCAGATGCTCCTCTGCAGGGGGGTGGGGGCTGGGGGGGGGGCAGTGAGCCAGTGATCAGAACCTGCTCCAATCTCATAGGCAGTTTGTCCTGAGAAAGAAGCCGGGAGCAATAGTGAGGTACGGTGCCATCGTCTCCATGACGGGTGCAGCCGGGTAACCTGTGCTGACGGAGTTAGAGCAGTGCGCATCCCTGTGCGCGCGCGTGTGTGTGTGTGTGTGTGTGTGTGTGTGTGTGTGTGTGTGTGTGTGTGTGTGTCTGGAAGGAGGCAGCTGGGGATGCCTGCTTTTCAAAGAAAATTAATTTTAAAGATATTTTTATTGATTTTAGAGAGGAAGGGAAAGGGAGAGAGAGAGAAACTTCAATGATGAGAATCATTGATCAGTTGCCTCCTGCACACCCCACACTAGGGATGGATTCTGCAACCCAGGCCTGTGGCCTTGACCGGAATGGAACCCTGGATCCTTCAGTCTGCAGACAGACGCTCTAACCACTGAGCCAAACCCGCTAGGGCCCTGCTTCTTGATCTGGGTGCTGGTTACACAGGCGTGTTAACCTTGTGAACATTAGCCAATGGCACATGTATATGAGCAGTGTTCTGTGTGTGTATATCATGCTTCGGTAAACATTATTTTTAACATTTTGTATGCACATCTAATATTTTATTAGGTATGAATTTCAAGCTCTAAAGTTATTAAAAACAAATGCTGTCATCCAATAAAGTTAAATAGATTATAATACCGCTTCCAGTTTTAGACTTCTCTGTCCTGGTTTCTTCTTTGAGGCAACTGCTTGGGGGGTGGGGGTGGGGTGTTTAGTAACTGGGACACTAGGACAGGTCCTACATTTTTGCTTGGAATCTTTGACACAGCACTTTCTTTGGTGACCTGCTCTTCTAGTGCAGGCTTGTGTTTCTTTCCCTTCTTTTTTCTTTCTCTAACATCACTAGAAGTTTCAACCACATTCAGTGGAGCAGGTACAAGTTGCTCAGCTTCTACAGCCAAGGCGTCATCAGATCATTTAAAGTCCCGGGTTCGTGAAGGCTCCCATTCTGGATTTCTTTCTTTTTCTTCTTTTTCTTTTCTGCCTTCTTCTGATCTGTTTTGGTAGGAGTAAGCTTTTGTTCTCTCTTCTGTTTTGCAAGAACTTCATCATATAATGTTTCTTTCATGAAGAGCCAGAAGAAGAGGAAAATGACTGTAATAACTACCGAAGGAATAAGAACAATAAAATCTGTTGACTCATAAAACTCCATCATGCTTTTGTTCATGTGACCCCATAAAGCTCTGCGCCGCGGGGGAAGCAGACCGGAAGACACGGCGGCGCCGCACCACAGCCCGACCGCCAGCTCCGAGGTTAAACATTTTACCGAGAGAGAAAAGGGAGGAAGAGAGAGAAAGAGAGAGAGGGAGAGAGGTATTTGCTTGGCACGTGGTCTGAATTCCTCTTTTCATGTGTTCAATTTAAGTTGAACTAAATGAAATCACAGGTATTTGGCCCCTCCTGACCTGGAAAAATGGCAATTTCATCAGGTTCAAACTCTGGGGCCTTCGTATAAGTCACTTCCGGGGCGCTGAGCTCTCCGAGTCAGTATGTGGGAGTGGGGCTCCGTGATCTGCACTTTTATTTTTTAAAATATATTTTATTGACTTTTTTCTACAGAGAGGAAGGGAGAGGGATAGAGAGTTAGAAACATCGGTCAGCCGCCTCCTGCACGCCTCCTACTGGGGATGTGCCCGCAACCAAGGCACATGCCCTTGACCGGAATGGAACCTGGGACCCTTCAGTCCGCAGGCGGACGCTCTATCCACTGAGCCAAACGGGTCAGGGCCATAATCTGCACTTTTAGCCAGTGCACCGGGCGGGATGCTTCTGTGCCCGCAGCCCCATTTGCAGAGCTCCGGAATGATGCCCGGAGCGGAGGGTGGGCCGGCTTCCGGTTGTGTGCTCGTGGGCGCCCCCCTTCACCTCCCTGAGCCCCAGTTTCCGCGTTTGGGAAACGGATGTCCTCCCAGGGCTCAGGGAGCCTCGGCCAGGATGGGGTCTGGGCTGAAACCCACAGCCTGGTGCCCGCAGCAGACGCAGACGGACAGCTACAGCTCAGCGTGACGGCGTTCGTTCCTCTTCGCTCCTCCTCCTGGCGGGCCCGGGACTGCGTGCCAGCCGCGCGGACCACAGGCGAGGCCTCCCCCTCTGCTCCTCTGGCCTCCTCTACGGGGAGGCGCCCCTGATGGCACCCTTCTGTGCTGCGCTGTCTGTCCGTCCCCCCAAACTTCTGAGCTTCCTGCTGTGCCAAGCTCACAGACATGGCCGGCGATGGGAGGGTCTTAATGACCTGAGGAGGCTGGGGCCCAGGGATGCCGTGGCTGGCCAGCAGCGTTTCAGCTAGCACGTGCACATCCGAACAATGATGGGCTCCCCTTGCCTGATGGTGGAGGGGGAAGCTCCAACCGGCAGGGAGGTGGCTGGCTCCTCCAGAGCTCCAGCTCCTCCCAGCCCCAACCGGGCTGACTCCCTAGACCAGTGGTCGGCCAACTCATTAGTCCACAGAGCCAAATATCAACAGGACAACGATTGAAATTTCCTTTGAGAGCCACATATATTTAAACTTAAACTATATAGGTAGGTACATTGTTATTAACTTAATTAGGGTACTCCTAAGCTGGCCTTTGCTAAAAACTCAAGGGGCCAAAGAGCCGCATGTGGCTCGCGAGCTGCAGTTTGCCGACCACTGCCCTAGACCAAAGCCTGGGCAGCCAGGGTCCCCCTCTTGCAGCCTGAGTCAGTCCTGGCGACGCTGAATTGCTGCTGGTTGAGGAACAGCTAACACTCACAAAATATTCCAGTGTGAAGGGACCATTTGAGGTAGTCCCATTTCACAGATGAAACGAGAGGCTCAGGGGCATTAAACGGTGGTGAGCGCACGATGCAGTGTGCAGGTGATGTAGAGGTGTATGCTTGAAACCTGTATGGTTTTATTAGCCAAGGTCACCTCAATAAATTCAGAAGAAAAAAAGAAAATCAGCTGCTTGTCAAGACCACACAAGTAACCGGTTCCTCCCCGCCCCTCGGCACCCCATTCTCCCATCCGTTCTGACTCAGACTGCTGTGTGCCTCCTAGGAAGGCTCTTCAGGGCCCGTCTGTGGTGAAGGCCGACCCAGGACTCAAGGTGGACCATGGCCCTTCAGCAAGGGAGTCGGGGAGGCACAGAGCAAAGCGTGTGTGCAACGGAACCTGGGTCTGTGAGGTTTCTCAGAGCTGAGGGATGGACTTCAAGGCCAGGCCAGGCCCCTCTGCAGCACCCAGATCCTCCTCCCTCAGACCCAGGAGCCCAGCCCCCCCTGCCCTCCTCCCTCAGACCCAGGAGTCCAGGCCCCAGCCTCTCCTCCCTCAGACCCAGGAGTCCAGGCCCCTAGCCCCTCCTCCCTCAGACCCAGGAGTCCAGGCCCCTAGCCTCTCCTCCCTCAGACCCAGGAGTCCAGGCCCCCAGCCCCTCCTCCCTCAGACCCAGGAGCCCAGGCCCTCAGCCCCTCCTCCCTCAGACCCAGAAGTCCAGGCCCCCAGCCCTCCTCCCTCAGACCCAGGGGTCCAGGCCCCCAGCCCTTCCTCCCTCAGACCCAGGAGTCCAGGCCCTCAGCCTCTCCTCCCTCAGACCCAGGAGTCCAGGCCTTCAGCCCCTCCTCCCTCAGACCCAGGAGTCCAGGCCTTCAGCCCCTCCTCCCTCAGACCCAGGTCTGTTGGACACATGCTTTGCTTGTGCCTCCCCAACTCCCTTGCTGAAGGCCCGTGGTCCACCTTGAGTCCTGGGTCGGCCTTCACCACAGATGGGGCCCTGAAGAGCCTCCCTGGCAGGCACAGAGCAGTCTGAGTCAGGAAACTGCTCTCTCCAGGCCTCAGTTTCCCGCTCTGGAAAATGAGACCACTCCTGTGGAGCTGCCTACAAGGAAGTCTCTCTCCCTCTCCCTGGCTCTTTTTGTCTTTGTTTTCCTCTGGGAAAGGTTAGGGGCAATGAGGAAACAGGTCCAAGGGGTCTTAACCTGGAGAGACAGAGTTATGGGCAGATAGCCTCCCCGCCCCCCCTCCAGGTCCCACAGCTCTCTCCAGAGGCAGAAGGTGGGTGTGCCATCATTGCCGCCTCCGTCCCCCCCAGCATTTCGGTGGAATCGTGGAGGCCTAGGTGTTTTCCAGATCGTGGGTGTGAGGGGGCGTGTAACTCCAGCCGGCCAGAGCGCCACCGAGATCCAAGCCCTTGAGTTCTGGGAAGTCCGGGGCAGTCTGCTTCCAGATTTGGGATCTTTGCCGGTCTGGGACGCCTGGCCTGGGGTCCCACCTCCCTGGCAGCTCCTCCCACCACCCCTCTCAGGACTGGCCACTCTGAGGGGTGGGCACTCGGATGCTGGGGAGGGTGGGGGGTTCCCCGCTGCTGGGCGCTCTGCCTTCCTCCCTGTCCCTCCGCCCTCTCCCTCATCCTCCCCTCTCTATCCCTCCTCCCTCCCTCCTTTCTCTCTTCTCCTTTTCCTCCTCTTTCTCTTCCCACTCTCCACCTACCATTCTGACCCTCCTGATCTCACACATTCATTCGACACGTACGCATTGAGCAGCTACTAGGTAACGGACACCGGTCCAGACCCTGAGGAGACAGAGTCATGAACAAAACCAGTGGAGACTGCTGCCTGGGTAGGGCTAACCGCGGAGATGCCCATTATGCAAAAAAGGTAATAAATGGGCAAGTTATACTCGTGCTTTATGTGGGACAAATGCCCAGGAAAAGAGAGAAAGTGGAGGAGGGTAGAGGGGATCAGGGGTAGGGCAGGGTTCATGTTAAACAGGGGGATCAGATGAGCCTCCCCCCTCCCTTTCTCTCTCCTCTGTTGCTCAGTATCTACATGTCCCAAAGCACAATCCCCCCCCACCCCGCCCCGCCCAGGACGTCTTGCAGAGAAATCATTTGCCTGGACTCAAGTATTTAACAGAACACAGTCATGCTCAGGGTACTGCCTGGGCCGCTGCTCTCCCTCAAAATAAAATATCAAGGCAAGCCCTGGCTGGTTTGGCTCAGTGGATGGAGCGTCGGCCTGCGGACTGGATGGTCCCAAGTTCGATTCCGGTCAAGGGCATGTGCCTTGGTTGCGGGCACATCCCCAGTAGAGGGTGTGCAGGAGGCAGCTGGTCGATGTTTCTGACTCTCTATCCCTCTCCCTTCCTCTCTGTAAAAAATCAATAAAATATATTAAAAAATATATATCAAGGCAATAGAATAGGTCCCTGAAATGATGCAGGCGTCATCAGAACAGCTCCAGTGAACGGAGAGCCCACCCGCCATGCCTGCTGTCCATCCCCCATCTCCTTGCTCCTCAGGGTCAACCAGTCCCATCCCGCGTGTCCTCCGGCCCACACCTTCTGGGCTCAGGCTCAGAGCTCGCTCTAGCCAGGGAGGACCCAGATGTGACCCACCATCCAGACACCGTGGTGTGTCCCTCACAAGTGCCAGAGCTGCCCCTGCCCCTCCCCTGCTCACAGCCCTCCCCTGGCTCCCCAGTGCCCCCAGGACAACGTCCTAGCCTCTGAATCTGGCATTCAAAACCCTGCCGGGTGGACCTTGCTATGCACCCCACCCTCACACCCCCCTGTGTCTCACCATTTGTGCTTCCATTTTAATCCACCTGTACTTTCCTGACTGGCCAGGACATGCCTTGATTGGATGCCCTCTCTGCACCCCTGCCCTTACTCTGGCTAACTCTTCCAGCACATCACCTCCTCCAGGAAGCCCTCCCTGACTCCCCAGCTGCGTTGGTGCATCCTCGATCTGGTCTGTGGCCCTCTGTTTACACAGCTGTCTCCTCCACCAGACTGGCATCCCCTTAAGGGCTGGGTCCGGGTCTGAGTCATCTCCATGCCTGGTATCGCCCATCTGGGGGCCCGGCTTGCCAGCAGTGCGAGAGATATCCCTACAGTGAACAAATGTGCCTCCCCCTGCCCCCCCCCCCCCCCCGCCTCCCTTGTCTGCCTCATCTGCCTTACATGTCCTCTGTCCTGGTCTGGAAACGCGCTCTGAGGTTCTCTGAGCATAACGGAACTCTTCCATGGTGGACCCAGAACAGGGACCGGGGATCAGCCCCATTGAAGTGGAGGTTTCTGGGAGAAATGGCTGTGAGTGAGGGGAGCAGGAGGTAGTCCCACACTACCAGTTCCTGCCTGCTGTGGGAGGGCCCCACTTCCTCTGTCCTTGGCTTTCAGCTCTGTCTTCTTTTCCAGCCTTGGTCATCTCCCTGCAAGGAATTCTGGGAGCCTGGGCTCCTGGGCCTGAGGGAGGAGGAGTTGGGAGCCTGGACTCCTGGGTCTGAGGGAGGAGGGGCTGGGGGCCTGGACCCCTGGGTCAGAGGGAGGAGGGGCTGGGGGCCTGGACCCCTGGGTCAGAGGGAGGAGGGGCTGGGGGCCTGGACCCCTGGGTCAGAGGGAGGAGGGGCTGGGGGCCTGGACTCCTGGGTCTGAGGGAGGAGGGGTTGGGGGTTTGGGCTCCTGGGTCTGAGGGAGGAGGGGCTGGGGTTTGGGTTCCTGGGTCTGAGGGAGGAGGGGCTGGGGTTTGGACTCCTGGGTCTGAGGGAGGAGGGGCTGGGGTCTGGACTCCTGGACCATAGAGGAGGAAACCATTGGCGTTAAAAGCCCTGGTCCCTCCTCCCGTATCCACACTCTGGTTTTAGAAGCATCTGGTTTTATACAGCGGCTCCACCCTGGCAGGGTGGGGGGGGGGGTAGTCAAATACCCAGCTTCTGAGTGGAGCCGGGACTGCCCCAGCCCCACCCTGGGGTAGAGGAATCACCCTCCCCTCCTGCCCTGGCTCAGCTCCCACCGGGGACCCATCATCCTGACACAGGCAGACACCAGGCAGTGGCCGGCTCCTGGCAACTGCGTCAGCACAGGCCGGCTTTGCTCTGGGGGGAGGGCGGGGTTCCCCTTGCTGGGGCCCAGAACTGGCCTTCTTCCCCCAACAGTCAGGCGCAGGCAAAGGCCCAACCTGGAGCTGGCCCTGCACAGCCTGCCTCTCCCGGGAACCCAGGGAGTGAGGGCTTGGCACTTGCAGGGAGAGCTCCCCGACAGGTGGGACGAGATCCAGGGGCAGGGAGAAGGGGGCGCTTAGAGACAGGAAAACACAGAGAAACAGTGAATGAGGGGGGGGGAGAGAGAGAGAGAGAGAGAGATGGAGTTTCAGAAAGAGACACAGAGATGCAGAGGGACCGAGGGAGGATAGAGACCCAGACAGATAGGCTGATGGATAGGTAGGTAGAGGCGGGAAAGGAGACATGGGCAGCCACTAAGAGGAACAGAGAGAAACAAAAGCTGGGGAGAAAGAGAGAGAGAGAGAGAGAGAGAGAGAGAGAGAGAGAGAGAGAGAGAGAGAGAGAGAGAGAGAGAGTCATTCAGAGAGAATGAAATAGAAATATATACAGAGAATAAAAGGAGAGAAACTCAAGGAGGGAGGGAGAGAGAGAGAGACAGAGAGAGAGAGAGAGGATGAGAAAATCAGAGAGGCATTCATTCAAAAAGAAAGAGAGGCACAGAATAAGCAGAGTACGAACATCAGGGAGCCAGAGCCAGAAATTTAGAAACACACACAAACCCAGAATAAGCAGGGGGAGAGAGAGAGAGATACGGAGAAAAACAGACAGGAACACACAGAGAAAGCGAACCATACAGACAGATGGACAAAGAAAAGAGCCAGGAAGACAGACATAATGATCATCTCAGAGAAAGACAGCCACAAAGTGAGAGAGGAAGATGGGGAGGCACAGGGATAAAGAATCAGAGGCAGAGCCCTGGCCCAGGTGGCTCCGTTGGTTGGAGCAGAAAGGTTGGAGGTTCGATTCCCTGTCAGGGCACATGCCCAGGTTGCGGGTTCGATCCCTGGTTAGGGTACGTGCTGGAGGCAACCGGTCCATGTTTCTCTCCGCCCCCCCCCCCTTCTCTTTCTGAAGTCAGTAAAAAAAAACACAATAAAATAAAGTTAAATTTTAAAAAGAATCAGAGAGCCCTAGCCGGTTTGGCTCAGTGGATAGAGCGTCGGCCTGCGGACTGAAGGGTCCCAGGTTTGATTCTGGTCAAGGGCACATGCCCGGGTTGCAGGCCCAGTCCCCAGTGGGAGGTGTGCAGGAGGCAGCTGATCAATGATTCTCTCTCATCATTGATGTTTCTCTCTCTCTCTCTCCCTCTTCCTTCCTCTCTGAAATCAATGGAGCAATAAAAAAATATTTAAAAAAAAAGAATAATTGCATATTCATTAGGGTCAACAATAAAAAAAATAAGAAAGAATCAGAGTCACAGACACAGGAAGACAGCTATGGAGGGAGAGAAACACTATCAGTTCACAGCAAGAGGAGAAGACAGGAAGAATTAGATACAGGTTTGTTTTGTGCTGTTGTTTCGAATCGTGGGAAGAAGGGCGTGGAAACAATGACGTTGGTCCTGAGGGGCTGGGGGCTCAGAAGCCCCAGGACCCCCACTCACACTTTTAGACGGACTCAGCTTCCCAGGCAGCTCTTTGGGCCCCTGGCCAGCAACTGAGATGACCCCCAAGTCCCTGGGAGACAAATCCCAGGGTCCCAGCCTCCTCCTCAGCCCCCGGCACACACACACACACACACACACACACACACACACACAGGCACCGCACACACACGCACACACACACGCACATGCACACATGTGGACCTGTCAATTGGGCGCTGAGCGGACAGACATTCACTCACAGCGCCCGTTCCAGACAGCGTGCCTCACAAGCCAGCGCACACACAGTCACACCCACAACCACGCACGTGTGTCCTTTCATTCCTCCTGCCAGTTCCCCAGACAAGTCCCTGGGGGACCCAACCCAGGACGGAGTCTGGGCCTAGAAGGGGAGGGGCAGTGTGCAGGGGGGAGGAATGTCTGGGTGAGAAGGGGGTGGGGAGGAGAATTGGGGATGTGGGGAGGAGAGAGAAATGGGGGATGAGGAAAGAGGGCGGGGAGGGATGAAGAGAAATACAGAAAAGGGGGAGAGAGAGAGAGAAATGGAGACTGGGAGAGAGATGGGGAGAAATACAGGGATGGAGAGAAACACAGGGATTGGAGAGGGGAGAGATGAGAAAAACGGGGAGGGAAGGGGCGTGATGGGGGAGACCCAGGAGGAGAGGGGAGGGCGGTGGTGATGGGGGACCTGGAAGGAAGGCCGTCTGGGGCGCAGGGGGCGGGGGCAGTGGCGGGAAGCGGGTGGAGCTGCCCGGCGGCCATGACCTCAGAGCCCCTGGCCCAGCTCAGCTCTGACGTCAGCCCCTCCTCCCGCCCCCGCCGCGCTGGTCTACAAAGGACCCCCCCAGCCCTCGGGCCGCAGAGAAACCCTGCGAGCAGCCGCCGAGGAGAGAGCCCAGACGACCCGCATCCATGAGACAGGTGTGTGAGGGGAGTGCGTGTGGGGGGACCCTACCAGGCGTGTGACCACGTGTGCGGGGAACCGCGTGTGCCGAGATTTCAGGTGTGAGCTCAGGTGTGGGCCAGCGACCACGTGAAGCTGAGTGTGCGCGTCCAGGCTATACGGGGGGCCGTCCCACTTATAGTGTGTGGCATGTCCATGTTCGTGTTGCTGGCAGTGTGTGTTTGTTTGTTTCACAGGTGGATCTGCATTTCTCTTTTGATGTGTTCAAGTTGAACCAGATGAAATCGCTGATATCTGGTCTCTCTTGCCCTGTAAAAATGGCAATTTCATATGGTTCGGACCCCATTGTGACTATTGCTGTTCTGTTGTCCAGACCCTGGGTGGGCGCCTGGGTCTGCTGTCGGGTGGGCATCTGCTGTCGGTATTGCTCCTTTTTGCCAAGAGGCGGATGTCCCAGTTCACCTGTGGCTGTCGGTGGGGTCTCAGGATCACCAAGTTCTGCCTTAGAACACGTGTCCGGTCATCTTCTAGGACATGTGTGTCTGTGTGTCACTTGTCATGTGTAGGTGTACGCGTGGGTGGGTGTCCACGGCTGATACATGTGTGTTCATGCGTGTGTGGTTGGGATTGAAACCCACCCATCTGGGTGAGTCCCAGCATGAAGTTGGCCACCCCCAGAAACCCAGACAGGGCTCCGCTTGGGGCAAAGGGACAGAGCCGGAGGATCGCGGGAGAAATGATAACAATTGTCGGTGTGGAGCGTTGACTTGGTCCAGCCTGAGTGCTCCACCTGCACCCTGTCCTATAGGAACGGTTTAAAATGTCCTCGTAGCTACACTGAAACCGTGTAAAAAGAAGCAGGTGAAATTAATGTTGGTAATATGTTTTATTTAACCCAGGTGTACCGGGGGTTGGCAAGCTGTCTGTACAAGGCCAGGTAGTCAATATTGGAGGCTTTGCCGGCCATCCGGTCTCCTTTGCTGCCAAACTTTGGCCTGGTGTGAACTCAGCCAGAGACCATATGTAACCATGGGCATGCTTGTATGCCGATAAAACTTGACATGTGAACATCATGTCATTTTCATGTGCCACAAAATATGGTTCCTCTTTTGACTTTGTCCAGCCACTTAAAAACGTGAACAGCTTGCGGGCCATAGTGAAAAAATGCAGCAGGCACTGGGCCACAGATATATAGTTGCTTTATATCAAAATATTACCATTTTAGTAAGTAATCCATACAAATATATGAATGAGACATTTTACTTTCTGTCTTGCATACTCAGGCTTCAAAATCCAGATGTGTAGCCCATCTGATACAGAGGCTACATTTTCCATGGAAATACTTGGATTTCGTAAGGTTTACAGTTGAAAAAGACCCTCCTTGTTCCAAACACACTTAAGCGCTTTCCAATAACTGAACCAAGGATCATCGTTTATATTTAAATTAGTTTAAATTAAATAAAATGAAAAAATTCAGCTCCTCAGTCATACTGGCTGCATTTCAAGGGCCCAGTAGCCACATGTGGCCGGTGACTCCTGTATTGTATCCTTTAAAAAAATTTTTTATTGCCCTGGCTGGTTTGGCTCCGTGGATGGAGCATCGACCTGCGGACTCAAGGGTCCTGGGTTTGATTCCAGTCAGGAGCACATGCCCAGATTTCGGGCTCGGTCCCCAGTGGGGGGCATGCAGGAGGCAGCCGATCAGTGGTTCTCTCTCATCATTGATGTTTCTATCTCTCTATTCCTTTCCCTTCCTCTCTGAAATCAATAAAAATATATTTAAAAAAATTCTTTTATTATTTTTTAGAGAGAGAGGAAGGGAGAGAAAGACACACACACAGAGACATTGATTTGTCGTTCCACTCGTTTATGCACTCATTGGTTGATTCTTGTATGTGCCCTGACCTAGGATCGAACCCACAATAGGATCATGATGTCGCCCCTAACCAACGGACCTACCTGGCCAGGGCACAGCTCTGTATCTTAATGACTACCTCAATTCCTAATAAACCCCAAGGTGGGGCCTGGTGCCACAGGAGGCAGTTGAGCAGAGAGGAGGGCATAGAGCCAGGCTGCCGAGGGACCTGGGGCAAGAGAAGACACCTGTGTGCCTCAGTTTCCTTATCTGTACCAGGAGAGAGGAACAGTAGCTACCTCACTAGAGCTGGGCTTAGTACGTGGCACGGGCTAAATCCCCATTTTACATCCCATAGAGCGGGAGGCACCCCTCCCCTCTGATTCTGGACTCTTCCAGCCCCACAGACTGGCACCTGGTCCTGGCAGGGAGAGAGGGGAGGAGGTGGTGAACCATGCCATGCCTGTGGGAAACGGGAGAAACCTCCTCCACTGCGGGCTTCCTGACCTTGGGCAACGCACTCCTGCCTCCTCGGGCCTCCGTTGTGCCATCTCTATGGCGGCAGTAAACATGTCCTGTCCCACGGGGCTCTGCAGAGGAGGAAGCCCAGTATATAAGGTTGAGGTTTCGTGAGTGGATCCTTAGAGTTCCAATCCTGGCTCCTCGGCTTCAGGTGTGAGCGTGGGCGGGCTGCTGCACCTGTGGACTCCTCTGTTGGGAGGTTTAAACTAAGTTCCCCAAAAAGGCTTAGAGCAGCCCCTGGTACAAACCATATTGTATTGTGCTCTTATTTTTATTTTTTAAAATATATTTCTTTATTGATATCAGAGGGGAAGGGAGAGAGATACAAATATCAATGATGAGAGAGGATCCTTGGTTGGCTGCCTCCTGCACGCCCCCTACTGGAGGTGGAGCCCGCAACCCGGGCACAATGTGCCCTTGATCAGAATGGAACCCGGGACCCTTCAGTCCACAGGTCGACGCTCTAACCACTGAGCTAAACCGGCTAGGGCCGAATCATTATTTTATGTGCCATCAAGATAGGGGGATTCCTGCCCTAGCCGGTTTGGCTCAGTGGATAGAGCGTCAGCCTGTGGACTAAAGGGCCCCAGGTTCGATTCCAGCCAAGGGCACATGCCTGGGTTGTGGGCTCGATCCCCAGTGGGGGGCGTGCGGGAGGCAGCCAATCAATGATTCCCTCTCATCATTGATGTTTCTATCTTTCCCTCTCCCTTCCTCTCTGAAATCAATGAAGAAATATATTAAAAAACAAAAAAAGACAGGGGGATTCCTGTTAACTAAATGTGACAATCCACTGAATGTAACCCTCATGGATTTAAGAGCTGTTAAAAATGTGGGGGAAATGCATTTGAATCAACGCAATCGGGAATGCCTTGATGGCTGTTTGCCACAATTATTTTAACTAATGAAAATAACATTGGATACTCAGGGGATTTTTTTATTTTTATTTTTACTTTTTTTTTACAAGAAAGGGGATGCTATCCTTGGCTTGGGGAAAACCCCAGGCGTCTCCCTTCCGGAAACGACCCTTTCAACCTTGCTCTCCCCTCTCCGTTTCCATCAGGACGTGCCCAAACCCAGCCGGGCAGCCCGCCACTGCTCCGGCCCGGCCCGGCGGGTGCTGACCCTCGCCTTCGCGCTGCTCATCCTGGTCCTCATCACCTGGGCCTACGCGGCCGGCGTGCCGCTCGCCTCCGATCGCCACGGCCTCCTCGCCTTCGGCCTCTACGGCGCCTTCCTGTCGGCGCACCTGGTGGCGCAGAGCCTGTTCGCGTACCTGGAGCACCGGCGGGTGGCGGCGGCGGCGCGGCGGGCGGCGGCGCGGGGGCCCCCGGACGCGGCCACGGCGCGCAGCGTGGCGCTCACCATCTCCGCGTACCAGGAGGACCCCGCGTACCTGCGCCAGTGCCTGGCGTCCGCCCGCGCCCTGGTGTACCCGCGCGCGCGGCTGCGCGTGCTCATGGTGGTGGACGGCAACCGCGCCGAGGACCTCTACATGGTCGACATGTTCCGCGAGGTCTTCGCCGACGAGGACCCCGCCACCTACGTGTGGGACGGCAACTACCACCAGCCCTGGGAGCCCGCGGCGGCGGGCGCGGCGGGGGCGGGCGCGGGCGCCTACCGCGAGGTGGAGTCCGAGGACCCGGGGCGGCTGGCGGTGGAGGCGCTGGTGAGGACGCGCCGGTGCGTGTGCGTGGCGCAGCGCTGGGGCGGCAAGCGCGAGGTCATGTACACCGCCTTCAAGGCGCTGGGCGACTCCGTGGACTACGTGCAGGTGAGTGGAAGGCGCCCCCACCCCACGTGGCCCTGACACCCGAATCCCACTTCCCTACTTCCCTGAGGCCTCCGAACCTCTTCCTTCCTTTATTCATTCATCCATTCGGTGTAGAAATTCTTTCCTTGCCTCATCCATCCATCCATCCATCCATCCATGCATGCATGCATCCATCCATCCATCCAATAAGCGATCACTCATTCCTTTATTTATTCATCCATCCAATGTAGAGATTCATTTCTTTCTTCATCCAATGTAGAAATTATTTTCTTCACGCATTCATTCATGCATCCATCTATCCATCTCATTACTCATTAAACTTTATTTTTTGTTTTGTTTTTATTGATTTTAGAGAGAAATAGATAGAAACATGGGTGAGAGAGAGGCATAGGTTGGCTGCCTCTGCACGCCCCCTACTGGGGGTCGACCTGAAACCAGGGCACGTGCCTTGACCGGAAATCCAACGGGGGACCTCTTGGGTCCATGGGTCGGGACACTCAACCACTGAGCAACACCAGCCCGGAGAATTATTTATTAAATTTAGAGATCCCTTCATTCTCTTCCTTCATTCAATGCTGAGATTCTCTTGTTCATTTTTTTTCATCCATTTACCTGTCTATTCTATATAGAGATTCATTTGTTCACTTAGTCATTCACTCATTTATTCATCAGTGCATGGCATTCGTTCTCTATTACTGCATAACAAATGACGATACCCTTTTCAGCTTGAAACAAAACACATTTATTATCTCCTAGTTTCCATGGCTCAGGAGTTTGGGTAAAGCGCAGCTGGGTCCTCTGTTCAGGGTACCATCAGACCGCAAGCATGGGTCTAATCTGAGGCCCAGCGGCCTCTTCCACACTCACTAATTGTTTACAGATTTTTTTTTCACCTTCATATGTGCCGCGCCGGCACGGCCAAGGGTGAACCTGAGTGGGGGCGGCTGAAAGGCTTAGAAAAGACAGATAAGAGAATGAAAGCTGGGTCTCGGTGGGACACTGCTCCTCTGATGGAGAAACAGCGCCGACGCCCACAAGCCTTTTCTTTATTTTATAGCAGATGCCACCAGGCAAAGTAAGGGCGTGGTCAAGATGTTTACAGCATTCTCGTGGGTTTCCGTCCTACTCAATTACATGCACCTGAACTCTATCAAGCCCACATCACTCAGGCACGTGGGGCCACGTGTTCGGACCATAGGTTCAAGCTTATAACTATAGCTGCTGGCTATCATTGTGCTGGGAGGGTTCTGTCCTCTAAGCTGGGACATGCACGTGGCCACGAGAGGACTGTGCCCTCTCATTAGTCCCAGGCTTGGACCTGTCCAAACACTGTAGCTGCCCCTCACAGTCATAAAACTCATGGTAGTGTGCCTCTTCCAGACTCGCAACAGAAAGTCTCCGACTTCTAGACCCTCTTGTATAGGGCTCACCTGACTAGGTCAGGCCCACCCTGGATACTTTCTCTTTGATTAATTCACAGTGAAGAGATTAGGAACCTTAATTACATTGCAAAACCCCTTCAGCATTTCCATAACAGGTTATATCATCACGGGAGTTACATCCCATCCCTTTTGCCATAGTCTGTTTGTTAGAAGAAAGTTATACAGGTCTGGCCCAAACACCAGAGAGGGTATTTATTATACAACAGCGTGGGTCTTGGGGAGGGTACCGGTCATCTTAAAATGTGATTAGACATTGAAAATTACTAAGAATTCAAGATTATGTTCAAATTGGCTGCAGAGGGTCCCAGCTGCTCCCCACCCCTGGGGGCCCTCGCCTCAAGCACCAGCCCCATTCAGGGATCTAGCCTGATCCTGGCCCCTTCGACCCCACAGGTCTGCGACTCAGACACAAGGCTGGACCCTATGGCACTGCTGGAGTTGGTGCGGGTGCTGGACGATGACCCCCGGGTGGGGGCTGTTGGGGGGGACGTGCGGATCCTCAACCCTCTGGACTCCTGGGTCAGCTTCTTAAGCAGCCTGCGGTACTGGGTGGCCTTCAACGTGGAGCGGGCCTGCCAGAGCTACTTCCACTGTGTGTCCTGCATCAGCGGTCCCCTCGGTGAGCAGGGGCCGGGCTTGGCAGGGCTCTGGATGGGGTGAGAGGGAGAGGGGTGCCAGAAAGGGTTGAGGGTGTAATTAAGATTGCGGACAAAGATGGCGCTTTGGACAGGAATTGGGGATAGGGATAAGATGGGAAGTTGGAGGTGGGGATGGTGTTTGGTGTTGGGAATGGGTTGAAGAAAGGGTGTGGATGAGAACTGGGCTGGGGGAGGGTTTTGGGGAAGGGGATGAAATGGGTTTGGAGTCAGGGTCAGGGTTGGGGCCAGGTTTGGGGTTGGCGATGGGTTGGATGAGGATGAGTAGGGGAGGGGTGGAGAATAGATTTGGGATTGAGGAAGGGTCTGGGGGTGCTGTCAGAGTGGGTATGGGTCAGGGACAGGATTGGGGCAAGTTTGGGATGGGTGTGGGACCGAGGAAGGATTTGGGGTTGAGAACAGGATTGGGGCTGGAGTTGTGGTTGGTGATAGGGCTGAGAATGGGACTGAAGTGGTTAAGGATGGAGTTGGAATTGGAGACGAGTTGGGGTTCGAGATAGGAGTGGGGATAGTGTTGGCGACAACAGAGGCTGATGCTCTATACCCCGCCTTCCTCCCGCCTACTTAGGTCTATACAGGAACCACCTCCTGCAGCAGTTTCTTGAGGCCTGGTACAACCAGAAGTTCCTGGGCACCCACTGCACTTTTGGGGATGACCGGCACCTCACCAACCGCATGCTCAGCATGGGCTACGCCACCAAGTAAGCTGAGGGGCCAGGTGGTTGAGTGGGCGTGGAGGCCAAAGAGTATCCCAAGTGTGAGTGTGTGTGTGTGTGTGTGTGTGTGTGTGTGTGTGTTGTTAGTATGTGTGTTAGTGTGTTTGTGTTAGTGCATGTTAGTGTGTGTGTGTGTGTGTGTGTTTGTGTATGTTTGTGTGTTAGGAATTCTCCAAACCCAGAGTCACTTGCAGGACAATGGGCTCTTCCAAGTGGGACATTAGAGGAGAGAGGAAGAGACCATGGGGGGGGGGGGGGGGGGGGTGGGAGGCGCGCAGGGGTAGCATTTGCACTGAACCATGAGACTCTATGGACTCTCCCATGTGAGGCCGGGTGGGGGTGGGGAGTCCTGCCTACAGGATACACAGTATGCGGTGGGTGAGATGGCTCTGTCACGGACAGCACAGGTTACCACGGCAGCACAGTCACTCTGAGTGAGTTAGGAAGGGAAGGAGATGGATAGTGAGAGAGCAAGCAAGCAGAACTAAGTAACAGAGGCGGAGAGCACCTACACCAGCACGCGCTTCAGGAAGAAGAGATGTAACTCCATGAGACTCGCAGGTGCAGTTCAGGGGAAGGTGATTTCTACAAAGCTAGGCCCCGTGGAAGGGCCAGAAAGAGCTCGGGGTAAACCAACCCCATGCTCAACAGACGTGAAGCGCCTACAGTGTTTTGCGTCTGGGGATGCAGCAGTTAACGAAAGAGACACAATGCATGCTTACGCTGACTGGGCAGGCAGGCAGCCGGAAAGAAAAGTACAGAACGTGTAGTGCGGTAGATAATGATGCATGCCATGGAGATAAAGCCAGGAAGCGGGATAGGAAGTTTAAGGCTAGGGAATGAACTGCTAAACATGGTGCCAGAGGCGAGAGAGGGATGGAGGCTGAAAATGGTGCAAGGGAGAGTGCAGGAGAGGAGGACAGAGTGCGCAGGGAGTCCACTCATGAAAGGCTGCGGGCTAAGAGCTTCGGCCTAAAATGAGGGAGGGTGCTCAGCAGATGGGCGACATGGCCACAGGATCGCTCTGGCCGCTGTTTTGAGCACAGACTGCAAGGGGCGAGGGGGTTCGCAGGGAGGCCACTGAGGATGCCAAGGGACACAGGGGAAGGAGACGGGACACTGTTAGGTAATGCCGTGGGGACAGAATAGCCTGACCCCTCCTAACCAGCTGAGTGCTGGCAGCCACCTGATGGTGTGCCATACGAGGGATTCCAGCCTTGTGTGGGTGTGGCTGGAAGCCGCAGGGATTGATTAGTGATGTCTGCCAAGGCCACCGGAATGGAAGTTGATGGTTCCCTGGAGAGGCCCTAACACATGGCCTCTTCTGGGGAGAAACATGCCTGGCTTGTTCCTCACCATGGGGCCCGCCAATAACAGTCGGCGCCAGAGCATTCGTAATAGATGAGTGACGGTGTTAGTAATAGTGTTAGTAACTGTAATGATATTGGTAATGGCAATAATACTATTAGTCATTGTAAAAACAGTAGTACAGAGTAGATAACATTTATTGAACAAGTACTCTATATACTGGTCCTAAGCACTTGGCATTGAATCCTCACAGTTAGGTAGAAACCATTATTTTTTTTTAAACAGCTTTAAAAAAATATTTTTATTGATTTCAGAAAAGGAGAGGGAGAGAGAGATAGAAACATCAGTGATGAGAGAGAATCATTAATTGACTGCCTCCTGCACGCCCCCTACTGGGGATCAAGCCCGCAACCTGGGCGTGTGCCCTTGACTGGAATTGAACCCAGGAACCTTCAGCGACAGGCTGATGCTCTATCCACTGAATCAAACCAGCTAGGTCTAGTTACAAACCATTACTAACCCCTTTTAAAATAGGATAACACTGCCCAGCTGGCGTGGCTCAGTGGTTGAGTGTACACCTATGAGCCCATGAGTGTACGGGTTCGATTCCCGGGCAGGGCACATGCCTAGGCTGCAGGCTTGGTCCCTAGTAGGGGGTGTGCAATGAGGCAGCGGGTCAGTGATTCTCTCTCATCATTGATATTTCTCTCTCTCCCTCTCCCTTCTCTGAAATCTGTAAAAATATATTTTAAAAATAAATAGGGTGCCCTGACCGGTTTGGCTCAGTGGATAAAGCATGGGCCTGCGGACTGAAGGGTCCCAGGTTCGATTCTGGTCAAGGGCATGTACCTTGGTTGTGGGCACATCCCCAGTAGGAGGTGTGCAGGAGGCAGCTGATTGCTGTTTCTTATCGATGTTTCTAACTCTTTATCCCTCTCCCTTCCTCTCTGTAAGAAAATCAACAAAATATATTTAAAAAAATATGGTAACACTGAGGCCCAGCGGTTCAGAAAGCTTGCCCAGGGGGTCATGGGGGGTCATGGTTAGTGGCCATTTCTGGCCCCGGATTCCTGCCCCCCAAGGAGAGCCGCGCTGATGCCCACTTCTCCCCGCTGCGCAGGTACACCTCCCGGTCCCGCTGCTACTCGGAGACGCCGGCGTCCTTCCTGCGCTGGCTGAGCCAGCAGACGCGCTGGTCCAAGTCGTACTTCCGCGAGTGGCTGTACAACGCGCTGTGGTGGCACCGGCACCACGCGTGGATGACCTACGAGGCGGTGGTCTCGGGCCTCTTCCCCTTCTTCGTGGCGGCCACGGTGCTGCGGCTCTTCTACGCGGGCCGCCCGTGGGCGCTGCTGTGGGTGCTGCTGTGCGTGCAGGGCGTGGCGCTGGCCAAGGCGGCCTTCGCGGCCTGGCTGCGGGGCTGCGCCCGCATGCTGCTGCTCTCGCTCTACGCGCCGCTCTACATGGGCGGCCTGCTGCCCGCCAAGTTCCTGGCGCTGGCCACCATGAACCAGAGCGGCTGGGGCACGTCGGGCCGCAGGAAGCTGGCCGCCAACTACGTGCCGGTGCTGCCGCTGGCCCTGTGGGCGCTGCTGCTGCTGGGCGGCCTGGTGCGCAGCGTGGCGCAGGAGGCCAGGGCCGACTGGAGCGGGCCCGCCCGGGCCGCCGAGGCGCGCCACCTGGCGGCCGGGGCCGGCGCCTACCTGGGCTACTGGGCGCTCATGCTCACGCTCTACTGGGTGGGCGTGCGGAGGATCTGCCGGCGCAGGGCGGGGGGCTACCGCGTCCAGGTGTGAGTGCGGGTCCGCGGGTGCTGGTCCAGGAGGATGCGCGGGAGACGAGACCCCTACCGCGCCCCAGGAGCTACGTACGAACTTGCTGGGGGAGTTCTCTGGGCCTCAGTTTCCCTCCTCTATGAAGTGAGGGCGGTAAACTCAAGATTCTTCAGCCTGGACTGTTCTGGGGCTGGGACTTCTGGGTCTCTGAGGGGGGGTATTTATTGATCAGGGTGTGATTTTTTTTTTTTTTTTTAGGGGCATGGGGGAAAGGGCCCCCACCTTCTCCCTGCTCTTATTGAATCTCCATTTGTACTGTGTGATTAGGTTGTAATAAAAACTTTTATTTATTTTTCTCCCGAACCTCTTTTTGTTGTAAATGAAGGGGGCTGTGTGGTTGAGAATTGGGGACTTCTGACTCAGCCTTGGTTTCCAGCTTTTTTTTTTTTTTTTTAAAATATATTTTTTATTGATTTCAGAGAGGGAGAGAGAGAGAGAAACATCAATGATGAGAGAAATCATTGATGGGCTGCCTCCTGCACGCCCCACATTGGGGATCGAGCCCACAACCAGGGCTTGTGCCCTTGCCTATAATAGAACCTGGGACTCTTCAGTCTGAAGGCAGACGCTCTAGCCACTTAGCAAAACTGGCTAGGGCTCCAGCTTTTTAAAAAATATATTTTTATTGATTTCAGAGAAGGGAGGAGATAGATATATAAACATCAGTGATGAGAATCATTGATTGGCTGCCTCCTGCACGCCCCACCCTGGGGAATAAGCCTGCAACCAATTGAACCGTGACCTCCTGGTTCAGAGGTGGACGCTGGCCAGGCCCAGCTGTTTGAAACTACACAGGACAACCTCCTTTCTCAGAGCCCCAATTCCCTCGAGGGAAACAGGACTATTCACCCAATGGGACAGGGTTGTGAGCGTGGGATCTCTCAACTCCTCATTCAGATACTTGAGCACCCACTCCACGTGGACACTGTTAGGCTCTGTGCGTGGTGTTTTCCTGGTCCACTCAGTCTGCTCTCTAAGAAGGGCGATGCATACCTTCTCTCCTCAGATCCCCACACCTCCTCCCCCAGCCTCACCTTCTCACCGAGAAAACAGAAGTGGCGAGAAAGCCCTCCCAGTCCCCACCTCACTCATCTGCATCTGTGCCCGCACAGGCCACCCTCCCCTTCGTTACTGAGAGCGACCTGTCTGTGCTCAGTGCCAACCCCTCCACTTGACATGCTTTCTTTTCAAAAAAATGTATCTTTGCTCTAACCCCGTAGTCGGCAAACTGCGGCTCGCGAGCCACATGCGGCTCTTTGGCCCCTTGAGTGTGGCTCTTCCACAAAATACCAAGGCCTGGGTGAGTCTATTTTGAAGAAGTGGCATTAGAAGAAGTTTAGGTTTAAAAAATCTGGCTCTCAAAAGAAATTTCAATCGTTGTACTGTTGATATTTGGCTCTGTTGACTAATGAGTTTTCCGACCACTGCGCCTAACCGGTTTGGCTCAGTGGATAGAGTGCCGGCCTGCGGACTGAAGGGTCCTGGGTTTGATTCCGGTCAAGGGCATGTACCCTTGGTTGCGGGCACATCCCCAGTAGGGAGTGTGCAGGAGGCAGCTGATCAATGTTTCTCTCTCATCAACGATTCTCTCTATCCCTCTCCCTTCCTCTCTGTAAAAAAATCAATACAATATATTTAAAAATATATATCTTTAATAGATTTTAGAGAGAGAAGGGAAAAACATCAATTGGCTGCCTCCTGCACGCCCCCTACTGGGGATCAAGCCCACAACCTGGGCATGTGTCCTGACCGGGTATCGAACCAGCAACCTTTGGTGCACAGGACGACCCCCCACCAACGGAGCCACACGGGCCAGAGCCTGAGAAGCTTTCTTCGCTTGCCTTTCAGAATGCCAGCTGCCTCGCTTCCCACTTTCTTTCTGGGTTCCTCTTCATGTTGCCTCCTGGGTAGCCTTAGAGACACTTCTTATCGTCGTCTTGTCCAGCGACACTCATTTCCTCTGTGCATCCAGTGCTCTGGCGCTGAAGGCCTCATGCACGCTCTGTGCCTGGAGAGGGGACTCTGAAATGTTTATCTTCAGATCAGCCCTCAACCCTGAATTCCAGACTCGCCCTCAGATTCTGTTATCCATACAGTGAACATCAAATCAAATCATCACCTTCCTTGACTCAAAAAAGGACCCATGAGCTCACACAGAGGAAAAGCCAGACCTTACAGTGGCCCAAGTCCTGCGTGACCTGGTCCTGGCACTCCCCATGACCTCACCATGACCTCATTTCCTACAGCCCTGCGCCAGCTGCACTGGCCTCCTTGCTATCCCCCCTCCTCTCCCCCGCCCCGCCCCACTCGGGGCACACTCCAGCCTCAGGGCTTTTGCTTCTGCTGTTTCTTTTGCTGGAATACCTTTATTTTTTTACTTAAAAAATATTTTTATTGATGTCAGAGAGGAAGGGAGGGGAGAGAGAGAGAGAGAGAGAGAGAGAGAGAGAGAGAGAGAGAGAGAGAGAAATATCAATGATGAGAATCATTGATTGGCTGCTTCCTGCATGCCCCACATTGGGGATCAAGCCCACAACCCTGGCATGTGGCCTCTAACTGGAAATCAGACCATGATTTCCTGGTTCATAGGTCGATGCTCAACCACTGAGCCATGCCAGCTGGGCTGCTGGAACACCTTTAACAAAAATACCCACATGGCTCACACCTCATCCCCTTATTTATTTGCTTATTTTAGAGAGAGAGGAAGGGAGAGAGAGAGAGAGAGAAACATGGATGTGAGAGAAAAACAGGATCAGCTGCCTCCTGCACACCCCATACATGTGCCCAGGACAACGCCTAACCGACTGAGCCACACAGGCCAGGTCATGGTGCGATTCCTGGTCAGGGCACATGCCCAGGTGTGGACTTGATCCCCATAGGGGGTGTGCAGGAGGCAGCTGATCAGTGATTCTCTCTCGTCATTGATGTTTCTATCTCCCTCTCACTTCCTCTCTTAAATCTATTTTAAAAATATATATATACATATATCCTCCTATATAATAAAGAGCTAATATGCTAATTAGACCAGATGGCAGAACGACCTTCTGGGACCACCTTCCTGAACCAGTGGGTGGGGGACAGGGCCACGAGGCAGTCGGGTCTGCTGTGAGGGCCGAGCCTCTTGCACAAATTCTGTGCATCGGGCCTCTAGTAAATAAATGTTAGGCCTTCTCTAAAGCTCCTCTTGCTCCCACCCTCCCCTCAACCTTCCCTATCTCAGTTTCCCTGCTGTTTTCTCCATCCCACATATCCTATCTAATAAAAGCATAATATGCAAATCGATCAAATGGCCGAACAGCGGAATGACCATCTGGATGACCGTCCGGGACTATGCTATGACACCCCCACTGGTGCCAGGCCAGCCAAGGCAGGTGCGATGCAATTGGTCGGGGGGCTCCACCATCACCCCAAAGAGGGAGGCCCAGGCCACCCACCGGTGGGCTGTGGCGGGTGGGCGGGGCATCCCGCTGTGAGGGAAGCCCGAGTCCTGGGTGCTGGCAGCCAGAGGGAAGCCCTGGTCCCGGGTCCTGGGTCCTGGGTGCTGGAGGGAAGCCAGTGCTGGCAGCCAGGGGAAGGAAGGCCTACTCTTGCACGAATTTCATGCATTGGGCCTCTAGTTATTATATAACTGAAGGCAAATGTTATTTTTCTTAATTTTCTTGTTCACTGTCTGACTGTCCACTAGAATCTAAACTCCACGAGGGTGCAGATCTTGTCTGTTCTGATTTCTTCACTGCTGTCTCGACAATACCTAGAAAACGCCTGGCACATACTAAGCACTCAGTAAAGACTCACTGAGTGAATGAACACATCAGTGAAGGAGAATGAGTACACACCCAGAGGGAGCTTATCTTTTAGGTGGGGAAAACACAAAACCAGATAAAAAAATACATTTACATTATTTCCGAGCAAGTGCTATGCATGTGCTAAAATAGGGGGATGAGCAAGACCAGTGTGGCTCAGTGGCTGAGCTTCGACCCAGAAACTGGAGATCACTGGTTTGATTCCCCATCAGGGCACATGCCCAGGTTGTGGGCTTGATCCCAAGCAGGGGGCGTGCAGGAGGCAGCTGATCAGTGATGTTTCTCTATCATCAATGTTTCTATCTCTCTCTCCCTCTCCCTTCCTTTCTCTTTAAAAATCAATAAAACATTAAAAAGTAAGATAAAATAGGGGGATGAGCTGGGACCTGTGCTGTGAGGCAGTCATTTCAGGTACAAAGAATAGCACATGCAAAGGCCTGCCCCTGGGACTGAGCTTTGCATGTTCAAGGAACAAAAACCGACTAGTGGGACTGGAGAGTGAAAAGGGGGGTGAGAGGGAGGTGGAGTCAGGCCAATAAACTCAGTGCTGGCTGCACAGAGTTGTCATGGGAATTAAATGAGTTAATACAGTGAGTAAACCCTCGATTTTGCGGACCTCGATTTAACAAACTTCAGACTCAACGGACAAAATTTCCGGTCCCTATGTCATATGTGAAAATTAACACCCTGTTAATTTAAAAATGCTTTTAACCAAGATTTGCTTATAATTAAATCAACAGGTTATTTTTTTGTTGTTATTCACTGTTATTTTGAGGCCCGGTGCATGAAATTTGTACATGGGGTTGGGGAGGGGGTCTCCTCAGCCCAGTCTGCACCCTCTCCAATCAGGGACCCCTTGGGGAATGTCCGACTGCTGGTTTCAGCTTGATCCCAGGGATCGGGTCGAAACCGGTAGTCGGACATCCCTCTCACAATCCAGAAAGCTGGCTCCTAACTGCTCACCTGCCTGCCTGCCTG
The DNA here is from genome assembly GCA_025583905.1 of Ia io. Taxonomy (NCBI): domain Eukaryota; kingdom Metazoa; phylum Chordata; class Mammalia; order Chiroptera; family Vespertilionidae; genus Ia; species Ia io. The sequence continues at coordinate 45,917,165 of JAJQQW010000021.1, read as the reverse complement.
ATCACCCTAACTGCCCCCTCCCCCCCGCCAGCCTGATCACCCCTAACTGCCCCCCTGCTGGCCTGGTTGCCCCCAACTGCCCCCCCCCCCCGCCAGCCTGGTCACCCCTTAGTGCCCCCCCTGCTGGCCTGGTTGCCCCACGCAGCCCGCTGTTTGGTTGTTACTGTGAGGGTGTTGTGATCAATTTGCATATTACCCTTTTATTAGTATAGATTGGCCATATGTTGGAAAAACACTGTAGTATTTTTGCCAACATAAATAAATATTACTTATCTACAACTATAGTTTACATATTTATTTAAAAAATATGGAACACTTCACGAATTTGCGTGTCATCCTTGAGCAGGGGCCATGCTAATCTCTGTATATGTGCTGCCGAAGTGAGCACTACAGTCTACATATTTAAATCCAAGAGTCTCTGCTCATCAATGATGTTCAGGGAATGCTTAATATGTGATCACATTGCATCCCGTGGGTTAACTGGATCTGTGGTCCAGTGGCCTTTCTGCAGCAGTTTTAACTCTGCGGGGATGTTCCCACGAGCACTAAGCCACGCCCCCGCCGGGTGCATTTGTTTACTCTCGGTGACTGGTGAATGCACGCATTGGCTAGACCTAGTCAGTACTGACTTGAAATTACAGTAAGACATACAGAAAGCTTTTCTGTGAAATTAAACTTTTCATTCATACTTAATTTTAATTGCACAAATGTGTCTATATAAGTAAGAACTAATTTGTCAATTTTTTAACATATGCATTCAGAAAAACCTACTTTATTATATAATGGACTTTTGGCTTTAACAGACTCTCCCTGGCCCGAATTAGTCTGTAATTTTGAGGTTTTACTGTACATGTAAAGGCTGTATGGGGAAAATCATAACTGAGTTAATCGGACAAAAAAGGGAGAAAACATTATTTTAGGCAGGAAGCAGCATGTCACCCGTCCTGCAGGGGTGAGAAGAATGCTTAGGGTGTCTTCTGCCCTCAGAAACGGCAAGGAGGCTGTCAGAAATCTGGGGTTGGTCGGGCTTATGCCTAAATCCCTGAACATAGGGCCTGCATGGTGACAGGCTATATTACAGTCATTCTGGAGGCACAGTTCCCCGGGCATATTTGGGGCAGGCTGCCCCTCCTCCTACCTAAATGGGCAGTAACCACCTTCAAAGATGAGAGCATTTGTAGAGTTGAAATATATTCTTTATTTTAGGGATGGAAATAGGATAGGGAACAGAAAGATACCTTTGTTAGTTGCCACTGAAGTACCATCGAAAGAACATCCTGGGGAAATAAAGAGGCGGTTGTGTGTGGAGGAGAGAAGTTGGGGAGCAGATATCTGAGTCCTGGAAGTCTGAGTCCCAAAGATGGAGAGGGCCTGGACTCCTGGGTCTGAGGGAGGAGGGGCTGGGGGCCTGGACTCCTGGGTCTGAGGGAGGAGGGACTGGGGGCCTGGACTCCTGGGTCTGAGGGAGGAGGGACTGGGGGCCTGGACTCCAGAGTCTGAAGGAGGAGGGGCTGTGGCCTGGATTCCTGGGTCTGAGGGAGGAAGGGCTGGGGGCCTGGAGTCCTGGGTCTGAGGGAGGGGGTGCTGGGGGACTGGAGTCCTGGGTCTGAGGAAGGGGGGGCGGGGGGGCATGGACTCCAGAGTCTGAGGGAGGAGGGGCTGGGGGACTGGAGTCCTGGGTCTGAGGGAGGAGGGGCTGGAGGCCTGGACTCCAGAGTCTGAAGGAGGAGGGGCTGGGGCCTGGACCCCAGAGTCTGAGGGAGGAAGGGCTGTGGGCCTGGACTCCTGGGTCTGAGGGAGGAAGGGCTGTGGGCCTGGACTCCTGGGTCTGAGGGAGGATGGGCTGGGGGACTGGAGCCCTGGGTCTGAGGGAGGGGGTGCTGGGGGACTGGAGTCCTGGGTCTGAGGAAGGGGGGCTGGGGGCATGGAGTCCTGGGTCTGAGGGAGGAGGGGCTGGGGGCCTGAGCTCCTGGGTCTGAGGGAGGAGAGGCTGGGGGCCTGGAGTCCTGGGTCTGAGTAGGGAGCTGGGGGCCTGGACCCCAGAGTCTGAGGGAGGAGGGGCTGGGGGCCTGAGCTCCTGGGTGTGAGTAGGGGGCTGGGGCATGGAACTGAGTTTGAGGGAGGAGGTGGGTGGGGGCCTGGAGTCTTGGGTCTGAGTAGGGGGCTGGGGCATGGACCCCAGAGTTTGAAGGAGGAGGGGCTGGGGGCATGGACCCCAGAGTCTGAGGGAGGAGGGGGCTGAGGGCCTGGAGTCCTGGGTCTGAGTGACTAGGGGGCTGGGGCATGGACCCCAGAGTCTGAGGGAGGAGGGGGCTGAGGGCCTGGAGTCCTGGGTCTGAGTGACTAGGGGGCTGGGGCATGGACCCCAGAGTCTGAGGGAGGCGGCTCTGGGGGCATGGACTCCTGGGTCTGAAGAACGAAGGAACTGGCACTCAGGAGAGCCCGGTGCTGCGATCCGGGTCCCGGGTACTCACCACGCCAGCAGGGTCACACCGGCTGAGGCTAAGGCTGCGGCGGCCGCGAGCAGGCACAGGTTGCTGAGCGTCAGAGCCTCAGGCTCGGCCAGCAGCTCGCCCAGGCTCGGCCTCCAGGGTTCGACCCCCTCCGCCTCTCGCGGCGCCCAGCGAAGCACCTCCCGAAAGGAGGCCTGGAGCTCCGTCTCCCCGCGCGGGGGCGGGCCCGTCACTGCGGGGACGCGCACGTCAGCGGGACGCGGGGCCCGCCGCGCGCAGCCCCGCCCCGCCCGCCCCGCGCGCAGCCCCGCCCGCACCGTTCAGAAAGAAGTAGAGGCGCGCCAGGGGGAGCTGGTCGTGTGCGATGACGCAGGAGAAGGTCCCGCTGTGCGTGGGCTGCACTGGCCGGATCCGCGCCAGGTACCCGCGGGCCCGGGGCATATCTCGGAAGTAGGACGAGTCCCGAGTCCGCACCTGCAGGGACGCACGGGCTGGAACCGCGGGGCCGCCCCCGGTCGGACTCCCATCGGACTCGCTACCGACCCCCTACAAGCCCCGCCCCCGAGCTAGACCACGCCTTCTGGAGCCCCACCCTCCGCCTTTACTCGCCGACCATTCAAGCATCCCCCCTCCCCCCCCGCCTCCTAAATCTTGACTCCGCCCCTGGGGTCTGAGACTTGCTCACCCGCCCTAAACAATTACGCAAAGTCCCCGAGCCCGGGTCCGGCAGTGTGAGCCTTGACTCCTCCCCTGAATGCCACGACCCTCCCTTTGCACGAAGCCTGAATCTAAGCCGAGATCCCCCCCCCCCCCCCCCGCTAGCTCCACCCCTGCGTCCTGGCTCCCCATCTTCCATGAAGCCCAACTCGCCTCCCAAACCCTTCGCGCGGGCCCCGCCCCTACTCACACCTCCTTCTGCGAACTTCCAGGAATAGGCGATCTCCTCTTCGGGCAACTGGAATCTCACGGTGCAGGAGAACAGGGCCTGGTCGCCCCGTCGCACCGTCACGTCCTGAACTGGAGACGGGCCGCGTCACCACCTCGGCCCCGCCCTCGACCACGCCCCCCACCCGCCAGCCCCGCCCTTTCTCGGGGTCCTCCGGGCCCCGCCCCTCACTTGGGCAGTCCAGCGGGAAGTCGCAGACCCTGGAGTAGCACCCGAGGCAGCGGAAACGCCGGGAGAGCTCCTGGTGCCCTGTGGGCGGGAACGCTGGGTCTGGGCGCCGCTCGCCTTTCCCAGCCCGCGTCCCTTTGGGCAAGTCAGGGGCTGGCAGCCTCCCTGGGACCCATGGGCAGGAACCCGGGCCCCGCCTTCTCTGCGCTCACTGGCTGGTTCTCACCATTCTTCGGCCCCTGGGGTTTTTTTTATTATTATTTTTTTTATTGGTTTGCTTTGGCTTTCGGACCCGCCTTTTATGAGGCTGGGGAGCAATGCCTGCTTTTCTCCAGGGCTCTCACTGGCTTCCTTCGGATCTGAGGCCCACCAGAAACCCCTCGTTTCGGCCCTGACCGCGTCCCTTACCCGCGCAATCCTGAGCTTTTGAGTGAAGGGCTTACCGCAGGGAGGGATGCAGGCCTGAGCTGCGGAGAGAGAGGAAGCGTTACAGCCCCGGGAGTGCAGGGAGGTGCCCACCTGGAGCTCCCCGAGGGGACGTTACTGAGCTCGGTGCATTCCTCGAAGGGGGCGAGGCCAGGCCTGCTGTATTCCACCAGGGGACCCGGCGGGCCTGCAGAATTCCACCGGAGGTCAGGGCCCCGGTGGCTTCTGGCCATCTAAGGGTGGCAGGCCGGCTGTGCGCAGAGGAGGCGGGGCCGGCCCTGGTGCATTCCACCGAGGGGGCGGGGCCAGACCCCTGGCGGTTCTCAGGGGCCCACTTAGAGGCGTGGCCAGGCCTGAAGCAAGTAGCCCACTTGCACAGCGCGCAGGGCCAGATCCAAGCAAGAGGCTCGGGCTAATCTGGGACAGGGCCATCCCAAGAAGGGATCCTTGCTGGGGAGGGAACCTTAGACCGAAGGGGCGGGGCCAGATCCCCAGTGGTTCCTGCAGGCGGAGAGCCTGTGTCCCACCCAGGGCAAGCGGTTCTGAGATCCATCAGGCGAATGGCCGTTTTAAGACTGGGGGTGTGTGTGTGTGTGTGTGTGTTTAAATTGTGTGTGTACCTGGGGAAGGAGTTGGGAGTCCATTTTACCTTCTTTAAGCTGCGCAATGACCTCCTGTATTTTCTCTGCAGCGTAAGGGAAGGCAACCTCATAGGACCCTGGAGGATGGAGGGAGGCCTTGTGGTCAAGACTCTCCCCTCCTCCACCACCCCGTCCCCCGCGGATGGGCGAGCTCAGCTGGACTCACCCTAATGGTGTCTGTGCCTCTTTCCCAGCCCCTCTCTACTCGTTTTTGGTATAGACACCATTTCCTCCTCGTACCTCCTCCCACCAGGCTATTCCCAGTCTCCTCCCTTCTTCCTCCTGACGGTCTCTGATGGAAGCCCTTCTCTGTATCATGTGTTTATCATGTTGAGGGGAAGGGGGAGGTTGAAGATCAGATTCCTTACCAGGTCCGGCCTAGTTTCCTGTCACTCCTAGTTTCATGTCACTCCTATTGTGCATCTTTCACTTCTCCTAAATGGGAAAGCATATTTTCCAGCACCTCAGGACCTTTGCACATGCTGGCTTGTTTCTAGTACATCTTCCCCCTACTCCTCTTCATCCTTCATGTCATGCCTTACATAGGCAGTGCGTACATACATAGGCATGAGTTACAAAGGCGTTTGAGAGTTCCTAAGTCTCATCAGCCCTAGCTGGTTTGGCTCATTGGATAGAATCCGGCCTGCAGACAGAAGGGTCTCAGATTCAATTCCAAGACAGGGCACATGCTGGGGTTTCCGGGCTCAGTTCCCAGTAGGGGGCGTGCAGGAGGCAGCCGATCAATGATTCTCTCATCGTTGATGTCTCTCTCCCCCTCTCCCTTCATCTCTGAAATCAATACAAAAAATTTTAAAAAGAGTTCACGTCATACCTTGTGTCATTTACTTAAGAGGTTTTCCCTAACTAAATTTCTAATTTAACCGAGTTCCCTATTTTTCTTAGTCCCTCCTTCATTGCATTCATAGCTCTCACCAGTTTGTAATTATTTTATATATATGGTGATCATTTAAAGTCTTATCTGTTAAGTAAACATGTTCTCCTTTAGTGCTGTGCTCCTAGAACCCAGGAGCCCACTCCGAGTCTTAGAAAGTGCGCTCAGTAATGCCTGGCCAGTGTGGCTCAGTGGTTGAGTGTCAACCCATGAACCAAGAGGTCGCTGGTTCGATTCCTCATCAGGCCACATGCTAGGGATTGCAGCCTCAATCTTCAGTAGGGGGTTTGCAGGGAGCAGCCGATCAAAGATGTTCCTCTCTCTTTGATGTTTCTCTCTCTCTATCCCTCTCCCTTCCTCTCTCTAAAAGTCAATAAAAACATTATTTTTTTTTTTAAAAGTTCAGTAATCATGTGTAGAACTCCAGTATTCAACTGGGGTGGAGCCCACAACGGGTGGTGGCCTGTGGCCCAATTCCACCCACTGGATGTTATATTTAACCTGGAAAGTGTTAAAATAATGAACCAGTTGCCATTGTAAGATTTGGGGAAGTCACATAAAATGTTTGCGTATGTTTTAAGACATTTGGAAGAGCTGTAACACAGACACAGAATTCCCATGAGGCTGCAACTAGCTGGAGCTTAGCAGCCACCACCCCCTTAGTCACGGCATGTCCCTGACACCTCACCATGATCCCCACCTGGATTCATTTCTACTCCTCCTTCCTTCTTTCACGTTCTCTGTCCTTATGGGTGTTGAGTTGTGACCATCGCCTTCCAAACTGCAAGGTTTCTGTGACTTTTCCCAAAGTTGACGGCTGGATTGTTTTGGTGGTAGGTGTCGTTTTGGAAGTCAGAAAAGCAGAGTGTGTTTTAGGCTCAACGGTGCTTCTCCCAAATCCACAAGTGGAAGTCCTAACCCCTGGGTAGCTCAGAATGTGACTGCACTTGGAGACAAAGTCTTAAGGAGCGAATGAAGCTAAAATGAGGCCATTAGGGTGAGCCTCAATGCAATGTGACGGACTTCCTAATTAGGAGGACATGTGGACTCACAAACACAGAGGGAAGGCCATGTGGAAACACAGGGAGAGAGATCAACTACATCAAGGAAAGAGGCCTCAGCAGAAACCAACCCTGCTGACACGGACACCTTGATCTTGGACTTCCATCCTCCAGAATAGTGAAAAAATAAGTTTCTCTTGTTTAAGCCACCCAGTTTGTGGCAAATACAGCAGCGTCAGCAAACCAATACACAGAAATTGCTAGTTTCCTCCAAATAGCTTCTTACTCTTCAGTAACAGAATGCTTTCAGCCAGGAAAGCACCTCCAGCTAACAGACTACATTTCCCAGCCTCCCTTGCAGCTAGCTGTGATCATATGACCTAGTGATGGTCATATGACTAAGTTCTGGCTATTGAGTTACAAGTGGAAGTGTCCCTGTGGGAGCCTCAGGAAGTAGCCTTCTTACTGAGTAACATGTGCCATCTTCTATCCTGCTGCTTGAAACTTGGGTTTGATGGCTGGAGCTCTACCAGTCACATAGGACCATGAGGACAAGGGGGACACCCTAGGATGACAAAGCAGAAAGCTGGGAGGACCTTAGGTTCCCAAGAAAATGGAGCAGTCGTACTAGCCTCAAGTGCCTGTCTCAAGCCTTGTTTGGTATGGGAGAAATAAGCTTCCCATAGCTTCAGCCATTTCGGGTTCCTCTGTGACTTAAAACCATATACAAAGGGAGTGAAATGAAGATACTGGCAAGAGTGGCTGAAGTGATGATCACTGGGTATAAACTGGAGAGAGGGGTACCGAAGCCAGGAAGTGGGTTCAAATGAAGAGTCAAGGGCTTAAGAGGTCTCGTCTTGGCCACAGGGCAGGCAAGTGGTCTGGAGACGGCAGGATGATCAGGAGGATGTGGTCAGAGTGGGACGCTTGAATGAAAGGCCAGGATGTTGGAGGAGTCATTCAAGAAATACCTAGAGGTCAAACCAAGTGATTCATGGTGAGGGTGAACGAGGGATTTACCAAGTAAGCCATGGGGGTGGGATGTTACAGATCCATGAAACCAGGGGAGGTAAGAGTGGACATGTCCAGAGGCCAGGAGGCAGGGGTCATGCCAAACAAACCACAAGGTGGTGCTGATCGGTGCTGTGAAATCTGTCCAAAAGAGGCGTCTATGGTTAGGAGCTTCCAGTGTTCCCAAGGTCTGGATCTGAGTCCTGGCGCTTCCACTTATGGGCACACCCGACTCACATCTAGAGGGATATCCATCCTGAGACACCCCCCCTTCCCTACGGGACTTAACCTTCCTCACTTTCCTCGTTCAAAAAATTGGGACAATATTGGTGTCTACCTCACTGGGTTCGGGGAACATTTAATGCCATACAACATTAAAGCATTCCCACCCCTTCCTCCCCACCCCAAATTATGTGCCAGACACCATTTAGTGACCGCATGAGATACTGCCCGTAACCACTTAGAATGGTGCCTGGCACACAGTGAGTGGTACCGAAGGGCCAACCACTTACCATCACCAAATTTGAGATGGGGAAAATGAAGCATGGAGAGGTTAGGAGAGTGGCCCAGCATCAGATAGCTAGATCTGAACCCAGGTGGTCGGGCTCCAGAGCTCCACAGGTAACCACTGCCTGTGATGTACTGCCCTCCTCTCTTCCTTATGCTATCCACTCTATGGTTTACATACACAGTCTATCACCTGCCACCACTGAGACCCACTCTAAGTCAGCATGTCCCTCCCTCTGGGAGAGACCCAGGATCAACCTTATTCTTTCCTATTGCTCTCACCTCACATAACTCTGGTCTAGATATCTCCTGGGTCTGTTCTCCTTGTCTAGCTGAGCCCCAACTTCTTCATCTAGAAATAGGGGTTTATAAAACCCCATCTCACCAGACTGGTATGAGGCTATCCTTGAGGATAAGTAACATAAATAAACTTGCCTGGCAGACGCAGCCTCCCCCATATATGGGGAAGGTTGAGCACACGGTCAAATCCTTGACCTTCTTTCTCCTCCGTCTTTATGTTCCATCTCCCTCAGCTCAGACTCATCTTGACCCACCTGGACCACTGCCATTGGTCTGAGCCACCACCAGTCACCCTGCTTCTGTCCTTGTCCCAATCATATCCTGTCTCCTTCTTAAGACAAAGTTGGTACAAGGTAGCAGTCTCAAAGTGTGTTCCAGGGAACTTGTTAGAAATGTCCCATTTCTGGGCCTGACCTCAGACCTACTGGTCAGAAATGGAGGGTTGGGCCCAGGACCCTGCCTTTTAACACGCTCCCAAAAGATTCTGAGAATTCGTACACTGGGGCTTGAGAATCACTGACCTACAAGGTCCTACAGGATGCGACCCTTTGCTGCCTCACTCATTTCATTTCGATTTCTCCCTCAATGATACCACGCCAACCACACTGACCCCAGGGCCTTTGCACTGGCTGTTCCCTCTACCTGGAAAGTTTTCCCCCCAGGTTTTCTGCGTGGCTCTCACTGACAAAGGTCTTTGCTCAATTGGACCTTCTCATTTGCACCTGTCCTGACCAACCTGTTTAAAATGATCAACCCACGGGGGCCCAATCCTGTCCCCTTCTGTTTTTCTCCACAGCGTGGTTCACCAACTGACACACTATCGTAGTTCATTGATTACATTTCTCGTCTGTCCCACCCCCTGCAATATAAGCAACCTGAGGGCAGGTGGTTTTCAGTTTTGTTCCCGGCACATTAAACATATCTCTGCAGAACGTATTGCACCAGCTTCTCCCGGCCTCCAGTAGGTCCTCACACAGCCCCAGAGGGTCTTTCTATACCCAGAGCTGACCCTGTCCTCCCCCTGCTCACAAGACAGAGTCTCAAGTCTCCCTCACCCTTCAACTACACCCCGGACCCATTTATCTAGATGTCCCCTGGGTCCCCCACAGTCACTATGTCCTCGCCCAGCTCCCCATCTACCCCCACTGCTTCTTTTCCTAGGACTCCCACCTGAGGGATGACCCACCACCCACCCATAGAGCCCAACCCCAGGCACTGTCCTCTACGCTTCCTCTTCCCTCTCCCCGGGGAGGGAACAGCCCATCAGACCCAAGCCTCATCCATCCTGCCCTGGACTCTCTCAGCCCTGTCCCCTCATCTCCATGTCCCCTCTTCACAGCCCCCACCCCAGCTCAAGCCTTCTTCACCCCAGCCTCCACCCAGTCCTCCTTGCTTCCACTCTGGACTGTCCCCTCTTTTCAACATCTTCTGGGACAACATGGCCCCTGTGGGGAGAAAGGGCGTTTCCTGGGGCCCTGCCCTGCCCCCCATCTCTGCCAGCTCTGATTCTTCAGGTCTTCCTGGGGGAGGGGGATCTCAGCTGAAGTCTCCTCCATCCTGGACCCCCAAGACACCCACTGGATAGGTGGGCTCCTTCCCACCTTTGGGGATCTCTGTCAAAATGTTTGGTGGGCAAGAAGTAACGTCAGCTGTAGAAATAAGCCGTGAGCCCCCAGACCTCTGAGGAGGCCAGTTTATGCTGCACAAAGAGCTCGGGCCTCCCTTCCCCCGCCCCAACAGTTCCAGTCTCTGGCATAAGGACCATGTGTTATATCCCAGAGGAAGATCTCCTGTTTGAGGTCCTCTGCTCAGGGGCCCCCTCCCTCCCTCTGAGCTACGAAGCCATCCTGGGAGGCAGGGAAGGTGTCCCATTTTACAGGTAGGTAAGTTGAGGTACAGAAGGAGGCAGTGACATGTCCTGAACTTCATACCCAAGAAGAGCCACACAGCCAGGTCAGAACTCACATCTACCTGATCCGACGTGGGCTTCAGGCTCTAGGTCTACCGGGACTGTCCCTTTACTTCCTGCCATCATGTCCCTGACAAGAAACTGGCTACCCAGTGCCATCTGCTCCTAGACCACTGCCACATTCCAGGGGCATCCCCTCCCCCCGCACACGCCCCCATCTCTCTCGGGCTCCAAGCCCACATCTCCCACTGCTGCTGCCTCCCCCCCCACCCCACTCACCCTGAGCGGTGGCTATCTCTTGGAGGGAGAGGGTCATCTGGGTGAAGGAGTCATGCAGGTGGCTTCTCTCATCGTAATCTGGGGGTGGAGGTGGGGGTGGGGCAGAGGCTGAGGGAAGCTGCTCCCCTAAGATATCACCTGTGTGGACATTCTCTGTCTCTCTAAGACTTCGTCCTATATCTACGAGTCTCTGTCCTCCCACCTAAATCCTCCTCCCTCTGCCCTAGTCCCATGGTCGGCAAACTGCGGCTCTTTGGCTCCTTGAGTGTAGCTCTTCCACAAAATACCACGGCCTGGGCGAGTCTATTTTGAAGAAGTGGCGTTAGAAGAAGTTTAAAAAATTTGGCTCTCAAAAGAAATTTCAATCGTTGTACTGTTGATATTTGGCTCTGTTGACTAATGAGTTTGCCGACCACTGCCCTAGCCAGTTTGGCTCAGTGGATAGAGTGTTGGCCTGCGGACTGAAGGGTCTGGAGTTCAATTCCGGTCAAGGGCACGTACCATGGTTGCAGGCTCCTCCCGGCCGGGGCCCTGATCGGGGACGGCTGCAGGAGGCAACCAATCGATGTGTTTCTCTCACATCGATGTTTCTCTCTGTCTTTCCCTCTCTCTTCCACGCTCTCTAAAAATCAGTGGGGGAAAATATCCTCGGTTGAGGATTACAAAAATAATGAAAATAATAAATCCTCCTCCCTCTGAGTCTCTCCCCTGAGCCTCTATCTTCCCCTCCTTGTGTCTCTATCTTCAGTCTCGACCTTCCCCTCTCTAAGTCTCTGCCCCCCATCTCTAGCCTCCTGTGCCTCTGAGTGTCTGCCCCCCCATCTCTAGCCTCCTGTGCCTCTGAGTGTCTGCCCCCCATCTCTAGCCTCCTGTCCGCTTGAGTCTTTGTCCCTAGTGTCTGTCCGGCCTCTATCCTCCCGTCTGAGCCTCTGTCCCCCATTCCTATCTGCCAGTCTGTTGTCTCTCTCTTGCTGGGTCTCTCCAGGCCTCTCTGACCCCCCCCCCCCCCGCCCCCTGCCCCAGGGCCCCGGAGGATGGAGGAAGGTGGCGGGTCTCCTCACTGATTTCAGCGTCCAGGAGGCCCTCAAAGGCAGCCGAGAACGCCTCCTCACACTTCTCCACTTCCGGGCCCTCCACCCCCGCGAAGATCTGGCAGATGCGGTGGCGCTCGCTGTAGGATGTGAAGCAGAGGAGACAGGCCCAGGCGGGGGGCCCCAAGGCCGCGAGGGCCACCAGGGCCACCAGGGCCACCAGGGCGCAGGGGACGGCGCTGGCCGCAGCCAGCTGGGCCATCGCACAGGGGCTTGGGCTGGGGAAGAAGCGGGTGACCTTTGTGAGGTCACTGTGGGACAGGGGAGGGGCCCGTGGTCTGAGGTCAGAGGCCAGATTCCTCTTGCAGGTCAAATGTCAGGCTTGGGGTTGGAGGGAGGAAGGAGAGAGGGGTCAGGGGTCAGGTGTCGGGCCTGCAACCTTCGGGCTGTGGTTGGGCCGGATGCCAGGCTCCCAAGAACCTCACCTGTGATCCTGGACGTCCTCACAGGTTAAAGGGTCTCAGGGACCCAGAGGCCGGCAGTAGGGTGTGTGGCGGCCCGACAGGCCCCGCGGGGGAGGGGGCGGGGGTCGGTGGGGGGGGGGTGTCAGAGAGAGACGCTGGGAGCGCCCCGAGACGGAAACTCAGACACGGGGAGACACCAGAACGCACAATGGGAGAGAGAGAGATGGAGAGGCCACGGCCCCTGCGCAGACACAAGGGAAGCTCAGGACACAGCAGCGATGGGAGACAGAGAAAGCAGACGGGGCGGGTTCAGGGTGGGAAAGTCTTAGAGGGAAGAGGAGGAGGAGACGGAGGGACAAGGACAGGAGAGGCAGCCCTGCTCGCTCGCCCGCCCGCCCGCTCGCTCCTCCCAGGGTCCCTGCGGCAGCCCCCGGAGCCCAGCGGGGTGGGGCAGGGGCTGGGGGGGGGGTCCCCGCCGGGTGGGCGTCCCGTGCAGGGCGCAGCCTGGGGAAAGCTAGGAGGCCGTATAGTGATCTCCGTGGGTGTCCTCCTCAACTATACAACCTCCTACCTCAGCCCGGGGGGCGCGGCGGGTGGACAGACAGACGGATGGACGGACAGACGCGGGAGGGGGAGGGGGCCCCGGAGGGCCAGGGAGGGTGGGGGAGGGCCGGGGAGGCCCCCGCTGCGATGGTGAGCCCCCGACACGGACCCACAGACACGAGCTTGTGTGCGGCGAAGGCCCCGCAAGGTCGGTTCTACGGGTGGGTGCCAGGACCCAGGAATGCGGGCCCCCGGCCCCCTCCTCCCCAAGGAACCCGGGAAGAATCAGTCCCTTGGCCCGTCCTCACCGGGGAGACCCAGGAGTTCAGTGCCCCCCCCCCCCTCAACCCCCTTACTCCCCAAGGTCCCTGGAGTCCAGGCCCCAGCCCCTCCTCCTCCCTCGGCCCCCGGCCAGCCAGGCCCGTCTCCCTGGGGAAGGCGCAGGCGGCCCCGCTTCCTGGAAACCTCACCTGGTTGGGAGTCTGGCCCCTGGGACCAGGGGGCTCCCTACCCACCTGTCAGGCGCAGGAATCCAGCATCTGGACACAAAAGCTTCCAAGGTCTCCGGGCCTTTTCTCCCCTCTCTCAGCCCTTCTTGTGGCCTCTCGTCCTTTCTAAGGAGGCAGCTGTGGTCCCCGAGCTCCAACACTGGCCCGGGCCTCGGCCATCTCGGCCCAGGGACCCAGGGACCTTCGGCACTCCCCCCCCTTATTCGGCAGGTGGGCCTCAGGGAGTTTCAGGGACTTGGCCGCCGCAAGTGGGGGGAGGGGGCGGCTTCCCAGGTGGGCGGCACCCAGCACCCACCCTCCCACCCCTGGGCTCCGAGTCTGTGCCCCCGGGGGCCCTGCCTCGGGCCAGCTCCCCGGCTCGCTCACTGCGGCCCCCCCGCCCCCGCTCCAGCTCCAGCTCCGCGGTTGGCGCTCGCGGGGCCGGCGGGGCGCCGCTGGGCTGTCTCGGCCTCGGTCTCACCTGGATCCCATCTCCGCCGGCATCTGCGCCCCGCCCTCCGCCCCGCCGTCCTGTCCCCCTCGCTCACGGGTCCTTTCTCAGGCTCCCGCTCTCTCCCCTCCCTCCCTCCTCTCATTCCTTCTCTTCACCTTCCGTCTTTCTTCCTCCCCTTCTCCTCCCCCCTCCCTCTGTCTTTGTCCCTCTCATTCTCTCCCTCAATTTCCCAGTCTCGCTCCCTCTCCCTCCTCCCCTCCCCCTTCTCTCCATCTCTCATCCCCGTCCCCGGCTCTCCCTCCGTCTCTCTCCTTTCCTCGCCTCCTTTCTCCTTCCCTCCCTCTTAGGTCTTTCTCCTCCCCTCCCCCCCCCCCCCCCCCCATTCCCTTCTCTCTGGCTGTCTCCCTCCCTTCTCCTTCTCTCTCCCTCTGTCTTTCTCCTTCCTTCTCTCCCTCCCCCTCGCCGCTCCGAGCCAGGTCTGGAGCTGGGGGTGGGGTGGGGGTGGTTGGAGAAGGGGCCCAGGGCTGGGGTAGCGACCTGCTGAGGAGGGGGAGGAGAGGCGGGAAGGGGGCGGAGGAGGAAAGGGGGGAGGCGGGGGGCCAGGGACGGGTCCACGGTCCCAGCTCTCATCCCCCTTCCCTCCTTCCCAACCTCCCAGACCCTCAGGCGGGGGCGAGAGTCAGGCCAAGGTGGGGAGGAAGGGGAAGGGAGGAGGCTGCCCCCGCCCCCCCCCCCCCAACAACCTGGCCCAGAGCCCAGGCCTGGGTTCCCAGCATGCCCCGGGGCTGCCTGGGGCCTGAGGAGGGGGATGAGAGGAGAGAGGAAGCTGAGAATCTTAAAGATTTCTAGGACCCGATCACCTACCCCGCTGCCCCCAAAAGATGTCTCCTCGGGGAAACTGAGGCCCAGAGAGAGAGAGAAGGGTGGGGATTGTTCAAGGTCACTGGACCAGGCGTCGGTGGAGGCTCGAACTCCCTGGGCCCACAGGCGCGATTTGGGGAAGGGGCTGGCACTTCCCCCCAGGTCTCGGTCCCCCTCCCCCTCTCTGCAGACCCTGGGGAGCCCCCAAGGGTCAGAGAGCAGACCCAAACAGTCTGGCACCATGGCAACCAGATGGCCCCGCCCCCTTAGCCCCCGCAGGGATGGAGTCCAGCTGGGGCTGAAGAGGAGGTGGGGACTCCTGGGTTCTGGGGAGGAAGGGGCTGGGGGGGGGGGGGGGGGGGGGGGGCCCTAGCTCTGGGGGTTCGTGCAAGGCCGGGGCTGCCGTGTGCACTCCCCAAGTCTGAGAGGAGAGGCTGGGAAGCCAGACTCCTGGGTCCCGGGCGGCAGGGGGCTGGGGGTGCGGATTCTGGAATTCGGAGGGAAGGGCTGGGTGTCGGACCCCCAGGTTTAAGGGAAGAGGGGGCTGGGCCTGGAATCCCAGGTCCCCCAGGGAGCCCGGGTGCAGGGCCTCTCCTCCGCCAGACATCCCCTGCCCCCGCCGCTGACCCTGGCCTGTCTGGCAGCCCAGACACCCCCTCCCTACCTCCCCCTCCCCCGCGGCCCCCTCCCACCGGCACGGCTCACCCTTGACCCCTCAAAGCCCCGCAGCCTCTTCCCTGCCCCTCCCCCGCCCCTCCAGACAGACGTTAACCCTTCCGCCGCCGGAGGCACCTCCAGAGCCAGACTCTCGCCCGGCACCTCTCCCGAGGGCGCGGGCGGGCATCTTGCCCCCCCCCCCCCGCCCCGTTCTTCCCCCCATGTCTCCTTCGGCTCGGAATCGGGGTACCCCCAGCCCATCCCTCCTCCAAGAGGGACCCAGGGGATGTTCTCCGCCCTCTCCTTCTCTGGATCCCGAATCCAGGCCCCCAGCCACCGCCTCCAAGAATTCCGGAGCTTGGGTTCCCCACCTACCCCGCCCCCCCTCCTCCCAGATCCCAAGCCGCCCGGGCCTCCGGTGCCTCCTCCCTCGGGGACCCCGGGGCCCGGGGCCCCGGCGCCCTCCCCTCCCCTCTCCTCCCGCAGACTCACGGCTCCGCGGCTCCCGCGTCGGAGGGAACGGTCTCCCGGGCCGGCCCCGGCCCCGCGGCCGCTGGCTGCTCTCCATCCTCCGCCCGCCTCCGCGCCCGACGGCCGCTCCCCGGTCTCCGCGTCCCCGCCAGCCTCCTCCCGACTCCCCCCGGGCGCCGCGGCCCGGCTCCCCGCTCCGGACCCCGCGGCCCAGCCCCCTCCCCAGGGGGCCCCCGCCCCGGCCCCTCCCGCCGCCCGGCCCTGCGCGCCTGGCTTCCCCCGGCCCCGCCGCTGGCCCGGGTCCAGGGGAAAAAATTCCATCCAGCCCGGAGGAGGCGCGGGCGGGGGAGGGCGCGGGCGGGAGGCCGGCCGGGGAGCGTGACGCAGGGCGGAGGGAAGGGACAAAAGGGGCCGGGAGGCGGCGGGCCCGGCGCTCCCACCGCTCCCGCCCTCCGCCTCCCGCGGCTGGGCCTGTCTCTCCCGTCTCGGCGGCTCGTCCCCTCCGCCTCGCCTCCCTTCCTTCCCTCTGCCAGCCTCCTGGCCCGGTGCATTCTTCTCTCTCTCTCTCTCTCTCTCTCTCTCTCTCTCTCTCTCTCCTCCCTCCCCTCCTCCCTCTCTCCCTCTCTCTCTCTCCCCCCCCCCCCCCGTCTCCCTCCCTCCCCACCCCCATCTCCCCATCAGGGTCTGCTCTCTCCTCTCTCTCCCTGCCTTGCCCCCCTCCCTCCCCCTCCGCTGCGGCCTCCCCCACCCACCCATCCACCCGCCGGGGACCCTAAGGTGAATCAGACCCACATCTGCCCTTGCTGCCGGAGCTCCCAGTCTGATGGAGGAGGCCGGCCCAGACGCAGACAGTTGCAATCCCGGGGTGATGGGGCGCGGCCGAGGGGGGCGGCCAGCCGCGCGGTGGGAGCCCGGGGCGGGAGGAGTCCTTGCCGCTGGAGACGTGCCCGCAGGACCGGGCGGAGGAGGCAGGGCTGGTGGCAGGACCTCCGGGGACGGGGAGCAGGCAGTTGGGTCTGAACGGCTGAGAGCGAGGGCGGCAGCCAGGGCGTGCCAGGCAGGCAGAGGGCACGGCGCCGGCGGAGGGCCCCGAGGCAGGAGAGCAGGGGCGATCCCGGGAGGGAGGGCAGCGCCGCAGTCCGGGCGGAGAGGACTGGGGCCGGGCAGCGGAGCGGACGGGGCCGAGAGGGGTGGGCGGGGCCGGCTGGGAAGCGCCTGGGAGGCCGGGCTGGGGACTTTTTCTTGAGATTGAACGGGAGCCCTGGAGGGTTCGGAGCTAGGGGAGGGGCAGATCCGGGTGTCCGAAAGGCCCCTCTGGGCCCCGTGGGGGATGCACGGAGCGGGGAGAGACGCTGGGGGAAGCTGGCAGGCTGGGGAGGAGGGTGCCAGAGCTGGGGCTGGGACCCCTGGGGACGGAGAGTAGGGGTGGGGCGGTGAGTGTGTGGCGGCTGCAGGAACTGAGCTCTGACAGACTCTGGGAGGTGACGGGGAGGGAAGGCGTGAAGATGGACAACCCAGGAGTCTGGCCCAGGACCTGAGGGGACGAGCGCTGTGTCCAGGGGGGAGCCAGGAGGAAGAGGAGGGTACAGGAGAGGGAAGATGCTGGGCACAGCTTGGAACCCAGTGGCCATTAGGGGCGGGGGGGGGGGGGGGGGTGCATTTAGGGAAGACATTCGGGCAGTGGTAGGTATACAGTTCTGGGGCTCACCAGTGAAAAATGGTTTTCCCTCCCACCCTGTACGCTGGCCACCCAGATCTCTCTGGGGACCGCTTACACTTACCAATTTCTTGTGAATCTTTCCAGAGTACTTCTCTACTCCTATGCACATATGTTATACCACCCTCTTCCTTTAAAAAAAAAAAAATATATATATATATATTTTTTATTGATTTTTCATAGAGAGGAAGGGAGAGAGATAGAGTTAGAAACATCGATCAGCTGCCTCCTGCACACTCCCTACTGGGTATGTGCCTGCAACCAAGGTACATGCCCTTGACAGGAATCGAACCTGGGACCCTTCAGTCCGCAGGCCGATGCTCTATCCACTGAGCCAAACCATTTAGGGCCCACCCTCTTCCTTTTTATGCCCAGATGGGATCATATTATTCTACACTTTCCTTTTTTTCATTTATTATTTTTTTTAGTTGATTTCAGAGAGCAAGGGAGAGATAGAAACATCAATGACGGGAGAGAATGATTGATTGCTTGCCTCCTGCACATCCCACACTGGGGATCAAACCTGCAGGCATGTGCCCTTGGCCGGAATCGAACCCAGGACCCTTCAATCCGCAGGCCCACACTCTATCCACTGAGCCAAACCGGCTAGCGCGACACTTTCCTTTTTTAACACTATGTCACGGCAGTCTCCTATGTCCATGCTAGCAGTTACCTTGTTCATTTTAGTGACGGTATAGTGTTCCAATGTATACATTTATTTATACTTATTCAATTGGGAGATCATTTGTACATAAAGAAACATGCTTATGCATATGCAAATCACAGGGTTTATTTGTATTTTACTGATTCCTTCTGATGCTCTTAAGCCTCTGAACCTAGATAGTTGATAAATACTAATAGGTCTTTTAAAATTGATTATTACTTACTAATGATAGGAATAATGACAAACATACCCTTTATTGACCACATGCTTAGAGACAGGCCCAGGATTGGGCATTTCTATACATTGTATCACTCAATCATCACAGCAATCTCATTTATCAGGAACTATTTTTATCTCCATGTAGGGAACTAAGGTTCTGAGTAGCGAGTGCCCCAAGCTCCCGCAGTGAATGGCGGAGCTAGGGTTCGAACCCAGGCCTCTCCAGGCTCCAAGTCCCCTGTTCTGTCTTGGGAAGCGGGCCGCCTCTGCAAACATGTGCGGCTGACTTGGGATTGACAATAGGCACATCATGGACTCGTCACGCACACCAATTCCCATATGATGAAAAGGGCCTTCGTCAGATCCGGCGCCTCGACTTGGCGTCCAGAATTACCGTCATTGCGTCCTTCTGCCTCACCCCGCAGGCCCCGAGGTCAGGCCGGGTGGTAGCCACACCACCCTGCGTGTCTCCTGGGCCTGGCTCTGAGCCCCTGGTGCCTGAGTCTGCCTCTGGGAATCCACTGAGGGCAGGATCCAGGTCTGAGTCATCTCTGTCCTCAGGATCACCCAGGAGGGTGTGGCTCGGAGCAGGGGCTCAGGAAGAGGGAGAGATGGATGAATAACATGGTTTATGGGTTAGGCTGGGGCTGGCAGAAGCCTCTGGGGTAAGGAAACATAATTCCTCTCAGTTCCGGAAACATGGTTTCCATTCCCATTAGTCCGTGAGTCACAGGAACCACTGTCGGCACCCTCCTCTGATAGGCAGGGTTCACAGGGCCCTTGGCACCTGAGACTCAGCTACGGAAGTCGCATAAATTCCTGAGACTCAGGAGCCACCCTTCATTCCCATCAGCCTTTGAGACTTGGGGTCCACCATCCATCCAGGCAGCCTCTATGACTGGATATCCCATCATCCCTTGAGATTCAGGATCCATCATTCTTTTTTTTTTTTTTTTAAGGATCCATCATTCTTATCAGCCCCTGCAACTCAAGATCCACTTTCCCAGCCTGGCGGGGATGGCTCAGTGGTTCAACATCAACCGGTGAACCAGGAGGCCATGGTTTGATTCCTGATCAGGGCACATGCTCGGGTTGTGAGCTTGATCCCCAGTAGGGGATGTGCAGGAGGCAGCTAATCAATGATTCTTTCTCATCATTGATGTTTCTATCTCTATCTCTATCTCCCTCTCTGAAATCAATAAGAACATATTTTTTTTTAAAAAAAGGATCCACTTTCCCATCAGCCCCTGTGAGTAGGATCCATCATTCTCATCAGCTCCCTCAACCCTGAAGACAATGGGGCCACCTTTCTCATCAGACGTTGGCACACAAGGACCACCGTTCTTGCCAGTCCTCATACCCAGCACCATAATTCCTATACCCCTAAGATACAGGAACCACCATTCCCATCACATCCTGAGACACAAGTTCCACCATCGTTTTATCCCTCTGAACAGCGTGCCCATGTGAAGATAGAAGCAGCCTGCCCTTCACAAGCCATCCCCCGCGCCCGGAACAGGAGCTGGTAGCCAGGAACACATTCAACCCGCCGTGAGGTGGGTCTGCGTCAAGGACTCACCCACACTCCAGAGAAGGAAGCTCCAGGGCACGAGGAATGTCAAAGCAGCGGAGAATCCTTTCATGTGAGGGATCAACCCCAAACCTGAGCTAATCCTACAGCACCACCAGAGAATCCTTCTAGGTGGGAGTTACACCCCAAACTTGAGATAATCCCACAGCACTAGTTAATCTCCACAGGCTCCATAATCCTCAGGCTAGCAGAGCATCTGCGATACGGATGATCCAAATACAACGGACACTCCTAGCTGGTTTGGCTCAGTGGATAGAGCATGGGCCTGTGGACTGAAGGGTCCTGAGTTTGATTCCGGTCAAGGGCTCTATCCCCAGCAGGGGGGCGTGCAGGAGACAGGCAATCAATGATTCTCTCTCATCATTGATGATTCTATCTCTCTCCCTCTCCCTCTCTTAATAAAAATATATTAAAAAAATAATCCTGAGTCACTGGTGAATTGTGGGAATTGGGGACAAGGCTCTCTCTCTCTCTCTCTCTCTCTCTCTCTCTCTCTCTCTCTCTCTCGTGCGTTGCGGGGGAAGACAAATCTCATTCTCACTATGGACCCTTTCTCTGGACAGGCTGGTTGGATTTTGGGGGGCGGTTCGTCTGCAGCCAGCCTCTCTGCCTCTCCCCCTCGGGGCCACCTCTTCTGTCTATCAGAACCTCGAAGGGCCTTCAGCTGCTGTGCTCTTCACACCCCAGATTAAAAAAAAACAACCTTGACACTTTATTTCATGTCTTCTAAAATATGCAAGCATTTGTACTGACATACTGTACAGTGTTTTTCAAGAACAGAATTCTGTTGTATATAACAAAGTGGCCAAGAACACAGACTCTGAAGCCAGACTGCCTGTGTTTGAATCCTGGCTCAACTATTTTGCTAACTACATCTTTTTAAAAAATTAATGATTTATTTTATTATTTTTTTAAAATAAATATTTTTATTGATTTCAGAGAGGAGGGGAGAGAGAGAAATATTGATTAGTTGTTCCACGTATTTATGTATTCATTGGTTGATTCTTTTATATGCCCTGACCAGGGATCAAACTTGCAACCTTGGCGCATTGCTGAGCTACCAGGCCAGGGCCTAACTATGTCTTTTTATGCCTCAGTTGTTATTTTAAAAAAAATATTTTTATTGATTTCAGAGAGGAAGGGAGAGGGAGAGAGAGATAGAAACATCAATGATGATTGAGAATCATTGATTGGCTGCCTCCTGCACATCCTCAACCTGGGATTGACCCTGCAATCTGGGCATGTGCCCTGACCAGGAATGGAACCGTGACGTCCTGGTTCATAGGTTGACACTCAACCACTGAGCCACACTAGCCTGGCTATGCCTCAGTTTTGTAATGGGAATGATAGGAACTACCTACATTGCAGGGTTGATGTATGAGGATTCACGGAGTTAATAAATGTAAAGTGCTTAAAACAGTGCATGGCACATGGTAAACCACATAAAAAATTATTTGGTGTTATTAGAGAAATAGAGAGCTAGCTCTTTATCCTCATTTCTTTATGTGCATGCACATCATTTTATTTTTTTATTATTATTTTAAAAATTTATTTTTATTGATTTCAAAGAGGAAGGGAGAGAGATAGAAACATCAATGATGAGGATCATTGATCGGCTGCCTCCTGCCTACTGGGGACTGAGCCCACAACCTGGGCATGTACCCATGACAGGAATCAAACCTGGGATCCTTCAGTCTGCAGGCCGACGCTCTAGCCACTGAGCCAAACCAGCTATGCTGTACATGCACATAATTTTACATAAACAGGACAGTTTATGTGTGTGGAGATATTTTTACAGTATTTTTAATAGTGTAAAGGGGTCCTTAGACCAAAATGTTTGAGAACTGCTACCTTAGTGATACTTGTGCACAGCTACACCAGATGCATGTGCAAGAATGTTCACAGCAGCAGCATCTGTCATAGCCCCCAATCTGGAAGCAATTCAAATGTCCACTTAGCATCAGACGGATCAAGTGCGGTACAGCCACACAATGGAATACTATACAGCAATGAAAAAAACTTATGGCTACATGATGACACGGACAACTCTTCCAAACATAATGGAGAAAATAAGAAGACACAAAAGAACGCATAGCCCGGCCGGCATGGCTCAGTGGTTGAGCATTGACCTATGAACCAGGAGGTCATGGTTCGATTCCCGGTCAGGGCACATGACTGGGTTGTGGGCTCCATCCCTAGTGCACAGTGTACAGAAGGCAGCTGATCACTGACGTTTCTGTCTCTCTCTCCCTCTCTGAAATCAATAAAAAAAAAATTTTTTTTTAAAAAAAGAATGCATAAAGTCTTGTTCCAAAGTATTTAATATTAATATCAGTCAAAAGAAAACGACATAAGTGGCAGCACTAAAAAGAAGAGTGAGGGCAAGATCATAAACATGTTAGGATGTTGCTTACCCACTTCTGGAGGGATGGAGGCGTTCCTTTGAGGAAGCCACTGAAGGAGATTCTGAAATGTTGTGTATATTTCATTTCTTGACCTCTATGACAGTGGTTGGCAAACTCATTAGTCAACACAGCGGCAAAGCTGCATGTGGCTCGAGAGCCGCAGTTTGCCGACCACTGCTCTATGACAACAAGAGTGTTTGCTTTACATTTATAATATATGTATGAAGACATCTGTGTCAGGAATCTTTCTCTGTGTATGTTGCACTTCACAAAAACTATAACAATCTTACGTCTACTTCTGAAACTATTGAGGAAGCAGCAAAGATCCAGTTTGTGGTTCAGCTTGAATGAAATGACATAATCACTTTCGACCAAATTTTCTCTAAGAGGAAGTAATGCATTCCCTTAGTTAGTTTCTATTAGTGAGGAAGGAACGCTTTAATAACTTGGTGGCACTATCACTCTCACTAGGATTTTTTTTTGTTTTTTGGCTAATCCTCACCAGAGGATATTTTTCCATTGATTATTAGAGAGAGTGGAAGGGAGGGGAAGAGACACACACACACACACACACACAGAGAGAGAGAGAGAGAGAGAGAGAGAGAGAGAGAGAGAGAGAGAGAGAGAGAGAGAGAAACATCAATGTAAGAGAGACACATTGATTGGTTGCCTTCTGCATGCACCCCGACCAGGGCCGGGGATTAAGCCTGCAACCCAGGTACATGCCCTTGACCAGAACTGAACCTGGGACCCTTCAGTCAGAGGTGTGGTGCGCTGTCCACTGAGCCAAACAGTCTAGGGCTCGCTAGGATCTTTTACTGGCCAAGTGAGCATCTATTTAGCATCAGAACTAAGAAAAGCCTCTAGTCTGTTGGGCTCAGTGGATAGAGCATCAGCCTATGGACTGAAGGGTCCTGGCTTCAACTCCTGTCAAGGGCAGATGCCTGGGTTGCAGGCTCAATCCCCTGTGTGGGGTGTGCAGGAAGCAGCCGATCAATGATTTTTCTCTCATTGTTGATGTTTCTCTCTCTCTCTCTTCCTCTCCCATCCTCTCTGAAATCAATAAAAATATATTTAAAAAAAAGAACCAAGGAAAGAATAACAGCTAAAAATGTTGAGAAATAATAGTTTCCGCATTCTAATGTTAGAATGCTAAAATGAGACTACTATACGGTTTTCACTCTTTATGTTGAAGTAATTGTAGTGTTCTGAAAAGTTGCAAAAATAGTACCCAGAATTCCCAGATACAATTCTTGCAAACTCCCCTAAATGTTAGCATCTTATATTAGTGGCGCCAAAAGTACACAATGGGGAGTGGACAGCCTCTTACAACAAATGTTGCTGGGAAAACTGGATATTCACATATAAAGAATGAAATTGGGCCCCCTCCCCTTTTTTGTTTACACCACACACACACACACACACACAACTCAAAACTGATTAAAGACTCAAACATAAGACCTGAAGCTGTAAAACTACTAGAAGAAAGCACCAGAGAAGAGCTTCCTGACATTGTTCTTGGTAATGATTTTTTAAAAAAATATATTTTTATTGATTTCAGAGGGGAAGGAAGAGGGAGAGAGAGATAGAAACATCCATGATGAGAGGGAATCAAGGTGGATCGGCTGCCTCCTGCAAGTCCCCCACTGGGAATCGAGCCCACAACCCCCTGGGCATGTGCCCTTGGCTGGAATCGAACCTGGGACCGTTCAGTTCGTAGGCCGACGCTCTATCCATTTTTTGTGAAGTATAACATACATAGAGAAAGACTCCTGAAACAAATGTCTTCATACATATATTATAAATTTAAAGCAAACACTCTTGTTGTCATAGAAGTCAAGAAATGAAATATACTCAATATTTCAGAATCTCCTTTGTGCACCGGGCCTCTAGTATTTAAAATAAGTAAATCGGCTAGGGCAGTGGTCGGCAAACTCATTAGTCAACAGAGCCACATATCAACAGTACAACGATTGAAATTTCTTTTGAGAGCCAGATTTTTTAAATTTAAACTTCTTCTAACGCCACTTCTTCAAAATAGACTCGCCCAGGCCATGGTATTTTGTGGAAGAGCCACACTCAAGGGGCCAAAAGCCGCATGTGGCTTGTGAGCCACAGTTTGCCAACCATGGGGCTAGGGCCTTGGTAATGATTTTATGGCTATGACACCAAAGCCCAGTGAACAAAAACAACAAAACCAAACCAAAAACAAGTGAGACTACATCACACTAAAATGCTTCTGTACAGCCTGGTTGGCATGGCTCAGTGGTTGAGCGTTGACCTATGAAACAGGAGATCATGGTTCGATTCCCAGTCAGGGCACATGCCCGGGGTTGTGGGCTCAATCCCCAGTGTGGGGCATGCAGAAAGCAGCCCATCAATGATTCTCTCTCATCATTGATGTTTCCTCTCTGAAATCAATAAAAGGTATATATTTTTAAAAACTTCTGCACAGCAATGGGGGGCAATCAACAGAGTGAAAAAAAATGAAGCCTGTAGAATGGGAGAAAATATTTTCAAACCATATACCTGATAAGGAGTTAATCTCCAAAAATGTATCAGGAACACCTACAATTCCAGAATTAAAAAAAAAAAAAATCCTAGTAACCCCATTTAAAAGTGGAGTAAGGACTTGAATAGACCTTTCTCCAAAGAAGACAGAAATGGCTATTAAAAGTAAATATTTTTATATTTGGAACAAGACTTTATGTATTTTTGTGTGTCTTTTTATTTCCTCCAACATTGTGTTTTGGAGAGTAGACATGTGGCCATGTAGCTTTATGAAGGAATGCACAACATAACTAAGGGTCAAGGAAATGCAAATCAAAACCACAATGAGATATCACCTCACACCTGCCAGGAAGGCTAGTATAAAAAACACAAAAGGCCTGGCCGGCGTGGATCAGTTGGTTGGGCATCTTTCCATACACCAAGAGATCACCAGTTTGGTTCCTGGTCAGGGCACATGCTTAGGTTGTCAGCTCCCTCCCCAGTAGGGGGTGTGCAGGAGGCAGCCAATCAATGCTCTCTCTCTCTCATCCATGTGTCTATCTCTCCCTCTCCCTTCCTCTCTCTCTACAATCAATAAAAACATATTTAAAATATGTAAACAAACAAACAAACACAAAAGATGATCTCTACAATCAATAAAAACTTCCTATATAATAAAAGGCTAATATGCAAATCTACCGAATGGCAGAACGACCGGTCGCTATGACAGCAACTGACCACCAGGGGGCAGATGCTCAATGCAGGAGCTTCCCCCTGTTGGTCAGTGCACTCCCACAGGAAGTGCCAGAAGCCAGGTTCACAGCTGAGCGCATCGGCAGTGGTGGGAACCTCTCCTGCCTCCACAGCAGCGCTAAGGATGTCCGACTGATGGGGGGAGTGGGTCTAAGCCATCAATCGGACATCCCCTGAGGACTCCTGGACTGCGAGAGGGTGCAGGCCAGGCTGAGGGACCCCCCCCACCCCCCGAGTGCATGACTTTCGTGCACTGGACCTCTAGTATTTAAAATAGGTAAATAAACAAACAAACACAAAAGATGACAAGAGCTGGTCCACATGCAGATAAATTAGAACCCGTGTACACTTTTGGTGGGGATGCCAAATGGTGAGCTCTGGAAGTAGCATGGAGGTTCTTAAAAAAAAAAAAAAAAAATGATCCAGCAATCCCACTTCTAGATATTTATCCAAAAGAGTTAAAACCAGAATCTTGAGAACATATTAGTACTCATCGTAGCACGATTAACAACAGCTAAAATGTGGAGGTAATGCCCTGGCTGGTTTGGCTCAATAGATAGAGCATCTGCCTGTGGACTGAAAGGTCCCAGGTTCGATTCCAGTCAAGGGCACATGCCTGGGTTGCGGGCTCGATCTCCAGTAGGGGGCGTGCAGGAGGCAGCCGGTCAATGATTATCTCTCATCATTGATGTTTCTATCTCTCTCTCCCTCACCCTTCCTCTCAGAAATAAAAAAATAAATAAATAAATAAAATGTGGAGGTAATCTAAATGTTCATTGACAGGTGAACAGATAAACAAAATGTGGTGTATACATACAATGGCACATTATTCAGCAATAAGAAGGGAGGAACTCCTGCAGGATGCAATAATAGGATGAAACTTGATCATGTGAACTGAAATAGGCCAGTCACAGAAGGACAAATACAGAATGATTCCACTGCTGTGAGATATCTAGAAGAGTCCAATTCAAAGAACCGCCCTGGCTGGTTTGGCTCAGTGGATAGAGCGTTCACCTGCGGACTGAAGGGTCCCAGGTTCTATTCTGGCCAAGGGCACATGCCCAGGTTGCGGGCTCAATCCCCAGTGTGGGGCATGCAGGAGGCAGCCAATCAATGATTCTCTCTCAACACCGATGTTTCTATCTTTCTCTACCTCACCCTTCCTCTCTGAAATCAATAAAAAAAAAATTCCTAGAACCAAAGAGTGGGACCATAGTCGCCAGGGCTGGAGGGAGAGGGAATTGGTGAGTTACTAGTAATCTGACATAAAGTTTAGTTGGGCAAGGTGAACAAGTTCTGGAGATCCGCTATATCACACTGTTGACCTACAGTCAACAACACCTTATTGTGCACCTAAAAATTAGTTTAGAAGGTCAAGCTTGCCGGAACCGGTTTGGCTCAGTGGATAGAGCGTCGGCCTGCGGACTCAAGGGTCCCAGGTTCGATTCCGGTCAAGGGCATGTACCTTGGTTGCGGGCACATCCCCAGTAGGGGGTGTGCAAGAGGCAGCTGATCGATGTTTCTTTCTCATCGATGTTTCTAACTCTCTATCCCTCTCTCTTCCTCTCTGTAAAAAAATCAATAAAAAAAATATATATACTTAAAGTTTAAAAAAAAAAAAGGTCAAGCTCATGTTGTGTGTTATCATAATAAAAAAATTATAACCTCAGGAAATTAACATGGGTGCAAAACTATTAACATTACATATTTTTAAAATAAGCTATTGAGAATCTTGTCATCTAATTAGCAGTCTTTTAGACTTGTTTTTTTGCAAAGTCTGCTCAGGTCATTAGCCAATTTTTCTATTGGGTTTTCTCATTTTTTCCCCCCAATTAAATTTGTGGGTTCTTTATCACCCCCACCCAGTGAAAGTTGTTGTGAAAATATTTGTGTACTAAGTCATTTAACATAAAACAATTAATCTATATAACAACATATACCTGGATTTTCAAAACCAAAAATCAATGTAAAGAATGACATCGTTTTACATTTTGGCACGATTTTAAAACATCTGGCTTAATGGAAAGTAATTGAAATGGCATATCTGCTTCTTCAGTCAATTTTTTTTGGTGATATTTACAGTTTGTCTCCAAACCACTTATACACACTTTAACAGCAGATAGTTGTTACATTTTGAAAATGAAATGTATTTTAATAAGCACTATCTTTATACTTACTCGAAGCGTGTACACATTTTTTTGGGACACCTGTATATTAATCCTCACTGTAGGACATGCTTATTAATTTTAGAGAGAGAGGAAAGGGGGGGAGAGAGAAACATCGATGTGAGAGAGAAACATCAATCACTTGCCTTCCTGTTCACACCCCGACTGAGGATCGACCCCGAAA
This sequence comes from Ia io, assembly GCA_025583905.1. NCBI lineage: Eukaryota > Metazoa > Chordata > Mammalia > Chiroptera > Vespertilionidae > Ia > Ia io. The sequence continues at coordinate 45,889,475 of JAJQQW010000021.1, read as the reverse complement.
CCTAAGTATGGGCCTGACCAGGAATCAAACCGGCAACCTTTTGGTATAGACCAGTGGTCGGCAAACTCATTAGTCAACAGAGCCAAATATCAACAGTACAACGATTGAAATTTCTTTTGAGAGCCACATTTTTTAAACTTAAACTTATTCTAATGCCACTTCTTCAAAATAGACTCGCCCAGGCCGTGGTGTTTTGTGGAAGAGCCACACTCAAGGGGCCAAAGAGCCGCATGTGGCTCACTAGCTGCGGTTTGCCGATCACTGGTCTAGGGGATGATGCTCCAACCAACCGAGCCACACGGACCAGGGATACTGTGATATTTTTAAAAATTTGCGTCGTATCTCCTGGTCAGATGACTCAGTTGATTGGAGCGACGTCCCGTATACCAAAGTGTTCAATTCCCTGTCAGGTCACATGCGGGAAGGCAACGGATGGATGTTTCTTGCTCACATTGATGATTCTCTCTCTCTCCCTTCCCCTCTCTCTAAAAATCAAGAAAAACACACACACACCTATCTTTGGGCGAGGATAAAAAAATTGCCTTGCGTTCAGCGGTGTCGATGTGCCAAAGCCATTACCCAATTAATGGGCACTTGCTTTGTTTCCAGTTTTGTGGGTTTTGTTTATGGGAGCAATAAACTTCCCGGTACGCCTATCCGCACACACGGAGGGCTTGGTTTTAATGGGATGGGTTCCCAGGAGTGGGATTGTTGAGAGTAAGTGAGTGTGTAGGTGCGATGCTCATGAAGGATGCCAGATTGCTCCCCCACCTAAGGGCATCTTTTCCTTCACATCCCTGCAGGCTACGAGTGTCCTTATCCAACTATGAAGAGTCCCGAGATGGAAAAAGTGTGGTGTAACGTGACACCTTAATGAGTTATTGGGTTGCTTCTAATAGTTTTTCCAGCGAATTGTGGATTTCCCAGGCATACAATTAGACTGCTTGCAAATAACAAGGGTATGCCCTCTCCAGTATGTATACTTCTTATTTGGTTCTCTCTCTTTTTTTTTTTAATATATATTTTATTGATTTTTTACAGAGAGGAAGGGAGAGGGATAGAGAATTAGAAACATCGGTCAGCTGCCTCCTGCACACCTCCTACTGGGGATGTGCCCACAACCAAGGTACATGCCCTTGACCGGAATCAAACCTGGGACCTTTCAGTCCGCAGGCCAACGCTCTAGCCACGGAGCCAAACCGGTTTCGGCTTGGTTCTCTTTTTGATTGCCCATGGCTAACTCTCTCAGAACAATGTTTGCAGGCAGCCAGGGGGGGCGGGGGACGCTTATTTCTCTGCTTGGGAATCCCATCATCGTGTGTGGTCCCACTTCCCAACACCAAGGATGCTGCTAGTGTTGGATGTTTCTTGCTCACATTGATGATTCTCTCTCTCTCCCCCCGACCCCCTCCTAAAATCAATTAAAAAACACACACAACGAAAACATAGTTTGCTTTCCCGGAAACCCGGTGGCTGGTGTGCAGGCGTCTGAGTAAGCGGACACTGCGACTTTATGAAGAGGTAAGGGTTCCCCAGCGCTCCCTTTGAGGGCTTTGGCCTCGAACCAGGCTGTCCCCAGGCAAACTTGGCCACGAGTCTCCTTTCATTGTTTCCTTGGGTTCTGACCCATTTTCTAAACTTGGTGCTTTAGCTCCCGTCCAATCTGAAAGCTGCCCAATGTCCTACAAAAAAAAAACCACTTTTTTTTTTTTTTTTTTGCTTAAGTGAACCCAAATGGGCTCTCTTCGCCACCGAGGGCTGTGCTGGGTAGAATGTTAAGCAAGAACTGAGAGAGCAGGTGCCATTGTCTCGTTCTTGACTTCGTTCCAAGTCGTCTCTCATCGGCACTCATCTATGAATTCTTTCGTAAAGCGAGTGCTGAAATCCGTGAGCTCACACCTTTGCCACTCCAGTGCTAAGCCAGTATACCAAAGGGGTCATTCTCGTCGTCTGCCTTTTCCTGTGCATAAGTCTTTCCTCTGAGGGTGAGAGACCGATTTCCCGTCGTCCATGGTGGATTTGTTTGGGCAGTTCCCCTGCGTGTAACCAATCCCCATCTCGGCCCCAGGGCCGCCCCAGCGTGGTTCCCTCCTCATCCTGCCTGGCTGTGTTCCACCTGCTGGGATGTCCCCACCACCCTCTCCAAGGACTCCCTCATCACGCCGCCGGGTGCTGGGCCGCTCCGGAGTGGAAGCAGCACCACCTTCTCACCTAGCTCGGGTCCTGACGTTCCTCGCTGGCACTTTGGGTAGACACCCTTCCTCTCTCCCAAGACACCCCATTCTAGGTCACTGCTCTGCACAGATGTCCGCCTTGCTCTGCCATCCCTGATGACTTCGGAGCTCTATTTTTATTTATGTACCAGGGGCCCAGTGCACGAATTTGTGCACCTTGAAAGGAACTGTGGGCCGCGAGGCTGCATTAGGTACAGGGGTGGGTCTTGGCCCATCCTCGGTGCCCCTGCCTGGCCCCCCCAGCCGTGGCCCCTGGTCCCCTGTCTGTTGGCAGCCCCGCTCCCATGCGCTGACGGCGCCAGCCCCACTCCCACCCACTGATGGCGTGGAGCGATTGGGGCGGGCGCCAGCAGCAGGTTCGAGTGGCGGCTGCTGCCCTAATCACCCCTCAGGAGCAGGAGGAGGTAGAGAAATCCTTGGGGTGATCAGGGCCGGCAGCCTCTGCTTGCACCCGCTGATGGTGCCAAGTGATAGGGACCGGTGTAGGGCTCCGGTAGCGGGTGTGAGCGGTGCTTTGGTGCCAGCTGCGGGTGTGAGCAGGGCCGGCACTGGCAGTGGGTGCGAGTGGGGCCAGCGCCGGCAGCAGGTGCAAGTGCCGGGTGGGACTGTGGTGCATGGTAGCAAAGAATTATCAGTAACCACCAGAGGCTCACCCCGATGACAGTGACCAGAGCCCTGCCTTGGTCTGGTGCCCCTGCTCACCTGCTCCACCATCCCACTGCGGCCAATGCCCATCATGGTCTGCACACGCCCTCTGGTGGTCAGCGCACGTCATAGCAACCGGTTGTTCGGTTGTTCCATCATTCTGTCTATTTGCATATTAGCCTTTTATTATATAGGATTTTTAATCTTCACCCAAGGATATTTCTACATTGATTTTTAGGGAGAGTGGAAGAGAGAGAGAAAGATCAATGTGAGAAAAATACATCAATTGGTTGCCTCATGCAAGAACCCTAACCAGGGCCCAAGCCAGGGAGAAGCCTGAAGCCACGGTATGTGCCCTTGATGGGAATCGAACCCCAAATCTTTTAGTCTGTAGGCCGATGCTCTATCCACTGAGCCAAACCAGCTGGGGCTAGAGCTCTATTTTTTAAAAAAATTATTTTTTTTTGTTAATTCTCACCTGAGGATATTTTTTTCCATTGATTTTTAGATAGAGTGGGAGGGATGGGTGAATGGAGGAAGGGAGGGAGGGACACACACACACAAAGAAACACCGATTTGAGAGAGGCCTGGGACAGGGATTGAACCTACAACTCAGGTGCATGCTCTGGACCAGTTACTACCAAGGAACTTGGTAAATAATTTGGTTTCTTCAGTATTGTCCCCTTCCCTCATCACCCTAATTAAGTTAGTAACAATGTACCTGTCTATATAGTTTAAGTTTAAAAAAGTTGGCTCTCAAAAGAAATTTCAATCGTTGTACTGTTGGTATTTGGCTCTGGTGATGAAGAGTTTGCCGACCACGGCCCTAGGTGATTCTCCTGACCGCGGACTCGGTGCCACTGGCTTTTATTCTCTGTGTGCCAAGCACTGCAATTTATGCTTCTGAGTACATTTCATTTTATTTTAAAAGTATTTTTATTGATTTTGAGAGAGAGAGAGAGAGAGAGAGAGAGAAAGAGAGAGAGAACCATTGATGGGAGAGTGAAACATCCATCAGCTGCCTCCTGCATGGGCCCCACCGTGGATGGAGCCTGCAACCCGGGCATGTGCCCTGACCTGGAATCAAACCGGCAACCTCTGGGTGCACTGGCCCACGCCCAACCAACTGAGCCACACCGGCCAGGGCAGGACATTTTATGTTTAATTGTCATTATTTTTTTCTAATTATTTCCCCTAGCTCTTCCAGTGAAGTTCTTATTCGGTTGTCTTTATTGCTTATGTCTAAAATGAAAGTTTTCCTTAATTTCCTTATGACTGGGAAGCTTCTAGTCTGCCACTCCTTTTGTTTCATAAGATCAATCAGTTAAAATACGTTTTATAATTTTTTCCATGCTATATTCTTTTTCTACTTTGTTGTTTGTCAAAATTGTGTTGGAAGAGAGCTGGAGCCTTGGGCATCTTCTCTCTCTCTCTCTCTCTTTCTCCCCCCCCGCCCCCCCCATCTGAATTGTGGATCCTGGTCTCTCTGTGATTTACCTGTCGAGTGTGCTGAGCACACTTTGTCCAGCAGGTGGCGGACTTGGCCTTTGATTTTTCTCCCTCAGGTTGACAAAGATCCACTGTTGAGGAAAGAAGGGAGAGAGTCAAACGAATGTTTGGTTCCAGCGCAAGGGAGACCACAGCACTTGGTGAGAGAATGCAGCAAGTAAACCCGCAGCTCCGGCTCAGCCCAGCTGATTTCTGTCCCACGGAAATGCCAGATATTGACATTTTTCAAAAGCCAGGCATTCAGAGATATCTCCAGATGTGAAACTGTGACCACGACATTCAAGATGTTGGAAAAACCTGTGTGTAAACGAAATACAACTAGGATTTAGAATTTTATTATTATTATTATTATTATTATTATTATTATTATTATTTTTGGTGGGAGGCACTGGATTCTCTGTACTTTTGTTGCCTGGGATTCCAGTTACACTGAAAAGTGAAATTTGGACTGAACACTTTCCCCGTAAGGTTGAGAGAAAGACAAGGGTGTCTACTCTCACCACTTCTTTTCAACATTTTAATGAAATTTCTAGAAGGAACAATGAGGCGCGAAAATGAATAAAAGGCACCGTGATTGGAAAAAGAGAAATAAAATATTATTGTTTCCAGTGACAAGACAGTGTACATGCAAAGCCCAACACATCTCAAAGGCAACCTCCTGGAATTGATCCGTGAACTTAGCAGAGCAGCTGCTTCCAAAACCAATGTGCAGAGACAATTTCTACATCTACATCAGCATCATCAGAAGATTAAACTAAAGTATCATGTGTTATTATTGTTATTTTTAAAAATCCTCACCCGAGGATATTTTTCCATTGGCTCAGTGGATAGAGCATCAGCCTGAGGAATGAAGGGTCCTGATTTCGAGTCCAGTCAAGGGCATATGCCCGGGTTGTGGAGGGAGCATGCAGGAGGCAGCCAATCAATGACTCTCTACTGATGTTTCTATCGCTCTCTCCCTCTCCCTTCCTCTCTGAAATCAATAAAAATATGTGTAAAAAAGAAAAGAAAAGAAAAGAAAGAGAGAGGGAAAGACAGGAACACTGACGTGAGAGAAACACATTGATTGGTTGCCTCCTGCACAAGCCCCGACCAGGGCCCCGGGCTGGGCATAGTGTGAGTGCCTGACGCCGAGCTCTGGATTGCCAAAACATCCATTTCAAAATGCATCCACCTTGAGTAAACATTGCTGGTTTTTTTAGGTACAGCTTCTGAGTTAGGCCACTGCTGCCCGTGAAGGTCCCTTGATTAGAAAGCCTTGGGTAACCAAGATAATTGAGCACTGAGTGAGCCTGCTTTGCCACCCCCTCGTATTAATGCCCTCTCTTCTGTTTTCAATTAGCCAATAAAGAGGGAACCCGTGACACCCCAAACACCCCACTCTTGGGCTCTAATAAGGGCAGAGTCCCAGGTCCATGCTCCCTTGTTCTCTCTCTACCTGCGACATTGACCACACCTGTTTGTCCCTTCCAGGACCCATGAGTAATAACTCTTTTTAAAAAAATGTGTTTTTATTGATTTCAGCAAGGAAGGGAGAGGGAGAGAGAAACAGCAATGATGAGAGAGAATCATTGATTGGCTGCCTCCCGCACTCCCCCTACTGGTGATTGAGTGCGCAATCCAGGCGCGTGTCCTTGACCAGGATCCAACCCGGGGCCCTATCAGTTTGCAGGCTGACACGTTATCCACTGAGCCGAACCAGCCAGGGCTGTGGATAATCTTGCTCTTCAAAGTTCCCTGGTGGTTTTTTGCTGAAGTGCATTCATTACAAGAGCAACGTCAGGTCTGGCCGGGGAGATGTCTTTGGGGCTGGCTACAGGTAATAGGGGCCAGGTGGGTGCCCAGGTGTTCCCAGCCCATAGCATCACCGCTTGTGGGGAAGCATGGGACTTGGTTGGAAAGTCTGGTAGGAGGATTCTCTGAAACAGGGGTCCTCAAGCTTTTTAAACAGGGGGCCAGTTCACTGTCCCTCAGACAGTTGGAGGGCCGGACTATAGTTTAAAAAAAAACTATAAACAGCCTAGCCGGTTTGGCTCAGTGGATAGAGCGTCAGCCTGGGGAGTGAAGGGTCCTAGGTTCGATTCCGGTCAAGGGCATGTACCTTGGTTGCAGGCACATCCTCAATAGGGGGTGTGCAGGAGGCAGCTGATGGATGTTTCTCTCTCATCAATGTTTCTAACTCTCTCTCCCTCTCCGTAAAAATCAATAAAATATATTTAAACACACACACACACACACACACACACACACACAAACAACAAAAAACCTATGAACAAATTCCTATGCACACTGCACATATTTAATTTTGAAGTAAAAAAACAAAACGGCAAAAACACCAGCATGTGGCCCGCGGGCCGTAGTTTGAGGACGCCTGCTCTGAAAGGTCAGAGGCCTCTGGGGGTCCTTGCCGAAGGCGGGAGACTCTGCCTTGACTTTTCCAAATGAGCCTGAGCCCCCGGGGTGTTTTATTAGAATCTTTATGTTCAGACTTCAAAACGCCCTTGTTTGAAACATACTATAGATGCAGGTGTTTTTCTCAAGGATGCTGACCCTGCTGATAGTATCTAGAGGTTAACTTCAGTTCAAGCTGTTGTTACAATAAAAGCCTAAGGAGGCAGGCGAACAGGGCTACTTGACTTAGCCAGGTCGTCCCTTAGCCTCTCTTTCATAGAAACACGTGTCCGAGCAATCATTCATCCGTCGCTCAGGGTCTGCACATCAGCCCTGGCCACCATGGAGGCGGGGACCCACACCACAGTGGGGCCGTGTCTCTGGGCTGTGGCTTTCCCAGGTGACCTTCAGCTTTCCTTCATCCCTCTCAGAGGATACAGGAAAGCTCAGGTGTGCTGGAATTAGAGAAATGCCTCTCTCCAGATGGGAAGAGGCTCTGGTCCAGTCTTCCCCTGGGGAGTAGGTGCATGCCATGGAAAAGGTGCTGGGTTTATTTCACAATGATTATTCTTCACTCTCTTTACCAGGGCCACAGGAGGCTCTTCGCTGTGCAAGCCTGGTGGGGCTCCTGGAGGTAAAACCCAAGAAGGTGTGGGGCCTAGAAGACCGAGCCCACAACCCAGGCATGTTCCCTTGATGGGAATTGAACCCTGGGACCCTTCAGTCCGTAGGCCGATGCTCTATCCATTGAGCCAAACCAGCTAGGGCTGATCTTAGCTCTTTGATGGGTCTAAGAAAAATTCATTGATCCCCAGTTGTTCAGCTTTTTCTTATTCTAAGAACGAGAGTGATACTCCAGGCCAGTGGTTGGCAAACTGCGGCTCGCGAGCCACATGCGGCTCTTTGGACCCTTGAGTGTGGCTCTTCCACAAAATACCATGTGCGGGCGTGCACGTACAGTGCGATTGAAACTTCGTGGCCCATGTGCAGAAGTCGGTTTTCGGCTCTCAAAAGAAATTTCAATCGTTGTACTGTTGATATTTGGCTCCGTTGACTAATGAGTTTGCCGACCACTGCTCCAGGCAATTTGCATGTCAGAGCTGAAATCAGAGGTCTCCTGCTATGTCATTTTTACCCTTTTCCTTTCTTTTGCACATGCTTTTGAAGGCTGGGCCTTGCAGAGGTCTACTAGTACTTCAGGAACACTTGCAATCAACGTCGAAATAGGTTGAAAATGCTAAGTTTAACGTGTCCAGCAGGGGGTGCTGTTGCTCACTGGTTTCTTTCCTTTGGTGTGTTTGGCCTCTAAGACCAGTTATTAGAAGGGCACTTTCAGCTTGCAGGATTTTTGTTTAGTCCCGTCAGGGTCCCCCCGGTTAAATCCCTCTATGGACAAGGCAGTTAATGGTACATGAGTGAAGAAGAGGAGTGTGAGGGGAGCAACTGGGCAAGGGTTCTGACTGATGGCAAGGGATCTGGCGGCCGGAGGGAGAGGAGAGTGCGTGGCAGGAACCTGCATGAACACACGGCCAATACGAGCGCAACGAGGAGTTGCGAACCTGAAGTCAAGTTACCAGCGGAGGGTTTGGGCAGCGACAGGGGCTGAGGCCCAGGAGGCCACGGGGTGTGGGCACGGTGGGTAGGGGAGGGGTTGCGTAAAACCAATTCAAGTCCTTACGGTGAATGTTTACCGATGCCACGGTTTTCCTCCCTGCATTTGTACTCCAAAAGAGCTAGAATTTTCAAGGCACATCAGAGCGATGGGATTTTATGAACATAACATTCTATACACTGCCCCGGACAGAACTGGGACCTTTGACTTTCCTAATGTTCAACACACTCTATGAAAAAATATTCCTGCCCTAGCTGGTTTGGCTCGGTGGATAGAGTGTCGGCCTGCGGACTGAAAGGTCCCAGGTTCGATTCCGGTCAAGGGCATGTACCTTGGTTGTGGGCACAACCCCAGTAGTTGGTGTGCAGGAGGCAGCTGATCGATGTTTCTGTCTCATTGATGTTTCTAACTCTCTATTCCTCTCCCTTCCTCTCTGTAAAAAAATCAATAAAATATAATTAAAAAATATTCCTTTGGATCAACCAATGAACTTGTATGCATGTGTGCATAACAGGTGGACACAGACAATGAGGTGATGAGGGTTGGGATATGTGTGTGGGGGGAAGGATGGGAGTGGGTTGGAAGAGGTTCATGGGGGAAAGAGGAGGACCTATGTAATACTTTCAGCAATAAAGATTAAAAAAGAAAAAGAAAATATATTCCTTTGTATATTTAACAGAAAATAGACTCAAAAAAAAAAAAAAGAGTTTTAGGCTAGAATACCTAATTGGGACTATGGAAAGACTTGCATTTAAAAAATACATCTTTAAGAAATAAAGCACCCTAGCCGGTTTGGCTCAGTGGATAGAGTTTCAGCCTGTGGACTGAAGGGTCCCGGTTCGATTCCAGTCAAGGGCATATGTCCGGGTTGTGGGTTCGATCCCTAGTAGGGGGCGTGCAGGAGGCAGCCGATCAGTGATTCTCTCTCATCATTGATGTTTCTCTCTCTCTCTCCCTTCCTCTTTGAAATCAATAAAAATATATTAGCCGAAACCAGTTTGGCTCAGTGGATAGAGCTTTGGCCCGCAGAAGGAAAGGTCCCAGGTTCGATTCTGGTCAAGGGCATGTACCTTGGTTGCGGGCACATCCCCAGTGGGGGGTGTGCAGGAGGCAGCTGATCGATGTTTCTCTCTCATCGATGTTTCTAACTCCATCCCTCCCCCTTCCTCTCTCTAAAAAATCAATAAAATGTATTTAAAAAATAAAAATATATTTAAAAAAGAAATAAAGCAATTCAACGGATTAAAAAAAAAAACCATACAAAAACAAAACCCGGTGTAGGCTTGGAAAGTTCTGAAATGCACTGGCTCGGGGCATGAGGTGTCCAGAGGGCAGTCAATGTCACCCAAATCCTTTGGCTTCGTTTGTTAAGCCTGTAGCTCTGCTGCCCCCTGCTGGCTCTGTTCTCGGGTTCAGTCTCACTGCTTACTGGGCTCTGAGGTTGTCAGGTCTGGGCCCTTCCTTCCTTGGAGATGTGATGGGGAAACTTCCTTCTCTGTTCAATCAGGGTCCTTATGTCAACACGTTGCAGCTTCCGGATGCAACTTCCTTCCCGCTCACTGATCTCATCTGCTCCATCTCCTCACAGAGGAATCAGAGCTCGCCGTGAGAGAATAAATCAATCCCCCCGCAGGGTCTTGACCCAGCTGCCTAGAGTTGCTTCTACCCTCCCTGCTAGGGACCAGGTAAGAAGATCCTGCAGATAGATACGTGCAGCCACAAGCCACGCGCTTCCCCTACACTGACATCTAATCTGACTTTGATCCTCAGGTCAATGAAGCCCCCAATTCCAGTTTCCCACCCTCAGAATTGCCCGGGGCATGTGTGACGTTGGTTCTTCCCCTTCCTTTTCTGGGTTTCCACCCTCTCCTAGGTTTTGGACTGAACATTCTTCTCTCTCATTAGCCCTTCCATGGTTTTAAGATTTACAATAATTTTTCCTCCTTGCGTTTTTCAGTGGAGTGACATGTTTGATACCCTGGACATGGTCCTCATCGCTTATTTATTTATCATCTACTTATTTAAATGATCTAGTTTATTCTTTTTTAAATATATTTTTTATGGACTTCAGAGAGGAAGGGAGGGAGGTGGGGGGAGAGAGAGAGAGATAGAGATAGAGAGAGAGAGAAATATCAATGATGAGAGAGAATCATTGATCGGCTGCCTCCTGCATGCCCCCCACTGGGGATTGAGCCCACAACCTGGGCATATGCCCTTGAGTGGAATTGAACCCGGGACCCTTCAGTCTGTAGGCCAACGCTCTATCCACTGAGCCAAACGGGCTAGGGCAGTGGTTGGCAAACTCATTAGTCAACCGAGCCAAATATCAACAGTACAACGATTGAAATTTCTTTTGAGAGCCAAATTTTTTAAACTTAAACTTCTTCTAACGCCACTTCTTCAAAATAGACTCGCCCAGGCCATGGTATTTTGTGGAAGAGCCACACTCAAGGGGCCAAAGAGCCGCAAGTGGCTTGCGAGCCGCAGTTTGCCCACCACTGGGCTAGGGCAAGGGTGAGTTTAAAAAAAAATTTTTTTTAAATTTATTTCAGAGAGGAAGGGAGAGGGAGAGATAGAAATATCAATGATGAGAATCATTGGCCGGCTGTCTCCAGCACGCCTCCCCACTGGGGATTGAGCCAGCAAGCCAGGCATGTGCCCTGACCAGGAATCGAACCATGACCTCCTGGTCATAGGTGGATGCTCAACCACTGAACCACTGATGGAGAGAAACATCAATCAGCTGCCTCTTGCACACCTACTGGGGATGTGCCCGCAACCAAGGTAATGGGTGAGAATCGAACCTGGGACCTTTCAGTCGATGCTTTTCCATGAGCCTAAGAGTTAGGGCAAGGGTTACCCATTTGCTTACCCTTTGCTGTTTCTACAGCCACTAAAGCAGGGCGGGGCACACAGCTGATGTCCATGAAAGATCGGTTGAATGAACGAAGACTCCGTTCCAGGCACTGCTACGTGTGCTTCTGACCCATACGAACTCCTCTAATCCTCATGCAACAATTCCAGTTCACAGACAAGCAAACAGGCCCAGAGAGGCCGAGTAACGTTGGTAAAACGGAACAGGTGATGGGTAAGGTGGTGAGAAGGCCGGAAGGCCCAGGGTCCCTGGTGGGGCCCACAGTTCTTGTCCACCTGATGTGTTCGCCCCTGAGAATGAACCTTCTCCAGACCCAGGCGACCTCAGCCACCTGGACCCTCCGCCTGGCGGCTCAGCTGCTCCCACGATGTCATAGAGATTTGGTCTGTGGTCGGCCCAAGGCCTCAGAGGCTCTGGTCCCCAGGGAGCTGGTGGCCCGGCTGGGCGGCGGTCTCTTTTCTGGGTAGACATGGTGCCAGAGGGAAGCGCTGCCAGGATGGGACCTTATGATCCTGCACAAGCCTGTCCCCAGCTCACTAGCTCAGAGTGCCCATGTGTAACTGTGGGGGAGGGGACACAATACATTTCAACCCTCCTGCATCTCCCTCCCCCCTCCCCCAAAACCCAGTCTGTGGAGGCCAAGTTCCCCTTCCAGCCTGGCCACAGTCTCTCCCCCAGGGCTTCCTGTTGGGGCGTCCTAGGCCCCACTCCAGAGCTGGGCACTTCCCTCCCTGACACAGGGACCTGGACCCGCTCTGCCCTGCCAGAGGCAGACATGGTGCCCCTGCTGCTGCTGCCCCTGCTGGGGGCGGGGTGAGTGGGCTCAGGGAGGGGGGCTGGGCAGGTGGGGGAGGGGCGGGAGCTGCATATGAGCGTCTGTGTCCCCCTCCCCCAGGGTCCCTGCAGCAGCCGCTGCGTGGCTTGGAGCTCCGAGTGCAGGAATCGGTGACGGTGCAGGAGGGTCTGTGTGTCCACGTGCCCTGCTCCTTCTCCCACCCTCGGAGTTGGCAGGCCTCCTATAGTGAACTCTACACCTCCTGGTACCGGGACGGGGACAACACAGACCGGGATGCTGCTGTGGCCTCGAACGACCCAGATAAACCAGGGAAGAGAGAGACCCGAGGCTGCTTCCTCCTCGCGGACCCCACGACCAACAACTGTTCCCTGCAAATCAGAGACGCCAGGAGGAGTGACGCAGGACGCTACTACTTCCGAGTGGAGAGAAGAGATCCTGAATATAAGCCCCTGGGATATAGTTACCAAGACAAGATGCTGGATTTGTAGGTGAGAGGTACGGCAGGGCCTCCAGAGAGGACTCAGGGACAGGGGACCCCGTCTTAGAACAAGCAGGACACTGGGACACTCCCTGTTCAGGCCTTGGGCCCTGGGTGGTCAGAAGAGACACGGGGCCTGGGGTGAGCTCTGGCCCCAGGCGGGGACTCTCTCAGGGACCCACTCTGAGTCCCACCCCTGGGCCCCGGCACCCGCCTTTCTCCCCCGCAGCCCTGACAGAGAAACCCCACATCCGTATTCCGGAGCCCCTGGAGTCCGGCCGCCCCACACAGCTGGCCTGCAGCCTGCCTGGGGCCTGCGAAGGGGGACGACCTCTCACCTTCTCTTGGGAGGGAGCCGCTGTGGACTCACTCAACTCCCGGACCCTCCGCTCCTCCGTGCTCACCTTCACCCCGAGGCCTCAGGACCATGGCACCAACCTCACCTGTCAGGTCCAAGTCCAAGGATCTTCGGTGGCCAAGCAGAGAACCATCCGGCTCAATGTCTCCTGTGAGTGTTGGAGGGGTGGCTGGGTCTGTGGGAGCAGTGGGGTGGCGTGTGTGTGTGTGTGTGTGTGTGTGTGTGTGTTTGTGTGTAGGAGGCTGAGCTAACCTGAGAACACCCAGGCATGGATCTGTGTGTCGGTGGGGAGTGGGCCAGAAGGACAGCTCTCCCCGCTTCCCGGTTCCCACCGCCCCTCCTTGGGATGTGGGTGACTTCCATTCACTCCTCCACTCTGAGTGGGGCCCTGTCTTTCTATCCCAGATGCCCCAGGGAACCTCACCATAGGCGTCTCCTTCAGAAAGGACACAGGTAGGAAAGAACCTTCCTCTCTGGGCTGGGACCTGCCCGGTGCCCTGGTGGGTCAGAGGGGGCAGCAGGAGTTGGAATGGGATCAGACATGGGAAGGGCAAGGTTGGAATTCATCATCCTAGTCCCTGACCTCTGGGTGCCTGACCTGTGTTCCACACACATCTCTCTCTCTCTCTCTCTCTCTCTCTCTCTGTCTCTCTCTCTCTCTCTTTCTCTCCCCCTCAAAACCCTTCTCCCCTAAGCCTTTAAAAATCTGCAAACCACATCCCTTCCCATCCTGGAGGGAGAGGCCCTGAGGCTGCTCTGTGTGGCTGACAGCAAGCCCCCTGCCGAGATGAGCTGGTTCCGGGGGTCCCCAGGCCTGAAGGCCACCCCCATCTCCAGCACTGCGATTCTGGAGCTGCCTCGCATGGGGCCTGCACAGGAAGGGGAGTTCACCTGCCAAGCTCGGCACCCGCTGGGCTCCCAAAGTGTCTCTCTCAGCCTCTCCGTGGTCTGTGAGTGGGGAGACCCCAGAGGCAGGACAGCTGGGTCCTGGGAGGTCAGAGGCACCGCTGACCCTGCTCCTCGCTCCCCACAGACCCCCCCTGCAGCTGCTGGGACCCTCCTGCTCCTGGGAGGACCAGGGTCTGCGCTGCAGCTGCTCCGCCAGGGCCCAGCCGGCCCCCTCCCTGCGCTGGCGGCTGTGGGCGGGGCTGCTGGAGGGGAACCATGGCAAGGCCACCCACGCGGTCACCTCCAGCTCAGAGGGGCCCTGGAACCAACAGCTCCCTGAGCCTCCGCGCAGGGCTCAGCCCTGACCTCAGGCTCAGCTGCGAGGCCCGGAATGTGCACGGGGCCCAGAGCGCCTCAGTCCTGCTGCTGCCAGGTCAGGGCTGCTGGGGGCAGAGGTCACGGAGAAGGGAGTGGGTCAGAGAGAAGGTGGAGCTGGGGAGGGGTCTGTGCAGGGACAGGGGTGATTGCTAGGACAGGCCTGCATCTCCTGCCTGAACAGAACTGACAGCGGGCTCTGCAAGGAGGTGGGAAGAGGAGAGACTGAGTCCTGGGAGTGGGTGGTGTCACCTGAACTGGTGCTGGAGGAACAAACCCTGAGCCCCTGCAGCCCTCAGCACCAGGGCTCCTGGAGCTGCCCCAGGTGGAGGCTGGAGACCGAGGGGAGTTCACCCTCCTGGCTCAGCACCCGCTGTGCTCCCAGCACGTCTCCTTCAGCCTCTCTGTGCAGAGTGAGTTGCAGGACAGGTGTGGGGGCCGGCCGCCTGGTCAGGTGTTGGGCTGGGGGTGGATGGAGACCTGGACAACATGTCACCTGTCTCCCATCGTCCCCAGGCAGCCCGCACTCCTGCAGATGTGTGACTGAGGAGCAGCAGGGCTCCTGGCCCCTGGTGCTCACCCTGATCAGAGGGGCCCTCATGGGGGCTGGCTTCCTCCTCACCTACGTCTTCACCTGGCTCTATTACACCAGGTGAGCAGGCCTGTCTCTCCCGGGAAGTGCAGGGATTGGCCCTGAAGTCCAGGTGGGGCTGAGCTCTTATCTCTGCCTGGAGTTAGAGCGAAAGTGGCCGAGTCTCTGAACTGAGACCTGTGTTGGCCCCGCAGATGTGGAGGCCCCAGGACACGAGGCAGAGCTCCTGATAGATCCTCCCTTCGTCTGAAGATGGGACTGAGGTTCGGACACCAGGCTAGAGGGAATGTCGTGGGACGTCAATGTCACCTTATCCCTGCAAGCTCTTGACTCACCTGCTCAAATGGACCCCTGGGGTTTCAGTTTGTGGGAGTGACTGAGTGACCACAAGGGGAGTCAATGCCATGGAGCGAAGACTTTCATTCCTTTTACCTCCTGAGAGAAGGGGCCTGCTATGCCCGGGGAAGGCCTGGATTTCCTCAGGAAGCAGGTGCAGGTGCAGGGCAGCCTAGCGAAAGCCTTTATTGGAGTTTCCATGGGAAACGCAAGGCAGGGCAGGTGAGCAGTTTAGGATCAGCTGTTGTGTGTCAATCTGGGGGAGTTAGGCCTGTGGGCGTGGTCTCTATTTGTCTGGTCCCAGGTCCTGGTTGTTTTGGGGCAGGTTGGGGTGCCTGGGAATAGGGCACTGGATGGGTTGGTTTGTATCTGAAATTCTTTGCTGTCTCTGAGAATGGGCCGACCCTGGGAGGCCCCGTGTCTCCTTGGCTTCCAAGCTATTGACTAGCTCACATCATAAGATATAGAAATAAACAAGTGATACACACCCACTGACTGCCCCCTTGTTTCTGCCTGGGCTTCTCCCATTTGAATTGTTCCCCCCCCCCCTATTTCTTTCTCTCTGTTTGTTCTGACCACTCACCCCCCAACCCCCTCCTCCTCTCTCTCCGTTCTCAGGCCCAGAAAGGGACTGAAGTTGGCACCTTATCCTCCCTTTGCCCAGTAGTTACCTGGTTACCACCTGAGTTTCTGGTCTCCCATTTGTAGGTGTTGATACACAGTAGACTCAGAGCAGCTCTTCTTTCCCTACTCGTAGACGTCTACCTCAGAATTATTGTTATAAAACATCCTGACATTTAATCATAAATAAAACGTTTCTGTGATATCAGATGACCATTGATTTTATTTTGTAGTGTCTGTGGGAGTTTCTTGAGTCCAATTACATCTGGATCTCCTCTTGTTGCTGTTGCTGTTGTTGAACCTGTTTCAAGTAAAGGATTTGTTTATTCCTGGTAATTATTTCTCAATTGGTATTTTTATCTTATCTTATTTTAAAAAAATATTTTTATTAATTTCTGAGAGGAAGTTGGAGGGGGAGGGAGAGATAGAAATATCAATGATGAGAGAGAGCCATGAATCGCCTGTTTCCTCCATGTCCCCTACTGGGGATGAAACTGTCACCCAGGCATGTGGCCTGACCTGGAATTGAACCATGACCTTCTGTTTCATAGGTCAACACTCAACTCCTGAGTCACACCAGCCAGGCTATATCTATTCATGAATAATAAAAAAGTGCAACATTTAAGGCACATTGTCTCTCCATTTTGTATTACTATGTTCATACTAGAGGCCCGGTGCACAAAATTTGTGCACAGTTATGGTGCCTAGGCATGGCCGGCAATCAGGGCCTATCTGTGGCGTGACTGGTGGGGTTATATGGGGGCCCCCACTGGCACCCGCGTTGGCTGACCTGGAGCCTGCGGGCTGGGGGCAGCTCCTGCATTCAGCGTCTGCCCCCAGGGTGTCAGTGAGCATCATAGTGACCAGTCGTTCCATCGATTGATCTGCCATTCAGTTGATTTGCATATTAGGCTTTTATTATATAGGATATCTTATATACATCAATTTGATAAACTTTAGAAAACATTAATAATTACTTGGATATAGACAATTACTTTATTCCTGATTTATTGAGATATATTTTAAACAGAATGCATGCTCGTGTAAGGTATGCAATGTGCATATTTGATACACCTATATAGTGAAGTGATTACCACAATAAGGTTCATCAACATTTCCATCCTCTCATATAATTACCATTGTTATGGATATAACACTGATAATGTATAACCATAGCAACTTTCAGGTATGTAATACAATCCTGTTAATTATAGGCATCATGCTGTCCAGTACATCCCCAGGATTTATTCATCTTGTTACTGAAAGTTACCCTTGACCAACATCTCCCCATTTCCTCACTTCTGGCCCCTGCATCACCATTCTACTCTATTTCTGTGAGTTCAGCATCTTTCCACCCCACTGTGAGAACATACTCCAGATAAACAATGACTATTTTGAAAAAATTGCCCTCAGACTTCTGTTCCTCTCATGCAGTTCCAGGTTTCCATCCCAAAATCACTTTCCTCTATGTAAAGATGGACTCAAAATGTATTAAAGACCTAAATATAATACCCACCAGTATAGAACTCTTAGAGGATAACATAGGAGGAAATCCTGGGACACTGGATTTTGCAATGATTTCCTGGATATTTACATCAAAAGCCCAGACAAGGAAAGCAAACATAGACAAGTGGGACTGTACCAACTTCAAAACCTGAACACAAAAGGACACTCTCACCAGACTCCAGAGGCCACCTGCAGAATGGGAGAGAAGATGTACCTGTTAAGGAGTTAATATCCAGCATATATTACAAACTCGTACAAGACAACATAAAAAAACCCAAATAGCACAATTAAAGAATAGGCATAAAACGTGAATAGACATTTCTCCAAAGATGATGTACAAGTGGCCAACAACGTCACGAAGAGAGACGCAGCATCAGCAATCCTACAGAACTACAAATCGAAGCCCTGGCTGGGTAGCTCAGTTGGTTAGAGTGTCTTCCTGATACACCCAGTTTGCCAGTTCCATCCCAGTCAGGGCACATACAACAATCAACCAAGGATTGCATAAATCCAAGACTGTCATGAGAGATCACCTCACACCCTTTAGGATGGCCACTAAGAAATGAAACCACAGAAAATAACAATTGCTGGTGAGCATGTGCAGGAACTGGAACCATTCTGCACATTTCGTGGGATTGTAAGAGGATGTACCGGCTACGGAAAACAATATGGCAGTTCCTCCAAAAATTAAAAATAGAATTGCCGTATCATGTAACATCCCCTCTTGAGGTTATACGTCCAAAGAACTGAAAGCAGGACCTCAAAAAGATATCTGCACACCCATATTTATAGCAGCATTATACACATTAGTCAAAAGGTGTCAGCAACCAAATGTCCATTGATGGATAAATGCATTAAAAAAGGTCATGGCCAGTTGGCGTGGCTCAGTGGTTGTTGACCTATTAACTATGAGATCACGGTTCCATTCCTTATTGCAGGATCCATCCCCAGTATGAGGCAGGCAGGAGGTGACCGATCAGTGATTCTCTGTCTTCATTTATGTTTCCATCTCTCTCTCCTTCTCCCTTCCTTTCTGAAATCAATGAAAATATATATGAAATAAGAGGTCATATGTCTTAGACTGGTCTGAATATTTTAACAAACCACCATAAACTGGTGGTGTATAGATAGCAGGAATTTATTGCTCCGAGACCTGGAGGCTGGAAGTCTTTCTCTCCCCCAACCCTCCCTCTCTTCCACTCTCTCAAAATTCAATGAAAAATATACCCTTGGGTGAGGATTAATGAGAGAAAAAAAGAAAAGAAAAGAGAGACATTACAAACTCATACAAGACAACATAAGAAACCCAAATAACACAACTGAAGAATGGGCTAAAACCTTGCGTAGACATTTCTCCAAAGATGATGTCAAATGGCCAACAAAGTCATGAAAAGAGACTCAACATCAGTGATCCTGAAGGACTATAAGAGAACTCCTTAGGCCGGTAGGAGTCTTGCTTGGTGCATCACTGCATTAATATTCAAAATCCCAAATCAGATTCCTACACGGACAAGGAAGGAATGGTGAAGGAGCATAGTAGGCCCTCGGTACAGAAAATGATGGGGGAAGTGTAGTGATACACAGCTCCAAAGGTCACACACCCAAAATTAGCATTAGAGTTTATGTCATGGGAATTTCACCTCCGCAAAAGTTTCCTCATTAGCTTATTTGGAATATACACAGGCATAGACACACACACACACACACACACAGTCCTCTCTCTGGGATGAATTCTGTGGCCATTCTTGAATGTGCAAATGGTTGCTTCCTCCCCCAGTTCTTTCCTGTGGGTTGCTTTAGGATGGGCCTTGTGCTCTGAGTTGAGTCATCCTGGCCCCTTGTCTGTCCCTGAGGCCCATCTTGCCTGGCACAGGTTATGGAGAAATTTCCTCTTCTGCTTTTCTGTCTATACCTTGTGGCTTGGAGGGTGGGAAGGAGGGAGATAGAGAGAGAGGGATATATATATATATATATATATATATATATATATATATATATATATATATATATAGAGAGAGAGAGAGAGAGAGAGAGAGAGAGAGAGAGAGAGAGAGAGAGAGAGACAGAGAGAATATAACATCAATTTGGGAGAGAAACATAAATCGGTTGCCTCCCATACTTGCCCTGAGCTGGTATGGAAACGGTGGTATGTGCCCTGTCCCGGAATTTAACCTGCAACCTATTTGCTGTAGGGACGATGGCTCCACTAATAGAGCCATCTGCCAGGGCTATCTATTTATATCTGTAGTGTGCTCCCAAGCAGATTTATCTTTCCTCCACTGAGGAAGTGCATAGTATATCTTTGTGATGAGCATCTCTGAATATTCCAGGAACGTCATAAGTTTTGATGTGTTCATGGCAATCTTTTTACCCATCCTGTCTTTCATTGCTCACTTTGCTATATGGATGCATTTGAGTTTTGTAATTTGATTTTGTCTCTAGAAACCTTGCTGACTCTATTCTCAAGCCCCTACATGTATCTGTATGTGCTTGTGGATTTTCCTATATAGACACATTCCTTGATGAAGAAAGTCAGCTTTATTTTCTTTTGAATTTTCATAGCTTTTACATATTGTGCTTTCCTGGCTGGACTCGGACCCGGTGCTGCTGTGTGAGGTGTGGTGCTTGCTGAGCACAACCCCTATCCCGCCAGGGGAGCCTCCTGCATCCCTAGCTGACTGTGCGTGTTATCCTGAAGGCCTGGGACATCCCCCACCCCCATTCCCCCTCTCCCCTCTGCGCTCATTGGTTTTTCTCTTGAGATTCCATCAGTCAAGGGCCAGCGAGGCACACAGAAGCCCCACTATGTGCTCCAGCAGCGGGAATGTATGTCAGGGTTTGTGATGCCTGCCTTGGGACACAAAGCCTGGGTGGGGCTCTGAAAAGGGACCCAGTGATGAGGGGCCAGTAATGTGGATTTTCATGAGCTTTCAGGTGGTAACGTTGCTGCTGTGCTGAGGTCCCGCCAAATGGGGCTTCCGTTTCCGATGGGGCTTGTGCGCCCTCCCTGTCCCTCAGACCCTCAGACCCTCGAAGCCAACACAGGTGCGTCCGCGTCCCCACGAAGCCCTCAGAGCAAAGGCCATTAACACTCAGCTTTGCCCCTGGGTTCTACTCACCCCTGGACTTGGGTCTAAATTCCTCTCTCTTTTGCCAGAACTTGGTCTAAAAAGTATTCAAAATTATTCGTTTCCTGAATATTTAACAGTTTCAGCTGGAGGGTAGGTTCCCCGAGTCACCAGGACCAGCTCTGAGTGTGCTGGCCCCTGGGTGACCTCCTTCTCCACTTCAGCCTCCTCTGTAAAGGGTTCACTGTCAGATTCACATCTGGACGAGCCACTCCACCTCCAGAGACATCAGTACATTTACCTGCAGGGTTGGGTTTGGGTGGAGAGGGAAGGCAGGATGATTTCTCAGCCACTTCACTCCCCAACTCCTGTGCAGGCCAAGTTCCCCTTCTAGCCTGGCCACAGTCTCTCCCC
The DNA here is from genome assembly GCA_025583905.1 of Ia io. Taxonomy (NCBI): domain Eukaryota; kingdom Metazoa; phylum Chordata; class Mammalia; order Chiroptera; family Vespertilionidae; genus Ia; species Ia io. The sequence goes on along the minus strand of JAJQQW010000021.1, from coordinate 45,868,777 downwards.
CAGGACTTCCTGTTGGGGTGTCCTAAGCCCCGCCCCACAGCTGGGCACTTCCCTCCCTGACACAGGGACCTGGATTCGCTCTGCCCGGCCAGAGGCAGACATGGTGCCCTTGCTGCTGCTGCCCCTGCTGTGGGGGGGTGAGTGGGCTCAGGGAGGGGGGGCTGGGCAGGTGGGGGAGGAGCGGGATCTGCATCTGAGCCTCTGTGTCCCCCTCCATCAGGGTCCCTGCAGGAGCAGCCAGGCTATGAGCTCCGAGTGCAGGAATCGGTGACGGTGCAGGAGGGTCTGTGTGTCCATGTGCCCTGCTCCTTCTCCTTCCCGAGGAGTTTTTGGATTCCCTCTACCAAAGTCTATACCAACTGGTACCAGGAAGGGGACAGAACAAACCGTGATGCTGCTGTGGCCTCAAACAACCCAGATAAAGCAGTGAAGAGAGAGACCCAAGGCCGATTCCTCCTCACGGACCCCACGACCAACAACTGTTCCCTGCAAATCAGAGACGCCAGGAGGAGTGACGCAGGACGCTACTTCTTCCGAGTGGAGATAGGATATCCTGGATATAAGCCCCAAGGATATAATTACCAAGATAAGATGCTGGATTTGCAGGTGAGAGGTACTGCAGGGGCCCCGGAGAGGACCCAGGGACAGGGGACCCCATCTTAGAGCAGGAACAGGACATGGGACACTCCCTGATCCAGGTCTTGGGCCCTGGGTGGTCAGAAGAGACACTGGGCCTGGGGTGAGCTCTGGCCCGAGGCGGGACCTCTCTCAGGGTCCCACTCTGAGTCCCACCCCTGGAGCCCAGGCATCTGCCTTTCCCCCCCGCAGCCCTGACAGAGAAACCCCACATCCGTATTCCGGAGCCCCTGGAGTCCGGCCGCCCCACACAGCTGGCCTGCAGCCTGCCAGGGGCCTGCGAAGGGGGACAACCTCTCACCTTCTCTTGGGAGGGAGCCGCTGTGGACTCGCTGGACCCCCGGAACCTCCGCTCCTCGGTGCTCACCTTCATCCCGAAGCCCCAGCACTACGGCACCAACCTCACCTGTCAGGTCCAAGTTCAAGGATCTTTGGTGGCCACGCAGAGAACCATCCGGCTCAATGTCTCCTGTGAGCTTTGGAGGGGTGGCTGGGTCTCACAGGGCATAGGGGGCCAGAGGGAGGTTCAGTCCTGGGTTCCCTTTCTCAGGGGATTTTGCTGAAGTAAAACCCCACCCCTCCCACTTAGGGGCTCCTGGGGCAAAGGGAAAATGCCCCTCTGGTGTCAGTACATTTTCCCTCCCCAGACGCTCCTCTGCTGAAGATCAGACTTTCCCAGGGAAACAGCACAGGTAGGAGCCATTCCCTCCTCTTGGGGATGAAGGGGGGCGGGGCCTCTGCCAGCTCAGGCTCAGGGCCTGGAGGTGACACCCTCCTCCCTTGCCCTGCAGCCCCTCGGGGTGGGTCTACTCCCTGCACCCTTCCCGCCTCTCACATCCACGGGGCCACCATAGCCTTTGGCTGCTCCCTGTTCCCTTTTCGACTTCTCATTTCTTCTTGTTTCTGCTTCATTTCCTCTTGGTTCTTACTCATATTGTCGAATTTGTCTTCCATTCTTTTCAGCCACCTTATGACCATTTCTCTGAATTCTTTCTCTGACAGGTTGCTTGCTTCTAATTCGTTTACTTCCTTTTCTGGTGATGCCTGCTTTTCTTTCCTATGGGGGCTGTTTCTTTGTCTCCCCATAGTCTCTCTTCTCCAGATGTCTGGTTATGTAGTTCTCTCTCTCCTTATCCCAGGCAAAATCTGACCTTTCCTTGGTGCAGTGAAGATTTCCTTTGAATCCGCGTGTTTGCGCCGACTGGGGACCGGTGTTCTGGTGCTCACAGCTGTTCAGTGTTCGCTGTTGTTGTGGAAAATCAGGCTCCGATAAAATCCTCTTTCCCTTACAAGATGGCGAGGTTTCCCCTCTGAGCCCATAGCTCCGGGAGGGGACCAGCCGCTGTGGGTGCTGCACGGTCAGGGGAACCCTGCCTAGCACTGCCCCACCTTCTCCTGGAGTTTAGCTGTCCCTTAGCTTACCAAAAGACACTTCCTGCTCGAACCTCAGCTGTTCTTACTCTCCGCCCCAGGACCAGGCTCAGAACACGTCTCTATTCTGACACCATTTTCTCCGTCTCCCCTTTGCAACTTCTAAGTTTACTTTCCCTGGTGGCGAAGCCGACGCAACATGCCATTGACCTCCTCCCCCGTGTCTAAGGGGGTCGCTCCGCATGGTTACCTCACCTGCAGGATGTGCAGCCCACCTGCACAATCTCTCCCATCTGGAGGAACCGCACCACCACCCCACCAGACACTACCTGCCCCTCCCAGTCCCTGCCCCCAACCCCCGGCAACTGCATCGCTTCCTGTCTCTAGACAGTGACAACCCCAGGCTCTTCTTGGTCCTGCTCCTCTTTCTAGAATGCCCGTCTGCCCTCCCTCCTCGGACAGACCTGTCCTCCTTCATCTCTGATCCCGTCATTGTGTCCATGAGCCTGCCATGTTCCCATTCCCCACTTTCCCGGGCACGCTCACTGCGTCCCAGGTCTGCGCCTGGGGTCCCATCCCATCCTGACCAGCCCTGATGCCCCCACAGCTTTAGTCCAGCCACAGATCTGCATAAGCAGGTGCCTTTTTTTTTTTTAAATTATCACCAGAGGATATTTTTCCATTCATTTTTAGAGAGAATGGAAGGGAGGGCAAGATGAGAGAGAGAGAGAGAGAGAAAGAGAGAGAGAGAGGGAGAGAGAGAGAGGGAGAGAGAGAAAAACATTGATGTGAGAGAGACACATCAATTGGTTGCCTCCTGCACACACCCCTCCTGGGGATGGAACCGGCAACTCAGGTGCCTGCCCTTGACTGGGAATTGAACCTGCAACCCTTTGGTGCTCAGGCCAATGCTCTAACCACTGAGTGACACTGGCCAGGACTCAGTAGGCACCTGTTGCTGGTGCCTCTCGCCCCCACTTAACCCCGGTGTGGTCTGAACTCACTCTAGATGACTCCCTCTCTCACCAGTCGCACCCCATCAGCAACTCTAGAAAACCTCACTTCTCACATCACTTCCCTCTTCTGCCTGCCCTGGGCCCAGAACCCCTTGCAGCCTTGTCCTGGACCCTGGGCCCCATGGCCTCAGCCTGCTCCTCAGCCTCCCTGCCTCCAGTCTCATCGCTCTGGTCGTGACCCCAAGTGGCCCAGCAGGATCTTTCTAGTCTGGGCACTGACCCTCTGCCTCCCTATGCACAGCTCCCTGCTGCTCTCTAGGGAGCCCAGGGCACAGCCCACTGCCCTCAGCATTGCCCTCGAGGCACCAGACTCTCTAATTCTGCCTCTTCTCCACCATCATCAAGTGCTTGGTGCTGCTGGGCCTTCTGAGACTTTGCAGGTGTTCGTGCATCTCCTCTCACCTGCCGGACTGCCTCCATTCTTGAAACATCTCCACCTGAGCGGTCCGCCCACTTTTCTCCTGTCCACCCTCAGCTCAGCCACCTTCTTCCTGGGAGCCGGGCCTGACCAGCAGGGTCACTGTCTCTTGAAACACCTTCTGTGTTCCTCTCCCCAGCCCTGAAGACACTGAGCAACCACACATCCCTGCCTGTCCTGGAGGGCCAGTCCCTGCTCCTGGTCTGCGAGGCTGACAGCAACCCCCCTGCCATGCTGAGCTGGTCCCAGGAGGGGAGAGCCCTGAGCCTGTCCCAGCCCTCAGCCCCCGGAATCCTGGAGCTGCCCCACGTCGGGGCTGGACACGGAGGGGAGTTCACCTGCTGGGCTCAGCACCCGCTGGGCTCCCAGCACGTCTCCTTCAGCCTCTCTGTGCAGAGTGAGTTGCAGGACAGGTGTGGGGGCTGGTCGCCTGGTCAGGTGTTGGGCTGGGGGTGGACTGACCTGGACAACATGTCACCCGTCTCCCATCATCCCCAGGCAGCCCGCACTCCTGCAGATGTGTGACTGAGGAACAGCAGGGCTCCTGGCCCCTGGTGCTCACCCTGATCAGAGGGGCCCTCATGGGGGCTGGCTTCCTCCTCACCTACGTCCTCACCTGGCTCTACTACACCAGGTGAGCAGGCCTGTCTCTCCGGGAAGTGCAGGGATTGGCCCTGAGGTCCAGGTGGGGCCGAGCTGTCTGGCTCTGCCTGGAGTTAGAGAGAAAGTGGCCCAGTCTCTGAGCTGACACCTGTGTTGGCCCTGCAGGTGTGGAGGCCCCCAGGACACGAGCCAGAGCTCCTGATGGATCCTCCCTTCGTCTCAAGATGGGACTGAGGTGTGGGCACCAGGCTAGAGGGACCGTCCTGGGACGTCAATGTCACCTTCTCCCTGGAAACTCTTGACTCACCTGCTCAAATGGACCCCTGGGGTTTCAGTTTGTGGCAGTGACTGAGTGACGACAAGGGGAGTCAATGCCATGGAGAGAAGACTTTCATTCCTTTTACCTCCTGAGAGGAGGGGCCTGCTATGCCCAGGGAATGCCCGGATTTCCTCAGGAAGCAGATGCAGGTGCAGGGCAGCCTAGCGAAAGCCTTTATTGGGGTTTCCATGGGAAACGCAAGGCAGGGCAGGTGAGCAGTTTAGGATCAGCTGGTGTGTGTCAATCCTGGGGAGTTGGACCTTTGGGCGTGGTCTCTATTTGTCTGGTCCCAGGTCCTGGCTGTTTTGGGGCAGGTTGTGGAGGCTGGGAATAGGGCACTGGATGGGTTGGTTTGCATCTGAAATTCTTTGCTGTTTCTAAGAATGGGCTGGTACAAGCAGGCCCCATGTCTCCTTGGCTTCCAAGCTGTTGACTAGCTCAGAACATCATAAGATACAGAAATAAACAAGTAATACACACCCACTGACTGCCCCCTTGTTTCTGCCTGGGCTTCTCCCATTTGAATTGTTCCCCTCCCCGCTATTTCTTTCTCTCTGTTTGTTCTGACCACTCACCCCCAACCCCCTCCTCCTCTCTCTCCATTCTCAGGCCCAGAAAGGGACTGAAGTTGGCACCTTATCCTCCCCTTGCCCAGGAGTTACCTGGTTACTACCTGAGTTTCTGGTCTCCCATCTGTAGGTGTTGATACACAGTAGACTCAGAGCAGCTCTTCTTTCCCTACTCGTAGACGTCTACCTCAGAATTATTGTTATAAAACATCCCGACATTTAATCATAAATAAAACGTTTCTGTGATATCAGATGACCATTGATTTTATTTTGTAGTGTCTGTGGGAGTTTCTTGAGTCCAATTACATCTGGATCTCCTCTTGTTGCTGTTGCTGTTGTTGAACCTGTTTCAAGTAAAGGATTTTGTTTATTCCTGGTAATTATTTCTCAATTGGTATTTTTATCTTGTCTTATTTTAAAAAAATATTTTTATTAATTTATGAGAGGAAGTTGGAGGGGGAGGGAGAGATAGAAATATCAATGATGAGAGAGAGCCATGAATCGCCTGTTTCCTCCATGTCCCCTACTGGGGATGAAACTGTCACCCAGGCATGTGGCCTGACCTGGAATTGAACCATGACCTTCTGTTTCATAGGTCAACACTCAACTCCTGAGTCACACCAGCCAGGCTATATCTATTCATGAATAATAAAAAAGTGCAACATTTAAGACGCATCGTCTCTCCATTTTGTATTATTATGTTCATACTAGAGGCCCGGTGCACAAAATTTGTGCACAGTTATGGTGCCTAGGCCTGGCTGGCGATCAGGGCCTATCTATGTGGCGTGACTGGTGGGGTTATATGGGGGCCCCCACTGGCACCCGCCTTGGCTGGCCTGGAGCCTGCGGGCTGGGGGCAGCTCCTGCATTCAGCGTCTGCCCCCAGGGTGTCAGTGAGCATCATAGTGACCAGTCGTTCCATCGATTGATCTGCCATTCAGTTGATTTGCATATTAGGCTTTTATTATATAGGATATCTTATATACATCAATTTGATAAACTTTAGAAAACATTAATAATTACTTGGATATAGACAATTATTTTATTTCCTGATTTATTGAGATATATTTTAAACAGAATGCATGCTCGTGTAAGGTATGCAATGTGCATATTTGATACACCTATATAGTGAAGTGATTACCACAATAAGGTTCATCAACATTTCCATCCTCTCATATAATTACCATTGTTATGGATATAACACTGATAATGTATAACCATAGCAACTTTGGGGACCGTCCTGGGACATCAATGTCACCTTCTCCCTGGAAACTCTTGACTCACCTGTATCACATGGACCCTTGGGGTTTCAGTTTGTGGGAGTGACTGAGTGACGACAAGGGGAGTTAATGCCACGGAGAGAAGACTTTCATTCCTTTTACCTCCTGAGAGGAATGTAATACAATCCTGTTAATTATAGGCATCATGCTGTCCAGTACATCCCCAGGATTTATTCATCTTGTTACTGAAAGTTACCCTTGACCAACATCTCCCCATTTCCTCACTCCTAGCCCCTGCATCACCATTCTACTCTATTTCTGTGAGTTCAGCGTCTTTCGACCCCACTGTGAGAACATACTCTAGATAAACAATGACTATTTTGAAAAAATTGCCCTCAGACTTCTTTTCCTCTCATGCAGTTCCAGGTTTCCCCAAAATCACTTTCCTCTATGTAAAGATGGACTCAAAATGTATTAAAGACCTAAATATAATACCCACCAGTATAGAACTCTTAGAGGATAACATAGGGGGAAATCCTAGGACACTGGATTTTGCAATGATTTCCTGGATATTTACATCAAAAGCCCAGACAAGGAAAGCAAACATAGACAAGTGGGACTGTACCAACTTCAAAACCTGAACACAAAAGGACACTATCACCAGACTCCAGAGGCCACCTGCAGAATGGGAGAGAAGATGTACCTGTTAAGGAGTTATATCCAGCATATATTACAAACTCGTACAAGACAACATAAAAAACCCAAATAGCACAATTGAAGAATAGGCATAAAACGTGAATAGACATTTCTCCAAAGATGATGTACAAGTGGCCAACAACGTCACGAAGAGAGACGCAGCATCAGCAATCCTACAGAACTACAAATCGAAGCCCTGGCTGGGTAGCTCAGTTGGTTAGAGTGTCTTCCTGATACACCCAGTTTGCCAGTTCCATCCCAGTCAGGGCACATACAACAATCAACCAAGGATTGCATAAATCCAAGACTGTCATGAGAGATCACCTCACACCCTTTAGGATGGCCACTAAGAAATGAAACCACAGAAAATAACAATTGCTGGTGAGCATGTGCAGGAACTGGAACCATTCTGCACATTTCGTGGGATTGTAAGAGGATGTACCGGCTACGGAAAACAATATGGCAGTTCCTCCAAAAATTAAAAATAGAATTACCATATCATGTAACATCCCCTCTTGAGGTTATATGTCCAACGAACTGAAAGCAGGACCTCAAAAAGATATCTGCACACCCATATTTATAGCAGCATTATACACATTAGTCAAAAGGTGTCAGCAACCAAATGTCCATTGATGGATAAATGCATTAAAAAAGGTCATGGCCAACTGGCGTGGCTCAGTGGTTGTTGACCTATTAACTATGAGATCACAGTTCCATTCCTTATTGCAGGATCCATCCCCAGTATGAGGCAGGCAGGAGGTGACCGATCAGTGATTCTCTGTCTTCATTGATGTTTTCATCTCTCTCTCCTTCTCCCTTCCTCTCTGAAATCAATCAAAATATATTTGAAATAAGAGGTCATATGTCTTAGACTGGTCTGAATATTTTAACAAAAGACCTTAAACTGGTGGTGTATAAATAGCAGGAATTTATTGCTCCGAGACCTGGAGGCTGGAAGTCTTTCTCTCCTCCAACCCTCCCTCTCTTCCACTCTCTCAAAATTCAATGAAAAATATATCCTTGGGTGAGGATTAATGAGAGAAAAAAAGAAAAGAAAAGAGAGAGACATTACAAACTCATACAAGACAACATAAGAAACCCAAATAACACAACTGAAGAATGGGCTAAAGACTTGCGTAGACATTTATCCAAAGATGATGTCAAATGGCCAACAAAGTCATGAAAAGAGACTCAACATCAGTGATCCTGAAGGACTATAAGAGAACTCCTTAGGCCGGTAGGAGTCTTGCTTGGTGCATCACTGCATTAATATTCAAAATCCCAAATCAGATTCCTACACGGACAAGGAAGGAATGGTGAAGGAGCATAGTAGGCCCTCGGTACAGAAAATGATGGGGGAAGTGTAGTGATACACAGCTACAAAGGTCATACACCCAAAATTAGCATTAGAAAGTTTATGTCATGTGAGTTTCACCTCCACAAAAGTTTCCTCATTAGCTTATTTGTAATACACACACACACACACACACACACACACACACACACACACACACACACACACAGAGTCCTCTGTCTGGGATGAATTCTGTGGGCTTCTTGAATGTGCAAATGGTTGCTTCCTCCCCCAGTTCTTTCCTGTGGGTTGCTTTAGGATGGGCCTTGTGCTCTGCAGTGAGTCATCCTGGCCCCTTGTCTGTCCCTGAGGCCCATCTTGCCTGGCACAGGTTATGGGAAATTTCCTCTTCTGCTTTTCTGTCTATACCTTGTGGCTTGGAGGGTGGGAAGGAGGGACACACACACACACACAAAGAGAGAGAGAGAGAGAGAGAGAGAGAGAGAGAGAGAGAGAGAGAGAGAGAGAGAGAGAGAGGAATATCAATTTGAGAGAGAAACATAAATCGGTTGCCTCCCTTACTTGCCCTGAGCTGGTATGGAAACCGAGGTATGTTGCGCCCTGACCCGGAATTGAACCTGCAGCCTATTTGCTGTAGGGACGATGCCTCCACCAATGGAGCCATTGGCCAGGGCTATCTATTTACATCTGTAATGAGCTCTCAAACAGATGTATCATTTCCTCCACTGAGGAAGTGCATATCATATCTTTGTGATGTGCATCTCTGAATATTCCAGGAATGTCATAAGTTTTGATGTGTCCATGGAATCTTTTTACCCATCCTGTCTTTCATTGCTCACTTTGCTATACGGATCCATTTGAGTTTTGTAATTTGATTTTGTCTCTAGAAACCTTGCTGACTCTCTTCTCAAGCCCCTACATGTATCTGTATGTGCTTGTGGATTTTCCTATATAGACACAATGCTTGAAGAAGAAAGTCAGCTTTATTTTCTTTTGAATTTTCATAGCTTTTACATATTGTGCTTTCCTGGCTGGACTCGGACCTGGTGCTGCTGTGTGAGATGTTGTGCTTGCTGAGCACACCCTCTATCCCGCCAGGGGAGCCTCCTGTATCCCTAGCTCACTGTGAGTGTTATCCTGAAGGCCCTTGACATACCCCCTCCCCCTCCGTGTTCATTGGTTCCTCTCTTGAGATTCCATCAGTCAAGGCCAGTGAGGCACACAGAAGCCCCACTATGTCCTCCAGCAGCGGGAATGTATGTCAGGGTTCGTTATGCCCGGGTTGGGACACAAATGGAGCAGAAAGGGAGCACTTCTATAAGCCTGGGTGGGGCTCTGAAAAGGGACCCAGCGATGAGGGGCCATGAGGGTGGATTTTCATACACTTTCAGGCGGCAATGTTGCTGCTGTGCTGAGGTCCCGCCAAATGGGGCGTCCGTTTCTGATGGGGCTTGTGCACCCTCCCTGTCCCTCAGACCCTCAGACCCTCGAAGCCAACACAGGTGCATCTCATGTCCCCTAGAAGCCCTCAGAGCAAAGGCCGTTAACACTCAGCTTTGCCCTGGGTTCCACGCTCCACTGGACTTGGGTCCAAATTTTTTTCTCTATTGCCAGCATTTGGTCTAAAAAAAATATTAAAGTGATCCTTTTCCAGAATGTTCTACAGTTTCAGCTGGAGGGAGAGTCTCCCCTAGTCACCAGGACCAGCTCTGAGTGTGCTGGCCCCTGGGTGGCCGCCTTCTATACTTCAACCTCCTCTGTAACGTGGTCCCTGTCAGATCCACATCTGGACAAGCCACTCCACCTCCCGGGACCTCAGTACATTTACCTGCAGGGTCAGGTGGGGGTGGAGGGGAAGGAGGATGATTTCTCAGCCACCTCACCCCCCAACTCCTGTGCAGGCCAAGTTCCCCTTCCAACCTGGCCACAGTCTCTCCCCCAGGGCTTCCTGTTGGGGTTTCCTCGGCCAGGCCCCAGAGCTGGGCACTTCCCTCCCTGACACAGGGACCTGGACCCGCTCAGCCTGACCAGAGGCAGACATGGTGCCCCTGCTGCTGCTGCCCCTGCTGTGGAGGGGTGAGTTGGCTCAGTGAGGGGGGCTGGGCAGGTGGGGGAGGGGCGGGAGCTGCATCCTAGCCTCTGTGTTTCCCTCCACCAAGGTCCCTGCAGCAGCAGCCAGCCTATGAGCTCCGAGTGCAGGAATCGGTGACAGTGCAGGAGGGTCTGTGTGTCCACGTGCCCTGCTCCTTCTCCTACCCGTGGAGCTTGTGGACTTTCCCAAGAGAACTCTACACCTACTGGTACCGGGATGGGGACAGAACAAACCGTGATGCTCCTGTGGCCTCGAACGACCCAGGTAAACCCAAGGCCGCTTCCTCCTCGCGGACCCCAGGACCAACAACTGTTCCCTGCAAATCAGAGACGCCAGGAGGAGTGACGAAGGACGCTACTCCTTCCGAATGGAGATAAGAGATCCTAAAGATAAATACCAAGGATATTTCCAAGAAAATAACTTCCGAGGACATAGTTACCAAGACAAGTTGCTGGATTTGCAGGTGACAGGTACGGCAGAGGCGCCATAGAGGACCCAGGGACAGGGGACCCCGTCTTAGAGAAGGAACAGGACACTGGACACTCTCTGATCCAGGTCTTGGGCCCTGGATGATGGGAAGAGACACGGGGCCTGGGGTGAGCTCTGGCCCTAGTCGGGGCCTCTCTCAGGGACCCACTCTGAGTCCCCACCCCGGAGACCAGGCACCTGCCTTTCCCCCCTTGCAGCCCTGACAGAGAAACCCCACATCTGTATTCCGGAGCCTCTGGAGTCAGGCCGCCCCACACATCTGGCCTGCAGCCTGCCAGGGGCCTGCGAAGGGCGACATATGCTCACCTTCTCCTGGAAGGGAGCCACTGTGGATTCGCTGGACCCCCAAAACCTCAGCTCCTCGGTGCTCACCTTCACCCCAAGGCTCCAGGACCATGGCACCAACCTCACCTGTCAGGTCCAATTCCAAGGATCTTCAGTGGCCAGGCTGAGAACCATCCAGCTCAATGTCTCCTGTGAGTGTTGGCGGGGTGGCTGGGTCCATGGTGGCAGGGGAGTGGCGTCTCTGTGTGTGTGTGTGTGTGTGTGTGTAGGAGGCTGAGCTAATCTGAGAACACTCATGCATGGATCTGTGTGTAGGTGGGTAGTGGGTCAGAAGGACAGTTCTTCCCCTTCTCAGTTCCCACTGCTGCTCCTTGGGATTGGGGTGACTTCCATCTGAAGTGGGGCCTTGTCTTTCTGTCCCAGATGCTCCACGTGGGGCCTGGAGGTGGAGGGAGTTCACCTGCTAGGCTCAGCACCCTCTGGGCTCCCAGCACATCTCCTTCAGCCTCTCTGTGCAGAGTGAATTGCAGGACAGGTATGGGACCGGCCGCCTGGTCCGGTGTTGGGCTGGGGGTGGACTAAGACATGGACAACAGTTCTCCCTTCTGCCGTCATCCCCAGGCAGCCCGCACTCCAGCAGATGTGTGACTGAGGAGCAGCAGGGCTACTGGCCCCTGGTGCTCACCCTGATCAGAGGGGCCCTCACGGGGGCTGGCTTCCTCCTCACCTACGTCCTCACCTGGCTCTACTACACTGGGTGAGCAGGCCTGTCTCTCCCGGGAAGTGCAGGGATTGGCTCTGAGGTCCAGGTGGGCCGAGCTGTCTGGCTCTGCCTGGAGTTAGAGCCAAAGTGGCCGAGAATCTGAGCTGAGACCTGTGTTGGCCCCGCAGGTGTGGAGGCCCCCAGGATACGAGCCAGAGCTCCTGATGGATCCTCCCTTCGTCTCAAGATGGGACTGAGGTGTGGGCACCAGGCTAGAGGGACCACCCTAGGACGTCAATGTCACCTTCTCCCTGGAAGCTCTTGACTCACCTGTCTCAAATGGACCCCTGGGGTTTCAGTTTGTGGCAGTGACTGAGTGACGACAAGGGGAGTCAATGCCATGGAGAGAAGACTTTCATTCCTTTTACCTCCTGAGAAGAGGGGCCGGCTATTCCCGGGGAAGCCCCGGATTTCCTCAGGAAGCAGATGCAGGTGCAGGGCAGCCTATCGAAAGCCTTTCATTGGGGTTTCCATGGGAAACGCAAGGCAGGGCAGGTGAGCAGTTTAGGATCAGCTGGTGTGTGTCAATCTGGGGGAGGTGGACCTGTGGGCGTGGTCTCTATTTGTTTGGTCCCAGGTCCTGGCTGTTTTGGGGCAGGTTGTGGAGGCTGGGAATAGGGCACTGGATGGGTTGGTTTGCATCTGAAATTCTTTGCTGTCTCTGAGAATGGGCCGGCCCTGGGAGGCCCTGTGTCTCCTTGGCTTCCAAGCTGTTGACTAGCTCAGAACATCATAAGATACAGAAATAAACAAGTAATACACACCCACTGACTGCCCCCTTGTTTCTGCCTGTGCTTCTCCCATTTGACTTGTTCCCTCCCCCGCCTTTCTTTCTCTCTGTTGGTTCTGCCCGGTCACATCCCTGCTCCTCTCTCTCCATTCTCAGGCCCAGAAAGGGACGAAGTTGGCACCTTATCCTCCCCTTGCCCAGGAGTTACCTGGTAACCACCTGAGTTTCTGGTATCCCATCTGTAGATGTTGATACACAGTAGAATTAGGAGCTCCTCTTCTTTCCCTATTCATAGACTTCTACCTCAGAATTATTATTATAACACATCCCAGCATTTAATCCTAAATGAAAACGTTTCCGTGATGTCACATGACCATTGATTTTGCTCTGTAGTGTCGGTGGGAGTTTCTTGAGTCCAATTACATCTGGATCTCCTCTCTTTGTTGTTGCTGTTGTTTTACCTGTTTCAAGTAAAGGATTTTGTGTATTCCTTGTCATTATTCATCAATTAGTATTTATATCTTTTCTTGTTTTTAAAAATATTTTTATTAATTTCTGAGAGGAAGTTGGAGGGAGAGGGAGAGGTAGAAATATCAATGATGAGAGAGAATCATGGATTGTCTGTTTCCTCCACGTCCCCTACTGGGGATAATGTCGTCACCCAGGCATGTGGCCTGACCTGGAATCGAACCATAACCTCCTGGTTTATAGGTCGACATGACACTCAACTCCAGAGCCTCCCTGGCCAGGCTATATCTATTCATGAAAAATAAAAAGTGCAACATTTAAGACACTTCGTCTCTCCATTTTGTACTATTATGTTCATACTAGCGGCCCAGTGCATGAAATTCATGCAAGGGGGTGGGTGTCCCTCAGCCCAGCCTGCACCCTCTCCAATTTGGGACCTCTCAAAGAATGGCTGACTGCCCTTTTAGGCCCCACCCTAAACTGCTGGCTCCCAACTGCTGGCTTCCAACTGCTTGCCTGGACTGCTACTCACACCCATTGAGGACTGTGGTTCTCAATCCAGGCCTGCTGGCTCCCAACTGCTCGCCTGCCTGCCTTCCTGATTGCCCCTAACCGTTTCTGCCTGCCAGCCTGAATAATCCCTAACCACTCCCCTGCCAACCTGATTGATGCCTAACTGTTCCCCTGCCAGCCTGTTTGCTTCTACTGCTCTTCCCTGCAGGCCTGGTCACCCCTAACTGCCTTCCAATGCAGGCTTGATTGCCCCCAACTGCCCTCCCTTGCAGGCCTGGTCCCTCCCAACTTCCCTCCCCTGCTGGCCATCTTGTGGTGGCCATCTTGTGTCCACAAGGGGGCAGCCATCTTTGACCACATGGGGCAGCCATCTTGTGTGTTAGAGTGATGGTCAATTTGCATATTACTCTTTAATTAGATAGGATATCTTACATCCATAAATTTGGTAAACTTTAGAGAACAATAATAATTACTCAGAAATAGACAATTATTTTATTTCCTGATTTATTGAGATATTTTTTAAGCAGAATATATGTAAGCGTAAAGTATGCAATGTGCATATTTGATATACCTATGTAATGAAGTGATTACCACAAAAGGTTCATTAACACTTCTATCCTCTCATAATTATCATTGTTATGGTTATAATACTGATGATGTATAAGCATAACAACTTTCAGGTATATAATACAATACTGTTAATTGTAGTCATCATGCTGTCCAGTCATCCCCAGGAATTATTTATCTTGACCAACATCTCCCCACTTCCTCACCCCCAGCCCCTGCATCACATTCTACACTATTTCTGTGAGGTCAGCGTCTTTAACCCCATTGTGAGAACATACTGCAGGTAAACAATGACTATTTTGAAAAAAGACACAAACCCTTACAGTTATGTTTCTTTCATGCAGTTCTAGGTTTCCATCACACAATCACTTTCCTCTACGCAAAAATTAACTCAAAATGTATTAAGGACCTACATATAATACCCACAAGTATAAAACTCTTACAGGGAAACAGGAGGAAAGCCCATGACGTTGGATCTTGCAATGATTTCCTGGATATTTACATCTAAAGCATAGAACAGGAAAGCAAACATAGACAAGAGGGACTGTGCCCAACTTAAAATCCTGAACACAAAAGGACACTCACCAGACTCCAGAGGCTACCTGCAGGATGGGAGAGAAAATTAATCTGATGAGGGACTAATATCCAAAATACATTATAAACTCATACAAGACAACTTAAGAAACCCAAATAACACAACTGAAGAATGGGCTAAAGCCTTGCGTAGACATTTATCCAAAGATTATGTACAAATGGCCAACAAAGTCATGAAGAGAGACGCAACATCACTGATCCTGAAGAACTATAAAATAACTCCTTAGGCCGGTAGGAGTCTTGCTTGGTGCATCAGGGCATTAATATTCAAAACCCCAAATCAGATTCCTACACGGACAAGGAAGGAATGGTGAAGGAGCATAGTAGGCCCTCGGTACAGAAAATGATGGGGGAAGTGTAGTGATACACAGCTCCAAAGGTCACACACCCAAAATTCGCATTAGAAATTTTATGTCATGTGAGAGTCACTTTCACAATAGTTTTGTCATTAGCTTATTTGGAATATACACAGGCACACACACACACACACACACACACACACACACTCACAGAGTCCTCTCTCTGGGATGAATTCTGTAGCCCTTCTTGAATGTGCAAATGGTTGCTTCCTCCCCCCAGTTCTTTCCTGTGGGTTGCTTTAGGATGGGCCTTGTGCTCTGCAGTGAGTCATCCTGGCCCCTGCTCTGTCCCTGAGGCCCATCTTGCCTGGCACAGGTTATGGGGAAATTTCCTCTTCTGCTTTTCTGTCTATACCTTGTGGGTTGGAGGGAGGGAGGGAGGGAGAGATAAAGAGAGAGAGAGAGAGAGAGAGAGAGAGAGAGAGAGAGAGAGAGAGAGAGAGAGAAACATCAATGTGAGAGAGAAACGTAAGTCAGTTGCCTCCCATACTTGCCCTGAGCTGCTATGGAAACCGAGGTATGTGCCCTGATGACCTTGAATTGAACCTGCAACCTATTTGCTGTAGGGACGATGGCTCCACCAATAGAGCCATCGGCCAGGGCTATCTATTTCCATCTGTAATGTCCTCCCAAACAGATTTGTCTTTCCTCCACTGAGGAAGTGCATAGTATATCTTTGTGATGTGCATCTCTGAATATTCCAGGAACATCCTAAGTTTTGATGTGTCCATGGCATCTTTTTACGCATCCTGTTTTTTATTGCTCACTGTGCTATACGGATGCATTTGAGTGTTGTAATTTGATTTTGTCTCTAGAAACTTGCTGACTCTCTTCTGAAGCCCCGACATGCATCTGTATGTGCTGGTGGATTTTCCTATATAGACACATTCCTTGATGAAGAAAGTCAGCTTTATTTTCTTTTGAATTTTCATAGCTTTTACATATTGTGCTTTCCTGGCTGGACTCGGACCCGGTGCTGCTGTGTGAGGTGTGGTGCTGGCTGAGCACACCGGCTATCCCGCCAGGGGAGCCTCCTGCGTCCCTAGCTGACTGAGTGTTATCCTGAAGGCCTTGGACATCGCCCTCCTCCCTCCGCGCTCATTGGTTCCTCCCTTGAGATTCCATCAGCCAAGGCCAGCGAGGCACACAGAAGCCCCACTATGTGCTCCAGCAGCGGGAATGTATGTCAGGGTTTGTGATGCCTGCCTTGGGACACAATTGGAGCAGAAAGGGAGCACTTCTATAAGCCTGGGTGGGGCTCTGAAAAGGGACCCAGCGATGAGGGGCCGTGAGGGTGGATTTTCATGAACTTTCAGGCGGCAACGTTGCTGCTGTGCTGAGGTCCCGCCTAATGGGGCGTCCGTTTCCGATGGGGCTTGTGCGCCCTCCCTGTCCCTCAGACCCTCAGACCCTCGAAGCCACCACAGGTGAGTCCCATGTCCCCACAAAGCCCTCAGAGCAAAGGCCTTTAACACTCAGCTTTGCCCCTGCGTTCTACTCGCCCCTGGACTTGGGTCTAAATTCTTTTCTCTTTTGACAGCACTGGTCTAAAAAATATTAAAAATTATCCTTTTCCAGAATATTCAACAGTTCCAGCTGGAGGGCGGGTTCCCCCGAGTCACCAGGACCAGCTTTGAGTGTGCTGGCCCCTGGGTGACCTCCCTCCCCACTTACATATCCTCTGCAAGGTGGTCACTTTCAGATTCACATCTGGACGAGCCACTCAACCTCCAGGAACCTCAGTACATTTACCTGCAGGGTCCGGGTGGGGGTTGGGGAGGGGAGACAGGAAGAATTCTCAGCCACCTCACCCCCACGTCCTGTGGAGGCCAAGTTCCCCTTCCAGCCTGGCCACAGTCTCTCCCCCAGGACTTCCTGTTGGGGTGTCCTAGGCCCCGCCCCAGAGCTGGGCACTTCCCTTCCTGACACAGGGACCTGACCCAAAGGCAGACATGGTGCCCCTGCTGCTGCTGCCCCTGCTGTGGGGAGGTATGTGGCTGAAGGAGGGGGGCTGGGCAGGTGGGGGGGGGCGGGAGCTGCATCTGAGCCTCTGTGTCCCCCTCCATCAGGGTCCCTACAGCAGCCACCAGACTATGAGATCAGAGTGCAGAAATCAGTGACAGTGCAGGAGGGTCTGTGTATCCACGTGCTCTGCTCCTTCTCCTTCCCGAGGAGTTTGTGGACTTCCTCTACCAAACTCTACACCTACTGGTACCGGGATGGGGACAGAACAAACCGTGATGCTGCTGTGGCCTCGAATGACCCAGATAAAGCAGTGAAGAGAGAGTCCAAAGGCCGCTTCCTCCTCGCGGACCCCAGGACCAACAACTGTTCCCTGCAAATCAGAGACGCCAGGAGGAGTGACGCAGGATGCTACTTCTTCCGAGTGGAGATAGGAACTCCTGAATATAATTACCAAGCATATTTCTAAGAATATAACTTCCAAGGATATAATTACCAAGATAAGACGCTGGATTTGCAGGTGACAGGTACGGCAGGGGCGCCAGAGAGGACCCAGGGACAGGACTCCGTCTTAGAGGAGGAAAAGGTAATGGGACACTCCGTGATCCAGGCCTTGGGACCTGGGTGGTCAGAAGAGACACAGGGCCTGGGGTGAGCTCTAGCCCGAGTCCTCTCTCAGGATCCCACTCTGAGTCCCCACCCCTGCAGCCCAGGCACCTGCCTTTCTCCCCCGCAGCCCTTACAGAGAAACCCCACATCCGTATTCTGGAGCCTCTGGAGTCCAGCCGCCCCACATAGCTGGCCTGCAGCCTGCCCGGGGCTTGCGAAGGGGGACAACCTCTCACCTTCTCCTGGAAGGGAGACGCTGTGGACTCACTGAACCCCCAGAACCTCAGCTCCTCAATGCTCACCTTCACCCCAAGACCTAGGGATCATGGCACCAACCTCACCTGTCAGGTCCAAGTTCAAGGATCTTCGGTGGCCAAACAGAGAACCATTCGGCTCAATGTCTCCTGTGAGCTTTGTTGCGGTGGCTGGGTCAATGGGGGCAGGGGAGTGGCCTGTGTGTGTGTGTGTGTGTGTGTGTGTGTGTGTGTGTGTGTGTGTAGGAGGCTGAGCTAACCTGAGAACATTCATGCATGGATCTGTGTGTAGGTGGGAAGTGGGCCAGAAGGACAGCTCTCCCACCTTCCCGGTTCCCACTGCTCCTTGGGATTGGGGTGACTTCCATCTGAAGTGGGGCCTTATCTTTCTCTCCCAGATGCCCCATGTGGGGGCTGGAGACAGAGGGGAGTTTACCTGCTGGGCTCAGCACCCGCTGGGCTCCCAGCACGTCTCCTTCAGCCTCTCTGTGCAGAGTGAGTTGCAGGACAGGTGTGGGGGCCGGCCGCCTGGTCAGGTGTTGGGCTGGGGGTGGACTGAGACCTGAACAACATGTCACCCGTCTCCCGTTGTCCCCAGGCAGCCCGCACTCCTGCAGATGTGTGACTGAGGAGCAGCAGGGCTACTGGCCCCTGGTGCTCACCCTGATCAGAGGGGCCCTCATGGGGGCTGGCTTCCTCCTCACCTACGTCCTCACCTGGCTCTACTACACCAGGTGAGCAGGCCTGTCTCTCCGGGAAGTGCAGGGATTGGCCCTGAGGTCCAGGTGGGGCCGAGCTGTCTGGCTCTGCCTGGAGTTAGAGAGAAAGTGGCCCAGTCTCTGAGCTGAGACCTGTGTTGGCCCCGCAGGTGTGGAGGCCCCCGGGACACGAGCCAGAGCTCCTGATGGATCCTCCCTTCGTCTCAAGATGGGACTGAGGTGTGGGCACCAGGCTAGAGGGACCGTCCTGGGACGTCAATGTCACCTTCTCCCTGGAAACTCTTGACTCACCTGCTCAAATGGACCCCTGGGGTTTCAGTTGGTGGCAGTGACTGAGTGACAACAAGGGGAGTCAATGCCATGGAGCGAAGACTTTCATTCCTTTTACCTCCTGAGAGAGGGGGCCCGCTATGCCCGGGGAAGGCCCGGATTTCCTCAGGAAGCAGATGCAGGTGCAGGGCAGCCTAGCGAAAGCCTTTATTGGGGTTTCCATGGGAAACGCAAGGCAGGACAGGTGAGCAGTTTAGGATCAGCTGCTGTTTGTCAATCTGGGGGAGGTGGACCTGTGGGCCTGGTCTCTATTTGTCTGGTCCCAGGTCCTGGCTGTTTTGGGGCAGGTTGTGGAGGCTGGGAATAGGGCACTGGATGGGTTGGTTTGCATCTGAAATTCTTTGCTGTCTCTGAGAATGGGCCGGCCCTGGGAGGCCCTGTGTCTCCTTGGCTTCCAAGCTGTTGACTAGCTCAGAACATCATAAGATACAGAAATAAACAAGTAATACACACCCACTGACTCCTCCTTGTTTCTGCCTCGGCTTCTCCCATTTGACTTGTTCCCCTACCCCCTTTTTTTCTCTCTGTTGGTTCTGCCCGGTCACATCCCTGCTCCTCTCTCCATTCTCAGGCCCAGAAAGGGACTGAAGTTGGTAGCTTATCCTCTGTTTGCCCAGGAGTTACCTGGTCACCCCCTGAATTTCTGGTCTCCCATCTGTAGGTGTTGATACACAGTAGAGTCAGGAGCACCTCTTCTTTCCCTACTCGTAGACGTCTACCTCAGAATTATTATTATAACACACCCCAGCATTTAATCCTAAATGAAAACATTTCTGTGATATCACATGACCATTGATTTTGCTCTGTAGTGTTGGTGGGAGTTTCTTGAGTCCAATTACATCTGGATCTCCTCTCTTGGTTGTTGCTGTTGTTGAACCTGTTTCAAGTAAAGGATTTTGTGTATTCCTTGTCATTATTCGTCAATTGGTATTTATATCTTTTCTTATTTTTTAAAAATATTTTTTTAATTTCTGAGAGGAAGTTGGAGGGAGAGGGAGAGATAGAAATATCAATGATGAGAGAGAGTCATGGATCGCCTGTTTCCTCCACGTCCCCTACGGGGGATGAAGCCGTCACCCAGGCATATGGCCTGACCTGGAATCGAACCATAACCTCCTGGTTCAGAGGTCAACATGATACTCAACCCCTGAACCACCCTGGCCAGGCTATATCTATTCATGAATAATAAAAAAATGCAACATTTAGGACACCTTGTCTCTCCATTTTGTATTATTATGTTCATATACCTTACATCCATATATTTTATAAACTTTAGAGAACATTAATAATTACTTGGATGTAGACAATTATTTTATTTCCTGATTTATTGAGATATTTTTTAAACAGAATGCATGCAAGCGTAAGGTATGCAAATTGCATATTTGATACACCTATATAGTGAAGTGATTACCGCAAAAAGGTTCATCAACACTTCCATCCTCTCATATAATTACCAATGTTATGGTTATAACACTGATGATGTATAACCGTAGCAGATTTCAGGAATGTAATACAATCCTGTTATTATTGGCATCATGCTGTCCAGTACATCCCCAGGAATTATTCATCTTGTAGCTGAAAGTTACCCTTGACCAACATCTCCCCATTTCCTCACTTCTGGCCCCTGCATCACCATTCTACTCTATTTCTGTGAGTTCAGCGTCTTTAGATCCCACTGTGAGAACATACTCCAGATAAACAATGACTACTTTGAAAAATAACCCATCACAGTTATGTTTTTCTCATGCAGTTCTAGGTTTCCATCACAAAATCACTTTCATCTAGGCAAAGATGGACTCAAAATGTATTAAAGTCCTAAACATAATACCCACCAGTATAGAACTCTTAGAGGATAGCATACGGGGAAATCCCAGGACACTGGATTTTGCAGTAATTTCCTGGATATTTACATCAAAAGCCCAGACAAGGAAAGCAAAAATAGACAAGTGGGACTGTACAATCTGAAAAACCTGAACACAAAGGACACTATCACCAGACTCCAGAGGCCACCTGCAGAATGGGAGAGAAGATGTACCTGTTAAGGAGTTAATACCCAGCATATATTACAAACTCGTACAAGACAACATAAGAAACCCAAATAGCACAATTGAAGAATGGGCCTAAAACGTGAACAGACATTTCTCCAAAGATGATGTACAAATGGCCAATAAAGTCACGTAGAGAGACGCAGCATCAGCAATCCTACAGAACTACAAATGAAAGCCCTGGCTGGGTAGCTCAGTTGGTTAGAGTGTCTTCCTGATACACCCAATTTGCCAGTTCCATCCCAGTCCGGGCACATACAACAATCAACCATGGAATGCATAAATCAAAGACTGTCATGAGAGATCACCTCACACCCTTTAGGATGGCCACTAAGAAATGAAACCACAGAAAATAACAAGTGCTGGTGAGCATGTGCAGGAACTGGAACCATTCTGCACATTTGATTGGATTGTAAGAGGGTGTACCGGCTATGGAAAACAACATGGCAGTTCCTCCAAAAATTAAAAATAGAATTACCATCCCCTGTAACGTCCCATCTTGAGGTTATAGATCCAAAAGAACTGAAAGCAGGACCTCAAAAAGGTATCTGCACACCCGTATTTACAGCAGCATTATTCACAATTGTCAAAAATTGTCAGCAACCAAATGTCCATTGATGGATAAATGCATTAAAAAAGGTCATGGCCAGCTGGTGTGGCTCAGTGGTTGTCGACCTATGAACCATGAGATCACGGTTCCATTCCTGGTTGCGGGGTCTATCCGAAGTATGGGGCATGCAGGAGGTGGCTGATCAGGGATTCTCACTCATCATTGATGTTTCCATGTCTCTCTCCTTCTCCCTTCCTCTCTGAAATCAATAAAAATATATTTGAAATAAAAGGTCATATGTCTTAGACTGGTCTGAATATTTTAATAAAAGACCATAGACTGGTGGTTTATAAATAGCAGGAATTTATTGTTCCAAGACCTGGAGGCTGGAAGTCTTTCTCTCCCCCAACCCTCCCTCTCTTCCACTCTCTCTAAATTCAATGAAAAAATATCCTTGGGAGGACCCTGCAGCCACTGGGGACAGAGAACTGCTATCACAGCTGCAGTGGAAGAAACAACAAGAATCCAGACTTCCCGGCAGATTCCCGTGAGTCAAAGAGCCTATCCCCCTCCCCGCAGGTGCAGGCGGATAGCACCATAGTAACTGATAGACACGCCCCTCACTCAAGCTGCAGAGCTTTGCGCAGGGACGAGCGCTCCGCCTTAGGGAATTTGGCGCACAGGACAGAAGCAGCTCACCTTCGGGGAAATCTGTCAGTGCGCACAGAGGGCTCCCCTTTGGGGAATTGGGGGGAATTTGGCTTGCGGGTCACAGCTCCCCTTCGGGGAATCTTAGAGCGTGCACAAAGGGGCTTCCCTTTGGGGAATTTGGCGCGCAGGACGGACTCCGCCCCTCTTTGGGGATTCTGGGAGAGCGCACAAAGGCAGCTCACCTTCAGGGATTTGAGAGTGTGCGCCCTAGCCGGTTTGGCTCAGTAGAGAGAGCACACACAGGACACAGCTCCACTTCAGGGAATTTGGCACGCCGGACACAGCTGCCTGGGATCCCTGACTCACAGCGCATTCACACTAAGAGCCAACGACCCCAATTATTGGTGCGTGCACACACAGGGACCCTGATTCTCAACGAGAAACTGCACAAGGCAACAGAGACTCTGACACTCGATTCTTGGTGCAGATACAGGGAAACTCTGACTCCTGGCACATGCTAAGGATCTCATTTTCGGCACATACCAACAGTGTGGTGCTGACAGGGCCCCTGATTCTAAGTGTGCACACGAGACCACACGGAACACTGGGGACACTGACCCTGGGCAAGTCTGGTTCCCACCAACCAAACAGCCATACGTCCTAGTGTCAGAGCACTTCAGTGAAACTCGGGTGGAGCGAAGTCCCCACAGCACACGGCCGAGGTTCACACAAACGGAAGCTTGAGCTTACTGGTGATAGCCAGAATGGGGAAACGAAATAACTCACAGAGGAAAGAAAATGTGGAGTCGCCAAGAAAGGAAATTAGTGAAACTGAAGCTTGCAACATGACCGAAAAGGAGTTCAGAGCAATGGTCGTGGAATTTATACATCGGATGGATGAGAAAATCAACAACTTATTCAAGAATCAGGAAGAAATGAAAAGTGATATAGCTACAATCAAAAACACCATGGAAAGTTTCAACAGTAGACTACAAGAAGCAGAGGACCGAATTAGTGAGTTAGAAGATCAGGTACAGAAACAAGCTCAATCTGAACAGCAATTGGAGAAAAAATGAAAAAAGCAGGAGGAAAGCCTAAGGGAGCTTCGGGACAACATGAAGCGAAGTAACATGCGTATAATAGGGCTGCCAGAAGGACAAGAAGAGCAGCAGGGATTAGAAAACCTATTTGAAGAAATAATGACAGAAAACTTCCCGGATATGGGAAAGATAAAAGTCACGCAAGTACAGAGAGTCCCAAGCAGGATCAACCCCAAAAGACCCACACCAAGACATGTAATAATCTCAATGGCAAATATAAATGATAAAGAGAGAATCTTAAAGGCAGCAAGAGAGAGACAGAGAGTTACCTACAAAGGAACACCCATCAGATTGTCAAATGATTACTCAACAGAAACACAACAAGCTAGAAGTGAATGGAAGGAGGTATACAAAGTGTTGCAAAGCAAAGGACTGAATCCAAGAATACTATATCCAGCAAGACTATCAATCAAAATTGAAGGGGAAATCAGGAGCTTCGCAGACAAAAAAAGACTCAGGGAGTTTATCACCACCAAACCAGCAATGCAAGAATTGCTAAAGGGAATACTGTAAAAAGAAGAAATAAACAGGTAAGAAGGAATACAGACACAAAAATAGATATGACTACAAACAAATACCTTTCAGTAATAACTTTAAATGTAAACGGACTAAATGCTCCAATCAAAAGACATCGAGTGGCTGAATGGATAAAAAAGCATGACCCATATATATGCTGTCTACAAGAGACCCACCTCAGAACAAGAGACTCACACAGATTGAAAGTGAAGGGATGGAAAAATATCTTCCAGGCAAATGGAAATGAAAAAAAAGCTGGGGTAGCAATACTTATATCTGACAAATTAGACCTCAAAGTAAATGCCATAACAAGAGATAAGGAAGGCCACTTCATAATACTAAAGGGAGAAATCTAACAAGAAGAAATAATTCTGGTAAACATATACGCTCCCAATATAGGAGCACCCAAATACATAAAAAAACTCCTGGAAGATATCAAGGGAGAGATTAATAGTAATACAATCATAGTAGGAGACTTTAATACCCCACTATCACCATTGGACAAATCCTCTAAACAAAAAATCAGCAAAGAAACAGCAATCCTAAATGACTCACTAGACCAGATGGAATTAATTGACATCTTCAGAACATTTCACCCCAGAGCCACAGAATATACATTCTTCTCAAGTGCACATGGGTCATTTTCAAAGATAGACCATATGCTGGGTCACAGGCAAAGTCTCTTCAAATTCAAGAAGATAGAAATTATATCAAGCATCTTCTCAGATCACAGTGGCATAAAACTGGAAATCAACTACAATAAATACAATCCAAAGAAATCAAACACATGGAGACTAAACAGCATGCTATTAAACAAGGACTGGGTCACCAGAGAGATCAAGGAAGAAATAAAAAACATCATGGCAACAAATGACAATGAAAACACAACAATCCAAAATCTATGGGACACAGCGAAAGCAGTCTTGAGAGGGAAGTTCATAGCTCTACAAGCCTATTGCAAAAAACAAGAAACAATGGTAATAAATTACCTAACCCTACAACTCAAAGAGCTAGAAAAAGAGCAGCAAGAAAAGCCCAGTGTAACCAGAAGGAAGGAAATAACAAAGATCAGAGCGGAGATAAATGACATAGAGACCAAAGAAACAATACAAAAGATCAACAAAACCAAGAGCTGGTTCTTTGAAAAGATAAACAAGATTGATGGACCTCTAGCCAGGCTCACCAAGAAGCAAAGAGAGAGGACCCAAATAAACAAAATCAGAAATGAAAGAGGTGAAATAACAACAGACCCCGCTGAGATACAAAGGATTGTTACAAAATACTACGAACAGCTCTATTCCAACAAACTGGACAACCTGGAGGAAATGGACATATTCCTAGAAAAATACAACCTTCCAAAAATCAATCAGGAAGAATCTCAACAGCTCAATAGGCCAATAACTATGGACGAAATTGAAGAAGTCATCAAAAAGCTTCCGGCAAACAAAAGCCCGGGGCCTGACGGCTTCACAGGAGAGTTCTACCAAACATTCAAGGAAGAACTAAAACCTATCCTCCTCAGACTATTCCAAAAAATTCAAGAGGAAGGAACACTTCCAAGCTCCTTCTATGAAGCCAGCATCACCCTAATACCAAAACCAGATAAAGACAACACAATGAAAGAGAATTACAGACCAATATCCCTCATGAACATAGATGCCAAAATCCTCAACAAAATTCTAGCAAATCGGCTCCAGCAGTACATCAGAAAGATCATACACCATGACCAAGTAGGATTTATCCCAGGAATGCAAGGATGGTACAATATCCGCAAATCAATAAACGTGATACATCACATAAACAAATTGAGAGATAAAAATCACATAGTCATATCAATTGATGCAGAAAAAGCATTTGACAAAATCCAACACCCTTTCTTGATAAAAACTCTCAACAAGGTGGGAATAGAAGGCTCATACCTCAACATAATAAAAGCTATATATGATAAACCCACAGCAAACATCATACTCAATGGACAAAAGCTAAAAACATTTCCCCTAAGAACAGGAACAAGACAGGGATGCCCACTCTCACCACTCCTGTTTGACATAGTACTGGAAGTATTAGCTAATGCAATTAGACAAGAAGAAGAAATAAAAGGCATCCAAATTGGAAAAGAACAAGTAAAGCTGTCTTTATTTGCAGACGACATGATATTGTACATAAAAAATCCGAAAGACTCCGTCAAAAAACTAATAGACTTAATAAATGAATTCGGCAATGTAGCAGGATACAAAATTAACGCCAAGAAATCTATGGCCTTTCTATACACCAATAGTGAACTTACAGACAGAGAGACTAAAAAGGCAATCCCATTTACCATCGCACCAAAAAAATTAAGATACCTAGGAATAAACTTAACTAAGGTGGTAAAAGACCTATACACGGAAAACTACAGGACACTGAAAAAAGAGATAGAGGAAGACGTAAACAGATGGAAGAACATACCATGTTCATGGATTGGTAGAATCAACATCATTAAAATGTCCATACTACCCAAAGCAATCTATAGATTCAATGCACTCCCCATTAAAATACCAACGGCATATTTCACAGACCTTGAAAAGAACTCTCCAAAAATTCATCTGGAATAAAAAAAGACCCCGAATAGCCACAGCAATCCTGAGAAAGAATAATAAAGTAGGAGGGATCTCAATACCAGATTTCAAGCTGTATTACAAAGCCACTATTCTCAAAACAGCCTGGTACTGGCACAAGAACAGACATATAGATCAATGGAACAGAATAGAGAATCCAGATATTGATCCAAACCACTATGCTCAATTAATATTTGACAAAGGAGGCATGAACATACAATGGAATAAAGACAGTCTCTTCAATAAATGGTGTTGGGAAAATTGGACAGACACATGCAAAAAAATGAAGCTAGATCACCAACTTACGCCATACACAAAAATAAACTCAAAATGGATACAGGACTTAAACATAAGACGGGAAACCATAAAAATACTAGAGGAATCCACAGGCAGCAAAATCTCAGACATATGTCAAAAGAACTTCTTCACCGATACTGCCCCTAGGGCAATGGAAGCTAAAGAGAAAATAAACAAATGGGACTACATCAAAATAAAAAGCTTTTTTACAGCAAAAGAAACTATCAACAAAACAACAAGAAAGCCCACTGCATGGGAGAACATATTTGCAAATGGCATCACTGATAAAGGTTTAATCTCCAACATCTACAGGCAGCTTACACAACTTAATAAAAGGAAGATAAATGATCCAATAAAAAAAATGGGCAACGGACCTAAATAGAATCTTTTCCAAAGAAGACAGAAGGAAGGCCAAGAGACACATGAAAACATGCTCAAGGTCACTAATTATCCGAGAGATGCAAATCAAAAACAACAATGCGCTATCATCTCACTCCTGTCAGAATGGCTATCATCAACAAATCAACAAACGACAAGTGTTGGCGAGGATGCGGAGAAAAAGGAACCCTCGTGCACTGCTGGTGGGAATGCAGACTGGTGCAGCCACTGTGGAGAACAGTATGGAGTTTCCTCAAAAAACTGAAAATGGAACTCCCATTTGACCCAGTAATCCCACTCCTAGGAATATATCCTAAGAAACTGGGAACACCAATAAGAAAGGAAATATGCACCCCTATGTTCATAGCAGCACAATTTACAATAGCTAAGATCTGGAAACAGCCTAGGTGCCCATCAGCAGATGACTGGATCAGAAAACTATGGTACATCTACACAATGGAATATTATGCTGCCATAAAAAAGAAGGAATTCTTACCATTTGCAGCAACCTGGATGGAATTGGAGAACATTATGTTAAGTGAAATAAGCAAGTCAATGAAAGAAAAATACCACATGATCTCACTCATTTATGGATAATAAAGAACATTAAAAACTTGAACAAAAAGATAGATACAGAGGCAGTAAAGCATCAGTCTGTCAAATTACAGCAGGAAGGTTAGGGAGAGGTGGGGAAGATAAGAAATCAATCAAAGGACTTGTATGCATGCATATAAGCATAACCAATGGACGCAAAACTCTGGGGGGTGAGGGCATATATGGGAGTGGGGTGGGGGGGGCAATGGTAAGATATGTACACATATAATACCTTAATAAAAAAATTGGAAAAAAAAAAAAGAAAAAAAAAAAGGAAAAAATATCCTTGGGTGAGGATTATCAAAACAAAACAAAACAAAAAAACAAACAAAACAAAACAAAACTAAAAAAAAAAAGAAAGGAAAAGAAAAGAGAGAGAGATTACAAACTCATACAAGACAAAATAAGAAACCAAATAACAATTGAGGAAACCCAAATAACACAAATAAAACCTTGAATAGACATTTAGCCAACGATTATGTGCAAATAGCCAACAAAGTCATTAAAAGAAACTCAACATCAGTAATCCTAAAGGACTATAAAAGAACTCCTTAGGCCTGTAGTTTTGCTTGGTGCATCAATGCATTAATATTCAAAACCCCAAATCAGATTCCTACACGGACAAGGAAGGAATGGTGAAGGGGCATAGTAGGCCCGCGGTACAGAAAATGATGGGGCAAGTGTAGTGATACACAGCTCCAATGGTTACACATCCAAAATTCGCATTAGAAATTTTATGTCATGTGAGTTTTACCCCCACAAAAGTTTTGTCATTAGCTTATTTGCAATACACACACACACACACACACACACACACACACACACACAGTCCTCTCCCTGGGATGAATTCTGTGGCCCTTCTTGAATGTGAAAACGGTTGCTTCCTTCCCCTAGTTCTTTCGTGTGGGTTGCTCTAGGATGGGCCTTGTGCTCTGAGGTGAGTCAGCCTGGCCCCTGCTCTGTCCCTGAGGCCCATCTTGCCTGGCACAGGTTATGGGGAAATTTCCTCTTCTGCTTTTCTGTCTATACCTTGTGTCTTGGAGGGTGGGAGGGAGGGAGGGAGGAAGGGAGGGAAGGAGGGAGGGAAAAAGAGAGAGAGAAAGAGAGAGAGAAACATCAATTTGAGAGAGAAACATAAATCGGTTGCCTCCCATACTTGACCTGAGCTGGTATGGAAACTGAGGTATGTGCCCTGATGACCCTGAATTGAACCTGCAACCTATTTGCTGTAGGGAAGATGCTTCCACCAATGGAGCCATCGGCCAGGACTATCTATTTATATCTGTAATGTCCTCCCAAACAGATTTATCTTTCCTCCACTGAGGAAGTGCATAGTATATCTTTGTGATGTGCATCTCTGAATATTCCAGGAACATCGTAAGTTTTGATGTGTCCATGGCATCTTCTTACCCATCCTGTTTTTCATTGCTCACTGTGCTATACAGATGCATATAAGTGTTGTAATTTGATTTTGTCTCTAGAAACTTGCTGAATCTCTTCTCAAGCTCCTACATGCATCTGAATGTACCTGTGGATTTTCCTATATAGACAGAATCCTTGATGAAGAAAGTCAGCTTTATTTTCTTTTGAATTTTCATAGCTTTTACATATTGTGCTTGCCTGGCTGGACTCG
Source organism: Ia io (assembly GCA_025583905.1). Lineage (NCBI taxonomy): Eukaryota > Metazoa > Chordata > Mammalia > Chiroptera > Vespertilionidae > Ia > Ia io. The sequence continues at coordinate 45,839,519 of JAJQQW010000021.1, read as the reverse complement.
GACCCGGTGCTGCTGTGTGAGGTGTGGTGCTGGCTGAGCACACCGGCTATCCCGCCAGGGGAGCCTCCTGCGTCCCTAGCTGACTGAGTGTTATCCTGAAGGCCTTGGACATCGCCCTCCTCCCGCGCTCATTGGTTCCTCTCTTGAGATTCCATCAGTCAAGGCCAGCGAGGCACACAGAAGCCCCACTATGTGCTCCAGCAGCGGGAATGTATGTCAGGGTTTGTGATGCCCAGGCTGGGACACAAATGGAGCAGAAAGGGAGCACTTCTATGAGCCTGGGTGGGGCTCTGAAAAGGGACCCAGCGATGAGGGGCCATGAGGGTGGATTTTCACACACTTTCAGGCGGCAATGTTGCTGCTGTGCTGAGGTCCCGCCAAATGGGGCATCCGTTTCCAATGGGGCTTGTGCGCCCTCCCTGTCCCTCAGACCCTCAGACCCTCGAAGCCAACACAGGTGCATCTCATGTCCCCAAGAAGCCCTCAGAGCAAAGGCCGTTAACACTCATCTTTGCCCTGGGTTCCATGCTCCACTGGACTTGGGTCTAAATTCTTTTCTCTTTTGCCAGCATTTGGTCTAAAAATTTTTTTAAAGTGATCCTTTTCCAGAATGTTCTACAGTTTCAGCTGGAGGGCGAGTCTCCCCTAGTCACCAGGACCAGCTCTGAGTGTGCTGGCCCCTGGGTGACCGCCTTCTCTACTTCAACGTCCTCTGAAAGGTGGTCCCTGTCAGATTCACATCTGGACAAGCCACTCCACCTCCCGGGACCTCAGTACATTTACCTGCTGGGTCAGGTCGGGGTGCGAGGGAGGCAGGATGATTTCTCAGCCACCTCACCCCCCAACTCCTGTGCAGGCCAAGTTCCCCTTCCAGCCTGGCCACAGTCTCTCCCCCAGGACTTCCTGTTGGGGTGTCCTAGGCCCCGCCCCAGAGCTGGGCACTTCCCTCCTCGACACAGGGACCTGGACCCGAGGCAGACATGGTGCCCCTGCTGCTGCTGCCCCTGCTGTGGGGGGGTGAGTGGGCTCAGGGAGGGGGGCTGGGCAGGTGGGGGAGGGGCGGGAGCTGCATCTGAGCCTCTGTGTCCCCCTCCATCAGGGTCCCTACAGCAGCTACCAGACTATGAGCTCAGAGTGCAGAAACTGGTGACAGTGCAGGTGGGTCTGTGTGTCCATGTGCCCTGCTCCTTCTCCTTCCCGAGGAATTTGTGGACTTCCTCTACCAAAGTCTTCACCTACTGGTACCGGGATGGGGACAGAACAAACCGTGATGCTCCTGTGGCCTCGACCGACCCAGATAAACCAGGGAAGAGAGAGACCCAAGGCCGCTTCCTCCTGGCGGACCCCAGGACCAACAACTGTTCCCTGCAAATCAGAGACGCCAGGAGGAGTGACGCAGGACGCTACTACTTCCGAGTGGAGATAGGAAATCCTGAATATAATTACCAAGGATATTTCCTAGGATATAAGTTCCAAGGATATAGTTACCAAGACAAGATGCTGGCTTTGCAGGTAACAGGTACGGCAGGGGCGCCAGAGAGGACCCAGGGACAGGGGACCCCGTCTTAGATCAGGAACAGGACACTGAACACTCCCTGTTCTGGCCTTGGGCCCTGGGTAATGGGAAGAGACACGGGGCCTGGGGTGAGCTCTGGCCCGAGGCGGGGCCTCTCTCAGGGACCCACTGTGTCCCCTCCCCTGCAGCCCAGGCATCTGCCTTTCTCCCCCGCAGCCCTGACAGAGAAACCCCACATCCGTATTCCGGAGCCTCTGGAGTCCGGCCGCCCCACACAGCTGGCCTGCAGCCTGCCCGGGGCCTGCGAAGGGGGACGACCTCTCACCTTCTCCTGGGAGGGAGCCGCTGTGGACTCGCTGGACCCCCAGAACCTCAGCTCCTCAGTGTTCACCTTCACCCCGAAGCCTCAGGACCATGGCACCAACCTCACCTGTCAGGTCCAAGTCCAAGCATCTTTGGTGGCCACACAGAGAACCATCTGGCTCAATGTCTCCTGTGAGTGTTGGAGGGGTGGCTGGGTCTGTGGGAGCAGTGGGGTGGCCTGTGTGTCGTGTGTGTGTGTGTGTGTGTGTGTGTGTAGGAGGCTGTGCTAATCTGAGAACACTCATGCATGGATCTGCGTGTAGGTGGGGAGTGGTCCATAAGGGCAGCTCTCCCCTGTTCCGGGTTCCCACCGCCCCTCCTTGGGATTGGTGTGACTTCCATTCACTCCACTCTGATTGGAGCCCTGTCTTTCTATCCCAGATGCACCAGGGAACCTCACCATAGACGTCTCCTTCAGAAACAACACAGGTGGGAAAGAACCTTCCTCTCTGGGCTGGGACCTACCCCGGGCCCTGGTGGGGCAGAGGTGGGGAGCAGGAGTTGGAATGGGATCAGACATGGGAAGGGCAAGGATGGAACTCATCATCCTAGTGCCTGATCTCTGGGTGCCTGACCTGTGTTCCACACCTCTCTCTCTCTCTCTCTCTCTCTCTCTCTCTCTCTCTCTCTCTCTCTCTCTCTCTCTCTCTCCCTGTAAATCGTTCTCCCCAAAGCCTTTAAGAATCTGCAAACCACATTCCTTACCATCCTGGAAGGCGAGAATTTGAGACTGCGTTGTGCAGCTGACAGCAACCCCCCTGCTGAGCTGAGCTGGTTCCGGGGGTCCCCAGGCCTGAACGCCACCCCCATCGCCAGCACCGCGATCCTGGAGCTGCCTCGCGTGGGGCCTGCACAGGAAGGAGAGTTCACCTGCCATGCTCGGCACCCGCTGGGCTCCCAAAGTGTCTCTCTCAGCCTCTCCGTGGCCTGTGAGTGGGGAGACCCCGGGGGGCAGGACAGCTGGTTTCTGGGGAGATTAGAGGCACCGCTGACCCTTCTCCTCCCTCCCCACAGACCCCCCGCAGCTGCTGGGACCCTCCTGCTCCTGGGAGGACCAGGGTCTGCGCTGCAGCTGCTCCGCCAGGGCCCAGCCGGCCCCCTCCCTGCGCTGGCGGCTGGGGGCGGGGCTGCTGGAGGGGAACCATGGCAACGCCTCCCACGCGGTCACCTCCAGCTCAGAGGGGCCCTGGACCAACAGCTCCCTGAGCCTCCGCGGGGTGCTCAGCCCTGACCTCAGGCTCAGCTGCGAGGCCCGGAATGTGCACGGGGCCCAGAGCGCCTCGGTCCTGCTGCTGCCAGGTCAGGGCCTGCTGGGGGCAGAGGCCACTGAGAAAGGAGTGGGTCAGATAGACGGTGGGGCTGGGGAGGGGGGCTGTGGCTTGGGCTGGAGTGATTGCTAGGACAGGACCCTCCATCTCTTGTTTCCCCCCCCAAAATATTTTTATTGATTTCAGAAAAGGAGAGGGAGAGAGAGATAGAAACATCAATGATGAGAGAATTATTGATCAGCTGCCTCCTGCAGGCCCCCCACTGGGGATCGAGCCCGCAACCTGGGCATGTGCTCTTGACCAGGGATCCAACCGGGATCTCCTGTTCATAGGTTGATGCTCATCCACTGAGCTAAGCCGGGCTCTGGTTGAGCAGAACCTACAGCGGGTTCTGGGAGGAGTGGGAAGAGGAGAGACCAAGGCCCAGGAGTGGGTGTCTCATGCCCCTCTCCTCTGCAGGGAAGGCGGTGCCCCAGGCGGGAGTGGTTCCTGCGGCTCTTGGAGGTGCTGGTGCCATGGCCCTGCTGTCCCTATGCTTGTGTCTCGTCTTCTTTTGCGTGTAAGTCTCCGTGGCAGGGAGCTGTGTCCTGGGGGTTTGGAAAAGGTCATGGAATTTCACCAACACAAAGCTTAGTACATCCAGGGGGGAGGCGGAGAGGGGTAACCGCTTTATTGAGGTAAAACTCTGATGTATTTAAAGTGTACAATTCAATGGCTTTTACTTCTGTCACACAGCTGTGCACCCATCACCACGGTCAAGTTTGAAACTTTTTCATTAGCCTGAAAAGGAAAAAAAAGAGATAGAAACTCACATCCCTGTATTGTCATCCCGCCTCCATTCTCCCCAGCCCCAGGCAACTAGTATTTCCTGTTTCTCTAGATTTGCCCATTCTGACATTTCATAGAAATGCAATGATATAATAAATGTTTATTGTGACTGACTTCTTTCATATAGCCCGAGATTTTCAAGGTTCATGTGTCAGCACTTTATTCCTTTTTATTTACAAATACACTGAGTGGCCAGATTATTATGATCTTTGAACCCATAATAATGTGGCCACTTAGTGTGTGTCTGTGCGGGTGCATGAATTTGTGCATGGGTGGGGTCCGGCCAGCCTGGGCAGGGGGAGGGGACATGGGCAGTTGGCCAGCCTGCCTGCTGGTTGAACTATTGGTTGAGGGGACAATTTGCATATTAGCCTTTTATTATATAGGATATACACTGAGTGGCCAGATTATTATGCGTTCAGAGATCATAATAATCTGGCCACTCGGTGTATATTCCATGGTATGGATGGGGCATATTTTATTTGTCCGTTCCTTCATTGATGGGCATTTGGGTTGCTTGGACTTTTTGGCTACCATGAATTACACTGATGATGGCTTGTGTACAAGTCTCTGTGTGTGAGAGGGGCCTTGGTGCTGAACATTTAGTCCTGGCCAAGCCCCTGGATAATTCAGGGGGACAGGGTCCTCACTTGCATGTCAGGAATGTCTCCGAGTCTGGCCTCAGAGTTTAGATTCCTCCATTGTCCATCAGGGAGTGGGGGCAGCTGCCCACCTGTGCCTGAGCCATTCTGACTGCTGACGTCTTCCTTTAGAGTGAAAACCCTTAGGAGGCAAGCAGCTGGAAGACTAAAGGTCACGAATGATGAAGACCCGGTCATGGGCACAGTCACCTGGGTGAGTAATGGGGGTGTCTTCTCATGCCGTGTAGGGGGGCCTGGGCATGCCCATTCAAGGAGTCCACACTGAGCTCCTCTGTGGTCGGCTGGACAGGCAGCTGGGAGTTGAGTTCCCCTTCATTTCCCGGAACCCATGGTTGGACTCCAGCCCCAACCACACTGACCACTGAGCCCACCTCATCTCTCTGATAGGCCCAGGCTGCCAGAACCATCTCCCCAAAATTACTACTTTCTACCCATTGTGGGCATGTTCCTTCACCTCCCTTTACCGCAGATTCTCTAGCTGTAAATGGCGATAATGAAAGTATCATGCTTACTGGGTTTCTGAGGAATGAAATATGATTACTAGGCCTTTGATATGGTCTAATCAACATTTGCAATACTCTCAAAAATATAAAAATTAAAAAGAAAAAACAGCAGGCTTGAGCAGAAAGGAGGATGGTCTTTGAGATGAAAGTCCACCATTCTCCTAGGTTGCAGCACCTGAATAAGTCTCTTTCATTTTGCACCAAAAAAAAAAACCCCAAAAACAAACAAAAGAAAAAAATTTTAATGAATGAACGAATAGTCGAGTCTATGAGAAGTGTATGTGCAATAAGAAGATGAATGAAAAAACTGTTCCACTAGCCCAACTTGTCTTTGGGACCATGTCTGCCTCATTCCTCTCCGATGCCCTTTTCTCCCCTTCACTCAGGGTTCCAAGAAAAATCTCCAGCCAGACGGGCCCCCAGACCAAGCATCACCTGCGGAGAAGGGCCCTCTGTCGGGGGAGCAACTGGAGCTCTACTACGCCAACCTCACCTTTGAAGGCATGAAGCCACGGGAGCCTCGGGACCAGGAGGCCACCAGCACCCACGAATACTCAGAGATCAAGCACGCAGGCAAATGACGACTCGCTCCGAGCACGATCCTGGCCAGAGGCATCACAGCCCCTTTGGAAGGGGAAAGAAGTCCAGGACTCATTGCTGAAGCATGGGGAGACCTTGTGGCCCGATTAACATGAGCAGGTGGATGAGCATCCTCAGGCAGAGCAGAAAGGAGATGGGTGATGGGCCGGCTCTCTCCTGTCCACCTGCACCTGTGCTTCAGGTGAGCTGCTCCGTGATGCTGTCTCTCACCCTCCCGCTCCCTCCAGAACAGCACTTCCTGGATCCTGGCACATAGTCTAAGGTGGTCTGGATTTTCTAATAAATCCCGTCTTCTCATAGTTCTCTGTGTGGCTGTTTCCCGGATCGCACCCCGACTGATGCGTAATGACAAATGACACAGACTACAGTTTAGACCCTGGGTAGTCTTCTCCTCCTCCAGGTATATTTCCTGTTGCCTGTAGCAGGTGGGTCACTGCGATCCCATCAAGGATTGAGGGAATTCAAAACTGGGCTTCCGGCCCTATTGCGGCTCATCTATTTTCAGTCCTAACCACAAGATGGCGATGTTTATGGCGGCCCCTCCCCCTTGGTAAGTCCTCTTTTCAGGCCCCATGAGATTCTTTCTCTTCTTCTTCCACCTTTTTATTGATTTCAGAGAGGAAGGGAGAGAGAGAGAGATATAAACATCAATGATGAGAGAGAATCATTGGTCCGCTGCTTCCTGTGTGCCCCTTACCGCGGACTGAGACTGCAACCCTGGGCATATGCCCTTGATGGGAATCGCACCCAGGACCCTTCAGTCCTCAATCCGACGCTCTATCTGCTGAGCCCAACCGGCCAGGGCCCCATGAGATTCTTAAATGTTCTACTTAGCTTCTCTGTGACTGCTCAGAGTCAGCAGTCTATTTGAATAAAAAAGTGGCTCCAAATACTTGTCTCATTGCTGTTGACTTCCTGCTTCTTCCATCTTCACTGCAAATTTTCTTTTTGTTTACTCCAAACATTAAAAAATTTTTTTTATCCAGCTTTCCGAGTGGTTTGTTCCCCGCCCCCCCCCCACCCCCCTTGGCCTGGCTTGCTCTGCTCTTAAGGACAACTATCTCATGATGTGGTCCACTAAAGCCACAGGACCCTTTCCCCAATCTGAATATTTAACCTTTATGTAGAATAAATTAAAATTTAGAATTTATTTGTGTGACCTACCAGCTCCAAATACAATATCTCAACCCAACTTCTGATACCTCATTTCTTCATTCCCAACTTCTGATACTTCATTTCTTCATTTCAGCTGAAGAAATGGACTTGGCATTCTTCCAGGCACAGAAAAGGATCCCTGATCATGTTTTCCATTGTCCAGAGCTTCGTGACAGTACAAGAAAGGGTTTAAAAGCAAAATAATGGGAAGGAAGTAAGGGAAGGGCAGGAGTCTAACAGGTTTTCTGGAGGGGTTGAGGGTAGAGTCAGCCCTGAGGGGCAAGGGACCCAGTGACCTCTAGAAATGCATTGTGTCTCTGAAGCTGTCTCCTCTCCCCTAGGATGAGGGAGGTTCCAGGGGGAGACTGAGGAGGAGTTTGGCGGCACCTCTGTCCTGCAGGACAGAATGTCACCAGCCTCATTCCCCAGCCTTACCTCCACATGAGACAGGGCAAGGCTTGGCCTCCAGGGGGCGATCCATCCAGCTAGGGAGCTCTGTTCAGAGGGTTGGCGCTGTCCGTGGTCCTGGAGCTCACCTGGGCTCAGCTCTGCCCAGGACCCCAACTCACAAGGCCAAGGTCCCGGGCCTTAGGCCAGCAGGGCACCTCGATCCAAGGGGCTTTGGAAAGGCTAGGTTCCTCTTGGGAAGGAAAGGTCAGGAGAAGGGGTGGGAGTGGGCTGGGCTCATCTCTGTGCTTTTCCTCTCACCCCTCTTGTTGCCTTACTCTTTTGAACTTGTGCCAGCAAAATGCTAAGATTCCACTTAGCATTTGCCACCGAAATGCCCCCAAAAGAGGAAGTTCCCCAGTGAATTGCTACATGTCTTAGGGATCTACCAAGCTTGTCAGGCCACCACTAGGAATTAAAATCTCAGTGTGACGTACAGAGAGGGGAGATTTTGGGGAAGGTTAGTTAAGGAGAAGCAGGGGCCTGGAGAGGAAGCCAGGCAGGAAGAGGAAGAATGGGCCCTAGCTGGTTTGGCTCAGAGCATCAGCCTGCGGACTGAAGGGTTCCAGGTTTGATTCCAGTCAAGGGCATGTGCCTAGGATGCAGGCTCGATCCCCAGTAGGAGGTGTGCAGGAGGCAGCCAATCGATGATTCTCATCACTGATGTTTCTCTCTCTCTCTCCCTCTCCCTTCCTCTCTGAAATTAATAAATATATATTTTTTAAAAAGAGGAAGAATGGGCAGACACCAGTAATAACAGTAAGAAATATTGATCATATGCATTTATTGCCCAGAGGCTGGAAAGACTGTTAGCTGTTTGCATGTTTTCTCACCGGCACCAGCAATATAGGAATTCACCTTCCATCATAAACTCTATTTGCGGGGAGGCAAAGCTTTTGAAACATTCGTAAACACATTTGAACATTTGCCTTGACTATGTGCTGTGCCAGGTGCAGGAGATTAAAAATGAACGAAGCTGGCCTGGCCAGGCTAAGTTGGTTGGAACTTCATCCCCTGTACCCAAAAGGTGGTGGGTTTGATCTCCAATTAGTGGACATACTTAAGTTTCGGGTTTGATCCCCAGTTGGGCCATGTATGGGAGGTAACCGACTGATGTTTCTCTCTCAGATCAACGTTTCTCTCTCTCTCCCTCCTTTATCACTAAAAATCAATGTAGAATCTAAAGAACAAAATAACTGATGAACAAAATAGGACCAGAGGAGTGGATAAATGGAACAAAATGACAGACCTCAGAGGTTATGAGGGGAGAGAGGATGTGAGTAGATCAATCAAGGAATATATATGTACATGTATGCCTAGCCCATGGACCCAGAAAATAATGTGGTGAAGGCCTAGGGAGATGGGTGGAGGGTGGAGGGAGGCAAAGGAGAGGGGGGTACATCTGGAATAGAGTCAACAATAAAAAAATTGAAAATAAAGAAGCATATCCTCAGGTGAGGGTTTTTAAAAAAGTGAACAAAACAGCCCTATCCGGTTTGGCTCGATGGATAGAGAGTGGCCTTCGGACTGAAGGGTCCCGGGTTCGATTCCGGTCAAGGGAACATACCTGGATTGTGGGCTCGATCCCCAGTGGGGGGCGTGTAGGAGGCAACCAATCAATGATTCTCTCTCATCATTGATGTTTCTCTCTCCCTCTCCCTTCCTCTCTGAAATCAATATAAATATATTAAGAAGCAAAATTAAAAAAATAAGTGAACGAAATAGATTTGACTTGACACTGCCTTCAGAGTAAACCAGGACATGCATTTAACATTCTGTAATATTACAAATGATTACACCAGATTGGGGGCGGGGCTGGCCAGGGGGAGGGGCTATGGGAGGTTGGAGGCACCATAGCGACCGATGGTTCCGGTTGTTCTGGTGTTCCATTGTTCTGGTTGCTTGGCTTTATATATATATATATATATATAGTTGTCATACCCATTAACATGCATATTGTCTATTTATTTGTATCTTTAATGTCCTCCTAAACAGATCTATAATTTTCTTCATTGAGAAAGGGCATATTATATATATATATATATATATATATATATATATATATATATATGCACACACACATATATATATATATATTTTAAAATATATTTTATTGATTTTTCACAGAGAGGAAGGGAGAGGGATAGAGAGCTAGAAACATCGATGAGAGAGAGACATCGACCAGCTGCCTCCTGCACACCCCCCACCGGGGGATGTGCCCGCAACCAATGTATATGCCCTTGACCAGAATCGAACCTGGGACCTTCCAGTCCACAGACCGACGCTCTATCCACTGAGCCAAACCGGTTTCGGCAGGGCATATTATATTTTTATGTACTTCTCTCTTAGCAATATACTCTCAGCAATTTCCAAATATACAACACAGTAAAATTAACTGCACTATTATAGTTAATAGTATTAATGCCCACTATTATTATTATTTTGAAAAATATTTTTATTTATTTCAAAGAGGAAGTGAGAGGGAGAGATAGAAACATCAGTGATGAGAATCATTGATCACTGCCTCCTGCAAGCCCCCTACTGAGGATCGAGCCCACAACCTGGGCATGTGTCCTGACCGGGAATCGAATTATGATCTCCTAGTTCATAGGTTGATGCTTAACCAATGAGCCACACCAGCGGGGCAGTACCCACTATTATTAACTACAGTCAATCCCGTACATCACATCCTCATGATTTAATCATTTTATAAGTGGAAGCTTGTACCATTGACCACGCTCATTTTGCCCACCCCACAGGCCCTGCCTCTGGTAACCATCAATCAGTTCACTATATCTCTGAGTTTGAATTTTTCAACGTTTCTACATATAAGTGAGATCATACTTTACTTGTCTTTCTCTTTCTGATTTACTTCACCTAGTACAATGCCCTCATGGTCCATCCATGTTGACCCAAATGGCATGAATTCCTTCTTTTTATTAGCACAATACCATTCCACTGTATATATAGCACACTTTCTTTGTCCATTCATTGTTTGATGGGCACTTAGGCTGCTTCCACATATTGTAGATGCTGCTGCAATGAACACAGGGATGCATGTGGCTTTTCAAGTTAGTGTTTTTATTTCCTCTAAGTAAATGCCCACAAGTGGTGTTGCTGGGTCATGTGTCAGCTTTATTTATAATTTTTTAGGAACTGCCCTACTGATTTACATAGTGGCTGCCCCAATTTATATTCCCAGCAACAATGCAAGAGGGTTCCCCTTTCTGAACATTCTTGCCAACACTTATTATTTCTTGTCTGTTTTATATCCCAGCTTGAGATTTGCTAGACCACTCAGTGATGTGACTTGTGGGGGCACACCCATGGAAATCATGTTTTCTTTAATGCTCTGCTTGCACTGGGCAGTATTCACTGTAATACGGGAGGAGTCCGGATAGGTGGAGGGGGAGCTGGTTCCCTCCTTTCACATACACCAGAGTCAGGGGCAGACCCAGGTTTGTGGAGCCCGATATTGATACAGATGTCAAGATCATTGCTTCAAAAAATACAAAATCTGCTAAACATGGATTTTTCTAACAGGAGAAAACATATCGCATTAAGTCACAAAGGTGAAAATGTTTAAGCCCCAAATATAAGACAAATGAAAAAAGTACAGACAATTTTTTTAGCCATGCGACATACCCGTATGGCACACCAGCATAAGGCATGTTCCCTACAATTTTTTAAAACCTTAATTGAGGATATGTTTGTTGATTTTAGTGAGCGAGGAAGAGGAGAGAGAGAGAGAGAGAGAGAGAGAGAGAGAGAGAGAGAGAGAGAGGTGAGAGTAACATCAATCGGTTGCCTCCTACATGCCCATACAGGGGATGGGACCTGCAACCTTGGTATGTGCCATGACTGGTAATTGAATCCACAACTTTCTGGTGTAAGGGATGACACTCCATCCAACTGAGCCACCTGGCCAGGCTCCACAGTTTTTACCTGATACTCTTTGATTGCCTCTTCATAGCAGATTAATTCTGTCATATAGTAATAAATGTTAATATTATATTAAGTATTAATTACTAGAATATTATATTTATACTAGAGGCCCAGTGCACCAAATCGTGCATGGGTAGGGTCCCTAGGCCTGGCCGGTGATCAGGGCCAATCTGTTGGGCGACTGGCGGGGCATCCGGGGTGCCCCTGCTGGTATCTGCCTTGGCTGGTCTGGCGCCGCCTGCTCACCTGGCCCTGCCCATCAACCCCGCCCCTGCTGCTGCTGGTCGCCTCCATCTGAGGGCAACCAGCGGGGCAAATGGGGCACTCCTGCTGGCACCCACCTCAGCTGACCTTGGGCCTGCGGGCTGAGGGCAGCCCCTGCGTTGAGCATCTGCCCCTGGTGGTTAGTGTGCATTATAGCAACGATCATTCTGCTGTTTGGTCGATTTGCATATTAGGCTTTTATTATATAGGACTAGAAGTTCAGCTCATGAAATTCATGCATGGGTAGGGTTCCCTAGGCCTGGCTGGTGATCAGGGCCAATTGGGCCCTTCCTTTGTTCAATGCCATCCCCTGGTGGTCAGCACACATCATAGTGAGTGATTGAACTCCCAGTCTCATGGTTGAACTCCCAAGGGACACTTTGTATATTAGCCTTTTATATATATAGATAATATAGAGGATAGAGAGAGACTTCAGTGTTCCCTTCAGCATGGATGATTGACATTTCTTTTTCTCCTGTACAATTAAAGAAACGTTTCTTTCAATCACACAATTTGTTACTGGGAATGTCTGAAGTTTCACATCACTGTCATATTTGGGAAAACATTGATCAAGTTTCTTCCTTTCATAAAGGGACAGTAGGATTTCAGGTTATGTCCACACATCACTGGAGCCCCTTCTGGGATTTGAAAAGGGATGGAGCATGTGAGGGGCCTGAAGTTGGCGAATTTACTGCTTTGCTAAGGCTCCGCCTCTGGGTCCCTCCGAATGGGGAGAGTTCTTCCTTCACACATCGCCTTCTGAAGGGGCCTGTGTGCTGTCACTGTCCCAGGTCCCTCAGACCCTGAGAGACACACACGTGTGCTTCCCATGTCCCCACAAAGCTCTCAGAGCAAAGGGCTTGAGTGCTCAACTTTTCCCTGGGATTCTACCCTCAATTGGAGTTGAGTCTAAATTCTTTTTTCTGTTGCCAGCGCTTGAGTTGTCTAAAGAAAATTTAAAGTTATCCTTTTCCAGACCAATCAGTGGTTTCAGCTCAAGGGTGGGTCTCCCCCAAGTCCAGCTCTGACCCCTTGCCTCTGGGTGACTGCCCTGTCCACTTACACATCATCTGTGAGGGGATTACTTTCAAATTCATATCTGGATATTCCTCTCAATCTGGGGGCCTCAGCATATCCATCTGCAGGGTTGGGTGGGAGGAAGACAGGATGATTTCTCAACCACCACCTCACCCCCCCCACCATGTCCTGTGGAGGCCAAATTCCCCTTCTAGTCTGGCCACACTCTCTCCCCCACGGCTTCCTGTTGGGGTGTCCTAGGCCCCACCCCGGAGCTGGGCACTTCACTCCCTGACCCAGGGACCTGGACCTGCTCTGCCCTGCCAGAGGCAGACATGGTGCCCTTGCTGCTGCTGCCTCTGCTGTGGGGGGGTGAGTGGGCTGAGAGAGGGGGGCTGGGCCAGTGGGGGATCAGCAGGGGCTGCTGCTGAGCCTCTGCCCCCTGTTCTCAGGGTCCCTGCAGCAGCAGCCAGACTACCCATATGATCTCCAAGTGCAGGAATCGGTGACAGTGTATGAGGGTCTGTGTGTCCACGTGCCCTGCTCCTTCTCCTACACGTGGAGTTCGTCGTCTCCCTTTAGCAAACTCTGCACCTACTGGTACCGCCTCGGGAACAACACAAACCGTGATGCTCCTGTGGCCTCGAGCAACCCATGTAAACCAGTGAAGAGAGAGACGCAAGGCCGCTTCCTCCTCGCAGACCCCACGACCAACAACTGTTCCCTGCAAATCAGAGACGCCAGGAAGCGTGATGCAGGACGCTACTTCTTCCGAATGGAGAGAGGAGACTCTGTGAAATATAGTTACCGAGAGAAGATGCTGAATTTGCAGGTGACAGGTAAGGCAGGGGCCCAGGAGAGGACCCAGGGACATGGGGACCCCATCTTAGAGCAGGAACAGGACACTGGACACTCCCTGATCCAGGCCTTCGGCCTTGGGTGGTTGGAAGATCACAGGGCCTGGGGAGCTCAGGGGCCCTGAGGTACGCGTTCCACTCAGGATCACACTTTGGGTCCCCAGCCCCTGAGGCCCAGGCACCTCCATCTCTCCTCTTCCTCCCTGACAGACAAACCCCACATGCATATTCCGGAGCCGCTGGAGTCCGGCCGCCGCACACAGCTGACCTGCAGCCTGCCAGGGGACTGCAAAGGGGGAGAACGTTTCACCTTCTCCTGGGCGGGAGCCGCTGTGGACTCGCTGAAGCCCCAGACCCGCCCCTCCTCGGTGTTCACCTTCACCCCGAGTCCCCGGGACCATGGCACCAACCTCACCTGTCAGGTGAAACGGGAAAGGCATCCGCTGACTTCACAGAGAACCATCTGGCTCAATGTCTCCTGTGAGTGCTGGAAGGATGGCTGGGTCCCTGGGAACAGTGGGATTGACGTGTGTGTGTGTGTGTGTGTGTGTGTGTGTACAGGAGGCTGAGGTAACCTGAGAACAGCTGTGCATGGATCTGTGTGTAGGTGGGGAGTGGGCCAAAAAGAGAGAACCCCACTTTACTGGTTCCCACCGCCCCTCCTTAGGATGGGGGTGACTTTCATCTGAAGTGGGGCCCTGTCTTTCTATCCCAGATGCCCCAGGGAACCTCACCATAGACGTCTCCTTCAGAAACGACACAGGTAGGAAAGAACCCTCCTCTCTGGGCTGGGACCTGCCCAGGGCCCTGGTGGGGCAGAGGGGGGAGCAGGAGTTGGAATGGGATCAGACACGGGAAGGGCAAGGATGAAAGTCATCACCCCAGTCCCTCACCTCTGGTGGGTGGGTGCCTGACCTGTGTTCCACACACACATCTCTCTCTCGCACTCTCCCTCTTTTCCCCTCTCCCACATCTTTCTCCAAAGCCCTCAAGATTCTGCAAACCACATCCCTTCCCATCCTGGAGGGAGAGGCCCTGAGGCTGCTCTGTGTGGCTGACAGCACGCCCCTGCTGAGATGAGCTGGTTCCGGGGGTCCCCAGGCCTGAATGCCACCCCCATCTCCAGCACCGCGATCCTGGAGCTGCCTCGCGTGGGGCCTGCACAGGAAGGAGAGTTCACCTGCCAAGCTCGGCACCCGCTGGGCTCCCAAAGTGTCTCTCTCAGCCTCTCCGTGGTCTGTGAGTGGGGAGTGGGTTGAGATGGAGGTGGGAGTGGGGTGAGGGCAGGAGAGCGACTCACCTGGGAGTGGGTCACCTGTGTGCCTGGAGATGTTAGAGGCACCGCTGACTCTTCTCCTCGCTCCTCACAGACCCCCCGCAGCTTCTGGGACCCTCCTGCTCCTGGGAGGACCAGGGTCTGCACTGCAGCTGCTCCGCTAGGGCCCAGCCAGCCCCCTTCCTGCGCTGGCGGCTGGTGTCGGGGCTGCAGGAGGGGAACCATGTCAACGCCTCCCATGAAATCACCTCCCACTCAGCGGGGCCCTGGACCAACAGCTCCCTGAGCCTCCACGAGGGCCTCAGTGAGGGAGTCAGACTCAGCTGCGAGGCCCGGAATGTGCACGGGGCCCAGAGCGCCTCTGTCCTGCTGCTGCCAGGTCAGGGCCTGCTGGGGGCAGAGGCCACAGAGAAGGGAGTGGGTCAGAGAGAAGGTGGAACTTGTGGAGGAGGGCTGAGAGGGCACAGAGGTGATTGCTAGGACAGGGCCTGCATCTCCAGCCGGAACAGAACCCACAGCGGGTTCTGAGAGGAGGTGGGAAGAGTAGACACTGAGTCCTATGAATGGGTGTCTTCTCTGCAGGGAAGGCGGTGCCCCAGGCGGGAGTGGTTCCTGCGGCTCTTGGAGGTGCTGGTGCCATGGCCCTGCTGTCCCTGTGTTTGTGTCTCGTCTCCTTTTGCATGTAAGCCTCTGTGGCAGGGAGGTGCAGAGCTGAGTACATCCAGAGGGGACTTTTTGCGGGGAGGGCCCGAGGAGGTAGCTGCTTTATTGAGGTAAAGTTTTCATATATTTAAAGTGTACAATTCAATAGCTTTTTGTTTAGTCACACAGCTGTGTAGCCATCACCACAGTCAATTTTAAAACTTTTCATTTGCTTGAAATAGTAAAAAAACAACAACCAAGCAAATGAAATCCACATCCCATAATTGTTAGTTTGTTTCTATCCTCTCCCAGCCCTAGACAGCCACTAATCTGTTTCCTGTGCAGTATGGACACCCTATATAATAAAAGGCCAGGGACCATAAGCGTAATGATCAGAATGACCACTCGACCAGTTGCAATGTGGTGCATTGACCACCTCTCAGTTTTTGCTACCCCTTCCCCTGCCCTCCCCCCCAGCCTATGAATGGCAGTGGGCAGGGTGGCTCGCCACAGAGGGCAGGGCAGCAAGCAATGGCAGGTGGGTCGGCGAGCAGTGGGAAGTGGCAGTGAGCTACCTGCACACAATTTCGTGCACTGGGCCTCTAGTTTCATATAAGTGGAATCATACAACACATGGTCCTTTGTGACTGACTTCTTTCATTTAGCACAATATTTTATTTTATTATTATAACTAGTGGCCCAGTGCAGGAAAATTCATGCACTGGGGGGAGGGGTCCTTCAGCCAGGCCTGTCCCCTCTCACAGATGGCTTAGGCCCGTTCCCCTCAGGGAGTGGGCCTAAGCCACATTCTGGCCTCCCTCTGCTGGAGGCAACTGGATTGATCAGGGGAAGACACCGCCCCCATCACCCCTCTACTGCTGCCACTGCTGGCCGCCATGGCTGAGAGGCCTGAGCCCTGGGCCTTGCACTGGCCAGGGATCATGGCTCACTGATCCCCAGGCCTCTCAACCACTGGGGCTCATGGCTGCCTGAGCACTGGGCCTCGCAGCCACCGAGCTGCTGTGGCTTTGTCCTGAAGGACATCTGGAAGAAGTCCGGTCTAATTAGCATATTACACTTTTATTAGTATAGATGATTATTTGTTTGTTAATCCTCATCCATGAATATTTTTCCATTGATTTTTAGAGAGAGTGGAAGGGAGGGAGGGAGAGAGAGAGAAAGAGCGACAGAGAGAGAGAGAAATATTGATGTGAGAGTGACACATTCATTGGTTCCCTCCCTATGAGCACCAACCAGAGATGGGGATTGAACCTGCAACCCAGGTCCATCGTCTTGACCAAGAATTGAGCCTGTGAACTTCAGTGTGCAGGCCGATGCTCTAACCACTGATCCACCCACCAGGCCCATGACATTTTCAAGGTTCATGTGTCAGCACTGTATTGCCTTTTATTTACAAATAATATTCCATGGTATGGATGGGGCATATTTTATCTGTCCATTCCTTCATTGATGGACATTGGGTTGCTTGGACTTTTTGGCTACCAGGAATTATACTGATGATGGCTCAAGTCTATGCATGTGAGAGGGGCCTTTGTGATGAACATTCAGTGTTGGCCAAGCCCCTGGATCATTCAGGGGGACAGCATGTTAGGAGTGTCTCCAGTCCAGCCTCAGGGTCTGGATGCCTCCATTGTTCATCAGGAAGTGGGGGCAGCTTCCCACCTGTGCCTGAGCCATTCTAGCTGCTGACTTCTTCCCTTAGAGTGAAAGCTCGCAGGAGGCAAGCAGCCAGGAGATCAAAGGTCATAAATGATGAAGACCCTGTCATGGGCACAGTCACCTGGGTGAGTAATGGGGGTGTCTTCTCATGCCGTGTAGGGGGACCTGGGCATGTCCATTCAAGGAGTCCACACTGAGCTCCTCCGCAGTTCCCCACACCTGCTCCTCTGTGGTCAACTGGACAGGGAGCTGGGAGTTGACTTCCCCTTTATTTTCCGGAACCCATGGTCAGGCTCCTGCCCCAGCCACACTGACCACTGATCCCACCTCATCTCTCTGAGAGACCCAGGCCGCCAGAGCCTTCTCCCCGAAACAACTACTTTCTACCCATTGTGGGCATGTTACTTCACCTCCCTTTACCGCAGATTGTCTATCTGTAAATGAGGACAATGAGAGTATCACGCTTACTGGGTTTCTGAGGGAATGAAATATGATTACTAGGCCTTTGATATGGTCTAATCAACATCTGCAATACTCTCAAAAAATATAAAAATTAAAAAGAAAAAACAGCAGGCTTGAGCAGAAACGAGGACAATCTTTGAGATGAAAGTCCACCATTCTCCTAGTTTGCAGTACCTGAATAAGTCTTTCATTTTGCACCAAAAGAAGAAAAAAAACAAAAAACAAATAAAAGAATGTTTTTTAATGAATGAGCGAATAGTTGAGTCTATGAGAAGTGTATGTGCAATAAGAAGATGAATGAAAAAACTGTTCCACCAGCCCAACTTGTCTTTGGGACCATGTCTGCCTCATTTCTCTCTGACGCCCTTCTGTCCCCTTCACTCAGGGTTCCAAGAAAAACCTCCAGCCAGACGGGCCCCCAGACCAAGCGTCACCTGCGGAGAAGGGCCCTCTGTCGGGGGAGCAACAGGAGCTCTACTATGCCAACCTCACCTTTGAAGGCATGAAGCCACGGGAGCCTCGGGACCAGGAGGCCACCAGCACTCACGAGTACTCAGAAATCAAGCGTGCAGGCAAATCAGGACTCGCTCCGAGAACGGTCCTGGCCAGAGGCATCACAGCCCCTTTGGAAGGGGAAAGAAGTCCAGGACTCCTTGCTGAAGCTTGAGGAGACCTCGTGGCCCGATTAACATGAACGGGTGGATGAGCATCCCCAGGCAGAGCAGAAAGAAGGCGGGTGATGGGCCGTCTCTCTCCCGTCCACCTGCACCTGTGCTTCAGGTGAGCTGCTCTGTGACGCTGCCTCTCACCCTCCCGCTCCCTCCAGAATGTCACTTCCTGGATCCTGGCACACAGTCTAAGGTGGTCTAATAAATCCCGTTTTCTAATAAATCCCGTCTTCTCATAGTCCTCTGGGTGTCTGTCTCCCGGATCGCACCCCGACTGATGAGCAATGACAAATGACACAGACTACAATGTACACCCTGGGTAGTCTTCTCCTCCAGGTATATTTCCTGTGGCCTGTAGCAGGTGGGTCACTACAACCCCATCAAGGATTGAGGGAATTCAAAACTGGGCTTCCAGCCCTATTGCGGCTCATCTATTTTCAGTCCTAACCACAAGACGGCGATGTTTATGGCGGCCCCTCCCTCTTGGTGAGACCTCTTTTCGGGCCACATGAGATTCTTTCTCTTCTTCTTCCACCTTTTTATTGCTTTCAGAGAGGAAGGGAGAGGGAGAGAGATATATCAACATCAATGATGAGAGAGAATCATTGATCGGCTGCCTCCTGTGTGCCCCTTACCGGGGACTGAGACTGCAACCCTGGGCTTATGCCCTTGATGGGCATCAAACACAAGACTCTTCAGTCCTCAATCCGACGCTCTATCTGCTGAGCCCAACCGGCCAGGGCCCCATGAGATTCTTAAATGTTCTACTTAGCTTCTCTGTGACTGCTCAGAGTCAGCAGTCTATTTGAATAAAAAAGTGGCTCCAAAATATTTGTCTCATTGCTGTTGACTTCCTGCTTCTTCCATCTTCACTGTGCAAATTTTCTTTTTGTTGACTCCAAACATTAAAATTTTTTTAAATCCAGCTTTCCTAGTATTTTTCCCCTTGGCCTGGCTTGCTCTGCTCTTAAGGACAACTGTCTCATGCTGTGGTGCACTAAGGCCACAGGATCCTTTCCTCAATCTGAATATTTAACCTTTATGTAGAATAAATGAAAACTTAGAATTTATTTGTGTGACCTACCAGCTCCAAATACAATATCTCAACTCAACTTCTGATACTTCATTTCTTCATTTCAACTGAAGAACTGGACTTGGCATTCTTCCAGGCACAGAAAAGGATCACTGATTATGTTTTCCATTGTAGCTTCGTGACAGTACAAGAAAGGGTTTAAAAGCAAAATAATGGGGAGGAAGTAAGGGAAGGACAGGAGTCTGACAGGTTTTCTGGAGGGGATGAGGGTAGACTCAGCCCTGAGGGGCAAGGGACCCAGTGACCTCTAGAAATGCATTGTGTCTCTGAAGCTGTCTCCTCTCCCCTAGGATGAGGGAGGTTCCAGGGGGAGACTGAGGAGGAGATTGGCGGCACCTCTGTCCTGCAGGACAGAATGTCACCAGCCTCATTCCCCAGACTTACCTCCACATGAGACAGGGTAAAGCTGGACCTCCAGGGGGCGATCCATCCAGCTAGGGAGCTCTGTTCAGAGGGTTGGCGCTGTCCGTGGTCCTGGAGCGCACCTGGGCTCAGCTCTGCCCAGGACCCCAACTCACAAGGCCAAGGTCCCGGGCCTTAGGCCAGCAGGGCACCTCGGTCCAAGGGGCTTTGGAAAGGCTGGGTTCCTCTTGGGAAGGAAAGGTCAGGAGAAGGGGTGGGAGTGGGCTGAGCTCATCTCTGTGCTTTTCCTCTCCCCCTCTGGTTGCCTTATTCTTTTGAGCTGATGCCAGCAAAATGCTAAGATTCCACTTAGCATGTGCCACCAAAATGTCCCCAAAAGAGGAATTTTCCCCAATAAATTGCTGCATGTCTTAGGGGATCTACCAAGTTTGTCAGGCCAGCACTAGGAATTAAAATCTCAGTGTGACGTACAGAGAGGGTAGTTTTTGGGGAAGGTTAGGCCAGTTAAGGAGAAGTAGGGGCCTGGAGAGGAAGCCAGGCAGGAAGAGGAAGAATGGGCCCTAGCTGGTTTGGCTCAGTGCATCAGCCTGCAGAACGAAGGGTCCCAGGTTTGATTCCAGTCAAGGGCATGTTCCCAGGATAGAGGCTCGATCCCCAGTAGGAGGTGTGCAGGAGGCAGCCAATCGATGATTCTCTCTCATCATTGATGTTTCTATCTCTCTCTCTCCCTCTCCCTTTCTCTCTGAAATAAATAAATATATATTTTAAAAAAGAGGACAAATGGGCAGACACCAGTAATAATGAGAACAAATATTGATCATATGCATTTATTGCTCATTGGCTGGAAAGACTGTTACCTGTTTGCATGTTTTCTCACTGGCACCAGCAATATAGGAATTCACCAACCACAATAAACTCTATTTGTGGGGGAGGTGAAGCTTTTGAAACATTCGTAAATACATTTGAACATTTGCCTTAGCTATGTGCTGTGTTAGGTGCAGGAGATAAAAAATGAACTAAGCATCCCTGGTCAGGCTAAGTTGGTGGGAACATCATTCCCTGTACAAAAAGGTTCTGGGATCAATCCCCAGTTAGTGAACATACCTAAGCTTTGGGTTTGATAACCCAGTTGGGCCATGTACGGGAGGTAACCAATTGATGTTTCTCTCTCAGATCAATGTTTCTCTCTCTCTCTCTCTCTCTCTCTCTCTCTCTCTCTCTCTCTCTCTCTCTCTCTCTCTCTCTCTCTGTCTCTCTCTCCGTCCTTCCCTCCTTTCTCTCTAAAAATCAACGTAGAATCTAAAGAACAAAATAACTGATGAACAAAATAGGACCAGAGGAGTGGATAAATGGAAAAAAATGATAGACCTTGGAGGGTAGGAGGGGAGAGAGGATGTGAAGAGATCAACCAAAGATATGTACATATATGCCTAGCCCAGTGGTTGGTAAACTCATTAGTCAACAGAGTCAAATATCAACAGTACAATACTGAAATTTCTTTTGAGAGCCAAATTTTTTAAACTTAACTTATATAGGTAGGTACATTGTTATTAACTTAATTAGGGTACTCCTAAGCTGGCCTTTGCTAAAAACTCAAGGGGCTAAAGAGCCGCATGTCGCTCTCGAGCAGCAGTTTTCCGACCACTGGCCTAGCCCATGGACACAGAAAATAATGTGGTGAAGGTCTAGGGAGATGGGTGTAGGGTGGAGGGAGGCAGAGGGGGGGGGGGTACATCTGGAATAGAGTCAACAATAAAAAAATAAAAAATAAAAAAGCATATCCTCAGGTGAGGATTTTTTAAAAAGTGAACAAAGCAGCCCTAGCTGGTTTGGCTTGGTGGATAGAACGTCGGCCTTCGGACTGAAGGGTCCCGGGTTCGATTCCGGTCAAGGGCACATGCCTGGATTATGGGCTCGATCCCCAGTGGGGGCGTGTAGGAGGCAGCCAATCAATGATTCTCTCTCATCATTGATGTTTCTCTCTCTCTCTCCCTCTCCCTTTCTCTCTGAAATCAATAAAAATATATTTAAAAATAAAATTAAAAAAATAAGTGAACGAAATAGATTTGACTTGACACTGCCTTCAGAGTAAACCAGGACATGCATTTAACATTCTGTAATATTACAAATGATTTCACCATATTGAGGGCATACTAATCACCCAGCATGAATGACTCTCATTATCCCCATTTCCAGATGGGAAACTGAGGTGAGGAGAGGTAAAGTAACATGTCCACAAAGGTAGTAGTTTGGGGAGATGGTTCTGGCAGCCAGCGTCTATCACCACAACCAGTTTGGACTTGGGTTTTATTATTGCCATGAATTTTAAAACTGTAGTTTTATTCTATAGGCAGTGAGTTTCCCCATTTTTTTTGATTTAAATATTGGTGTTACTTCCTCATCTTTGAATGCTCTCTACTGAGTATAGATTATAAAATGATAGTTAAAGATAGTATTTACTTGGCAAAAGATGGCGACCGGCAAGAAGGTAGGGAGAGAGAGTGTGAGTGAGGAACCCATAGAGGAGAGTGTAGACGTGTAAACGTGTGTGGTGTGTGTGTGTGTATGAGCTAGGGTCAGTTAGATTCTGCAGGGCTTCCAAGGGGCTGCCTAACCGGGCAGTCCTAGACGACGGAGCCCCGCGCACAAAGCAGACACTTCTCGGCAGCTGGTGCGGACGCGGAGACCACACCATCTTGAGAAACAGAGCTGCCTGAGACTCGGATCCTGGCTTCTGACACAAACCAGGACCCTGCAGCCACTGGGGACAGAGAACTGCTATCACAGCTTCAGAGGAAGAAACAACAAGAACCCAGACTTCCCGGCAGATTCCCGTGAGTCAAAGAGCCTGTCCCCCTCCCCGCAGGCGCGCGGATAGCGCCATAGTAACTAATAGTCACGCCCCTCGCCCAAGCTGCAGAGCTTTGCTCAGGGACGCGCTCCGCCTTAGGGAATTTGGCGCACAGGACAGAAGCAGCTCACCTTCGGGGAAATCTGTCAGTGCGCACAGAGGGCTCCCCTTTGGGGAGTTGGGGGGAATTTGGCTTGCGGGTCACAGCTCCCCTTCGGGGAATCTTAGAGCGTGCACAAAGGGGCTTCCCTTTGGGGAATTTGGCGCGCAGGACGGACTCTCCGCCCCTCTTCGGGGATTCTGGGAGAGTGCACAAAGGCAGCTCACCTTCAGGGATTTGAGAGTGTGCGCCCTAGCCGGTTTGGCTCAGTAGTGAGAGCACACACAGGACGCAGCTCCACTTCAGGGAATTTGGCACGCCGGACACAGCTGCCTGGGATCCCTGACTCACAGCGCATTCACACTAAGAGCCAACGACCCCAATTGTTGGTGCATGCACACACAGGGACCCTGATTCTCAACGAGAAACTGCACAAGGCAACAGAGACTCTGACACTCGATTCTTGGTGCAGATACAGGGAAACTCTGACTCCTGGCACATGCTAAGGATCTCATTTTCGGCACATACCAACAGTGTGGAGCAGAAAGGGGCCCTTATTCTAAGTGTGCACTCGAGACCACACGGAACACTGGGGACACTGACCCTGGGCAAGTCTGGTTCCCACCAACCAAAGGCAGCCACACGTCCTAGTGTCAGAGCACTTCAGTGAAACTCGGGTGGAGCGAAGTCCCCACAGCGCAAGGCTGAGGTGCACACAAACGGAAGCTTGAGCTTTCTGGTGATAGCCAGAATGGGGAAACGAAATAACTCACAGAGGAAAGAAAATGTGGAGTCGCCAAGAAAGGAAATTAGTGAAACTGAAGCTTGCAACATGACCGAAAAGGAGTTCAGAGTAATGGTCATGGAATTTATACATCGGATGGATGAGAAAATCAACAACTTATGCAAGAATCAGGAAGAAATGAAAAGTGATACAGCTACAATCAAAAACACCATGGAAAGTTTCAACAGTAGACTACAAGAAGCAGAGGACCGAATTAGTGAGTTAGAAGATCAGGTACAGAAACAAGCTCAATCTGAACAGCAATTGGAGAAAAAAATTAAAAAGCAGGAGGAAAGCCTAAGGGAGCTTCGGGACAACATGAAGCGAAGTAACATGCGTATAATAGGGCTGCCAGAAGGACAAGAAGAGCAGCAGGGATTAGAAAATCTATTTGAAGAAATAATGACAGAAAACTTCCCGGATATGGGAAAGATAAAAGTTACGCAAGTACAGAGAGTCCCAAGCAGGATCAACCCCAAAAAACCCACACCAAGACATGTCATAATCTCAATGGCAAATATAAATGATAAAGAGAGAATCTTAAAGGCAGCAAGAGAGAGACAGAGAGTTACCTACAAAGGAACACCCATCAGATTGTCAAATGATTACTCAACAGAAACACAACAAGCTAGAAGTGAATGGAAGGAGGTATACAAAGTGTTGCAAAGCAAAGGACTGAATCCAAGAATACTATATCCAGCAAGACTATCAATCAAAATTGAAGGGGAAATCAGGAGCTTCGCAGACAAAAAAAGACTCAGGGAGTTTATCACCACCAAACCAGCAATGCAAGAATTACTAAAGGGAATACTGTAAAAAGAAGAAATAAACAGGTAAGATGGAATACAGACACAAAAATAGGTATGACTACAAACAAATACCTTTCAGTAATAACTTTAAATGTAAACGGACTAAATGCTCCAATCAAAAGACATCGAGTGGCTGAATGGATAAAAAAGCATGACCCATATATATGCTGTCTACAAGAGACCCACCTCAGAACAAGAGACTCACACAGATTGAAAGTGAAGGGATGGAAAAATATCTTCCAGGCAAATGGAAATGAAAAAAAAGCTGGGGTAGCAATACTTATATCTGACAAATTAGACCTCAAAGTAAATGCCATAACAAGAGATAAGGAAGGCCACTTCATAATACTAAAGGGAGAAATCCAACAAGAAGAAATAATTCTGGTAAACATATACGCTCCCAATATAGGAGCACCCAAATACATAAAAAAACTCCTGGAGGATATCAAGGGAGAGATTAATAGCAATACAATAATCATAGTAGGAGACTTTAATACCCCACTATCACCATTGGACAAATCCTCTAAACAAAAAATCAGCAAAGAAACAGCAATCCTAAATGACTCACTAGACCAGATGGAATTAATTGACACCTTCAGAACATTTCACCCCAGAGCCACAGAATATACATTCTTCTCAAGTGCACATGGGTCATTTTCAAAGATAGACCATATGCTGGGTCACAGGCAAAGTCTCTTCAAATTCAAGAAGATAGAAATTATATCAAGCATCTTCTCAGATCACAGTGGCATAAAACTGGAAATCAACTACAATAAATACAATCCAAAGAAATCAAACACATGGAGACTAAACAGCATGCTATTAAACAAGGACTGGGTCACCAGAGAGATCAAGGAAGAAATAAAAAACATCATGGCAACAAATGACAATGAAAACACAACAATCCAAAATCTATGGGACACAGCGAAAGCAGTCTTGAGAGGGAAGTTCATAGCTCTACAAGCCTATTGCAAAAAACAAGAAACAATGGTAATAAATTACCTAACCCTACAACTCAAAGAGCTAGAAAAAGAGCAGCAAGAAAAGCCCAGTGTAACCAGAAGGAAGGAAATACAAAGATCAGAGCGGAGATAAATGACATAGAGACCAAAGAAACAATACAAAAGATCAACAAAAACCAAGAGCTGGTTCTTTGAAAAGATAAACAAGATTGATGGACCTCTAGCCAGGCTCACCAAGAAGCAAAGAGAGAGGACCCAAATAAACAAAATCAGAAATGAAAGAGGTGAAATAACAACAGACCCCGCTGAGATACAAAGGATTGTTTACAAAATACTACGAACAGCTCTATTCCAACAAACTGGACAACCTGGAGGAAATGGACATATTCCTAGAAAAATACAACCTTCCAAAAATCAATCAGGAAGAATCTCAACAGCTCAATAGGCCAATAACTGTGGACGAAATTGAAGAAGTCATGAAAAAGCTTCCGGCAAACAAAAGCCCAGGGCCTGACGGCTTCACAGGAGAGTTTTACCAAACATTCAAGGAAGAACTAAAACCTATCCTCCTCAGACTATTCCAAAAAATTCAAGAGGAAGGAACACTTCCAAGCTCCTTCTATGAAGCCAGCATCACCCTAATACCAAAACCAGATAAGGACAACACAATGAAAGAGAATTACAGACCAATATCCCTCATGAACATAGATGCCAAAATCCTCAACAAAATTCTAGCAAATCGGCTCCAGCAGTACATCAGAAAGATCATACACCATGACCAAGTAGGATTTATCCCAGGAATGCAAGGATGGTACAATATCCGCAAATCAATAAACGTGATACATCACATAAACAAATTGAGAGATAAAAATCACATAGTCATATCAATTGATGCAGAAAAAGCATTTGACAAAATCCAACACCCTTTCTTGATAAAAACTCTCAACAAGGTGGGAATAGAAGGCTCATACCTCAACATAATAAAAGCTATATATGATAAACCCACAGCAAACATCATACTCAATGGACAAAAGCTAAAAACATTTCCCCTAAGAACAGGAACAAGACAGGGATGCCCACTCTCACCACTCCTGTTTGACATAGTACTGGAAGTATTAGCTATTGCAATTAGACAAGAAGAAGAAATAAAAGGCATCCAAATTGGAAAAGAACAAGTAAAGCTGTCTTTATTTGCAGACGACATGATATTGTACATAAAAAATCCAAAAGACTCCGTCAAAAAACTAATAGACTTAATAAATGAATTCGGCAATGTAGCAGGATACAAAATTAACGCCAAGAAATCTATGGCCTTTCTATACACCAATAGTGAACTTACAGACAGAGAGACTAAAAAGGCAATCCCATTTACCATCGCACCAAAAAAATTAAGATACCTAGGAATAAACTTAACTAAGGAGGTAAAAGACCTATACACGGAAAACTACAGGACACTGAAAAAAGAGATAGAGGAAGACGTAAACAGATGGAAGAACATACCATGTTCATGGATTGGTAGAATCAACATCATTAAAATGTCCATACTACCCAAAGCAATCTATAGATTCAATGCACTCCCCATTAAAATACCAACAGCATATTTCACAGACCTTGAAAGAACTCTCCAAAAATTCATCTGGAATAAAAAAAGACCCCGAATAGCCACAGCAATCCTGAGAAAGAAGAATAAAGTAGGAGGGATCTCAATACCAGATTTCAAGCTGTATTACAAAGCCACTATTCTCAAAACAGCCTGGTACTGGCACAAGAACAGACATATAGATCAATGGAACAGAATAGAGAATCCAGATATTGACCCAAACCACTATGCTCAATTAATATTTGACAAAGGAGGCATGAACATACAATGGAATAAAGACAGTCTCTTCAATAAATGGTGTTGGGAAAATTGGACAGACACATGCAAAAAAATGAAGCTAGATCACCAACTTACGCCATACACAAAAATAAACTCAAAATGGATACAGGACTTAAACATAAGACGGGAAACCATAAAAATACTAGAGGAATCCACAGGCAGCAAAATCTCAGACATATGTCAAAAGAACTTCTTCACCGATACTGCCCCTAGGGCAATGGAAGCTAAAGAGAAAATAAACAAATGGGACTACATCAAAATAAAAAGCTTTTTTACAGCAAAAGAAACTATCAACAAAACAACAAGAAAGCCCACTGCATGGGAGAACATATTTGCAAATGGCATCACTGATAAAGGTTTAATCTCCAACATCTACAGGCAGCTTACACAACTTAATAAAAGGAAGATAAATGATCCAATAAAAAAATGGGCAACGGACCTAAATAGAATCTTTTCCAAAGAAGACAGAAGGAAGGCCAAGAGACACATGAAAACATGCTCAACGTCACTAATTATCCGAGAGATGCAAATCAAAACAACAATGTGCTATCATCTCACACCTGTCAGAATGGCTATCGTCAACAAATCAACAAACGACAAGTGTTGGCGAGGATGCGGAGAAAAAGGAACCCTCGTGCACTGCTGGTGGGAATGCAGACTGGTGCAGCCACTGTGGAGAACAGTATGGAGTTTCCTCAAAAAACTGAAAATGGAACTCCCATTTGATCCAGTAATCCCACTCCTAGGAATATATCCTAAGAAACTGGGAACACCAATAAGAAAGGATATATGCACTCCTATGTTCATAGCAGCACAATTTACAATAGCTAAGATCTGGAAACAGCCTAGGTGCCCATCAGCAGATGACTGGATCAGAAAACTATGGTACATCTACACAATGGAATATTATGCTGCCATAAAAAGAAGGAATTCTTACCATTTGCAGCAACCTGGATGGAATTGGAGAACATTATGTTAAGTGAAATAAGCCAGTCAATGAAAGAAAAATACCACATGATCTCACTCATTTATGGATAATAAAGAACATTAAAAACTTGAACAAAAAGATAGATACAGAGGTAGTAAAGCATCAAACAGTCTGTCAAATTACAGCAGGAATGTTAGGGAGAGGTGGGGAAGATAAGAGATCAATCAAAGGACTTGTATGCATGCATATAAGCATAACCAATGGACGCAAAACTCTGGGGGGTGAGGGCATATATGGGAGTGGGGTGAGGGGGGGCAATGGTAAGATATGTACACATATAATACCTTAATAAAAATAATGGGGAAAAAAAAAAAAAAGATAGTATTTACTTTCTTCTGCTTTCTCTCGTTGCTCCGGATAATTCAATTACACTGCTCTTCTTTTGAATGGAATCTGTCTTTTCTCTTTGGCTGCTGTTCAGATTTCCCCCTTGTCTTTGGTTTTCTTTGACTCACCCTTACCCTTAACAACCTCAGTGTGGGCATGGTCTCCTTTGACACTCCCCACCATGGACTGGGCCTGTCTTGGCTCTCATTTCCAGGCCACAGAGGCCACAACACCAAAGCTCACATGATCTGTATGGGCAAATGCCAGTGGGTAGTTATTTTTCGCTTAGACATTCTACCTAATTTTCTGGATCCGAGCTTGTTCGAAATTCCATCCTAATAAGATCCCATTTACTTTTTTGTTCAGTTATTCTATACTTTTAAAATGATGAATTTTATTTTTTCTATTCACTTTTTTTTTTTCCCACCAAGGATTTTGTTATTTTTCAGCACAAGTCCTGAGTGGAATGATTTCACCTGGTATTAAACAAGAGTCACAATTCAACTTCTTACTACTGAAAGTGGGTTTTGTGTAGTGGCTGTGGGGGGCCAGTGCCCTCCTGGTCCCACAGTGTAAACGTCCACTTCTTTCCTTGGGGCCACTCTCTGAAGTTCAGGGCATAACTTATCCGGGTTTGGTCCTTGTTTAGTTCACTGGGACCGTCACCTGGGCCCATACTGCTGTGGCCACCAGAGCCAGTGTTGTGGCTGGACCAGCCCTGGTGGTTCTTGCTATGATTTTAAGACACACATAAGCCACACTATAAAGGAACATTGAAAACACAGGTTTGTTATAGTGGTTCTCCTCCTCCTCTCCCACCAGTTGTGGAAAAGAAGACGCACTCTTTCTTCAGTCCACCCTCTCAATTCCAGTCTGTCCAGGCATTCAGGTTTGAAGACAGGAAGGTGTGCACCAGATGAAAACAAGCCAGGAGGTGTGGCCTCCATGAGAGGGGTCTCAAATGGCAACTATTTCTGTATGAACTGACCTGGCGGATTTAAGGAAAAAGGCCATGGGGAGAGGGTGGGTGAGTAGGTAAACGCCAGGGAAAGCTGCCTGTGATGCATGGTCTAAAGCGAGGGAGTCAGGAAGGGGTGTGTGTAGGAGACCGTCAGGGTCAGCTCTCTGGCTTGTCCAAATGCGCCACCCAGACAGGAAGCGGGAGGACCTGTGGGAGGCGCTCTCTTGCGCCCCCTGCGGAGCTGAGAGCCCTACAGGAGACACTCTATGGTTACAGCAGAGCTCTATGGTCCTTCCAGCCCCGCCCCTTAACTTCCGCTTCCCCTCTGAAAAAGGGCTTCCTTCCGGCTTCTCCCTTGCTCAATGTGTGCACGTGGCTCGCGGTAACAAGGCAACCCTTTCCTTTTGCCTGAATAAGTCTTTCTGTTAGAGGCACCTCCCACCCACACCAGACAGGTTAGTGGACAGCCCCCCGCCCCGAGTCAGCCCCGAGTCAGCCCCCAGCCCCCGAGGGCTGTTCCTCAGTCCATCCTTGTCTCCTCCTGTAAATGAATTTGTACCAAAGACCTTGACTGCGTTGTGAAAAGCCAATTAATGAAAGCATTTAAAGCATGCACCTTCATTGAGAAGGCATTTCATCCGGCTTGGAGCACAGATGGGCTTTCCTGGCTAATGTAGAGAAGTGAGCTGGCCTGTGGCTTTGTGCACCCTCCTGTCTATAGGTTTCAAAATTCCTTTGCTGCCTATTTTGGTACAGATTCACTCTCAAGGTCCCTTTTAACGTTGTGGTGGCCTTCCCAGAATTCCTGAGAAGCACCTGGCAGCTTTATCTTGCCAAGCCTTGAGACGGCTGGCTTCTCTGCTTAGGGAGTCAAACTGTCCTTTTTTTTCCTTTTCCCCTTTCCCCTCTCTTTCTGCATGCTCTCTTTAGGAAGGTTTTTAAACCATTTCCTCTCAAGTGTGTTTGGCTGGAGAAGATAATGGATTGTTACTTACAAGCTAGCTGCAAATTGCTCACAATGTTTGGCCTCGTTTAACTTTCCTGCCTCAGTTTTCTTATTCATCCTGCCCTGGAATCCTGTACCATTTTTGGTGATGTAATACCTGGTCAGCTTTGGGTATGGTCCCCAAACTGTTGGCAAGATCCCCGTGGGGCCCTTAAATGGGACAAGGGAGTGCCTGGTGGTCAGGAGGTGCTGGGAGAATGAACAGGTAAAAGTGAGTTGAGATGACCCCAGTGAAGTGACCAGAAATTATTTCATGAACCGAATTCCAAGTCAGGGGGTTGGGCTCTCCCCGGGAGGCTTTGAAGCATTCTGGGATGAAACAGGACACCAACAAGCTGTCACCCTCTCCACTGTGCCTGGTCACCCCTGGCTTCAGGAGCACTTGCCAGCAGGACCTTCCCGTTCAAAAAGAGACCAGCCTGTCCTGGGCACACATCTGTGACGGAACCTCTGTTGTTTGATGTCCATGTTCCGATTTATTTAATGCACACAACCAGCTTTGAGCACAATGCATGACCTCTGCACAGAATGGGACACTGAGCAACAGAGAAATGAAATGAATCACCACTTGATGACACTGCCTTGACGGCGGTCACCAACCTTTCGGACCTCAGGGACCACCAGTGGTCTGCGGAGCACCAGTTGGTGACCGCTGCCTTGGGATGTGCCAAAGCTTGCGTTTGAAACCACAGCTCTGTAATCCCGTTACCTGTCTTCTTTCTGCTCTGCTCATACAGTACTTAATGTTAATCATGCCACAAGGTCTTCTCATGCTTCAGTAATGAGTCCCCATCTTCTTCTGCCCAGACGGGTTGCGATGCCTCTGGCCAGGACTGAGCTCTGAGTGAGTCCTCATTTGCTTGTCTTCTAGATCTCTGAATACTCGTTCATGCTGCTGGTGGCCTCTGGGTCCTCAGGTTCCTGTGGCTTCATCCCGTGAAAGCTGAGGTTGCCATAGTAGACTTCCCATTGTTCCTCTGACAGAGGGGGATCCTCTGTGGGCAACCCTTGGTTTGGGGGCTTGTCTAGCCCAAGATTTCGCTTGGAACTCTGAGTGAAGGAGAGAGTAGGGAGTCAGAGGAGTAGAAGGCAACATGGTCCCAAGGGGAAGTTGGGCTGATGGAACAGTTTTCCAGTCATCCTCTTATTCCACACACATACTATATAATAAAAGGCTAATACACAAATCAACTAAAGAGCAGAATGACCAGTCGCTATGACACTCACTGACCACCAGGGGGGAGATGTTCAATGCAGCAGCTGCCCCCTGGTGGTCAGTGTGCTCCCTCAGGGGGAGCGCCGCTCAGCCAGAAGCCAGGCTTGTGACTGGTAAGCACAGCAGCGGTGGCAGGAGCCTCTCCTGCCTCTGTGGCAGCACTAAGGATGTCCCACTGATGGCTCCCAGAATGCGAGAGGACACAGGCCGGGTTGAGAGATTCCCCCAACCCCGCCCGAGTGCACGAATTTCATGCACTGGGCCTCTAGTTCTTAGAAACTCAAGTATTTGCCCATTCAGTTAAAATTATGTAATACTACAACTGATTAGACCATATGGAGGGCCTACTAATCACATTTCATCCTCACACACACCCAGTAAGGATGATACTCTTATCCCCATTTCCAGATGGGGAAACTGAGGTAAGGAGAGGTGAAATAACATGTCCATCATGGGCAGAAAGTAACAGTTTTGGGGAGATGGTTCTGGCAGCCTGGGCCCATCAGAGAGGTGAGGTGGGCTCAGTGATCAGCAGGCCTGAGGCAGGAGGCTGACCATGGGCTTTGGGAGACGAAGGGGAGAAGTCAACTCCCAGCTGTCTGTCCATCTGACCACTGAGGAGCGGGTGTGGGGAACTGCTGAGGGGCTCAGTATGGACTCCTTGAATGAACATGCCCAACGCCCCCTACACGGCATGAGAAGACACCCCCATCACTCACCCAGGTGACTGTGCCCATGACAGGGTCTTCATCATTCGTGACCTTTGGTCTCCTGGCTGCTTGCCTCCTGTGGGCTTTCACTCTAAGGGAAGAAGTCAGCAGCTAGAATGGCTCAGGCACAGGTGGGCACCTGCCCCCACTCCCTGATAGACTACGGAGGCATCCAGACACTGTGGCCAGACTCAGAGACACTCCTGACATGCAGGGGAGGACCCTGTACCCTGGATGGCCCAGGAGTTTGGCCAAGACTGAATGTTCATCACCAAAGGTCCCTCTCACATGCAGAGTCTTCTGCATGAGCCATCATCAGAGTAATTCATGGTAGCCAAAAAGTCCAAGCAACCCAAATGTCCATCAATGAAAGAACAGACAGATAAAATGTGCCCCATCCATATTATGGAATATCTATACTAATAAGTAACATGCTAATTAGACCAGATGTCTTCCAGACGTCCGTCCAGACAGAGCAGCAGCTGCTGCGAGGGTCCGAGTACTGGGAGAGGTGGTGGTGTGGGCTGGTCCAGCACCACAGCCCCTTCCACAGAGGCTGTGGGAGAGGGTGCTGCATGGTCCTGGTTCCGGTGTTGCCCCTTCTGCAGAGGCAGCCACAGAGGCAGCGGCACAGGCCTGTCCTGGCTCTATGCCTTCGCAGAGACTGGACAGGGTGTGACCTGCTGTACCTCAAACTCCCACAGCCCTTCTCCCAGATGGCCTGGCCCCAGATTGCTGGTTGGGCCAGTACTAAAAAGCCAGGGCTGAGGGTCTGCAGCCGTGGTGGCCTGCTGTGGCACCAGCAGTGGGGTGATGGGGTTGGTGCCTTCCCCTGATTGGCCCAGTTGGATGTCAGTAGGCCATCCCCTGAGGGCTCTGGACTGTGAGAGGGGGCAGGCTGGGCTGAGGGACTCTGTTCCCCTGTGCACGAATTTTCATGTACTGGGCTTCTAGTAGCCTATCTAATAAAGAGGGAATATGCTAATTGACCATCACACCCTCACAAAGATGGCAGCACCCCACAAGCCAATAAGGAGGGAATATGTGAATTGACTGCCATGCCCTCAAAGATGGCAGCACTGAAAGCCACAAGATGGCAGCACCCAGTCCCCTCAGCCCTGCCAGGACAGTAGGCGTGCAGCAGGGCTGGGGCAGCCCCCAGTTGGGTCTGGCTACTCTGCACGCCTGCCTCTAGAGTCCCCCAGTCCCCTCAGACCCCCAGCCACCCAGGGCCAGTCCGAGGCACAGGAACACCTCGGATGGTAGCTACCCAGCCACCCAGGGCCCCCGAGGCTCAGGTAATCAGGGCTGGCTGAGGCTGGCGCTGCTGGCAGTGGCAGCAGCAGAGGTGTGATGGGGGCATCGCCTTCCACTGATTGCCAGGTCACCTCCTGCCCTTGAGGGATACCAGACTATGAGAGGGGACAGGCCAGGCTTAGGGGCACCCCCCCTCCAGTGCATGAATTTTCATACACCAGGCCTCTAGCTTATAAATAAAAAGCAATACAGTGCTGACACATGAAACTTGAAAATCTCAGGCTCTATGAATGAAATCAGTCATAAAAATATGTATTATATAATTGCATTTATATGAAACATCAGAATGGGCAAATCTAGAGAAACAAGAAGTAGTGGTTGCCTAGAGCTGGGGGAGAATGGAGGCCGATAACAATTTATGGATGTGGAGTTTCTATTTTATTTTATTTTTTTAATCCTCACCTGAGGATATTTTTTCCATTGATTTTTAGAGAAATAGAAGTGAGGGAGAAGTGGGAGGGGGTGGAAAAGAGAAATAAAGAAACATTGATGTGAGAGAGACACATGAATTGGTTGCCTCATGCATGTGCCCCGACCAGGGCCAGGGAACAAACCTGCAATGCAGGTACTGCCCTTGATCAGAAATCAACCCCGGGATCCTTCACAGTCCGACACTCTAACCATTGAGCAACACCTTCCAGGGCTAGCGTTTCTATGTTTTCATTTTGAGCCAATAAAAAACTTTTCAAAATTGATTGTAGTGTTGGGTGTACAGATCTGTGACTGAACTAAGGTCATTGAACTGTACACTTTAAATACATGGAAATGTTACCTTAAAAAACTGGCTACTCCTCACTCCACAAAAATGTCCCCTCTGGATGTACTAAGTTTTGTTTTTGTGAAATTCAGCGACATCTCTCAGTGCTCCCTACCATACAACTCCCTGAACCTCTGCGCCACAGTGGCTTACCTGCAGAAGGAGATGAGACACAAACACAGGGACAGCAGGGCCAGGGCTCCAGCACCTCCAAGAGCTGCAGGAACCACTCCCGCCTGGAAAACTGACTTCTCTGCAGAGAAGAGGGGCATGAGACACCCACTCTCGGGACTTGGTCTCTCCTCTTCCCACCACCTGCCAGAACCTGCTGTCGGTTCAGTCAGGCAGGAGATGCAGGCCCTGTCCTAGCAATAACTCCTGTCCAGGCCACAGCCCTCACCCCCAGCTCCACCTTCTCTCTGACCCACTCCCTTCTCCGTGGCCTCTGCCCCCAGCAGGCCCTGACCTGGCAGCAGCAGGACAGAGGTGCTCTGGGCCCCGTGCACATTCCGGGCCTCACAGCTGAGTCTGAGGTCAGGGCTGAGCCCCCCGCGGAGGCTCAGGGAGCTGTTGGTCCAGGGCCCCTCTGAGCTGGAGGTGACCTCGTGGGTGGAATTGCCATGGTTCCCCTCTAACAGCCCCTCCCCCAGCCGCCAGCGCAGGGAGGGGGCCGGCTGGGCCCTGGCGGAGCAGCTGCAGTGCAGACCCTGGTCCTCCCAGGAGCAGGAGGGTCCCAGCAGCTGCGGGGGGTCTGTGGGGAGCGAGGAGAAGGGTCAGCAGTGGCTCTAATCTCCCCCAGAACCCAGCTGTCCTGCCCCCTGGGGTCTCCACACTCACAGGCCACAGAGAGGCTGAGAGAGACATTTTGGGAGCGCAGTGGGTGCCAAGCTTGGCAGGTGAACTCCCCTTCCTGTGCAGGCCCCACGCGAGGCAGCTCCAGGATCGCGGTGCTGGAGATGGGGGTGGCATTCAGGCCTGGGGACCCCCGGAACCAGCTCAGCTCAGCAGGGGGGTTGCTGTCAGCCACACAGAGCAGCCTCAGGGCATCTCCCTCCAGGATGGAAAGGGAAGTGGCCTGCAGAATCTTGAGGGCTTTGGGTAGAGAAATGAAGTCAAGGAGAGGGAGAGGGAGGCGGGGTAAGGGGACGGGGAACACAGGTACAGGCATCCACCAACAGGATGCAAGCGAGGAAGCACTAATTTTAGTCCTTGCCCTTCCAAGTCTGATCCCATTCAAACTCAGATTCCCCCCTCTGCTCCACCCTGGTACGGAGGGGCAGGTCCCAGCCTAGAGAGGCGAGGTTCTGTCCTATCTGTGACACTTCTTTTAAAAAATATGTTTTTATTGATTTTTTAGGGAGAGAGAGATGAAGGGAGAGGGATAGAGAGATGGAAAGATGGACGAGAAACATTATCAATAGGCTTTCTCCTGTACACCCCCTACTGGGGATAGAGCCCGAAACCAGGCATGTGCCCTGACTCAGATTCTAACCTGTGACCTCTTGGTTCCTGGGTTGAAGCTCAACTTCTGAGCCACACTGGCCAGGCCTAGCTGTGGCATTTCTGAAGGTGATGCCTATGGTGAGGTTCTGTGGGGCATCTGGGATAGAAGAATATGGCCGCAGTTCAGAGGGGAGGAGTGGGATGGAAGACACCCGTAACGCCAATGATGGGTGGTGGGAACCAGGAAGGTGGGAGTGCTGTCCTTCTGGCCCACTCCCCACCTACATGTAGATCCATGCACGTAGATCCATACGTTAGCTCAGCCTACTACACACACACACACACACACACACACACACACACTCACTCGCCAGTGCCATTACCCACACAGACTGAGCCATCCCTCCAACACTCACAGGAGACATTGAGCCGGATGCTTCTCTGTGTGGTCAACAGAGGCCGTTCCCGTTTCACCTGACAGGTGAGGTTGGTGCCATGGTCCCCGGGCCTCGGGGTGAAGGTGAGCACCGAGGAGCTGAGGTTCTGGGTGTCCAGCGAGTCCACAGCTGCTCCCTCCCAGGAGAAGGTGAGAGGTCGTCCCCCTTCGCAGGTCCCGGGCAGGCTGCAGGCCAGTTGTGTGGGGCGGCCGGACTCCAGGGGCTCCCTTATCCGGATGTGGGGTTTCTCTGTCAGGGCTGTGGGGGAGAAAGGCAGGTGCCTGAGCTCCAGGAAGTGGGACTCTGAGAGAGGCCCTGCCTTGGGCCTGAGCTCACCCAGGCCCTGTGTCTCTTCTGACCACCCGGGGCCCGAGGCCTGGATCGGAGTGTGTTCCTGTGTCCTGTTCCTGTTCCAAGACCGAGTTCCACATCTCAGAGTTCTCTCCGGGGGCCCCGCCTTACCTGTCACTTGCAGTTTTAGCATCTTATCTTGATAATTATATTTCACACTTCCTCTTTCCATTCGGAAGATGTACGTTCCTGTGTCACTTCTCCAGGCGTCTCTGATGTGCAGGGAACAGTTGTTGTTCGTGGGGTCCATGAGGAGGAAACGGTCTTGGGTTTTTGTCTTTGCTGGTTTATTTGGGTCCTTTGAGGCCACAGGTGAATCGTACCATACGCTGTCATCTTTCGAGTACCAGTAGGTGTAGAGTTCACTAGAGGAAGACCATGAACTCCAGGGGTAGGAGAAGGAGCATGGCACGTGGACGCACAGACCCTCCTGAACTGTCACGGATTCCTGCACTTGGAGCTCAAAGCCTGGCTGCTCCTCCAGAGATTCTGGGAGGGGGACACAGAGGCTCAGATGAAGCCCCTTCCCTCTCCCACTTCCTCAGCCTCCATCCCTTGGCCCACTTACCCCCCCAGAGCAGGGCAGCAGCAACAACAGGGGTACCATGTCTGCCTCTCTCAACACAGAGCAGATCCAGGTCCCTATGTCAGGGAGGGAAGTGCCAGCTCTGGGGTGGAGCTGAGGACACCCCAACAGGAAGCACAGGGAGAGAGACTATAGACAGTCCTGGAAGGGGAACTTGGCCTCTACAGGATTTCGGGGGGGTGCGGTTTGGTGGCTGAGAAATCTTCCTATCTCGTCTCCCCTCTCCTGACCCTGCAGGTAAATATACTGAGGCCCCCGGAGATTGAGAGGCATGTCCAGATGTGAATCTAAAGGTGACCACCTTACAGATGAGGTGTAAGTTGAGAGGTGGTCCCCCAGGGGGCCACCGTGGTCATCACTAGTCCTGGTGACTCAGGGGGACCCACCCTCCAGCTGAAACCATTGTGTAAAAGGGTATTTTTTAAATTTCTTCACATCACTCAAATGCTGGAAAGAAAAGAAGGAATTTAGACCCAACGCTTATGGAGGGTGGAACCCACGGGAAAAGCTGACGCCTTTCAAGGCACATGGGAAGCACATGTGTGGGTCTCCCAGGGTCTAAGGGACAGCGATAGTGCACAGGCCTTATCAGAACGGGATGTGTGAAGGCAGATCGCGCCCCTTCAGGGGGAACCTCAGAGGTTGGACCTCCACACGACAGCAAATTTGCCATCTTGCAGCTCAGGAAGCTCCACCTTCAGGGTTCCCTCTACGTGCTCAGTCCCTTTTCAAAGCCCAGCAGGGGCTCGAGTGATGTGTGGACATAACCTGCAGTTCTACTGCCCTTTTATGAAAGAAAGAAACTTGATCAATGTTTTCCCAAATATGACAGCGATGTGAAACACTTCAGAAATTCCCAGTAACAAGTTGTGCGATTGAAATAAGTTCCTTAAACTGTACAGAAGAAAAAGAAATTTCTCTCAACCATGCTTAGGACACACAGAATTCTCTTTCTATTCCCTATACTATATATATATATATATATACATGTAGTAATGTTTCTTAGTATGATATTAACACTTATTAGTATATGACAGGATTATCATCCTATAAAGATTCAATCAAAGAGTATCAGTAAAAAAATGTGGGGAGCATGTTATGCAGGTGTTTTCAGAAGGGTATGCCATACTACTAATAAAAATGGTCTGGAATTTTTTGGAATTGTCTTGTTTTTGTTTTTCAGAATTGTAGCTTTTGTGACATGATGTGTGTTCTCATTTCAGAAAAAGTCATGTGCGCCGTATTGTGTATTTTGAAGCAGTGATCTCAACATTTGTACAAATATCAAGCTCCACAAAACCAGGTCTTCCGCTGCCTCGTGTGCAGATGAACAAGAGGTAACCAGCTCCCGCCATCCAGACTCCTCTCGTATTACAATGAAGATTGGCTAGTGCAAGCAGAGGACTAAAGAAAGCAGGATTTCCATGGTTGTGCCCCACAGTTCCTATCACTGAATGGTCTAGCAAATCTCAAGCTGGGATATAAAAAAGACATGAAATAATGAGTGTTGGCAAGAATGTTCAGAAAGGGGAACCCTCTTGCACTGTGGGAATGTAAACTAGGGCAGCAGTCTGTACTAGTAAATCAGTATGGCAGTTCCTCAAAAATTATAAATAGAGCTGCCACATGATCCAGCAACACCACTTCTGGGTAATTATTTGGAAGAAATGAAAACACTAACTTGAAGAGACATATGTATGCCCAAGTTCACTTTGGCCTCTTCTGCAATAGCCAAGATGTGGAAGCAACCTAAATACCCATCCATAAATGAGTGGATGAAGAAAATGTGGTACATGTACAGTAGAATATTATTCTGTCATAAAAAAGGAAAACTTGTCATTTGCAACAACATGGATCACCATGAAGGCATTATAAGTGAAGTAAATCAGACAGAGAAAGACAAATACCGTATGATCTCACTTATGTGTGGAAAGTTTGAAAAAATAAAACTCATAGATACAGAGAATACTTTGGTGGCTGCCAGAGGCAGAGGGGGTTGGGGTAGGAAAAGGTCAACATTTTCAGTTATAAAATAATTAATTCATGAGGACATAATATACAGCATGGTGACTGTAGCTAATAATAGTATGTGTTGATATTATGAACTATAGTAATATAGTTAATAATACTGTGATGAATATCTGAAAATTGCTAAGAGAAAAATTGTTACAAGTTCTCATCATATGGAAAAAAAGTGTGTAACACTATGTGGTGGTGGATATTAACGAGATTTTTAACAGCCTGTGGTTGGCCCTTCACAATTTGGAACTAGCAAAAAGTTCTAGGTCAATTACATCG
The DNA here is from genome assembly GCA_025583905.1 of Ia io. Classification (NCBI taxonomy): domain Eukaryota; kingdom Metazoa; phylum Chordata; class Mammalia; order Chiroptera; family Vespertilionidae; genus Ia; species Ia io. The sequence goes on along the minus strand of JAJQQW010000021.1, from coordinate 45,800,128 downwards.
CAACTATCCTATATAATAAAAGCCCAGTGACCCAACAGTGGAATGACCGGAATGACTGTGGCCCCTCACCCTGACTGGCTCCACCACCAGTCACTCCCCATCGGGGCAGGCTGGCTGGATCCCACCAGTGCAGGAATTCATGCACTGGACCTCTAGTATACCTATAAACTCAGGCTGGGTACTTTGATTAGATTAGAGTCAGGACATCCAAACTGTGTTCCCTTTCTGCTCCATTGGTGTTCCAACATGGGCATAACAAATTCCTTACATTAAATTCCCAGTGCTGAAATACATAATGGGGCTTCTGTTGTTTCTTGCTGGTCTTTGACTGATTACGTCTCAATAAGTAAAACAATGAAGACTGGGTGATTTCAAATGCCTTCATGATAAAAGTACACAGAATTTCTCTAACGACATAGAGGGTGTCTTCAGCAAATACCACACCTAATGCAGTAGCATTGGGTCCTATAAAGTCAATAAGCTTTGAAAATTGAAAAGAAAACAAAGTTGTTGTTTTCATAAATGATTTCATACATAGAAATATCCCCAAGTATATATGGATATATTTGGGGACTTAATAAGAGAGTTAGTGAGGTTGCTAGAGACAATATCAAATTAGAAAAAATTCAAATGCATTCCTATGTCACAGCAATAAACAAAAATTAGGATGTTGTAAAAGATGCCATTGACAATAGCGTTAATAATTATTAGATACCTGGAATATATCTATTCAGGGATGGACTTTGTCATCAACTTGTTTAAGAAAATAGAGGCTAAAATAGGGACTGTCACTGTCAAACTGGAACACATAAAAAAAAGAACCAGGCAGAATGGAATGACTAACTCTCCTGGAGTGAACAACTATCAAACCAATAACATGGTTGACAATTGGCTCCGCCTTGCTCCAGGTGTAGCTCTTCCTCCCAATCACCTACCAGGATGACCAACACCAATCCCCTCACCAGCCGCCTGGCTGTGTGCCCAGAGGCAACAGCTTCCCCCAGGACTTTCTGTGAGCTTCCCCTTTGGACTCCCATGTTGGGGGCTAGACATCTCGGCTTTTCACATTTGCACAAATAAATGCAGGCTTCCGCACATCCTAAGGCACTGTCATCAAGTGACTCACTCACTGCTTTTCTCTGTTCCTCAGTTTCCCATTCTGTACAGCAGAGATTATGAGAGAGCTGGTCGTGAGCGTTGAAGAAGATAACACACGGTAATGACCCAACACAGGTCACGTGGCGAGTGCTCGGGGCTTGCTGGTCTCTTTTTATTTTTAAACAGGAAGGTCTTGCTGGCAAGTTCTGCAGCCGGAGGTAACCAGGCACAGTGGAGAGAGGGACGGCTTGTTGGTGTCATTTTCCATCCCAGAATTCTTCAAAGCCTCCCTAGGGTCAAACTCCTGGTCGAGGGGGCAATTTGCATATTAGCCTTTTATTATATAGGATGATGTTTTCCCTATACACACACATGCTAAATTTTTATGTATAAATTAGAGATGAACAATAATAATGAATAATATAATAGAAGAATTATAACATATATACTGTACTGAAGGTTATGTGAATGTGGTCTCTCCTCTCTCAAAATATCTCCTGGTACTGTACTCACCTCCTTCCTGCGCTGATGTGAGGTGACACACAATGCCTCCATGACGGACTGAAGGGCGGTGAATGACGTAGGCATTGTGAGGTAGCCTTAGGTTACTATAGGGTGACTTTAACACAAGCACCATGGCACCAGGACAGTTTATCTGATAACCTAGATGGCTTCTAAGTGACTAACAAGTGGGTAGTGTATACAGCGTGGAGACACTGGACAAAGGAGCCAAGGTTCACCTCTCGGCAGGACAGACTGGCACAGCATGAGATTCATCATAATATTCAGAACACTGAGAAATTTAAAACTTATGAATTGTTTAGTTCTGAAATTTTTAATTTTCAGACCTGACCATGGGAACAGAAACTGTGGAAATCACAACTGCAGAAAAGGGCTGTGGGAGCCACTGTTTTTTCAAAGTTCCCTTGTGGTTGTTGATGACCTGTGTCCCATAATCACAGCACAAACCACAAGGGCTGGTCCAGCTACAACACTGGCTCTGGTGGCCACAAGCAGTATGCGCCCAGGTTACTGCCCCAGTGATACAAAACAAACACCAAACCCAGATAGGTTGTTTCCTAAATGTTAGAAAGCGGCCCTGACGAAAGAACTGGACATTTACAGTGTGGAACTAGATGGGCATTGGGCCCCCCACATCCACTACACCAACCCCATTTTCAGTGTGGTAGAAGTTGAATTGTGACTCTTCTTTTGGTAGTAACAGGTTACATCATCCTATTCCAGACTTTTGCTGGAAATAGCAAAATCCTTGGGAGGGGATGTGAATATAAAAAATAAAATCCCACCATAATCGGTTTGGCTTAGTGGATAGAGGGTCGGCCTGGGGACTGAAGGGTCCCAGGTTCGATTCCGGTCAAGGGCATGTACCTTGGTTGCGGGCACATTCCCAGTAGGGTGTGTGCAGGAGGCAGCTGATCAATGTTTCTCTCTCATCGATGTTTCTAACTCTCTATACCTCTCCCTCCCTCACTGTAAAAAAATAAATGAAATATATTAAAAATAAAATCCCTTATTATAAATGCATAAAATAAGAGAAAATAAAATAAAATGGAACCTTATTAGGTTAGAATTTTAGGAAAAGCTTGAATCCAGCAATTAGGCAGAATATATAAACAAACAAAAAAACACACAAAAAACAACAACAAAAAAAACCAACCAAAATTCCCACTGGCATTTGCCCAGATTAATCATGAGAGCTTTGGTTCTGTGGCCTGTGTGGCCTAGAAATGAAAGCCAAAGCTGGCTTTGCCCAAGGTGGGGAGTTTCAAAGGAGACCACTCCCACAGTGAGGTTGTATGAGGATCAGAGTAAGTGAAAGAAAACCAAAGACAAGGAGGAGGAAATCTGAACAGCAACCCAAGAGAAAAAGACAGATTACATTAAAAAGAAGAGCAGTGTAATTTAATTATCAGTAGTGACGATGGAAAGCAGAAGAAAGCAAATACTATCTTGAAATATCACTTTATAATTTATGTGCATTAGAGATAATTTAAAATAAGAAAGTAATAGAGATATTTTGGAACAAGTAACTGGGGCAGCCTGGTGATAGCCAGAGGGAAAGGGGGATGGAGGCTAGGTGGAGGTGGGCAAATTAGGGGGAAATGGCGATTGAAAGAGATCTTGCTTGGGTGATGGTCACACGCTGCAGTGTGCAGATGATGTTTTGTTGAGTTGCACATTTGAAATCTGTATGGCTTTACGAACCAATGTCACCCCAATAAATTCAATAAAATGTGTGTTAAATAACAAAAACTCAACTGAGTAAATTTGAAGATCTGATTGGCTTTTCAAAAAGGAAAAAACTACAACACAAAAAACTCACATTTCCTCTAGAATAAAATGTTTTTAAATATCTGACCATAGTAACAGCTAAGCCCAAAGTGATTGTATGGGGGAAATGGATTTTACATTTCCTAATATTTACATATTACCTGTGAGCTGTTCTGGAAAATTGATAAACCCAAAGGGAAGGAGATCTTGGAAACCTCTGACTTATAGTCTGTTGGTCAGAAGCACAGGTGATAACCTGGACTTGAGATTAGCACCTGACATGGGATTAAGGAGGAGAGCAGGTTAAGAATTTAGCCTTAAACGTGTGGCATCTGATGCTACATTCAGGTAGGTAGTGTCAAAATTGAGTAGTTGAATTGCTTGGTGGTGTGGGAGACATTCCTCATGCCACCCACAATGGAATTGGTCTCAGAATACTAAAATAGATATTTTGCATTCATTTTCTTGTGGGAAGTCTTCAAAGTCCAGTGTGTGTTTTACCTTTATGACTCATCATCTAGCCCCTTACAGTTCACATACTTCAGCCACCCTTCAAGGCGTCACCTGCCCCAAGTGGCCATGGGTTCCCATGTAGTGTGGCTTTGATCTGGGATGGACGTGTAGGAGCGGAATTGCTGGGTATGGTGTGACTGTCCTCAGTTTAGTAGATGCTAGTTTTCTCTGAAGCACTGGTCCCAATTTACATTTCAACAACCGTTGGCCCACACTGTCACTGGCACTGGATGCTTTAAGACACTATAATGTTCGTCTACTTGGAGCTAGTGTAATACTATTTTATTGTGGTTTTAACGAGCGCTTTCCTATTGTTAATGACATGAAGCTGCTTTTCATTTGTTTACCAGCTGGTTTGTTTTCTATCTTTTATGAGGTGCATCTGAAGAGAGCCTGTTTTTCTGTATTTTGTTTTCTTATGTATTTGTAGAAATTCTTCTTGTATTCTGGAAACCGACACTTTGATGCTTGCATGTGTTGTAAAATTCTTCTCTCACCTGATGGCTGATGATTTAGCACTACCTACGGTGTCTTTTATGAAGAGTCCTGAATTGTAACATAGTCCAAATTGTCTGTTTCTTTATTTTTTAAATATATTTTATTGATTTTTTACAGAGAGGAAGGGAGAGGGAGAGAGAGTTAGAAACATCAATGAGAGAGAAACATCAATCAGCTGCCTCCTGCACACCCCCTACTGGGGATGTACCCGCAACCAAGGTACATGCCCTTGAAAGGAATAGAACCTGGGATCCATGAGTCCACAGGCTGACACTCTATCCACTGAGTCAAACCAGCTAGGGCTATGTTTCTCTTTATAAATAGTGCTATTTATGTCATGTTCAGGAATCCCTCCCTACCTTAAATTCTTGGAGATATCCCAAGATATTATTTTCTAAGGGCTCTACTGTCTTGTCTATGGTAAAACAATAGATCTCCATCTGCCCTGGGTTTCAGTGCATCGTAGGAGCTAGGGGTGCAATCTCATTCCACTGCATTAGGATCCCTTGGTGCCCACAGACATTATTGCAAAGTTTATCTTCTCATCACTTCTGTGCATCAGCCCCTCTATCATGCATAGCGTTTCCTGTGGTTTAGGTGTATGGTATTTCTAGGTGCTCTGTTCTGTTCCCGTGGTCTAGTGCTCTAACCCTGTGTTAATACAGTACCGTCTTGTTTTCTATGACATTTTAATATGTCTTGAGGTCTTATGGAGCCAGTCCTCAACATTATTTTTCATGATTGCCTTGGCTGAATTTGGAAAAATTTACTTCAATATATTAAATTTACAGTAGTGGTACCAAGTTTCACAGAAGTCACCTGGTATATTGGTTACATGTTGCTTTAACTCTGCAGATTAATTTGGGTAGGCTAGACTTTTATACAATGCTAGAGGCCTGATACATGAACTTGTGCATGGTGGGATCCAGTAGGCCCGCCCAGATGGGGGCTGATTGGGGCTGGGCTGGTGGGGGGGAGGGGATGTGGGAGGTTGGCCCCCTTTCATAAAAAGCTTCCCCATCCAATGAGGATGGGGAGACAATTAGGGGTGGGGCTGGCGAGGGGGAGAAGCTATGGGAGGTTTGGGGTATCAATCAGGCCTCCCATCAGGTCAGTTGGCTGCTTCAGTATACCTCATAGCAACCTATCATTCTGGTTGTTCTGGTTGTCCCACTGTTTGTTTTGGTTGCTTGGAGATATATATATATATATATATATATATATATATATATATATATATATATATGTATATGTATGTATATATATGTATATATATGTATATATATAAAATATATATATGTATATATATTATATGTATGTATGTATATATATAAATATATATATGTTATATGTATATATATATATATATGTGTGTATATATATATATATATATATATATATATATATATCTCCATGTTCTCATACCCATTAACATCCATATTGTCTATTTATTTGCATCTTTTTTCCTCCTAAACAGATTTATAATTACCTCCATTGAGAAAGGGCATATTGTATTTTTATGTACATCTCTCTTAGCAATATACTCTCAGCAATTTTCAAATATACAACACAGTAAAATTAACTGCATTATTATAGTTAGTAGTATTAATACCCAGTATTTTTATTATTTTGAAAAATATTTTTATTTATTTCAAAGAGGAAGTGAGAGGGAGAGATAGAAACATCAGTGATGAGAATCATTGATCACTGCCTCCTGCAAGCCCCCTACTGGGGATTGCGCCTACAACCCGGGCATGTGCCCTGACCGGGAATCAAACTATGACCTACTAGTTCATAGGTTGACACTTAACCAATGAGCCACACCAGCGGGGCAGTACCCACTATTATTAACTACAGTCACCATCCCGTACATCACATCCTCATGATTTAATCACTTTATAACTGGAAGCTTGTACCATTGACCACGCTCATTCATTTTGCCCACCCCACAGGCTCTGCCTCTGGTAACCATCAATCAGTTCACTGTATCTCTGAGTTTGATATTTTCAATGTTTCTACATATAAGTGAGATCATACTTTACTTGTCTTTCTCTTTCTGATTTACTTCACTGAGTACAATGCCCTCATGGCCCATCCATGTTGACCCAAATGGCATGAATTCCTATTTTTTATAGCACAATACCATTCCACTGTATATATAGCACACTTTCCTTGTCCATCCATTGATTGATGGGCACTTAGGTTGCTTCCACATATTGTAGATGCTGCTGCAATGAACATAGGGATGCATGTGTGTTTTCAAGTTAGTGTTTTTATTTCCTCTAAGTAAATACCCAGAGTGGTGTTGCTGGGTCATGTGTCAGCTTTATTTATAATTTTTGAGGAACTGCCATACTGATTTACATATTGGCTGTGCCAATTTACATTCCCAGCAACAGTGCAAGAGGGTTCCCCTTTCTGAACATTTTTGCCAACACTTATTATTTCTTGTCTGTTTTATATCCCAGCTTGAGATTTGCTAGACCAGTCAGTGATGTGACTTGTGGGGGCACAACCATGGAAATAATGCTTTTCTTTAGTCCTCTGCTTGCACTAGAAAATCTTCATTGTAATACCTGAGGAGTCCGGATAGGTAGCGGGGGGCGGGGGGAGGTCGAGGGGGTGGGCGGGGAGCTGGTTCCCTCCTTTTCACCTGCATAGGAGTCAGGGGCAGACCCAAGTTTGTGGAGCCTGATGTTGATACAGATGTCAAGATCATTGCTTCAAAAACATACAAAATCTGCTACACATGGATTTTTCTAACACGAGAAAACATATCGCATTAAGTCACAAAGGTGAAAATGTTTAAGCCCCAAATATAAGACAAATGAAAAAAGTACAGACTATTTTTTGTTTAGCCGTGCGACATACCCATCTGGCACACCATCATAAGGCACGTTCCCTACAATTTTTTAAAACCTCAATTGAGGATATATTTGTTGATTTTAGTGAGCGAGGAAGGGAAGAGAGAGAGAGACAGACACACACACACACACACACACACACACACACACACACACACACAGAGAGAGAGAGAGAGAGAGAGAGAGAGAGAGAGAGAGATTAATCAGTTGCCTCCTACATGCCCATACAGTAGAATCCACAACTTTATGGTATAAGGGATGACACTCCATCCAACTGAGCCACCTGGCCAGGCTCCACAGTTTTTACCTGATACTCTTTGATTGCCTCTTCATAGGAGATTAATTCTGTCACATAGTAATAAATGTTAATATTATATTAAGTATTAATTACTAGAATATTATATTTATACTAGAGGCTCGGCACATGAAATTCGTGCATGGGTAGGGTCCCTAGGCCTGGATAGTGATTGATCAGGGCCAATTGGGGCCATCTGGCTGCCGGCCAGGGCGTCCCTCTGTTCACCACCACCCCATGATGGTCAGCACACATCATAGCAAGTGATTGAACTCCCAGTCCCCCGGTCGAACAACCGAGGGGACACCTTTTATATTAGCCTTTTATATACAGAGGTAATAAAGAGAATAGAGAGAGACTTCAGTGTTCCCTTCAGCATGGATGATTGACATTTATTTTTCTCCTGTACAATTAAAGAAACGTTTCTTTCAATCACACAATTTGTTACTGGGGATGTCTGAAGTTTCACATCTCTGTCATATTTGGAAAAACATTGATCAAGTTTCTTCCTTTCATAAAGGGACAGTAGGATTGCAGGTTATGTCCACACATCACTTGAGCCCCTTCTGGGCTTTGAAAAGGGACGGAGCACGTGAGGTGCCTGAAGGTGGAGCTTCCTGAGCTGTAAGTTAGCGAATTTACTGCTGTGCTGAAGCTCTGCCTCTGGGTCCCTCCGAATGGGGCGAGATCTCCCTTCACACATTACCTTCTGATGGGGCCTGTGTGCTGTCACTGTCCCAGGTCCCTCAGACCCTGAGAGACACACACGTGTGCTTCCCATGTCCCCACAAAGCTCTCAGAGCAAAGGGCTTGAATGCTCAACTTTTCCCTGGGGTTCTACCCTCAACTGGAGTTGAGTTTAAATTCCTTTTTCTCTTGCCAGCACTTGAGTTGTCTAAAGAAAATTTAAAGTTATCCTCTTCCAGACCTATCATTGGTTTCAGCTCAAGGGTGGGTCTCCCCAAGTCCAGCTTTGACCCCAGTGGACTCCTGGGTGATCTCCCTCTCCACTTACACATCATCTGTAAGGTGATTACTTTCAGATTCACATCTGGACAGGCCTCTCAACCTGGGGGCCTCAGAATATCCATCTGCAGGGTTGGGTGGGAGCGGGGAGGGAGACTGGATGATTTCTCAGCCACCTCACCCCCCACGTCTTGTGGAGGCCAAGTTCCCCTTCCAGCCTGGCCGCAGTCTCTTCCTCAGGGCTTCCTGTTGGGGAGTCCTAGGCCCCGCCCCGGTGCTGGGCACTTCCCTCCCTGACCCAGGGACCTGGACCCGCTCTGCCCTGCCAGAGGCAGACATGGTGCCCCTGCTGCTGCTGCCACTGCTGTGGGGTGGGGGTGTGTGTGAGTGTACTGAGGGAGGGGGGCTGGGCATGTGGGGCATCAGCAAGAGTGGCCGCTGAGCTTCTATCCCCCTCCCAGGGTCCCTGCAGCAGCAGCCAGGCTTTGAGCTCCAAGTGCAGGAATCGGTGACAGTGCATGAGGGTCTGTGTGTCCAGGTGCCCTGCTCCTTCTTTTACCCCCGGAATTTGTGGTATCCCCCTAGCAACCTCTACACCTACTGGTACCAGGATGGAGACAACACAGACAATGATGCTCCTGTGGCCTGGAGAAACCCATATGGACCAGCGAAGAGAGAGACCCAAGGCCGATTCCTTCTCGTGGACCCCAGGACCAATGACTGTTCCCTGAGAATCACAGATGCCAGGAGAAGTGACACAGGACGCTACTTCTTCCGAATGGAGATAGGAACTGAAGTGCGATATAGTTACCGAGATATGATGCTGGATTTGCAGGTGACAGGTAAGGCAGGGGCCTAGGAGAGGACCCAGGGGCACAGGACCCCATCTTAGAGCAGGAACAGGACATGGGACACTCCCTGATTCAGGCCTTCGGCCTTGGGTGGTTGGAAGACCACAGGGCCTGGGGAGCTTTGGGGCCCTGAGGCATGAGTCCCACTCAGGATCACACTTTAGGTCCCCAGCCCCTGAGGCCCAGGCACCTCCCTTTCTCCTCTTCCTCCCTGACAGACTAACCCCACATCCAGATTCCAGAGCCGCTGAAGTCTGGCCGCCGCACACAGCAGGCCTGCAGCCTGCCAAGGTCCTGTGAAAGGGGACAACGTTTCACCTTCTCCTGGGCGGGAGCTGCTGTGGATTCTCTGAACCCCCAGACCCACCATTCCTCAGTGCTCACATTCACCCCGAGGCCCCATGACCATGGCACCAACCTCACCTGTCAGATCAAAGTCCAGTAGCCTCAGTTGACCAGACAGAGAACCATCTGGCTCGATGTCTCCTGTGAGTGTTTGAGGGATGGCTGGGTCCCTAGAGATAGTGGGACTGGTGTGCATGCGTGTATGTGTGTGTGTGTACAGGAGGCTGAGCTAACCTGAGAACACTTGTGCATGGATCTGTGTGTAGGTGGGGAGTGGGCCAGAAAGAGAGAACCCCACTTTACTTGTTCCCACCACCCCTCCTTGGGATTGGGGTGACTTCCATCTGAAGTGGGGCCCTGTCTTTCTATCCCAGATGCTCCTCAGAACCTCACCATAGGCGTCTCCTTCAGAAATTCCACAGGTAGGCAATCAGAACCCCTTCTCTCCGGGCCCTGGTGGGGCAGAGGGCGGAATCTGAGTTTGAATGGGATCAGACATGGGAAGGGCAAGAATGAAAGTCAACACCCCAGTCCCTCACTTCTGGGTGCCTGACCTGTGTTCCACACCTCTCTCTCTCTCTCTCTCTCTCTTTCTCTCTCTCCACCTCCCTCACTCATGCCCTCCCTCTCCCCCAACTTCTTTCTCCAAAGCCCTCAAGATTCTGCAAACCACATCCCTTCCCATTCTGGAGGGAGAGGCCCTGAGGCTGCTCTGTGTGGCTGACAGCAACCCCCCTGCCGAGATGAGCTGGTTCCGGGGGTCCCCAGGCCTGAACGCCACCCCCATCTCCAGCACCCCGATCCTGGAGCTGCCTCCAGTGGGGCCTGCACAGGAAGGAGAGTTCACCTGCCAAGCTTGGCACCCGCTGGGCTCCCAGCACGTCTCCTTCAGCCTCTCTGTGCAGAGTGAGTTGCAGGACAGGTGTGGGGGCCGCCTGGTCAGGTGTTGGGCTGTGGGTGGACTGAGACCTGGACACCACGTCACCCTTCTGTCATCCCCAGGCAGCCCGCACTCCTGCAGATGTGTGACTGAGGAGCAGCAGGGCTCCTGGCCCCTGGAGCTCACCCTGATCAGAGGGGCCCTCATAGGGGCTGGCTTCCTCCTCACCTACGTCCTCACCTGGCTCTACTACACCAGGTGAGCAGGCCTGTCTCTCCCGGGAAGTTCAGGGATTGGCCCTGCGGTCCAGGTGGGGCCGAGCTGTCTGGCTCTGCCTGGAGTTAGAGCCAAAGTGGCCCAGTCTCTGAGCTGACACCTGTGTTGGCCCCGCAGGTGTGGAGGCTCCCAGAACGCGAGGCAGAGCTCCTGATGGATCCTCCCTTCGTCTGAAGATGGGACTGAGGTGTGGACACCAGGCTAGAGGGACCGTCGTGGGACGTCAATGTCACCTTCTCCCTGGAAACTCTTGACTCACCTGTCTCACAGGGGTTTCAGTTTGTGGGAGTGACTGAGTGATGACAAGGGGAGTCAATGCCATGGAAAGAAGACTTTTAATCCTTTTAGTTCCTGAAAGGAGCAGCTGGCTATGCTGAGGGAAGCTCTGGATTTCCTCAGGAAGCAGATGCAGGTGCAGGGCAGCCTAGCCAAAGCCTTCATTGGGGTTTCCATGGGAAACGCAAGGCAGGGCAGGGTAAGCAGTTTAGGATCAGCTGGTGTGTATCAATCTGGGGGAGTTGGACCTGTGGGCGTGGTCTCTATTTGTCTGGTCCCAGGTCGTGGGTGATTTGGGGCAGGTGGGGTCCTGGCAATATGGGCTCAGGATGGGTTGGTTTGCATGTGAAAGGCTGTTCCTGGCAGAATTCTTTGCTGTCTCTGAGAATCGGCGGGCCCTGGGAGGCCCTGTGTCTCCTTGGCCTCCTAGCTGTTTAATGGCTCACATCATAAGATACAGAAATAAATAATACACACCCACTGACTGCTCTCTTGTTTCTGCCTGTTCTCTCCCTCTCTCTCTCTCTCTCTCTCTCTCTCTCCTGCTCACTCAACCCCCAAACCCCTGCTCCTCTCTCTCCATCCTCAGGCCCAGAAATGGACTGAAGTTGGCACCTTAACCTTCCTTTGCCCAGAAATTAGCTGGTTAACACCTGAGTTTCTGTTCCTTCAAACTGCCTCATCAATGTAGACATGGATACACAGCAGAGTTAGCAACACAGTTCTTCTTTCCCTATTCATAGATGCCTACCTTGTAATTATTGTTATAAAACATCCCAACATTTAATGATAAATGAAAACATTTATGTGATATTACATAAAAATTGATTTTACTATTTGGTGTCTATGGGAGTTTCTTGAGTCAAATTATATCTGGATCTCCTCTTTTTGTTGCTGTTCTTAACCTGTTAAAAGTAAGGGAGTTTGTTTATTTCTTATAATTATTCTTCAATTGGTATTTATATTTTTTCTTATTTTTAAAAATATTTTTATTGATTTCAGAGAGGAAGGGAGAGGGAGAGATAGAAACATCAATGATGAGAGAAAATCATTGATCAGCTGTCTCCTAAATGTCCCTTACTGGGGATCAAGCCCATAACCTGGGCTTGTAACTTGACCTGGAATCAAACCCTGACTTCCTGTTTCCTAGATCGATGCTCAACCCCTGAGCCACACTGGCCAGGCTATATCTATTCCTGAGTACTAAAAAACTTCAATATTTAAGACAAATCCACCAATACTCTCACCATTTTGTATTGTTGTGTTCATATATATTACATATAAATTTGATAAACTTTAGAGAACATTAGTAATTTTTTGGATGTGAACAACTATTTTCTCTCCAGATTTATTGAGAAATTTTTGACATAGAATGCATACAAGTTTAAGGTATGTAATGGTGCATATTTGATATACCTGTATGATGAAGTGATTACCACAACAAGGTTCATTAACACTTCTAAGCTCTCATATAATTACTACTGTTATGATTATAACATTAATGACATACTCTATTAACAACTTTCAGGTATATAACAAAATACTGTTAATTACAGTCATCATACTGTCCAGTACATCCCCAGGAATTATTCATCTTGTAGCTGAAAGTTATCCTTGACCAATATCTCCCAATTTCCTCACCCCCAACCCCTGCATCACCGTTCTACTCTCTTTCTGTGAGTTCAGCTTCTACAGATCCCACTGTGAGAACATACTGCAGGTAAACAATGACTATTTTGAAAAATAACACTCACAGCTATGTTTCGTTCATGCAGTTCTAGGTCTCCATCACAAAATCACTTTCCTCTATACAGAAATCAACTCAAAAATTTGTTAAAGACCTAAGACTAATACTCAAAACTTTAAAACTCTTAGAGAAAAACACGGGGGGAGAGTCCATGACATTGGATTTTGCAATGATTTCCTTGATATTTACATCGAAAGCACAGACAAGGAAAGCATACATAGACAAGTGGGACTGTACAAACGTAAAAACCTGAACACAAAAGGATATTATCACCAGACTCCAGAGGCCACGTACAGAATGAGAGAGAAAATGTATTTGATGAGGGGTTAATATTCAGAATATATTACAAACTCATATGAGGCAACATAAGAAACCCAAATAACACAACTGAAGAACTGGGCAAAAAACTTGAGTCGATATTTCTCCAAAGATGCTATACTAATAGCCAACAGCCTTATGAAAAGATATTCAACATCAGTAATCCTAAAGAACTACAAATCAAAACCCTTGCTGGGTAGTTCAGTTGGTTATAGTGTCTTCCAGTTGGCTGGTTTGATCCTTTTCAGGGCACATACTGTACAACAATCAACCAATGAATGTATACGTCAAAACTTTAATGAGATATCACCTCACACCCTTTAGGATGGCTACTATAAAGTAAGACCAGCAGCCCAGCTGGTGGCTCAATGTTTAAGCATGGACCTATGGACCAGAAGATCATGCTTGGATTCTCAGTCAGGGCAAAGGCCCAGGTAGCAGGATCAATCCCAGTAGGGGGTGTAAGGAAGAAAGCCAAATGATTCTCTCTCATCATTGATGTTTCTATCTCTCTCTACCTCTCCCTTCTCCTCTGAAATCAATAAAAATATGTTTTTTTAGAAACCAGCAAGAGATAATAACAAGTGCTGGTAAGGATGTACAATAATTGAAATTGTTTTGCACATTTGGTGGGATTGTAAAAGGATGCACCAGCTATAGAAAACAATACAGCAGTTCCTCAAAAAAATAAAATAAAATAAAAATAGAACCACCATGATGTGCAACAACTACTCTTGAGGTTATATATGCAAAATAACTGAAAGCAGGCCCTCAAAATACATTTACATACCCATACTTAAAGTAGCATTACTGAATACACAATAGTCAAGAGGATTCAGCAACTCAAATGTCCATTGAAGGATAAATGCATTTTAAAAAGTTATATGTCTTAGACTGTTTTGGATTTTCACAAAAGACCATAGACTGGTGGTTTATAAATGGTAGGAATTTATTGCTCAAAGACCTGGAGACTGGAAGTCCAAGATCAGGGTGCTAGCATGGTTGGGTTCTGGCCAGTACCCTCTTCCACAATACAGGAGACCTACTTTTAGTTTGAACATCACATGGTGGGAGGGGAGAGGGCGCTCTCTCAGGCCCCACCTGCTAATATCATCCCCTTGGGTGTAGGGAGCGGCCATAGGGTTAAGTCTCGGAATGACCAGTGGCAGGGCCACAAACAAGTCCCAGCTTGGAAGGCAGAGCCCTCTTAGCATAATTAAGCTTGACCTTATAGCCCTCCCTAGCTCCTTCCTAGGAATCTAATGGACTGTGGGAGGTGCAGCAAGTGCTGCCAAAACAAGTGAAACTCACAAGAACATTATAAACATGTTGACCACTCCCCTTGTTTTGATCTGAATATAAAATAAAGCCTTGGCTTGCAGGCTGGGTCTTTCTGTGTCCTCATCCAGGTATGGGAGATCCCCCGAGCCCCAGCTGTATTCTCTTGTCTGTCTTCTTTAATCCTTCACTGCCCCTTCTCAGGTTTACCCTTGGCCGTGTTGGCATGGCACACTTGGGGGTTAAGATTTTAAAATTTTTATTTCAGGAGGGACTTCAACATTCAGTCTATAGCATTCCACCATTGACCCCACAGTTCAATCTATTGCACATACAATTATTGTATTAGTCATTCCTTAAAGGAAAGGAAATCCTGTCAGGCGCTGTGCCATCGGTGAACCTTGAGAGCACTGTACTTAGTGAAATAAGCTGGTCACAAAAATACAGCTACTGGATGACTCCATTTCTGTGAGGTATCTAAAGCAGTCAAATTCTTAGGAACAGCAAGTAGAATGGTGGGTACCAGAGATTGGGGGGAGGGACAGATGAAGAGTCAATGTTAAATGGCTAAAGTGTTTCAGTTTTGAGGATGAAAATGTCCTGGAGAATGTTTGCACAATAATGTCAATATTCTTAACACTACTGAACTGTAAACTTTAGAATAGTTAAGATGGAAAATTAAAAAAAAATCTTTATTGATTTCATAGAGTAATTGAGAGTGAAAGAGAGGCCTTCCTGCGTTCCACACCGCCCTCTGGTGGTCAGCACATGTCATAGCAAGTGATGGAACTCCCAGTCTCCTGGTGGAACTCCAAGGGGATACTTTGCATATTAGCTACACACACACACACACACACACACACACACTGAGTGGCCAGATTATTATGACCACCTGATGTTTGTAGGCAAATTAGCCATACACTGCATTGTATGGGATATGAAGCCAAAGGCCTGTTTGAAAACCTTTGCTGTCTGCAGTTACCAAGAAAAATCGTCTCCAATTTGCACAGGAACACAAGGATTGGACAGTGGAGCATTGGAAAAAAAGTCATGTGGTCCGATGAATCACGTTTCCAGTTGCATCATGCAGATGGCAGAGTGAGAATTTCGTAGAAACAGCATGAAAGCATGCATCCCACATGCATGTGTACAACCCTTCAAGCTGGTGGAGGCAGTGTTAGGTTTGGGGCATGTTTTCCTGGCATGATTTGGGCCCTTTAATTTATGTGGAGCAACGTCTGAATAGCACAACATATCTAAGTATCGTTGCTGATCAAGTTAATCCTATCATGTTGATGGCGTATCCCCATGGAGATGGCTTCTTCCAACAAGACAATGCACCATGCCACGGTGCTCGTATTGTGCAGGAGTTGTTTCAAGAACATGAGGGAGACTTTACCTTGCTATGGTGGCCCCCACAATCACCAGATCTCAATCCAATTGAGCATTTGTGGGACAAAGTTAAAAGAGCCATCAGGTAGCTGGTTCCACAACCATCAAATCTCACAGAACTGGACAGGGCTAGTCATCAGGCATGGTGTCAGATTCCTCGCATCACCTTTCAACATCTTGTGGAGTCAATGCCGAGAGAATCACAGCAGTATTGAAGGCAAAAGGTGGCCCAAAGAAGTGCTGATGAGGCGGTCATAATAATCAGGCCACTCAGTATATATTGTTGTCATACACATTAACATGCATATTGTCTACTTATTTGTATCTTTAATGTCCTCCTAAACAGATTTATAATTTCCTTCATTGAGAAAGGGCATTTTATACTTTTAAGTACATCTCTCTTAGCAATATACTCTCTTAGCAATTTTCAAATACACAACACAGTACTATTAATGGCATTATTATAGTTAATAGTATTAATGCCCACTATTATTATTATTTTAAAAAATAATTTTATTTATTTCAAAGAGGAAGTGAGAGGGAGAGATAGAAACATCAGTGATGAGAATCATTGATCTCTGCCTCCTGCAAGCCCCCTACTGAGGATCGAGCCCACAACCTGGGCATGTGCCCTGACCGGGAATTGAGCTATGACCTCCTAGTTCATAGGTTGATGCTTAACCAATGAGCCACACCAGCAGGCAGTACCCACTATTATTAACTACAGTCACCATGCTGTGCATCACATCCTCATGATTTAATCATTTTATAACTGGAAGCTTGTACCATTGACCACGCTCATTCATTTTGCCCACCCCACAGGCTCTGCCTCTGGTAACCATCAATCAGTTCACTGTATCTCTGAGTTTGATTTTTTCAACGCTTCTACATATAAGTGAGATCATACTGTACTTGTCTTTCTCTTTCTGATTTACTTCACTTAGTATAATGCCCTCATGGTCCATCCATGTTGACTCAAATGGCATGAATTCCTTCTTTTTATAGCACAATACCATTCCACTGTATATATAGCACACTTTCTTTGTCCATTCATTGTTTGATGGGCACTTAGGTTGCTTCCACATATTGTAGATGCTGCTTCAATGAACATAGGGATGCATGTGTGTTTTCAAGTTAGTGTTTTTATTTCCTCTAAGTAAATACCCAGAGTGGTGTTGCTGGGTCATGTGTCAGCTTTATTTATAATTTTTGAGGAACTGCCTTACTGATTTACATATTGGTTGTCCCAATTTACATTCCCAGCAATAATGCAAGAGGGTTCCCCTTTCTGAACATTCTTACCAACACTTATTATTTCTTGTCTGTTTTATATCCCAGCTTGAGATTTGCTAGACCACTCAGTGATGTGACTTGTGGGGCCACAATCATGGCAATCATGCTTTTCTTTAGTCCTCTGCTTGCACTAGACCAGTGGTCGGCAAACTGCGGCTCATGAGCCACAAGCGGCTTGCGAGCTGCAGTTTGCCACTCTGTTGACTGATGAGTTTGCCGACCACTGGGATAGGGGCTTAATCACAAGGAACAACAACAGCCTGTAATTATTGGAATCGAGGGTTTAGGTCAGTGGTTGGCAAATTCATTAGTCAACAGAGAGGCAAACTGCGGCTCGCGAGCCATAGTTTGCTGACCACTGCACTAGACAATCTTCATTGTAATACCTGAGGAGTCTGGATAGGTGGCAGGGGAGTTGGTTCCCTCCGTTTCACCTGCACCTGAGGCAGGAGCAGACCCAGGTTTGTGGAGCCTGATATTGATACGGATGTCAAGATCATTGCTTCAAAAACATACAAAATCTGCTACACATAGATTTTTCTAACACGAGAAAACATATCGCATTAAGTCACAAAAGTGAAAATGTTGAAGCCCAAAATATAAGACAAATGAAAAAGTACAGACTATTTTTTTTTTTTAGCCGTGTGACATGCCCATCTGGCACACAGGCATAAGACATGTTCCCTACAATTTTTTAAAACCTCAGTTGAGGATATGTTTGTTGATTTTAGAGATCGAGGAAGCGGGGGGGGAGGGGGAGAAAGAGAGAGAGAGAGGTGAGAAAGAGTAACATCAATTGGTTGCCTCCTACATGCCCATACAGGGGATGGGACCTGCAACCTTGGTATGTGCCGTGACCAGTAATTGAATCCACAACTTTCTGGTGTAAGGGATGACACTCCATCCAACTGAGCCACCTGGCCAGGCTCCACAGTTATTACCTAATACTCTTTGATTGCCTCTGTATATGAGATTAATTCTGTCACATAGTAATAAATGTTAATATTATATTAAGTATTAATTACTAGAATATTATATTTATACTAGAGGCCCGGTGCATGAAATTCATGCACGGGTGTGTGTGTGTGTTCCTCAGCCTAGCCTGCACCCTTTCCAATCTGGGACATCCCTCTCACAATCCAGGACTGCTGGCTTCCAACTGTTCACCTGCCTGCCTTCCTGATTGCCCCTAACCCCTTCTGCCTGCAGGCTTGATCACCCCCAACCACTCCCCTGCCAGCCTGATTGATGCCTAACTGCTCCCCTACCAGCCTGTTTTCTCCTAACTTCCCTCCCCTAAAGGCATGGTCGCCCCCAAGTTCCCTCCTCTGCCAGCCTGATCGCCCACAACTGCCCTCCCTTGCAGACCTGGTCCCTCCCAACTTCCCTCCCCTGCTGGCCATCTTGTGTCCACATGGGGCAGTCATCTTTGACTACATGGGTGCAGCCATCTTGTGTGTTGGAGTGATGGTCAATTTGCATACTATTCTTTTAGTAGATAGGATTAGATAGAATAGAGGCCTGGTGCAAAGGTGGGGGGTGACTGGTTTGCCCTAAAGGGTGTCCCAGATCAGGGTAGAGGTTCCCTTGGGGCGTGGGGTGGCCTGGGTGAGGCGCCTGTGGTGGTTTGCAGACTGGCCATGCCCCCTGGCGACCCAAGCAGAGGCCCTGGTATCTGGGATTTATTTATCTTCTATAATTGAAACTTTGTAGCCTTAAGTGGAGGCCAAGGCAGGCCAGGGCAGGTGTAAAGCTTGACTTCCTCCATTGCAGGGAAAACCCAAGCCTCCTGCTCTCTCCATGTCCACAGCCATCTTGGTTGGGTTAATTTGCATACTCACGCCTGATTGGCTGGTAGGTGTGGCTTGTGGGTGTAGTAGAGGTACAGTCAATTTGCATATTACTCTTTTATTAGATAGGACTAGAGGCTTGGCACATGAAATTCATGCATGGGTAGGGTCCCTAGTGCTGGCTGGTGATCAGGGCCAATTGGGGCTTTCCGGCTGCCAGCAAGGGCCTTCCTTTGTTCACCACCACTCAGCACACATCATAGAGAGCGATCAAACTCCCAGTATCCTGGTTGAACTCCTGAGGGGACACTTTGTACATTAGCTTTTTATATATAGAGACAACATAGAGAATAGAGAAAGAATTCAGTGTTCCCTTCAGCATGGATGATTGACATTTCTTTTTCTCTTGTACCATTAAAGAAACCTTTCTTTCAATCACACAACTTGTTACTGGGAATGTCTGAAGTTTCACATCACTGTCATATTTGGGAAAACATTAATCAAGTTTCTTTCTTTCATAAAAGAGCAGTAGGATTGCAGGTTATGTCCACACATCACTTGAGCCCCTGCTGGGCTTTGAAAAGGGACGGAGCACGTGAGGCGCCTGAAGGTGGAGCTTCCTGAGCTGTAAGTTAGCGAATTTACTGCTGTGCTGAGGCTCCGCCTCTGGGTCACTCCGAATGGGGCGAGATCTCCCTTTACACATCGCCTTCTGGTGGGGCCTGTGTGCTGTCACTGTCCCAGGTCCCTCAGACCCTGAAAGACACACACGTGTGCTTCCCATATCCTCACAAAGCTCTCAGAGCAAAGTCTTGAATGCTCAAGTTTTCCCTGGGGTTCCAAATCCCAACTGGAGTTGACTCTAAATTCCTTTTTCTCTTGCCAGCACTTGAGTTGTCTAAAGAAAATTTAAAGTTATCCTTCTCCAGACCGATCAGTGGTTTGAGCTCAAGGGTGGATCTCCCCCAAGTCCAACTCTGACTTCAGTGGCTCCCTGGGTGATCTCCCTCTCCACTTACACATCATCTGCAAGGTGATTACTTTCAGATTCACATCTGACATGCCTCTCAACCTGGTGGCCTCAGCATATCCATCTTCAGGGTTGGGTGGGAGGGGGGAGGGACACAGGATAATTTCTCAGCCACCACCTCACCCCCCACGTCCTGTGGAGGCCAAGTTCCCCTTCCAGCATGGCCACAGTCTCTCCCTCAGGGCTTCCTGTTGGGGCGTCCTAGGCCCCACCCCAGAGCTGGGCACTTCCCTCCCTGACACAGGGACCTGGACCCGCTCTGCCCTGCCAGAGGCAGACATGGTGCCACTGCTGCTGCTGCCCCTGCTGTGGGGGGGTGAGTGGGCTGAGGGAGGGGGGCTGGGCAGGTAGGGGATCAGCAGGGGCGACTGCTAAGCCTCTGTTCCTCTCCTAGGGTCCCTGCAACAGCAGCTAGGTTATGATCTCCAAGTGCAAGAATCAGTGACAGTGCATGAGGGTCTGTGTGTCCACGTGCCCTGCTCCTTCTCCTATCCGCGGGGTTCGTGGACTTCATCTAGCAAACTCTACACCTACTGGTACCGGGAAGGAGACAACACAGGCTATCATGCTCTTGTGGCCTCCAACAACCCAGATAAAACAGTGAAGGGAGAGATGAAAAAACGATTCCTCCTCGCGGACCCGAGGACCAACGACTGTTCCCTGAGAATCACAGATGCCAAGAGGAGTGACACAAGACGCTACTTCTTCCGAGTGGAGAGAGGATATCCTGGATATCAGTTCCAAGTATATAATTTCCCAGATAAGACGCTGGATTTGCAGGTGACAGGTAAGGCAGGGGCTCCAAAGAGGACCCAGGGACATGGGACCCCATATTAGAGCAGGAACAGAACATTGAGACACTCCCTGATCCAGGCCTTGGGCCTTGGATGGTTGGAGGATCACAGGGCCTGGGGAGCTCTGGGGCCCTGAGGCACGAGTCCCACTCAGGACCACACTTTGGGTCCCCTCGCCCTGAGGCCCAGGCTCCTCCCTCTCTCCTCTTCCTTCCTGACAGACAAACCCCACATCCAGATTCTGAATCCTCTTGAGCCTGGCAGCCCCACACAGCTAGCCTGCAGTCTGCCAAGGTCCTGTGAAAGGGGACAGCATTTCACCTTCTCCTGGGTGGGAGCTGCTGTGGCATCGCTGAACCTCCAGACCCGCAGCTCCTCGATGCTCACCTTCACCCCAAGGCCCCAGGACCATGGCACCAACCTCACCTGTCAGGTCAAAGTCCAATGGCCTCAGTTGACCACACAGAGAACCATCCGGCTCGATGTCTCCTGTGAGTGTTTGAGGGATGGCTGGGTCCCTAGAGATAGTGGGACTGGTGTGCATGCATATGTGTGTGTGTGTGTGTGTGTGTGTGTGTGTGTGTGTGTGTGTGTGTGTACAGGAGGCTGAGCTAACTTGAGAACACTTGTGCATGGATCTGCGTGTAGGTGGGGAGTGGGCCAGAAAGAGAGAACCCCACTTTACTGGTTCCCACCGCCCCTCCTTGAGATTGGGGTAACTTTTACATGAAGTGGGGCCCTGTCTTTCTATCCCAGATCCTCCTCAGAACCTCACCATAGGCGTCTCCTTCAGAAATGCCACAGGTAGGAAAGAACCTCTCCTCTCTGGGCTGGGACCTGCCCCGGGGCCCTGGTGGGAAAGAGGGGGGGAGCAAGAGTTTGAATGGGATCAGACATGGAAAGGGCAAGGATGAAAGTCATCACCCCAATCCCTCACCTCTGGGTGCCTGACCTGTGCTCTACACTTCTCTCTCTCTCTCTCTCTCTCTCTCTCTCTCTCTCTCTCTCTCTCTCTCTCTCTCTCTCTCCACCTCCCTCACTCCATCCCTCCCTCTCCCCCACTTCTTTCTCCAAAGCCCTCAAGATTCTGCAAACCACATCCCTTCCCATCCTGGAGGGAGAGACACTGAGGCTGCTCTGTGTGGCTGACAGTAACCCCCCTGCCGAGATGAGCTGGTTCCGGGGGTCCCCAGGCTTGAACGCCACCCCCATCTCCAGCACCGCGATCCTGGAGCTGCCTCGCGTGGGGCCTGCACAGGAAGGGGAGTTCACCTGCCAAGCTCGGCACCCGCTGGGCTCCCAAAGTGTCTCTCTCAGCCTCTCCGTGGCCTGTGAGTGGGGAGACCCCGGGGGGCAGGACAGCTGGGTTCTGGGGAGATTAGAGGCACCGCTGACCCTTCTCCTCGCTCCCCACAGACCCCCCGCAGCTGCTGGGACCCTCCTGCTCCTGGGAGGACCAGGGTCTGCGCTGCAGCTGCTCCTCCCGGGCCCAGCCGGCCCCCTCCCTGCGCTGGCGGCTGGGGGCGGGGCTGCTGGAGGGGAACCATGGCAACGCCTCCCACGCGGTCACCTCCAGCTCAGAGGGGCCCTGGACCAACAGCTCCCTGAGCCTCCGCGCAGGGCTCAGCCCTGACCTCAGGCTCAGCTGCGAGGCCCGGAATGTGCACGGGGCCCAGAGCGCCTCGGTCCTGCTGCTGCCAGGTCAGGGCCTGCGGGGGGCAGAGGCCGCGGAGAAGGGAGTGGGTCAGAGAGAAGGTGGAGCTGGGGAGGGGCCTGCGCGGGGACTGGGGGGATTGCTAGGACAGGCCTGCATCTCCTGCCTGAACAGGACCTACAGCGGGTTCTGAGAGGAGTGGGAAGAGGAGAGACAGAGGCCCGCGAGTGGGTGTCTCACGCCCCTCTTCTCTGCAGGGAGGGCGGTGCCCCAGGCGGGAGTGGTTCCTGCGGCTCTTGGAGGTGCTGGTGCCATGGCCCTGCTGTTCCTATGTTTGTGTCTCATCTCCTTTTGCATGTAAGCCTCTGTGGTGGGAGGTGCAGAGCTTTTTTTGGGGAGGGCCCGAGGAGGTAGCAGCTTTATTGAGGTAAAATTCCCATATATTTAAAGTGTTCAATTCAATGGTTTTTCATTCAGTCACACAGCTGTGCACCCATCACCACAGTCAATTTTAAAATGTTTCATTTGCTTGAAATAAAATAAAAAAAAACCTAAGCAAAAGAGACACACATCCCCTAACTGTTAGTTTGTTTCCATCCTCTCCCTCCCAGCCCTAGGCAGCCACTAACCTGTTTCCTGTCCATTCTGGACATTTCATGTAAATGGAGTCATACAACACATGGTCCTTTGTGACTGACTTCTTTCACTTAGCACGATATTTCCTTTTATTATTATAGTAATTTTTTTTTGTTAATCCTCATCCAACATTATTTTTCCATTGATTTTTAGAGAGAGTGGAAGGGAGGGAGGGAGAGAGAGATGGACAGAGAGAGAGAGTCGGAGAGAGAAATATCAATGTCAGAGAGACACATTCATAGGTTCCCTCCCTACAAGCCCTGACCAGAGATGGGGATTGAACCTGCAACCGAGGTCCATGTCCTTGACCAAGAATTGAACCTCTGAACTTCAGTGTGCAGGCCAACGCTCTAACCACTGAGCAACCAGCCAGGGCCATGACAAGATTCATGTGTCAGCACTGTATTGCTTTTTATTTATAAACTAGAGGCCCAATGCACAAAGATTCGTGCAAAAATGGGCCTTCCTTCCCCTGGCTGCTGGCACTGCCTTTGCTTCGGCCCGGAGATGCCTTCCTGCCCTTGCTCCAGCCCTGAGCCACCTTTCCACCTTCCCACGCTGCCCAGAGGCCCAGAGTGGCAGGGGCAGTGCGGGAAGCAGGCATCCCGCCCACCCTGGCCACTCTGCACCTGCATATGCAAATTAATCTGCCATCTTTGTTGGGTTAATTTGCATACTCACTCCTGATTGGCTGGTGGGCATCGCAAAGGTATGGTCAATTTGCATATATCTCTTTTATTAGTGTAGATAATATTCCATGGTATGTGTGGGGCACATTTTAATTGTCTGTTCCAGGGGTCCTCAAGCTTTTTAAACAGGGGGCCAGTTCACTGTCCCTCAGACCGTTGGAGGGCCAGACTATAGTTTTAAAAAAAATTATGAAAAATTCCTATGCACACTGCACACCTTATTTTGAAGTAAAAAAACAAAACGGCAAAAACACCCACATGTGGCCTGTGGGCCGTAGTTTGAGGACGCCTGGATTCATTGATGGACATTTGGGTTGGTTCTACTTTTTGGCTACCATGAATTACACTGATGATGGCTCGTGCACAAGTCTCTGCATGTGAGAGGGGCCTTGGTGATGAACATTCAGTCTTGGCCAAGCCCCTGGATAATTCAGGGGGATGAGGTCCTCACCTGCATGTCAGGAGTGTCTCCGACTCTGGCCTCAGGGTTTAGATGCCTCTGTTGTCCATCAGGGAGTGGGGGCAGGTGCCCACCTGTGCCTGAGCCATTCTAGCTGCTGACTTCTTCCCTTAGAGTGAAAGCCCGCAGGAGGCAAGCAGCCAGGAGACCAAAGGTTACGAATGATGAAGACCCGGTCATAGGCACAGTCACCTGGGTGAGTAATGGGGGTGTCTTCTCATGCCGTGTAGGGGGGCCTGGCCATGTCCATTCAAGGAGTCCACACTGAGCTCCTCTGTGGTCAGATGGACAGACAGCTGGGAGTTGAGTTCCCCTTCATTTCCCGGAACCCATGGTCAGCCTTCTGCCCCAGCCACACTAACCACTGAGCCCACCTCACCTCTCTGATAGGCCCAGGCCGCCAGAACCATCTCCCCAAAACTATTACTTTCTACCCATTGTGGGCATGTTCCTTCACCTCTCCTCACCTCCGTTTCCCCATCTGTAAATGGGGATAATGAGTGTCATTCATGCTGGGTTTCCGTGAATATGAAACGTGACTAGTAGGCCTTCATTATAATATTACACAATGTTAAATGCATGCGGGAATAGTTGAGTTCCTAAGATGCGTGTGGAATAAGAGGAAGAATGAACACTGTTCCATCAGCCCAACTTCCCCTTCGGACCATGTCTGCCTTATTCCTCTCTGACTCCCTTCTCACCCTTTCACTCAGGGTTCCAAGGAAAAGCTAGGGCCAGGCAGGCCTCCAGACCAAGCGCCCCCCACCAACAATGCCCCTCCCTCCGGGGAGCAGCAAGAGCTCTACTACGCCAACCTCAGCTTTTATGAGATGAAGACACGGGAGCCTCAGGACCCGGAGGCCACCAGCAGCCCTGAGTACTCAGAGATCAAGCGTGCAGGCAAATGAGTACTCGTTCAGAGTTGTTTAACTGACTTTTCGGGAGCAACCATGGAAAGCAGAAGAAAGCAGATACTATCTTTAAATGTCACTTTATAATTTATACTCAGCAGAGAGAATTAAAAAATGAGGAAGTAATGCAGATGTTTTGGAACAAATAAATGGGGAAATTATTGCCTGTAGAATAAAAATATAGATTTAAATTCCCAACATTAATAACAGCTAAGTCCAAAGTAGCTGTGGTGGGATAAATGGAGTTTTACATTTCCTAAGATGTACATATTACCTAGGAAGAGAGAGAAGTGTTCATTTACTAAAACTTGGGAAAGTTAATTATGATGTCGTAATTTTTATGGTAGTGACTGTACATAATTAAATATATATAAGTTACAAACTAGAAGTAGTTTAATATATATATATTAACAACGGAAAACATGATCTGTGATCTTTTTCTTTGCCTGGCAGTGTGCCAAGTCCACTTCTTCAGCTCAAGTGAGTGGGGTAAGCAGAGGGAGAGTCAATAGAGGCAATAAAAATGGGACGCCTTTTGTGGCTGAAAGAACTGTTTAGATGTTAGAAGGTGTGAGTGCAGGAACCATGGCAACCACACCCCAGTTCAGTAGATTTCTAAACTGAAATCGACACCAGAAACCCACAAACCAGCACACACGCATCTGCAGCTGGATCAGGGCCACTGTTCTGTTCTAGCCTCTGCCCATCAGGGGCCCCTTGGGATGAGTATGAGTTCAGCCATCCCTTCATGAGGCTTCTTGTGTGATTGGAGCTGGTCTCTGGGCCAGAACGGAGAGAGGATTTGGTGTCAGGTAGGTCCTGGCTTCCAGACCCCCCTGCTCCCAGAGAGATGTCCCAAGAATTCTGGGAAAGCAGAGAGAGACCACACTTCACCCACCCATTCTCTGAGGGCGCATGAGGATGAACCTGGGACAGGTGATATGAGGGGGGAGTAGGATGGAAAGGGGCCAACCTGACAGGTTGTCACCAGACCTAGGGTGAAATGCTCAGTCAGTCTTAATTTTAAATATATTTTTATTGATTTTTTACAGAGAGGAAGGGAGAGGGACAGAGAGCTAGAAACATCGATGAGAGAGAAACATCGATCAGCTGCCTCTTGCACGCCCCCTACTGGGGATGTGCCCGCAACCAAAGTACATGCCCTTGACCGGAATCGAACCTGGGACCTTTCAGTCCGCAGGCCGACGCTCTATCCACTGAGCCAAACCGGTTTCGGCCTCAGTCAGTCTTTACTTCCTGGTTGTCACTGGGGAGAAGGAAGCTCCTGAACAGGGGAGGTGTTGGGGGGAAGGCCAACCAGAAAGAGCCCTAGATGTCTGCTGCTCTGCCGCTGCCCCTGGTCGCCTGAGAGAAAAGACTGATCTGTGATGTCAGGGGCCCTGGACTTGGCCCCTCCAAACCCAAGCTGTTGCTGTTGCCCCTGCTGTGTGTGTGTGTGTGTGTGTGTGTGTGTGTGTGTGTGTGTGTGTGTGTGTGTGTGTGTTTGTGTGTAGGGTAACAGGGCTGTGGGAGATGGTTCTTGGTCTTCACTGGGGTACAACATAGAGAAGGATATAGGTAGAAGCTGCAGGTATGAGGACTGGGGACACATAGTGCCTTTGTATCCTCATGCTCTGACCTTCTCTCATCCTGAAACTTATGGGTTTACTGTAGAATCGTCTACATCTTCTTCTCATTTATGGAAGAGGCCAACACATTCCACGGTCCTCCTATGCCCTGAAGACCAGGCCAAACCTGCAGGAGATGAACGATGACCTTGGGCTGGAAATAGATGAGACCCCATAGGGATGGCAGCCGGGTTTTGAATTCCCTCAGTCCTTGATGGGATCGCAGTGACCCACCTACTACAGGCAACAGGAAATATACCTGGAGGAGGAGAATCTTACCCAGGGTCTACATTGTAGTCTGTGTCATTTGTCATTGCTCATCAGACGCGGTGCGATCCGGGAGACAGCCACCCAGAGAACTATGAGAAGACAGGATTTATTAGAAAATCCAGACCTTAGACTATGTGCCAGGAGCCGGGAGGTGCTGTTCTGGAGGGAGCAGAAGGGTGAGAGACAGCGTCACGGAGCAGCTCACCTGAAGCACAGGTGTGGTGGACAGGAGAGAGCCGGCCGAGAATATGAAAAGCCAAGGTGTCCAGCTGCCAACGTGGAAGTCGAAAGGGGAAGCTCACAGAAAGTTCCCGGGGAAGCCGTTGCCTCTGTGGGCACACAGCTGGGTGGCTGGTGGGGGGATTGGTGTTGGTCATCAGGGTTGGGAGGATGAGCTACACCTGCAGCAAGGCAGGGTGAGTGGCCAAGCTTGTTATACCTGGTTTGATAGTTGTTCACAGCAGGAGGGTAAGCCTGGTTGGTACCAGTCCTTCCATTCTGCCTGGTTCTTCTTTTATGTGTTCCAGTTTGACAGCGAAAACCCCCCATTTTAGCATCTATTTTTTTTTTTTTTAGCATCTATTTTCTTGAACATGTTGATGACAAAGTCCATGCCTGAAACTCCTACATCTGGTTCACCTGTGATCATGTCGATGCTTTGTTTTCCTCCTGGCGTGCAGCCATTTCATCCTATCGCCCGATAGGATTGTAAATTTTCTTATTGAATTGTAGAGATTTTCTGAGGCTCTGGAAGATGGTCCCTCTGGATTCTAGAATAGTCTAGAACAGTGCTGCACAATGGCACTTTGTGATGGAAATGGTCTGTACCCGTGCTCTTCCATGCAGTAGCCACTGGCCACATGTGGCTATGGAGCACTTGAAATGTGATTAGTATGACTGGTGAATGGTGCTGTAAACTTAATTTTAACCAATTTAAATGGAAATAGGACTGTGTGGCTTGGGCTCCCCTACTTTTGCTTCCTAGCAAGCAGATAGAGTAGGGATCTTCTTAATCCCCTGTGGGCCCTGGCCGGGGTGGCTCAGTTGGTTGAGCATCGTCCCATGTACTGAAAGGGCAATGGTTCAATTTCTTGTAGGGACACATGCCTAGGATGTGGGTTCAATTCCTGGTCAGGCTGAGTGTGGGAGGCAGCCAGTGGATGTTTCTCTCTCACATCCATGTTTCTCTCTCTCTCAAATCAATAAGAACATATTTTCTAAAAAATCCAGTGTGGGACTGAGTTTGAAAGTGGATTCTGGTCTTCTTGTGGATGAGTCTACTTGCCCGTGACCCTTACTCTAAACTGTAAATCGATTTGGGTCCTAAGTGAGGTATTTATGGGACCTATCCTTCTTAGGAGACCCTGAACATCGTTTTGTTTTCCCAGGGGAAAAGAGGAGCACAATGTTGGGCTCACCTCAATGTCCTTCTTCCCTGGTCCCCAGGATTTTGGCCTCTCGAGTCCTCACTGCCTCAGTAGCCCCCAACTCCATTTCTGTCTCCCACCCCATGATGCTGCTGAACTCAGCTCCGATTCCCAGCCTCTTAGCCTGTGCCTTCTGGCTGCTTCCTTAGCCTTCCGGCCCCTCCTGCAGAATAAGCTGCCCTTTGCTCTGTGATTCTGGCTGCTCTTTGATGTATTCAAATAGACTGTTTTCTATCTCTCTCTGTGTTGTGTGTGCATTTTTTTTCCATTTGGTCTCAGCATAAGATTGTTCTGACATGAGATAGTCCATCATGGCTGGAAACATCCCTTGCTTTATTTTGGTCTCTACCTAAGTCACCTCCTCAAAGAAGCCCTGATCTCCCAAGCTAAAATAGGTCCCTTCGCAGCCTTTCCCCTCAGGTTCATCCATTTCTTTCTTCCTTCCTTCCTTTCTTTCTTCCTTCCTTCCTTCCTTCCTTCCTTCCTTCCTTCCTTCCTTCCTTCCTTCCTTCCTTCTCTCTCTCTCTCTCTCTCTCTCTCTCTCTCTCTCTCTCTCTCTCTCTCTCTCTCTCTCTCTCTCTCTCCCTTCCTTCCTTCCTTCCTTTCTTTCATTCTTTCTTCCTTTTTTTCTCCTCACCTGAGGATATTCTTTCCATTTTATTTATTTATTTATTTATTTATTTAGAGAGAGTCAATGGAAGGGAAGAAGGAGGGAGGAATGGAGGGAGAGAGAGTGAGAGAGACATCAATGTGAGAGAGATACATGGATTGGTTTGTTGCCTCCCCCATGTGCCCCAACCAGGGCCAGGGATAGAGCAATCAACCCACTCCCCTTCAGTCCACAGGCCGATGCTCTCACCACTGAGCCAACTGAACATGGCCCATCATTTCCTATTCACAGCACTCATCATCAGACCTCATAGTACACATTTACTTCTCTGTTGTCTCTCCCCCATAAGACTGTAAGCTCCACAAGTGAGAGGTTTGTCTTTTATTTTATTTATTTATATTTTTTACCGCCCCTGTATACATTAGGGACTCAATAAATGTTGGATGAATGATGCTGTGCTATCTGGAGGGGAGGGAGATTTGGTCTCTACCCTCAAAGCTCAGTCCAATTAGAAAAATGAGACCCAGAGTATGAATGGGCACAGGCGAGGGCCAGCCCAGGAGGTGGGGTGTGGGCGGGGTGGATGAATCTGTGGCTTCCAGGAGGACCCTGGAGGATTTGCCCAGGAAGATGGGAAAGGGAGGGCATTCCTGACAAGGGACCAGCCCAGCAAAGCTTGGAGGTGGGACTGAATTACCAAGCCTCACCTCCACCCCCACTAAGGCAGGAAGCTTCTGGGCGTCACATCTGTGTGGACCCTCAGGCCAGCAACCCTGAAAACCAGAGCTCCCTGATGGCCAAACCTTAATGTGAACGTGGGCACCATTTATGAAGCACTTTATCACATCTTCACAGCATTGCTCTGATTCCAAGTTCAGAGGAGGCAACTGAAGCCCAGAGAAGTTAAGTCACTGACCAAGGCTCACTCAGCTTTGCCTCCGGGAGCTGAGGTCTGGGGAGCCCACCCAGCTGCGCCTCATCCATCACAGACACCAGGAGGGATTCAGGTGTGAGGGCGTGGGGAGCAATCCCACCATCTTGAAGCCCAGGTCCTTCGCTCTGCAGCCTGGTGACCTCAGGCCACAGCCAATGAGATTATGCAAATGAATGAGAGGGGGCGGGCCTGCAGGGTGCGCCGGGCTCAGAGGAGCACCGTGATCACTGAGCCGTGTGCCTGTGGAGTCCGGCGGCTTTATTTACCCCTCTACAGGCAAACAGGAAACTCCTCCTCTGCACAGTAGGTGCTCAGGAGGGCTGGGACTGTCTGAGAACATGTCAGAGGTAGGAGGCAAGCCCCCCGCCCCCTCCCAATTCCCACTCGCTCAGGAGCAGAAAGTTGTTCAGTCCCCTCCTCCCTCAGACCCTGGAGCCCAGGCCCCCAGCTCCTGCAGGGTCAGAGGTAACGGGTCGCGGCTCCCTCCCAGAAGCCCTGGTCAAGGGTCACTCGGGTTTATTCAGTATCATTTACAGGCGCCCTATGCCCCGAGCTCCCCGGTCGGGTCCCAGCGGAGAACTGGGGTCCCTAGAAGGTGGGAACAGCGGGAACGGCTTCCCGGGCTGGGGGTTGGACCCGCTCCCGCTCCTGCGGAGGCCCCGCCGGCCCCACCTCGTCCCGCCCCCGGCGGCCCTTGCCGATGGCCAGGCGGGGCCGGCCGCGGTCCAGGCCGTCCAGGAGGGCGCAGGCCTGGCAGAGCGCGCGGCTGGCCAGCGCCCCGCAGCGGGAGCAGGCGCCGGCGGGCGGGGGCCGGGCGGCCGGGGCCAGCGCCAGGCGCTCGGCCGAGTGCACCAGGTCCAGCACCGCCGACGGCCGCGCCGCCTCCAGCAGCTTGAGCAGGTGGCGCGCGTGGCCGCGGAAGGCCTCGGGCGCGTACACGCACTCCTCGGAGAAGTAGTCCAGGCGGCGGAAGTGCGCGTACAGCACCACCTCCTTCTGCGAGGCCAGCTGCAGCGGGCGGCAGCGCGGCAGGGCGCCCCCCTCGCCCGGGGAGCCCAGGCCCCCGCCCCGGGCCAGCCGGCCCGCGTCGCCCCGCAGGAAGTTCATGAGCACCGTCTCCGCCATGTCGTCCGCGTTGTGGCCTGGGGGAGAGACGGGGAGCCGGTCAGAGAGGGCGCAGGGGGCGCAGCCGGTCATGGGGACCCGGGGGCACAGGGGGTGGGGCGCAGAAGGTGGACACGGTGAGATACGGAGAGGACAGGCCCCCATGGAGCCACTTGGGGTGCCCTCACTGTCACGCCTACCGGGCCAGGCAGCCCTGTGCTAGGTGCC
Organism: Ia io; assembly: GCA_025583905.1. Classification (NCBI taxonomy): domain Eukaryota; kingdom Metazoa; phylum Chordata; class Mammalia; order Chiroptera; family Vespertilionidae; genus Ia; species Ia io. The sequence goes on along the minus strand of JAJQQW010000021.1, from coordinate 45,768,781 downwards.
CCCTGGCGGAGGGAGTGAAGGTGCTTTGAGCTACAGATGTCGTTCCAGCCTCAGTGTCAAGTGCACTCGGGCTGCACAGCGGAAGTCAAATGGCACTTCATGGAGATGCTCAGCAGGCTGTTGACACTCGTGCCCCTGGGACGGCAGATCGCGGAGAAAGCCACCCGAAACTTGAAGCTAAATGCCTACTGACTGTGCATTCTGTCATCCTAGACTTTTCTATGCAGTGAAACCCGGGCCTTCTTAGGCCTTCGCCGTCGGCCCACATCCTCTCCGCAGGGCCTCTGCCTGAGCTGCTTCCTTGGCGCAGACACCTCTCCCAACCTCTGTTCGCCCTTCACCCTTCACCTGGTTACCCGCGCAGCCTTCAGGTCTCCGCTCACTCGGCAACGCTTCCTCATCCCCCCCGCCTCTCTCCCTCCTCTCTCCCTCCTCTAGGTCCTCCTGTTGCAAACTCGCAAAGCGCGCTTTTCCTTGGTAGCGCCTGTCAGGCTGTGATTATGTGAGAACCGGGCAGGAGCAGACCGACTCGTGCACCATAACAGCAAACGTTTGTATCAGGTTCACTGCTTTTCGGCCTCTGGTCTAAGCGCTTCACGCATAGCTCAGCTGCCTCCCCAACGCCCAGCATCTCCGGGAACCTGGGACCCCAGTCCGCAGGCGTTATTAACATCCCCGATTTACAAGAGAGGAAACCGAGGCTAGGTACTCAGCCAGAGGCTACATGGCTTGCATCTGGCGCATAGTAAATGGTCAATGATTACTTGTTGAAGGGATGCCTGGGAGGGAGTAAGAGAGAATGAGAGAGGCGAACCGAGAGAGAAAAGAAGTTAAAAGACACAGTTACGTTTTAGATGACAGATGGGAGACACCCCTGTACATCCCTCCTTTCGTGAGGGGAAACCTATAGAATGTCATTTTTATTATTATTTTTTAAAAATATATTTTTATTGATTTCAGAGGAAGGGAGAGGGAGAGGTAGATAGAAACATCAATGAGGAGAGATAATCATTGATTGGTTGCCTCCTTGCACACCCCCTACTGGGGATCGAGCCCACAACCAGGGCATATGCCCTTGACCTGAATCAAACCCGGGACCCTTCAGTCCGCAGGCCCACGCTCTATCTACTGAGCCAAACCAGCCAGGGCTAGAATGTCATTTTTAAAATGCAGAGAACCACGGCCCTAGGCCCTAAGGGTACCCCTCCAGCCCTCTATTTGCCCCTGTGTGTGTGCACCAAGGTGATGGCAGTGGCTCTAAAGCTCGCCACGCCTGCCCTGCCCCTTCCGGGGGATGCGCACATACCACACCCTGAACCTTCTGGGGGTACGCATAGCCCTTTTACTGAGACCCTCCAGGGTCTCCTTTTCACTTCCCGGGCATGCGCCTCAGCCCCTGTCAGTGCCGCCCTCGCCCGAGCATGAGCCTTTCATACACCTGGCTCGCATGCGCTCACTCGTCACGACGTGCGTGGCTCCCACGAGGCGCGCCCCTTCCTCCAGTGCCTGCCGCCACAGCACCCCGCAGAAGGTGCAGCAGGAGCGGTTGCGGCCGGAGCCGGCAGTGCTGCGGGCCACAGCGTCCATTGTCCAGCCCCCGAAGAGGTCGGTGTTGGCCAGGCGTCCTCAAACTATGGCCCGTGGGCCACATGTGGGTGTTTTTGCCGTTTTGTTTTTTTACTTCAAAATAAGATATGTGCAGTGTGCATAGGAATTTGTTCATATATTTTTTTAAACTATAGTCTGGCCCTCCAACGGTCTGAGGGACAGTGAACTGGCCCCCTGTTTAAAAAGTTTGAGGACCCCTGGTGTAGGCCATAACGGTGAGCGGCAGCTCCCAGTGCGCCACCTGGCCCTACACAGCCGCCAGCGCCACGTCCCAGTAGCCGCCAATGCCCTCATCCACCGCCACCAGCTGCAGCGAGATGCCCAGGCGCGGCGCCAGCTCCGTGGAGTCCTTGCCGCCCGAGGACCCATGGCCACCACGGCGCCGGGCGGCAGCAGGCGGCCAGTGACCACCATGTGCAGCACCTCGGCCTCGAAGGCGGTGCAGAAGCAGGCGCCGCACAGCGCTTGTCTGGAGCGCGGGCGGCGGAGGGCGGCGCGGGCCTTGTAGCAGGAGGGGCTGGCATGGCGGGGTCCGGATGGGTTAAAGGGGTCTTCTGGTCTAGAAGAGAAGGGAGGTAGGTTACAGGTGGGTTCTGGATTGTTGGGTTGTTTGCCTCCAGGGAGGCTGCTTCCCTCAGCGCTGTGCAGGTCAAGCACCTTCAAATCTCAGATGAAGCTTTCACTCATTCATCTATCCACCCATCCATCCATCCATCCATCCATCCATCCATCCATTAATTCATTCAACAAATACCAGCTCAGTGGATCCTAGGTACTGGGGTCACAGCAGTGAACGAACAGGAAAGGTTGCAGGCACTCAGTTCTAGTGGAGGAGCCAACACACAGATAAGCAAGAAATAACCTCCATACTTGACAAATAATGAGGAGTGATATGAAGGAATTGTCATCTGAGATGAAGCCAGAAGGACAAGAAGGAGTCAGGCATTTGCTCAGGATGGAAGAATGTTCCGGAGTTAATAACAAATGCAAAGGACCTGAAGGGTCTGGCCTGTCTGTATTCAGTTGGTTGGAGAGTGTGTTATAGCTGAACAGGAGAGGGTCAGAGCCTTCGAGGTTGTCAGGATGAGAAGCTTGGGTTTTCTCTTAATGAGATAGGAATCACTGGATGGTCTTAAGCTGTAGAGTGATTATATTATATATATATTATATATATTATATATATTATATATATATATATACACTAGAGGCCTGGTGCATGAAATTCACGCACAGGTAGGGTCCCTAGGCATGGCCAGCGTTCAGGGCCGATCAGGGCCTTCCATCCCCTGGCTGCCAGCTGCCAGCTGGGGCCTTCCTTCTGCCGGCTGCTGGCTGGGGCCTTCCTTCATTCTGCGCTGCCCCCCTGGTGGTCACCACACTTCATAGCAAGCAGTCGAACGCCCGGTTGGTCAAACTCCCGAGGGGACAATTTGCATATTAGCCTTTTATTATATAGGATATTTCAGAGAGGGCGAGTTGGAAACATCAATGGTGAGAGAGAATAGTTGATCAGCTGCCTCCTGCACGCCCCCTACTGGTGATGGAGCCCACAACATGGGCACACGTCCTGACCGGGAATCTAACCTTGACCTCCTGGTTCATAGGTTAACGCTCAACCACTGAGCTACGCAGGCTGGCTGGAGTGATTTATGTTTTAACAAGATCCCTCAGACTGCTGTGTGTGAAGACAGGGCGGAGGGTGGAGAGTGGCGAGCGCAGACCAGTGAGGAGGCTCCTGCAATGATCCAGGTGGGCAACAATGGGGGCTCGGAGCAGAGGGGAGGCAGCGCAAGTAGAGAGAAGTGGTCGGCCTCTGGATCTCCTCTGGAAACAGAGCAGATGGGACTCACAAGACATGGTTGGGGGAGAGAAGCGGATGAGAGACACAGAGGACTCGGGACAACTCCAAGGTTTTGGCTTGAACAATTGGAAGGACCATTTAGTGGGTAAGAGGTGAGGGATGGGGAAGAATGGGTGGAAAAAAGAAACTGTGAGACGGTTAGGTTTAAGGCAGAGAATCTGGAATCTCATTTGAGCATAGGAGAGTTGAGGTCCTTTGCTCTGGAAGTCTTTCCTGAACCCTGGGCTGGGTCTGGTGCCTCCTCTAGGCGGCGGTAACCTGGACAGAGAGTGCCCTCGAACCGCACCCAGCTTGGGTGGTGGAAACTAGCGTCAGACCAGGCTGCTGAGTCTAAAGCGGGTCGCCGGGAGACGGGCATTGGGGGATCACGGAGAGGAGAGCGATCTCTGCAGGTATGACTACCGGAATGCGTGGGAGAGAAACATGGAGACCACCAACTTCATGGCAGCGAGACAAAGGGCCGAGTCCAGCCCGTCACTCACCAGAGCAGAACCCACGCTGGTAGGTCCAGGCTCCCAGAAAACGCGGAAGTGGGTAACCAGACTGCAACTCCCAGAAGGCTTCAACTCTACCCGCCTACGACTCCCAGGTGCCCGGGCGGCGGTTCAGCCCGAAGCGCGCGCTTTTCTCGGACAAACTAAGCCTACAACTCCCTGTGAGCTTCGCGCGCTGACGTCACTAGCCCCGCCCACCGCCCTCAGAATGCTCCTGACCGGTCCGCCCCACGTTGCGCCTGTGCCGGGAGCGGGCCCCTGATTTGGGTTCCGTTGCGCGCTGTGTACTGTGCAGTTTATTCCGAAGATGGAGAGGATGTTTTTCAGATTTCATGCTTTCTTGGGAGTATGATAGAGTTTGCGGTTGGGGAGGCTTCGGGGTGGGGGAGAAATGGGTGGGTTGCGACAGGGAGAGGTAGCGCTTGCGCTGGACAGGTTCCGAGGGGGTAGAGGGTGCGCACCCACGCGGGGTGGCAGTTGGATGCGTGCGGGGAGCGGATAGGGTCCGGTTTACGGTTCTCGAGCTGCGGGATCGGGACATGGATCCGGTTAGCGGTTATGCGCAGGTGTGGTCCGTAACCAATGCGCACGCCTTCTGCCTGGTGGCGTTGAAGGCAGAGCTCGGGATGGAGGACAGGTGAGACCCGTGAAACGGAGGGTTCCCGGGGGACACAAGCCCCCCAACACCCCCCCCCCCAAAACGGAGGACCTCCCCAGATCCGAGCCCCATCTCCTGTGTGTTATTGTCTGAGTTCCTCTTGTGTCTAACCCAGGGAGGTCCTTGATTGGGAAGATTGAGAGTGACGGATGGGGGGGGGGGGCTCTGTTGTAAAGGGTTAAACCTTGGTCATTAGACTCATTCGTTTATCCTTTTCTGAGGCTTCCTTAGTGCCAGGCCCGTCTTGTGAGACACGGCTGTCTCCGGACTGGTTGGGGAGATAGGGGTGATAAAGCCCAGAGGTTGTAAGTGCTGCTGACGAGGACTTGGGGGGCGGGGGTGGGGGACAGTGGAGGTGGGGGAACAGCACTGAGTGAGCAGCCCGCCTGTGCCAGACACTGCTTGGCACTTCCCACGCACCATCTCAAATTCCTCAGCTGTAAAGGGGGGATGACAATGACAGTACCTACTGGCAGAGTGCTTTGTGGAGATAAATGAGTTAACGGAAAGTTACTGTGCATTGACCAAACGGTAAGCTTTCATTATCTTCATCTCATTTAATTCTCATAATCAGGGAAGGCTTCCTTTTCTGGGCCTGGCATTGCTATTCAGTATGTTGCCCACTGGCCACATGACTAATGGGTATTTGAACTGCAGCTAGTCTGAATTGAGCTGTAATGTAAATGCAAAATACGTACCAGATGAGAAGATTTTATGTGAGAAAAGGATGTAAAATACCTCACTAGTTTTATCTTGATTGCATGTTGAAACAATATCTTTTATGTATTGGGTTAGTGTCACATTAAAATGAATTGTGCCTGTTTATTTTTACTTTATAAATGAGGCCAATAGAAAATTTTAAATTACATCCATGATATATTCGGCCCTGCTCTAGACCACAGTCTCAGCAAATAGTAACGTCACCCTGCCGCACTCCCCAGGACAAGGGACTATACCTGACGCGCTTCATTTGTGTACTTCTGATCCAATAAATGAACTTGCCCACTAGCCTCTCTTTTATGATTTAGGAAATTATTAAAATAAATTTTCATAAATCATAAAACTAGTTAGAACATAAGGGTTCTGTGTGGTTGTGGGTAGGATTTTATTATACTTATTTCACCTTTTAACAGTGAAAGAGTCTCCCCTATTTTTTTTTTTTTTGAGGAGGTAACAAGAATCCTTATGCTTCCATACATAATCACATTATTATGCTACCAAATTATTTTTAAAAATTATTGTTCATAATTAAACTTTCACCATCAAAAGCCTGAAATGTAGTAGCACCATTTTAAAACAGAATCCATATTATTGAGAGAGGAATTATAAAATGAGTAACAAAATCATCTGTTGAAATCTACAAAACTCAGACTCAAAAATGCCTCTGTCATGTTTCCTGTGGAGTTGGAAGGGTCATTGTTACCAGGAGACAAAATGTGCTTTTCATCGCAGCAGCCTTTCCTGTCCCAGCGCCAGCCCACTCACCCCAACTCCTGCAGATGGCCAGTGAGGCACGACTCAGGCGATCTCCACACCTGAACCATTCATTTACTGCTGGGAAACAGAAATTAGTATGGGCTCTGATCTTTTCAGCCCAGCAAACACATCTACAAATTACTGCTGGGCCAACTCTTTTTTTCTTTTTAATTTCTTTATTGATTATGATGTTACATATGTGTCTTTATTCCCCCATTTCCCCCACCCCCAGCCCCCCTCATGTCCTCACCCCCCCCCGTTGTCTGTGTCCATTGGTTAGGCTTATATTGGGCCAACTCTTAACAGGATATTTCAAAGACTGATCTTGGTCCCCCAAATGACAGCACCAAATCCACCTGAAGTTCCTTAGATGTTCTTGACAGTCGTCTTCTATGTACGAACAAGGTGCATTTCCATCGTATCTGTTAGGGTCTAGTTCCTTCTCATTTTGCTTAAAGGAGGTGTCTTGATCCAGAAGTGCCGCTCACACGCTTGGGTGATGTTCTCTGAAGCAACTCTCCTTTGTAACCTGCCTCTCTAGCTGGAAAGCTTGAGAAATTCCACCAGCAGGAAGTTCCTCCGTATGCCTGTTTCATAACAGAGAATTTGCTACTGAAATTGGATTGTAGTTTCCTCAATGCTCCAAGCTTTAAGGATTTTCTATCCCTGATCACATTCTGTCCTGCCCCACATTTGAGATTGGATCTTGAGCCTGCATCTACAATGAGATACTTTTCTAATTCATCTAAAAATATATCGCTGATTTCATGACAGGGACACCAGGCTGCATGTAACCTTTTAGTGCTTTTTGTAAGCTTCTTGACACATTGATTCATATTCTTCACCTTTGGCTTCAGACTGACCACTGCGACCAGCATGGACCAGTGCAAATTCTGCTCTCTGTCCATGGGACCCATTTGCTTCCAGCTTAAGGGAATCCCCTGATATGAGCCTGGAAGGCAGGACTTCTGAACCCAACCCACTTGCTGCCATCTTTCCCAAGATTGCCAGCTTTCACTGTAAACACAGCACTTTCTCTCCAAGTGTAAATCAAAACAGGATTCATCATCCATCAGAAGGAGCCCATGAATGAAAAAGATCCCAGGATTCAGCTACAGACACAGGAAAACCTTCAGTCTCCATGAATCATTTCTTGTCTTTAATGGATCTTTGGAAGAGCAGGAATTCAGAACTCTCCCTGGTCCTTCGGAAGCAATGCTGACATTACCTCCTGCCTCAAGGCCAAGTTTCTTTGGAGAGAGAGGGGAGAGGTAAGGGGGAGAGGTGGGGAGGAGAAGAGAGAAGTGAACAGGTAGAGAGAGTGGCATTCTTCCTCTCCATTTACAAAGAACATCACATTGCCTGTAGAGCAGTTTTTCAACTTCATCGCTATTGACATCCTTTGGTTTGATTGGGTGTGGGTGGGGCTGTCATGTATACTGTAGGATGTTCAACAGCATCCCTGGCCTCTACCCAGCAGATGTCAGCAACATCTCTTTACACACATACACAATCAAAAATCAAAAATGTCTAGACATTGTCAGGTGTCCTGGGGTGGGATTAGGCAGTAAAAAAATTTCCTCATTGAGATCCACCGTCCTAGAGCAATCTTAAATATGTGGGTCAGATCATATCGCTTTAAGGGTCCCTCACTGTGACCTGGAAGACAGTTCCTTGGCTAGCCCTATGGCCACTGTGACCTCTGTTCTTATTACTCTTTCCAATATTCCCTCCCTCCCCACCTCAGGGCCTTTGCTGTGTTCCCTCTGCCAGGAACACTTCCCACAGCTGCCTCCTCCTTGTCCTCCAGGGCTCCGTGTAAATGTTACCTCCTCAACTGTCCTAGCAGAAATAGCTGCCCCCACCCATCATTTTACTCTCTATTCCTTTTCCTCCTCTACCCTTTTCATTTATAGGTTTTCATTACTATCTGAAATGATCTATTTTCTTGCTTATCTTTTCCACCAGAAAGTAGGTTTCATGGAGGCATAGATTTTTGTTGACTTTGTTTCTGGTTGTTTCCTTGGTTCACACCATAATGCCTGGATGCTTAGTAACTATAGATGGGTAAATAAGTGAGTGCTCAACTTTTTTTTATGGGTGATGGTGGGGACCCACAGATGGGTCATGCCCAAGTCTACCCTCTTAGGGTTCCCAGGATGGTGAGGAAGAGAAACTGGACGCAAATCATTCCAGTTCTGGTGACCATAGCTATGACAGCAGAGACCAGGGACCAGGACAGCCCAGAGTGTAGATGAGAATAAAGGACTTAGACAAGACAAGGAGCATTTGTGATGGCTCTTGAAGGATGGGTAGGAGTCTGTCAGGTGGAGAAGAGATCTATCTGCATTCATTCATTCATTCATTCATTCCTCCGTCCATTCAATCATTCATTATCCATTTCCTGGGGCCTCCTGGGCTGGGAAATGCTGAGGACCCAGAAATGAGTCAATCCTGAACCTGCTCTCCTCAAGCCCGTAGTCTGATGGGGGAGGTTGACAGGGGCAGTCACAACCCACAATGATCAGAGGGGGTTGAAGGGAATACTGAGGCTGTGGAAGCCCCTAGGGGCAACTTGGTGCTTGTGGCATGGAAGGGAAGGGCACCCAGAATGAGCAGGAGGAGGGCTGTCTCTTCTATGCAAAATGCTGGAGATAGCTCTAGCCGGTTTGGCTCAGTGGATAGAGTGGACTGAAGGGTCCTGGGTTTGATTCCGGTCAAGGGCACATGCCTGGATTTCAGGCTGGATCCCCAGTAGGGAGCATGCAGGAGGCAGCTGATCAATGATTCTCTCTCATCATTGATGTTTCTATCTCTCTCTCCCTCTTCCTTCCTCTCTTAAATCAATAAAAACATATTTTAAAAATGCTGGAGATAAGAGAGAACCTGGACCATTCCTGGAATAACGTTGAGTTCATGTCACACCCTGACATAAGCACATTGCATGTCTTGGCACAATAAGCCCAATCCAGCAATAAGCATCATTTTACAGACAAGGACATCAAGTGTTAGGGAGGTTGAGTTGCCCGACCAAGGGAGCAGTCCAGCTGGCATCCAGTGTGACCAAAGTGTTGAACCAGGCTGACGAGATGAGGCTGCAGACGTTCATAAGACAGGTTTTTCACACAGATGACGTGGCCTTGGGAAGTGTCACTCTGGTCTCCCCTCTGTGGAGTGTGCAAAGCCCGTCAGGGAAGGACGGCTGCAAAAGACTGGGACTGAGACTCATGGTGCAAAAGTGAGGGGTTTGCAAAATGGGAGGAATGACCTTCTGCTTTCTTTCCCAGAGAGTGCTCCTGTTATTACTTCTGGACTTACAACTGATGATGGGGGCATTACTCTGCGAAAACCACTGCCACCATGGCTTCACCTCCTCCTTGCACTTCCTCACACCAGACAAACCGGAGGTGGGAGAAGAGCTGCCCTTTGTGGTCCAGGTCTCCTCTCCAGGAATCCCTCACCAGGATGTCTACTCAAACATCAGCCAGATCCACCACATGGACATCAGAAGGGAGGATTTGCCCAACTGCCCCATTGTCTCACCCTACATCAGTAAGCTTGTGGGAGGCCTCGTATGCCTCAACCCCACTTCGGGCTTTGGGGAGCTGGCAAGGAATTGCTAAGGAGGGGTCAGAACCTGGAAGCAGAAGCTGTGGGCCTGGTAGCTGGGGTGATGGGGAGAGAGTTGGTTATCTATTACTTAATCACAAGGAATCGCCCCAAAACTTAGTGTCTTTAGATATTCATTGACTCTCAAAGTTTATGTGGGTCAGGAGTACTGGGAAGAGCTCAGCTGAGCAGTGGTCCCAGGTGTGTTTTTTCCTTAATCCTCACCTGAGGGATAGTTTTTCCATTGCTTTTAGAATGTGTGGAAGGGATGGAGGGAGAGAGAGATTTATATGAGAGAGACACTTGGATTAATTGCCCCCTGCATGCACCCTGACTGGGATTAGGGATCAAACCTATGATCCAGGTACATGCCCTCGACTGGAAACTGAACCCGTGACCCTTCAGTGTGTGGGCCAATGCTCTAACCACTGAGGAACTCTGACCAGGGCCATATGGCCTTCTTATAAGGACACCAGTCATTGGCTTCAGGGCCAAACCTAATCCAGTATAACCACATTTTAACCAATTATGTCTGTTAGGATCCTATTTCCAAATAAGGTCACATTCTGAAGTTCTGGGAGGATAGGAATTTGGGGGTGGGGAATGATTAAACCCAGTGAAACTGGGGTGTGGGGTTTCTGGGGTAGGTTCCTTATAATCTCTAGCCTCTCCCTCTCTTAGGTGGCCCCTTGAAGGTGATGATTCCAGAGAACTTGACAATGGAGCAGGTGGTGGAAAAGACCCCACTGGTGGAGCTGGGAGGCCAATACCAGCCACCCAACTGCTGGACACGGCACCACACAGCAATAGTGGTACCCTACTATGGGCAAGCCCAGCACCTGCAGCACCTGCTCTTCCACCTGCACCCCTTCCTTCAGCGCCAGCAACTGCATTATGCCATCTATGTGGTGAATCAGGTGTGGCAGGAATGGGGAGTGTCAAGGGCAAAAGGGCAGAGGACTTTTAGCATGAGTTTGAACAATCAGAGCTGAAGTTGTCACTGTGAGCTGAGAGTGTCTGGGTCAGAGAATATCTGGGGGACTGGATTTATGAGTACAGATCTTGAACCGGGGGCAATCAGAGCCAAGGACTATAGGTTTGGTCTTAACTAGTTGAGTTTGGGATCAGCTTGAATGGCTGCCTGTGGGAAAGGCTCCGTTTCATGAAGTTGAGACCTCTCTGAGACCATAGCTGGCCAGATTTGGTAATAAAGATAAGGGGTAAATTAAAGGGTCTGGAATCAGATGCTTATTTGAATCCTGGTCTTGTCCATTGCTACATGTGTTATCTGATTGTGGGACCACGTGTTTGTCTGTCCATATATCCATCCATCCATCCATCCATCCATCCATCCATCCATCACACTGTTACCAGAATAACTATGTATAATAAACTTGGGGAACTTACCATCTGTGCCATGGTTTTCTCCCCATGAGACAAAAATGATAACACCTACATTATTGGGTTGTGGGGAAAATTGACCAACATAGTGAATGTATAGCAGTGAGGCCAATGCCTGGCACATAGTAGGTGCTCAATAAATGATATGATGATGATGACAATGATGATGATGATGATGATGATGATGATGATGGTGGTGGTGGTGGTGATTTTGATGATGGTAATGATTGTTTTGATGGTGATGATTCTGGTAATTAAGGTGATAATCAAGATGCTGTTGCTAACGGTGACGATGATGGTGACAGTGGTGATAGTGATAATTGTGTTCATGGTGATGATGGTGAAGATGATGGTGATGCTCATAGTGATAATGGAGGTAATCCTATCTAATAAAGAGGGAATATGCTAATTGACCCTCATGCCATTGCAAAGATGGCGGCGCCCACAGCCAATAAGGAGGGAATATGCTAATTGACTGCCATGTCCTCAATGATGGTGGCGCCCAGTCCCCTCAGCCCCACCAGGGTGCCAGGCATGCAGCAAGGCCCAGATGCTCCACGCATCTGCCTCCGGAGTCCCCAGTCCCCTCAGTCCCCCAACCACCCAGGGCTGGCCCAAGGCGCAGGCAAGCCTCGGATGGCGGCTGCCCAGCCGCCTAGGGCCGCCCGAGGCTCAGGTAACCAGGGTGGGCCAAGGCTTACGCTGCCGCCAGCAGTGGCAGCAGCAGAGGTGTGATGGGGCGTTGCCTTTCCCTGATCACCAGGTAGCCTCCTGCCCCTGAGGGCTTCCAGACTGTGAGAGTTGGCAGGCCGGGCTGAGGGAACGCCCCCTCCAGTGCATGAATTTTCATGCACTGGGTCTCTAGTGTGATTATATTGGTGTTGTTTGAGATAATGAAGATAGTGGTAATGATGATGAGGATGTTGATGATGGACATAATGATAATAAGTGATGATGTAACAATTAAGGTGGTGGTGATAAGATGATTATGATGATGGAGGAAGAAGAGAATGAGGAGAGGCAAGCCCTGTCATGGTTCCTGGGCATCAGACCCAGTCATTGTCTGGTCAGAACAGAAAGAGACCCAGGTGATCCCTGATCACTCCTAACCTCTGCCTCCCTCAGATGACCTCTTGAAGGTGATGATCCTTGAGAACCTCGAAGATGGCTGAGGAGGGAGAGCTGAGAGGCTGAAGTTACTGACTCTGCCTAGGATGGTAGGGGATGAGGATCCAAGAAAAGTTTCCCAGGGGAGATAACCTTTACATTGTACCTTTCTGGACAAGTGTGGGTTTTCCAGCTCCACAATGAGAATAAGAAGGGGTTCCAGGCAGGAGAACAGGACTTGAGAAGGTGAGAAGGATGGGCCTGGCAGGTGAGGGAACACTACTGCCTGCTGGTGAGGACTGCACTGAGCATCTCTGTCCACCCAGGTGAACAACAGTGCCTTCAACTGGGGCAAGCTTCGCAATGTTGGGTTCTGGGAGGCCATGCAAGAAGAGGACTGGGACTGTCTTCTTCCACGAAGTAAACCTACTCCCAGAGGACAACCACAACCTCTACATCTGTGACATCTTCCCTGCCCACGTGTCTGTGGCCATCAACAAGTTCAACTACAAGTAGGTGGAGGGAGGGGGACTGTTGGCCAGGCCCTGCTCTTCCCTGAACCTTGCCCTATTCATATGTATGATCCAGATCCTGATCCCGGGGGTTGAGGCAGGGAGGGGATGGGGTCTTGAGCAAAGACCTCATAGACAGTGAAGAATCTTCATCTTGGATATGGATGCCAAGTGGGGATGGAATTGGTTATTAATAAGGGAGTCAGGATGCACTTAATAAAGTGGTAGGCAAACAGGTTTTTAACTGAGGTCAAACGATGGGAATGGATGATAGGAGGGGCCAACTAGAGGTCAGGAAGGGGGCCATCATTGGGGTCACAGGATGGGCTTGTCAGATGATTCAGGGAGTGGATATGCCAGAGTCAACTGAGGGGCTATCCTATGGATTGGGGGAGAGGATATCACAGGGTGAGTGGAAAAGGGCTAACCCAGAAATTAACCTTGGAGATCCTGGCCAGGAAAGGATCAGGGCCTATTACCTGAACTTCTTTGTGTTTCCAACTCTCCCTGCCATCTCTAGGCTGCCCTACCAAGGCTACCTGGGAGGGGTGTTTGCCCTGCGTCCAGCTCACTTCCTGAAGATAAATGGCTTTCCCAACATGTACTGGGGCTGGGATCGTGAGGACAAAGACATCGCTGCCAGGTGGGGGGCTGCTCTAGGGAGCCTAGCACAGGGAAACTACAGGCTGCCCTAGACTGAGGGGGACATAGGCCACCCTGGCCTGAGAGGCTGCGCTGTGGTGATCCTATCAGAGGAGATGGGCATGTAGCCTCTGCCCTCTTCCTTCTAAGGCTGGAACTAAGCGGGATGCTCCTCTCACGACCCCATCTACTCTTTGGCCGCTACCACATGCTGGAGGAGGGGCTGGACTCCAGCCATAAGCAGAGTCCCAAGAGGTCAGTCAGGGTTGGAATGGGGTGGCCGGTTCTGGGTCATCCCTGAGCCCTGGGCTCACATGGCCGTTGCTCCCCCCAGTCCTGGCTTCCTGGCTGAGGTCCAACGCAGGTGGCAACAAGATGGTGCGAACTCACTGGGCTACACACTGCTCTCCAAGGAGCTGCAGCCTCTCTACACCAACCTCACTGTGGACATCACCGTCCCCGCCCCAGGAGCCCCAGTGCCAAGTTGGTGGTTATCTGGAGGCTGGAACAGAATCCTTAAGATGGGCTGCAGGGAAGCCCTCTGACCTGCCTCACCTGGTTTCTTATTAAAGGAGAATTTATTTTACTCGATTCTTCTGACATCCCTACTCCTCCATCCATCCATTGTCCCACTCAGATTCACCAAGCACTGGTTCTCCCCATGCAGTTCCAAGTGCTTAACTCACACACACACACACACACACACACACACACACACACACACACACGCTTCTGAGAACTCACACTGGACAGAAGACCCATTTCATAGGTCTCTAATCACTGCCCCCAGCGGTGTGTCACAGTGTGACCCTCAAAATCCTCCAATCCCAGAGGCTCCTGCTCCCCATCAATCACTGCCTCCTTCAGTGCCCCGGACGGCGGATCACTTCCCCAAATGTCCCCAGTAACATGGACTTAACGCCCCTTAAGACGCGCCTCAAATGAACAAGTTTCATGGGACAATATAAAGTCTGATCATTAAAGCATACTTGGAATTTAAGTTACAAAAAAAAATACTTATATCCATACAGAAAGTACACAAGGAATGAAAATTAACGAGCCAATCTTCCAACTTCAATTCGAAACCCCTTCTTACGGCAACAGCGCCCATCACTAAGATCCCCAACACTCACTCCAAGGACCCCCCCTCCTCATCACTTACTCTGCAGACCCGACATCACTCCTTCCACAGGCCCCCACCCCTCGTCCCACAACCCCCGTATCACTCCCACCAAGCTGATTTCACCTCCCTAAGCCCACGGAATCCCCACTGCTGCCCTCCCACAGCACCTCGGCGGCCCTTGAGCAACCGACGGTTAGGCGCAGCTGATCACGTGTGAGCAAAAATGTCCTAGTGAGCTTGCGTGCACAGTTGACCCAAAACCGGAAGTAGGCGAACTGTGAACCGGAAGTGGGTGAACTGTGCGCAAGCTCACCAGCCCGCTTGAAGCCACAGCCTGCCAATGGTCATCATGGCGAATTACAGTCGTATCTCCATCCTGCGGTTCGTTTTCTTTCCGGGACGGTCAGGCAAACGACATGGCTGGGGGCCCATTAGGATTATGACACTGGAGGCCGCCATTTTCAAAGAACTTTCATTCCGTACAGTCCCAGTCTTAGGGTAGTCCTCCCACGTTGGCAGGAGACCTATTAAAAACCGGGATCTATTTATTTCTAGGAGAAACTGGCATTGTATATTCTGAAAAAAAAATACCTTTTCTCTGTATTGTCACACTGATGTAAGGCTCCGCTCTCAGAATCCAGGAATCCTGCCCCTTCTTCTCTCCCACCACTCGGCACAGAGAAGCTAATGGAGACGTGTTGGGAGCCCAATGGGTGTTGAGCTTGGCAGAGCTCCCCTCCATCGCCAGATTCCACTGGAGGCAGCTGCAGGACCTAGCTCTGAGCTTGGCTTTCCAGGGTCCAACTCACTCTAGCAAGGAGGTTGCTGTCAGTCCCACACACCAAACACAGGGATTGGCCCTTACCCAGTGCCCTGCAGGTGGGAGAAGGACATGGTAGAGACAAGGACGCACAAATATTCTGGAGCTGACTGCCAGGGTTTGAAGCCAGATGTTCACGTTTCGGCAAGTTAGTTAACCAATCTGTACTTCAATTTTCTGTTTCATAAGGTTGTGAGGATTGAATAATTATTCAAATGATCACATAAAAAATGTTTAAACAGCCCTTGTTGGTTTTGCTCAGTGGTTAGAGCGTCATCCTTGGACTGAAGGGTCTCTGGTTAGATTCCCATTATGGTCAGGAACCTCGGTTGCAGACTTGATCCTGAACTCCGACTTGGGGCGCCTGTGGGAAGCAACCAACCATGTGTCTCTTTCAGGTCAATGTTTCTCTCTCAGTGTGTCTCTTCCCCCTCCCTTCCATTCTAAAAAATCAATGGAAAAAATATCCTCAGTGAGGAGTAACCAAAAAATATATATGCAATGCTGTTATATAATTAGAATGAGCTGTTACATGAAAAAAATAAGATTTATTCTATTTCACCTATTCAACAAGTATTTGTTAGGATTCTATGATGTGCTCAGGAAAAAAAATTACTTGAGGTCAATGTTTGCAAAAGTATGAAGATTTCAACATTTTCCCTCGAAAACCATTAGTAAATGCTTTGCCATTCAGTTCTCTTTTGAATCATCATGTCATCGTTCTTGTTGATTTTGTTATAGTAATGGTTCTAACTCTTCTGGATCCTTCCAAATACATGGTTTTGGCATATTTTTCAAACATCAATTTTCATCCTTGATCTCATGAAATCTTGCATCTCTTGAGAAATGTGCAACTTTACCTCTTACTCCTTTGCACTGTATTCACATTGTATTGCAGGAGGTTTCCATCATTGGACATAGAGACTGACCAAGATTGATATTTGTAATATTGTGATTTATAATAAGTAATATAATACAAAATATTTAGTCTTCATCCCTGTTCCTGGCAGAGGTCCCAAAATCCTTGGAATTTCCCAAGTGATGAAAGCTATAAATGTGTATTTCTTTAAAGTTGTGAAGTGACTTTGGGAAAGCACCTAAGGATGGGGGCTGGTAGCCTTGGCAATAAACTATGTGATTAGAGGGTTGGAACTTCCAGTCTTACACCATCTCTCCCCCAACTCTGAGAGGTGAGCAGCTGGAGGTTGCATCCGTTGACAATGACAGTGATGCAATCAATCATGCCTATGTAATGACGCCTCTGTAAAAACCCAGGAGGACAGGGTTTGGAAGCTTCCAGGCTGGTGAACACAGGGAGATTGGGGAGCGTGGTGCACCTGATTGGAAAGAGCATGGAAGCCCTGTGCCCTTTCCCCATACCTTGCCCTATGCATCTTTTTCATCTGGCTGTTTCTGAGTTTTACCACATTCCCTGGCTCAGGAAGCTCATATAATCAGAAGGGAACTTGTGGCTTCATGTAACACAAGCCAGATGGTTTTCAGTGAGGCAGCTTAGCAGGCCCAGAGTCTACTGGGTCAAGGGAGGTAGGATGAGGAAGGAAGCTGTCATGGTCTCAATGGATCGAGCTGGATGATGTGTGAAAAGGATGAATCTTTGGGACCTGCTGCAAGAGTTCATGTGACTATAAAATCTGAGAAAAGGTCTGAGGAGGAGGCACAGGAGGGGTTTTGGGGTAGTGAGAGCACCAGATGGTAAGGCTATCTTGGTCCTCTCTGGGAAAGGAAAACCACACCACAAAGGCAGAGCTTGTGGGGAAACCCAACGAGGGTGTGTGTGTGAGGCAGGCTCCTCCTTGAACCTATGGATGAAAAAGGGGCCACATATTAAACCTGACAAGCTCAGGGGAGGCCTGCGTGGCAGGCTTACAAACTCAGAGTCCTAAAGTAACCACATAAGATGGTCTGAAATGAAAACGTCTTAACTAAAAGCGAGTCACGGTGGATAGTCATGTCCTAGACAGATATCTTCCTTGACAAAGGTTAATCTTTACCTTAAGTAAGTTTGTCTATTGCCTTTTTTTTTGCATCTGCAATAACAGACCTTTGGAATGTCAGAGTAATCCCCCTTTTTCCAGACCCCTCAGAGCACATTCTCTCACTAGAGCAGGAGACCATGAAACCCTCATTGTTATCTTGTTGCCCCAATACCATCTCCATGTGCTGTAAATGTTAATTGTTAACTATTCTGTACCCGCCAATGCAAAGGAAGTATTTGTCTCTTCATTTTATTCTATTCTTTATCCAATCTCAGAGAATTCCCCACTTTGCTTTCTCCCACCTTCCTAGTTTATCACCAATGAATTTCGTGTAACCCTTTTTTATGCCTCCTCCTTTGATGGTAATATATAAACTACAAAACTGCCATTCTCTGGAGCATTTTCTCAATCCGTTGAACTTTTGCTTCCCGGCAATTATCATCAGCTTGGCTCAAATAAACTCATAAAAATTCTTACAGGTTTGGACGTTTCCTTCATGACCCTCCAAACTCTGATCTGTTGAATATTGGCCTTTGTTTTGAAGCATTGGGCAAACGAACCTTCGGCCTGTGACAAGCGGAGTGTAGGAGCTTTGGCCAGTGCTTCACAAGGCTTCCTACATGCCCAGACCTGGGCTGAGGATGAGCATGGGATGGGAGGATTTGGTCCCAGGTGAGTCCCCTGCATGATGGGAAAATTACCTGAATTCCTGGCTCCCTCCGAGGGAAGGTGGAGAAGGGTCTCCAGGAGGAGGTGTCTGTGTGGGGAAGTGAAAGCAACAGAGCTCCCTTGTGAAGTGTCCCTGGGGTGAACCACGATAAACCTTCACTTCCCCTGCAGTGGTTTTGGGTGTTCCTGTCAGAGAGGAACGTTTGAGGCAAAACCCACAAATAGATGCCAGATGCCAGGAAGGGCTAATCAGATGGTGTTAAGGAGTTGTGAATAGGCCCTCCGGTCTCAGAGATGTCACGCCTGCTACTACTGCTGTCCTTGTGATGGGAAGGTGAGTGGGCTGGGGCAGAGGAGGGTGGGGAGCGTCTGAAGCTAAATGTCCCAGAGATAAATGTGGGGCTCTCCACAGTGTCTCTGGAGGACCATGCAGGGTATGAGCTGCAGACACCAGGGCCCGTCACCATGCAGGAGGGCTTGCATGTCCTGGTGACCTGTACCTTCTCCTACCTCCAGATGGAATCACTCGGACCCACTTTCCATCTTCTGTTTCCTGGAAGGGGCCAACGTACACTAGGATTCTCAAACAAACCAACCAGGTCAGAAGCTGCAAAAGAGGACCCTGAGCTGCTTCCATAACCTCAGGGACCCCCAGACCAACAACTGCTCCCTGAACATCAGAGATGCCAGGAGGGAAGATGGCAGGGTGTACTTATTTTGGTTGGAGAGGGTGATGCTGGGTGGCACCCGGGGAGGCCAAGGGAGGCCTCAACCGGATACTGGGGTTCAGGTTCTTGTCACAGCCCAAGAAAGGTTTCAAGAGCATGACAGAAGGATTTAGCAAAGCACAGTAAATTTATTATAGCGATACTATGCTTTGCACTCTCTCAAGAAGTGAGAGAGGGTGACCTCTGAGAATGGAATGCATCAACAGGGTCTGGGTGGGAGGTTTTTATTAAATGTGGGCAAGTGGGGGGTGGATAGGGTCGTGCCTGGCTTCTGATGCTGGTGGGGTGACTGCTGAAGACAGCTTGTCCTTGTCCCTTCTTTCAGATAGCAATTTCTTTTCTTTCTTCCTTTTTCTCTCCCTTTCTCTCTCTCTCTCTCTCTCTCTCTCTCTCTCTCTCTCTCTCTCTCTCTCTCTCTCTCTCTCTCTCTCCTTTCTTAATCTTCTCAATTACAGGAAATTTGGGAAGGGGACGTGGGGAACAGGTCAGTGAAGATCTTGTCTTTGATGTTCTGGCCAAGACAGAAAAGGGGAGGGGTAGAGCTTGAGGCCTTTGTTCCCTGTTGTAAATTTCCTGCCTCAAGAGGACCTGTTGTGAAGTTTACTTTCAAGTATAAGACAGAGTTTTTGAATGTGACAGGTAGGACAGGGCCTCTGCTTATAGTGTAGGGGCAGGGATCAAAGTGAGGATAGGTGTGCCCAGAGGCCGAGGCTCAGAGGGGAGGTGTTTTGGGGGCTGGTGCAGAGGCCACTTCCAGAGTCACACCTTGGAGTCCCCTCTCTGTGTCTTGAGTTTCTTCTTCTGTCCTTCCCAGACCTCACCCAGACACCTGACATTCAAGTCGCAGCACTTCTAGTCTGGCCAACCTGGGACCCTAATCTGCTCTGTGCCAGCAGCCTGTAATTGGAGGAAGCCCCATACCTTCTTCTGGATATGGGACACGCTTATCTCCTTGGGTCCTGGAACAGTTCACTTGTCAGAGGTCACCATCATCTGCCGGAACCCACGGCAATCATCCTGTAGTAGGCAGTCAGATAGGCACGAGCAGAGTGGGAAAGATAGGCCAGGTGCAGAGGGTCACCAGGGCAGAGAGCCCCAGGTGCCTAGCAATGGGCAAAACTACAAGCCCTCACATGACCACTCCCTGAGTATTAACCCCATAGATGACATCTAGGCTTCATCTGTGTTTCAACTTCAGGCCCAGAAAGGCAGAAAAACCAGACAGAGCAACGCCATGGCTGCCCTCAGGACCAGCTGCATTGAGATCCTCCCCTGAGTCCTTCAGAGAAAAGCCCTCAGGATGGAAAAAAAAGCCCCCAGCACACACCCGTGCCTTCCTCCTGCCCCTTCTTTCCCCAGGGTTCTCACTCTCTCCTGAGCACAAGGTGCATTTTCCTTGCCTCTCTCTTTCTCTGAAGCTCTCAGGGCCATTATTTTGCCTCTGTAACTTGTTTCCTGAGCCCACTTCTACTTCTATGTCTCTCTAAATACATTCCTTCTTATCATTTGAGTCTTGGCTCTGAATTCTTCTCTTAGCCAGAACCTATGAACTGAGTTTGCTGAACCGAGGTCTAATACCTGGTGCTGTTTTTGCTGCCAACAATCCCATAGCCCTTGGCACCATGACACCAATGTCACCTACTAGTTGACCTTACTGAGGTCCCATGTGACCACAGAAATACCCATTCAGCCCATTGTCTCCTTGTGAGCTTGGGCCACAACTTCTGGGTTATTGTGAGTAATAACAACAAAAGAGTCAGGGCCTGAGGCAAATGGAACTGAGGCCTGGATTCCGACAGGGGCAGGGGGCTAAGGGGACGCTAAAATGGAAACTAACTTCAAAACTGAAGAGGAACATACTGCCCTCTGAATTCAGATGCTCCACAGAACCTGACCATCGGTGTCTTCCATGGAAATAATACAGGCAGGAGAGACCTTCTCCTCTGCAATGCTGTGATGGAGGGATGAGGTGTCCACGGCACCTCAGAATAGAGTCGAAATCTCAGAGCTTGAGTGGTAGGAGGGCTGAGGTCAGGAATGCAGAGTATAGAGATTAGAAAGCACCCTAGATCCTGTCCCCAATTATCAGCCCCTACTCTCACCACCATAACAAAGACCTTCTTGTCAAATCTTATGGAGACTTTGCATCTTCACTTCTATGGACCACTTGGGGGATCTTTTGTTTTGGCAGCTGACTTCTTCTTAAACTTCTCAGTTGCCTCCCCAGGAGCCAAAATCAAAGATCAGACATTGCCGCTTGTGTGGACACCAAAGAAAGGGTGTCACTATTATCACTACGTGCCCCCAGTAGAGGTGCAGAAAATGTAACTAAGACCTTGTCTATATAAAAAGAAATGGACAGCCAGTTTGAAAGGGAATTCCCATGGACTAGAACAAAGAATATCCTTGCATGATATTATTCTACACTATCATTAAAATTTTTCCCAGATTTGGATCACCCCCAGTACTTGTAATAGTTCCTCACACCCTTGGGGAAAAAAAAAAAAAGTCATCTGTTCGGTGCTTGGAGACAAACTTAACACATCTCTTGATACTTTAGAATTACTACAGCATAATATACAATTATCCCAAGCAAATGTACAAACTAATTCTTTGAATGTCTGGCAGCAATTTAAAAAGGACATGTAAGGATTTAATCCTTTTCATTGTGTAGAGGGCCTCCTGGGAAGACACCTGAGCATTCTATATTGGTCCCTCTTACCCTTTAGGCCAAGAGAGACCCTCTTCTCACAATTCAATTGCTCACAGCTGTTGCATGAGCTCTCTGTTCATGACAAGGTTGAAGTCTCGTGATGACTGGTGCCATGGATCTGTCTCTCACCCAGTGGGGCAAACTGAGCCCTCCCTGGAGAAGAAACCCGGGTTCCAAAAGATATGTGATCAGTGCTGGGGCCCCGCCAGCAGGCGAGGGGATCCCATGGCAGGTGCTGGGCATGGAGGCCACGGGGGCATAGGCTACCAAGGAGACAAAACTGAACCTCACGTCACCCTGCTTGGCCCCGGAGGATGGCTGGTTAGCCAGAGACGGGTAAGATTCCTCAAGGAAGGAACAACCTAAGACAGGCACAGTCGCAGAGGGGCCATCAGGAGAGAATTTGGGGATCAACAGAGGTGGGGCACAGACCCTCACCCCCCCAACATTGCAGGGGCCTGAATCATAGCCCCTTCTGAGGGAGGTCTCCTGCCCCCATGGCTGCTTCGTGCTTCCCATGCCCAGCTCAGATCAGGACCCAGGTGACCGACAGAGACTTGGCCGACAGCAGCTGCCCTCTCACTCCAACGAGAATTGTTTGAGTTGTCTTGTACCCATGGTGCAGGGAAGTGGGTCTACGATATCTAAATCCAGCCTACCACCAGGTATGCTCAGGACCTACTCAAGAAGGCAAATAATCCCTTCCACCAATATTTACAGGGTAAAATAAGATTGTTGTTAGAGTAATAAATTTGATATTAAAACAGTAGTCAAGTTTTCAGGCAAATTTAAATTGGCTAGTTGAAACAAACGAATATTCTAGAAAAATTAATTGTACTGGACAAAAAGGTGTTCCTAAAGTGTTAACTAAAATCTTTATTGGTACTTCATCTCATGATAAAATTGTGCACCATGTAATGAACCTAAAACAGTAATATTATAGTGCAAAAAGTTAAAATTTAAATCCATCAAGACTACATTATAAAATTTTCAAAAGCCTCCTAACATTTAAATCAAAAAAGGAGGGGATTGTAGAGGAATATCATGTAAGGAAAAATATCCTGTAAGTAAATTACATCTAGAAAATTAATACTTTAGAAAATTAATTGTAAGGCTAAAAGCAAGACACCCATGAAAAACACACAAGGTGACAAAACAAGCCAGAGGAAAATCATTTGGGCAAAAAATGAAAAAGGATCCCCAGTCAAATTTATAGAAAATATTCCTTTATTAACTTTTGGTTGAGAATATGTTTGTATATTTTCAGAAAACAACTCCGAGACCATGTGGATTCCAGCAACAGAGAGGAATCGACAGGACTACTCCAGCCATGAAGACAGAAGAGAAGCAGTCCAGAGACGGAAGACGCTGATGTGGCCTTCCCATACTAGCAATTAACAGCTGTGCATCACTGCAGGTTGCCCAGACCAAACCAGACAGAGTCGGACCTGCATTACCACCATTTGTCCACCATCCAGAACTGAAATGTCATTGCTGACATGTACACATAAGGAACTGTTGGACATTGAAATTGGGTCTCAAAAGAACTGTTGACCCAGAAAGAAACTCACTACACACTGATTCATTTGCCTGTCACCATAACCATTATTGCTTGTCTCATTTTCGGTTCTTATAAGTGTATTTCTAATAGCACATGATCTCACTCATCTAGGGGAAATAATGAACAACATAGACTGATGAACAAGAACAGACCCAGAAACAAGGAGGCATGGATCAGACTGTCGGGCCTCAGGGGGAGGGTAGGGAAGGGTGGGGGCAAAGGGGAGAGATCAACCAAAGGACTTGTGTGCAAGCATATGAGCCTAACCAGCGGTTAAGGACAACAGGGGGGTGGGGGCATGTGTGGGGAGGGGTGAGGGATGGGAATGGAGGGATGAGGACAAATATGTGATACCTCAATCAATAAAGAAATTAAATAAAATAAAAACTGAGTTAAAAAAAAAAAAAGATCAGACATTGCCTTTGAAGACCCCTCTTGACTGCACCTCTTCACCCAGCCTCACCTCTTCAGTTTACAATATTTTCACTTTAATTACTTCCCCCCATCCCCGGCAAGTTATTTGCATGGTCTCATATATTCAAAGGGTGTCAAAGAGCATGTAGTAGAATGTACTTCTGCTCTTCACCCCAGTTGCAGGCTCAATCCCCAGTGTGGGGTATGCAGGAGACAGCCATCAATGATTCTCTCCCATCATTGAGTTTCTCTCTCTCCCTTCCCCTCTGAAATCAATTACAAATTTTTTAAAGTGTTCACCCAATGCTTCCTGGGGCAACTGGGATGCTCCAGCCCTGGGAAGGGTTCTGCACAGAGAGAATTTGGTCCCAGAAGAGTCTTGGAATCCCACTCTTCTGTCCCCATGAGAGGGCCTCCAAGAAAGCTGTCTGGAGGAAATTGACCCTCAAATTCCACATCTGTCTTGAGGGAAGTGGGTGTTGGTTTTCAGGAGGTGAGAGGCAGGGTTTCAGGGTACAAGAGGAGGGAAGGGTCCACCCTGCTGTGGTCCAGGGGGAGAAGAGCTCAGCTTTCGCTTCCCCTGCAGTGGCCCAAGGGAGAGAGGGGTATTTCTGCTGAAGGGAGGAGTTTGGGGAAGAAACCATACATTTCCATCCAGAAAGAGTCTCTAGGTCTTTTACCACCCAGCAGTTGCCCCCACCTTCGGGCTGAGAGACAGATGGTGTCAAGGGAATCTGGACTATTCCTTTGCAGCCCAGAGATGCCGATGCTGCAGTGGCCATGGCTGTGCGGGCTACTGAGGTCTGAGCAAGAGGTTTCTGGGCGGGGCTCAGTCAGAGATTGGTCCCTGGAGGATATTGCAGGAACAGTGTGTGATCTGCAATCAGTGACACAGCAAAGGAGAGCCTGCCTCTGCCTCCTGTCCCATCTCCGGTCCAACCCATGGGTTAGCCCACTCCACAACCACCTTCATATCCTGGAGGTGGCCCACAGACACCATCATCCCCCCTCTGGCCACAGGCCCTATCAAAACCTGGGTGAGAGAACCTGGGGCCAATTCCACCACCTGGGGGACCGAAGGGCCCACAGTTGCTCTCTGAGCATCAGATTTTCCAAGATGTGGGGAAGGGGGAATACTTCAGGATAGAAAGAGATTACGTGAACCATGACTCCCCATATATGACACTGTCTCTGAATGTGACACGTAGCCAAGGGTCCCCAGGAAAAAGTCCTGTGGGCCAAGTCCACTGTCTTCCTACAACTTTCTTCCCAGCCCAGCTCTGCCCATTTACTGTGCTCTGGGAGATGGTACCCCCATCCCCCCTGTTACCTTTGTCAGGGCTCTGGGAGTCACTCTAGGTGCCTCCCTCCCACACATCACACCTCCCCTCAAATTTCACTTCCTCAAAGTGTCTTTCACATAAAGTCTTTCCTCCACAACATGCAGATTTGGTTCTCACCTTCTTGAGCAACCACAATAGTCTTGATCTCTGGCCTCTTGACCTCCCGCCTCTCTCTTCCACCTCTTTCCCTACCCTGGCCTCAGGGAGACCATGTTGGTACTTATATGACCTGATCCTTTCTTGCTTAATAATCTTCCACGGTTTCCCCAATAGCCCATTAGCTGGTCTATCTTCCCTCACGGCTTGAACTAGTTGAAGGTCAGGACTGGTTCAAATCTTTTTTGTTAGTTTGCAAAGGCATTAATGAAGGAAATGAGTGGTGGTATGTGGTGTTTTTGTTGCCTCCTCTACACCCTTTTCTGCTATTGGTGCCCATATTGGCTATCCTGAGACCCATCCCTAGCAGGCCACCTCCATGAGAGTCCCAAGGCCATGACTGTCAGGGAGCTGTCCAGGTGGGACCAGCTTTTCCAGTGCAGGTGATTGCCCATGGACCCAGGACATGGGGGCTCTCATATGCCCTTGCTATTTTACTTGGACAAGCCTCTCGCTTCCTCTGAGCCTCAGGGTTCATTTGCCACAGGCAGAAATGGGGCTGGATGATCTCAAAGACTCAATCATAGCAGACTCTCTGAATCTGAGGTGCCTTCTTCTGGGCTTGTGACCTTTGGTTCTCACCACAGACTTCCTGTCTAAGCTTTCTCTGCCCTCCCTCATCTGCATCTTTCCACTCTCTCACAGAGGGACCTGAACCGAGGAGACAGACTGTGTCAGGGCATGAGGAAGAGATGTTACTGAGGCTGCTGTTGCTGCTGCTGCCCGTGCTGTGGGGAGGTGAGTGGGCTGAGGGGAGAGGGCAGCCCACTCGGGGGAGGCCCTGGAGCTCCAGGCTGAGTTTCTCTCTCCCTAGGAGCCCTGGCTAAGGATTCAAACTACCGTCTGGAACAAAAGGAGCTTGTGAGTGTGCAGGAGAGTCTGTGTGTCTTAATGCCGTGCAAGTTTTCCTACTCCTGGATCAGTGGATTCCCCTATCTGTATTGGTTCAAGAAAGAAGGGAATAGAAAAGATGCTCTTTTAGTGGCCACAAACGATCCAGAAGAGGAGCTACAGGAGAGGACCCAGGGCCGGTTCTTGCTCCTCAGGGACCGCAAGTCCAAGAACTGCTCCCTGACCATCAGAGATGTCAACAGGAGGGACAGTGGGACGTACTTCTTTTATTTAAAATATAGACTCTATGAACATACATATGAAGATAAATTTTTCACTCTGAAAGTGACAGGTATAGTAGGGGCCCAAAGAAAGACCCCTGGGTGTCAGGTACCAGAAATGGAAAAATGAAGGCCCCTGAGGGTGGGGACAGCCATGACAAAACCCTGGGGCAGGCTGACATGCCGAGGGGTCCTAAGCTTCTCTCTCTTCACTCCAGCCCTGACCCACAAACCTGAGATCCTCATCCCAGGGCCCCTGGAGTCCAGCCGCCCCAAGCAATTGACCTGTTATGTGCTCTGGGCCTGTAAGGAGGGCACGCCCCCCATCTTCTCCTGGACATCAGCTGCCCACAGCTCCCTGGGCCTCAGATCTCATCATCTCTCCTCCGTGCTCACCCTCACCCCACGGCCCCAGGACCACGGCACCAACCTCACCTGTCAGGTGCATTTTCCTGCCACTGGTGTGAATGTGGAGACAACCATCCAGCTCAATGTGACCTGTGAGTGCTGGGCCAGGACTCCCGGGTGCCTAAGGGGTTGTGGCCAGGGAAGAGCTGGGCTAGAGCTTGAAATCGGGGTCCTGATAGTCCACCAAGAAGGGAACCCCCTTTCCTGGTTCCATGGATGTTGAGGCTGCCATGTCCTTCTGTCCCAGATGCTCCACAGAACATGGCCATCAGCATCTTTCAAGGAAACAGCACAGGTAGGAAGGGGCCTCTGCCCTCAGGGCGGGGATGGGCACAGGGTCTAGGTAGGCTCAGAGCTCCAATGGGCCGGGGACTACGTGGGATATATAGGGGAGGCCAGCTACTGAGGACAGATGGAAGGTTCCTCCCCACACCTCAACTCTCTGACCTTTTGCTCACCCACAGCTGTCTGTGGCTAAATAAAAAAGGAAGCTTGCATCCCTCTTGCTTCACCCTCCTCTCTGAAGTTTTGCCTCCTCCTGTTCCGTTACCTCCTCTTTGGCCCATCACTGCTTTTGTTTTTCATGTTCCCAGCCCGCTGTCCTCCATCTGCCAGGCAGCCTGGGCGACTTTGGGCCTGTTCGGGAGGCCTGAGGCCAGGACAGTGCTGGTCCTCTCCTCAGAGCTAGTGTGGACATAGCAAGGAGGAGAGACCCTAGCATTGTCCACCCCATCTCTCTCTCTTCCTCTTTCTCTCTCTTTCTCTCAGCCCTCAAGATTCTGCAAACCACATCCCTTTCCATCCTGGAGGGAGAGGCCCTGAGGCTGCTCTGTGTGGTTGACAGCAACCCCCCTGCCAAGCTGAGCTGGTTCCGGGGGTCCCCAGGCCTGAACGCCACCCCCATCTCCAGCACCGCGATCCTGGAGCTGCCTCGAGTGGGGCCTGCACAGGAAGGGGAGTTCACCTGCCAAGCTCGGCACCAGCTGCGCTCCCAAAGTGTCTCTCTCAGCCTCTCCGTGGTCTGTGAGTGGGGAGACTCCAGGGGGCAGGACAGCTGGGTTCTGGGGAGATTAGAGGCACCGCTGACCCTTCTCCTCCCTCCCCACAGACCCCCCGCAGCTGCTGGGACCCTCCTGCTCCTGGGAGGACCAGGGTCTGCGCTGCAGCTGCTCCGCCAGGGCCCAGCCGGCCCCCTCCCTGCGCTGGCGGCTGGGGGAGGGGCTGCTGGAGGGGAACCATGGCAACGCCTCCCACGCGGTCACCTCCAGCTCAGAGGGGCCCTGGACCAACAGCTCCCTGAGCCTCTGCTGCGTGGGGCTCAGGGAGGGACTCAGACTCAGCTGCGAGGCCCGGAATGTGCACGGGGCCCAGAGCGCCTCGGTCCTGCTACTGCCAGGTCAGGGCCTGCGGGGGGCAGAGGCCGCGGAGAAAGGGGTGGGTCAGAGAGAAGGTGGAGCTGGGGGAGGGGGGCTGCGCAAGGACAGGGGTGATGTTAGGACAGGGCCCACCATCTCCTGCCCAAGCGGAACCTACAGCGGGTTCTGCAAGGAGGTGGGAAGAGGAGAGACTGAGTCCTGGGAGTGGGAGGTGTCATGCTGGGAGGGAAAAGCCCTCAGACCCTGGGGTCCTGGCGCTGCCTGGGATGCAAATGGAGGAGGAAGGTGAATTCATCTGCAGAGCTCAGAACATTGCTGGGCTCCCTCCCTGCCTTGCCAAGCCTCCCTGCACTGTGAATGGGGGGCTCTGGGTTACCCAAGGGGCAGCACACCCAGGTCCTGGTGTCGGCAGCACTGAGAATGGCAACAGGTGTTAGACTGGTGGGGTCCTACCGAACCTTGGTTCAGCAGCCTCAGTTCTTGAGTTCTGGTTAAGAAAGAATTCAGAGCCAAGACTCCAAGTATAAATGGAAGTTTATTTAGAAAGCCAGAGAGGTAGAAAAACTTATCCGTAGAAGTAAGGGGCTTAGAAAGCAAGTTACAGAGGCAAAGGAAGGGGCCCTTGGCGCTTAGGATAGAGAGGAATAAAGGTAATGTTCGTGTCTGTGTGTGTGTGTGTGTGTGTGTGTGTGTGTGTGTGTGCGTGTGAAGCAGTGGGGGCGGGGGGCGGCCCAGTGTGCCCCCCAGCACACTGGGTCCCCGTCTTGAGGGTGTTTATCTGGAGGTCTGGCGTTGGGGGAGGATCCCAATAGAATGTTTATCAGCTCTCCAGGGTGTGTCCTTTCAGGGTCATGGTGTCCACTGATTGGTGAGTCCAGGGCAGAGGGTCATTGGTCACTGCAGCTGGTCCCGAGGTCAGCCGTGGTGTCCCTTCCTGGCTTTGCTGCTGTTCTGGGCCTGCAGCTGAAACACAACTGAGGGCTCGATGAATTTGATGGGGTTTGGAACCTCATTGTCCTGAAGGCTTCATGCTCAAAGGCTATTCTCTGTAGACCCCATGACCAGCAACAGGCCCGGGGAAGACTGGTCAGGGAAGGGTCCGAACTGCATGACCAGCGATATGCTAAAGGAGGAAAGTGTTAGGTCGCCGAAGGAGGAACGCACGAGGCCAGGGTGGTGAGGGATCATGGATTTCTTCGATCATCCGCACACCAGGCGGCTGAGCCTGGATGACTCCAGCACCCAGTGATGGGAGTCGGCGGCTTTTAAAGGAGACTTCTCTGTGCAGACACAGAGGGGAGATCATGGAATGTGGTCACCGCAAGTGAAATGTAGTCTCCGCAAAGGGAATGTCCATAGCGAAATGGCTTGCAAAGCCAGTTCCCGGGGGAGGGGTATCGATTCCATTACTTGATCAGACCTAACAGAGAGGTCACCCTGGGGTGAGGTCCTTGGCTTCCCAGTTTTGCCCTTTGCCTTGCATCCGGGGTTTTCCTGCCCTGGTGATTTTCTATACTGGCCCATCATCCTTGCTCTGCTCATGTCTGTCTAACTGCCAACCAACTGGGAGGGCAGAGGAACCTGCTGACCCCTCTCCTCCCTCCCCACAGACCCCCCGCAGCTGCTGGGACCCTCCTGCTCCTGGGAGGACCAGGGTCTGCACTGCAGCTGCTCCTCCAGGGCCCAGCCGGCCCCCTCCCTGCGCTGGCGGCTGGGGGCGGGGCTGCTGGAAGGGAACCATAGCAATGCCACCCACGCAGTCACCTCCAGCTCAGCGGGGCCCTGGACCAACAGCTCCCTGAGCCTCCGAGCGGGGCCCAGCCGTGACCTCAGACTCAGCTGTGAGGCTAGGAATGTCCTAGGTGCCCAGAGTGCCTCTGTCCTGCGGCTGCCAGGTAAGGGACCTTTTGAGGTCAGAGGCTTAGGGAGAAGGGAGTGGGTCAGAGAGAGGGTGGAGCTGGGGAGGGGGCTTCACGGGGACAGGGTGATTGCTAGGACAGGACCCTCCATCTCCTGCCTGAATAGAACCAACAGCGGGTTCTGCAAAGAGGTGGGAAGAGGAGAGACTGAGTCCTGGGAGTGGGTGGTGTCACCTGAGCTGGTGCTGAGGAACAAGCCCTGAGCCCCTGGCAGCCCTCAGCACTAGGGCTCCTGGAGCTGCCTGAGATGCAAATGGAGCATGAAGGCAAAGTCATTTGCCGAGCTCAAAATCTGCTGGGCTCCCTCCCTGTCTTGTTAAGCCTCTCTGTGCACTGTGAGTTGGGGGGTGGGAGGGGATGAGGGGCTCCCGGGGGCAGGTCACCTGGGTCCTGGGCGGGTAGAGGCACCGCGGACCCTTCTCCTCGCTCCCCACAGACCCCCAGACTCCCACAGCTGCTGGAACCCTCCTGCTCCTGGGAGGACCAGGGTCTGCACTGCAGCTGCTCCTCCTGGGCCCAGCTGGCCCCTTCCCTGCACTGGCGGCTGGGGAACCATGGCAACGCCTCCTACGGGGTCACCTCCAGCTCTGCAGGGGCCCTGGGCCAACAGCTCCCTGAGCCTCATGGTAGAGGGTGGGGCTCCAGGCTGGTCTCAGACTCAGTTGCCACTTCCTTCACTGTTCATGAGGCCCAGAGCGCCGGTGTCCCGCTGCTGCCTGGGGCCTGTTGAGCGGGTAATGCCTGGGGAGGAGGAGCCAGGACACTGTAGTAGGTTCCCAGCTGCCATCACCAAGTACCTCCACTATGGAGGCTTTGTCAGGGAGACTTGTTGTCTCTCAGTGCAGGAGGCGGGAAGTCCGAGGTCAAGGTGTCAGCAGGGTTGAGTCCTTCTGAGGCTGGGGGTGTGTCACAGGTCTCCCCTAACTTCTGGCGGGGGGGGGGGGGGTTCTGACAATCTTTGGCGTTCCTCAGCTTGTACAAGCATCACTCCAGTCTCTGCCTTCATGTTCTCCTGGCGTTCTCCCTGTGCGTGTCTGTGTGCAAATTATGAGGACACTGGTCCTGTTGGATTTAGGGTCCACCCTAGTGACCTAAATTGTAACTGTCACCTCTGTAAAGACCCTATCTCCAAATCAGGTCACATTCTTTTTTAAAAAATATATACTTTATTGATTTTTTAATTTTTTAATTTTTTTATTATTTTTTTACAGAGAGGAAGGGAGAGGGATAGTTAGAAACATCGATCAGCTGCCTCCTGCACGCCCCCTACTGGGGATGTGCCTGCAACTAAGGTACATGCCCTTGACTGGAATCAAACCTGGGACCCTTCAGTCCTCAGGCGGATGCTCTATCTACCAAGCCAAACCGGTTAGGGCTCAGGTCACATTCTGAGACATGGTGGGGTGGGGGTGGGGGGGTACGGAGGGCTAGGACCGCAACATACAAATTTTTGGGGCACACAATTCAAGCCATAACAGCCCAGAGAGAGGGAGCTTGGAAAAGAGGCATTTTAAGGCTTGGACGGGAGTGGCTGATGTGTAAGAGCCTCAGTCCTGAGGTCGGGGAAGGGGAGTGTGGAGGGGAAGGGTCTGGTCCAGGGTCTATGAGGAGACAGAGTGCCGAGTGACTGAGTCCTGGACGGAGAGCGGGTCCACTTACAGGCCACACAGAGACAGAAATGGCCAGTTTGGAGGAGGCTATGGACTGGGGTTAGAATTTACACCAATCTCCAATTACCTGCAGGTAAACCGGAATCCAGGGCCGGTGGAGTCCTGGGAGTGGTTGGGGGAGCTGGCATCATGGCCCTGGCCCTGCTTTCTCTCTGCCTTTGTCTCGTCTTCAGGTGGGAGTGAGCTCCAGGGACAGAGGGAGGGGTCTGGGTGGGAAGGACTTAAGGTCTGGGGATCACAGAAAACCTGAGCTGGAGGAGCCCGGGCTGGTGGGAAAGCCAGGAGCCAGGGAAAGGAGGTCGAGCTCTGGCATGAAACAACCTGTAATCAACTGGGCCAGGTAGATTGGGGTCTCTTCCCAACTACTCTATGTCTGGCACTTGGGTTGGGGGAGCACCTGGAAACAGGACTCACCCACCTCATCACGTGCTCTTCCTATAGACTAGGGGTGGTCTGCCCATTCCATGCCCCAAATAGCAAGGCTGAAAGGCCTGGGGTTGTTTCCTTAGAGTGAAGACGTGCAGGGAAAAAGCAGCCCAGCTAATGCAGAGCGTGGACAAGGATGTGAACCCAGGCTCCGGCTCCGGGGTGAGTGACGGGACATAGCTCCCATCCAGCATTATCCCTTTTGGATGCTGCCCGCCAGAGGGGCTTTTAGACATTTCCGTGTTAGATGTTCAACACTTTCTGGAATTGCACAAGTGGTTATTTAATTTAATTTATTTTTTTAAAATAGATTTTTATTGATTTCAGAGAAGAAAGGAGAGGGAGCAAGAGATAGAAACATCCATGATCAGAGAGAATCTTTGATTGGCTGCCTCCTGCATACCCCACACTGGGGATTGATCCTGCAACCTGGGCCTATGCCCTGACTGGGAATCGAACCATGATCTCCTGGTTCATAGGTCAACGCTCAACCACTGAGCTGTGCCAGGCGGGCAATGATGAAACATTTTTGTTGTTGTTGTTAATCCTCACCTGAGGCTATTTTTTCACTGATTTTTAGGGAGAGTAGAAGAGAGGGAGACAGAGAGAAACATCGATGTGAGAGAAACACATCCATTGGTTGTCTCCTGCACGAGCCCTGAACAGGGGCTTGGGAGGAGCCTGCAACCAAGGTTGGTGCCCTTGACTGAAATCGAACCGGGGACCCTATCCACTGAGCAAAACTGGCCAGGGCAATGACTACACATCTATATATATAAAGCCAGTGACCTGACACTGTAATGACCAGAACGACCGGTTGCTATGATGCCCACCTGCCCAATCAGGGGGTGGGGCTGGCAGGCCAACCTCCCATGGCTGCTCCCCCCAGCCGGCCCTCCCCTGATTGCCCTCTCCACCCCAATAGGGGGTAGGGATGGCTTGCCAACCTCATGCAGCCCCTCCCCCCACCTGGCCCCACCACAGATTGGCCCCCAACCCCGATCAGGGGTAGGGTCAGTCAGCCAACCACCTGCAGCCCCTCCCCCCAGCTGGCCCTACCCTCAATGGGCCCCTACCACCCCAATTGACCTGTGGCCCCTCCCTCCAGCCAGCTCTGCCCTCATAAGCCCCCTCACACCAATCAGGGGTGAGGCTGGCCAGCCAACCTCCCATGGCCCCTCCCCCAGCTGCTGACCCCCAATAGGCCCCCCACCCCAATTGGGGTTGGGGCCCACCAGCCAATTGCCCTTGGCCCCTCCTCCCAGCTGGCCTGGCCCTGATCGGGCCCCGATGGGGGTGGGGAGCCCTGGCCGCCAACCTCCCTACAGGCTTGGCCCCAATCCACCCCAATGGGGGCTGGGCCAGCCAGATACCACCTGTGCACGAATCCGTGCACCAGGCCCCTAGTTTTAAAATAAATGGACTGGTAAACGATACAAGTCCCGTCAGTCCCAATCTCAGCCCGGCCCTTGGCCATTCTCTTCCAGACCCTTCTGAGCAGCTTGGAATCCTTCCTCTTCTCTCCTCTCAGGCACATCAGCACCCGTTCTGGACGGACAGCCCTTCGGCTCCCCCAGCCCCTGGTGGTGCTGGCCCCATTGCCGACGGGGAACAGGAGCTGCACTACGCTTTCGTCAGGTTTCATAACCTGAAGCCGCAGGGAACAGAAGAGGCCAACACCGTGTACTCAGAGATCAAGACACACAAGTGAGGACCTACTTGCTCCAGGTTCCGAAGGCGGAAAACCTGAGATCGGCGTGCCAGCAGGCCCGGTGCCTGGGGAGGCCTCTCCACTCGGCTTGTAGATGGCCGTCTTCTCTCTGTGTCCTCACATGGTCCTCCCTCCGTGTCTCTGTGTCCTAACCTCCTCCTCTTATAAGGACACCAGATACACTGGACTAAGGCCCACCCTAATGACCTCCCTTGAACCGAGGTATCTCTTTATGGACTCTGTGTGGAAACTTGACAGAACTGTAAGGAGAAATGATGAGGTACTGAGTGTAGGATTTCAACTGGTTAATTTCATGATTTTTTTCAGCCCATAATCTCAATGTCTGATTATTTTAAAATTAACGATTTTCTTGGCAATGGTCTGAATCCTCTGGTATATCTGAAGGACCAGAGGACGTGTGTCCGAAAGAACTGAGTTCAAATCCATCTATACCACTTATTGAGTGAGTCAGTTTATTTCTCTGCTGCTCTGCAAAGCAGGGAAATCATCTCTGTCTAACCAGGCTGTTGTGAAAGATCAATAAACAGTACCTCTGACACAGTTAACAAAAGCACCAACACACCCATGGCCGGTGACTCAGTGGATAGAGCATCAGCCCATGCACTGAAGTGTGATGGGTTCGATTCTTGGTCAAGGGCATGTATCTGGGTTGCAGGTTTGATGCCCGGCCCCAGTTGGGGCTTGTGCGGGAAGCAACCAATTGATGTGTCTCTCTCACACTGATATTTCTCTCTCTCTCACTCTCTTTCTCTCTCTCTCTTCCCTTCCTCCCTCAGTCCCTCCCTCCCTCCATCCTTCCCTCCCTGCCTTCCAGTCTGTCTCAAAGTCAATGGGAAAAATATCCTCAGGTGAGGATTAACAAATAAGTAAGTATGTAAGTAAATCCTCCTATATAATAAAAGAGTAATATGCAAATTGACCCTAAGGGCAGAATGACTGGTCGCTATAATGCACACTGACCATTAGGGGGCAGACGCTCAACATAGGAGCTGCCTCCTAGTGGTCAGTGCGCTTCTACAGGGGGAGTGCTGCTTAGCCAGAAGCTGCCTCATGGCTGGCCAGAGCAGCGGCGATGGCGGGAGACTCTCCTGCTTCTGCAGCAGTGCTAAGGATGTCCGTTAGTCAGACATCCCCTACAGGCTCCCAGGCTGCCAGAGGGATGTCTGACTGCCAGCTTAGGCTTGATCCCCTGGGGAGTGGGCCTAAGCTGTCAGTTGGACATCCTCTGAGGGGTCCCAGGCTGCAAGAGGGCGCAGGCTGGGCTCAGGGACCCCCACCCCGCAAGTACACGAATTTTCATGCACCGGGCCTCTAGTAAATAAATAAAGTGCTGACAAAGCTTTTTGTAACTCTGAACATGTGTGTCAGGACTTTTGTTACAACAAACTTTCTACTAACAATTCTCCCCTCTGGCCTGGAGGGGCCAGTGCCAGAGGCCACAGCATCCGATGTTTGTGTCACAACCTGCTCCGAAGTCTTCATGAGTGCCCCAGGTAAAGTTTATTTACTTCATCTTTCTGTTCAAGGCTCGACACACCCTTGTCCGAGCTGATCTCACCAACCTCATTTCTAACCAGCCACCCATTCCTTTCCCATGCCAATCTTAGAGAACCAAGCCTCCACATCATCCATGAAACTGAAGAAAATCAATGAACTCCAAGGAGTAGGGGAAATTCTTAGGAGTCATCAGAAAAATGCCCTGGCCTGTGGTTAGAGCGTCGGCCCAAGAACTGAAGGGTTCGATTCTGGGTCAAGGGCACGTCGTATCTGGGTTGCAGGTTCCAACTCTGGCCCAACCAATCAATGTGTCTCTCTCACATTGATGTTTCTCTTTTTCTCTCTCTCTTCCTCTCTCCCCTTTCTCCCTTTTGCTCTCTCTAAAAATCAATGGAAAAAATACCTTTGGGTGAGAATTAACAAACAAACAAACAAACAAAAAGTAGGAAAAAAAAAAAAAAAGACAGAATACATTTAAAAAGACCAGAATTAGACCCACAGCTGATATTTTTCAGGGACAATATGGGAAGACCAAATACAATGGAAGGATATGTCCTGAGAGATACAAATGTTAATTTAGAAGTCCTACTTATTGAACATTATGTTTTAAGCTTGAAGGTGAAATATTTTTAATACAAACAAAAATGAAACCATTCATAAACAAAAACTTCTCTAAGTAAATTCTAAAAGATATAATTTGGGTATTCGTGATCCCATATTGAAGCTGAAATATACAAAAAGGAATGAAACTATTATAAAGTGGCCAATATGTGAGCAGAAGGAAACAAATACTTATTATCCTATCTAATAAAAAGAGGGAATATGCTAACTGACCCTCACACTGTCGCAAAAGATGGCAGCGCCTACAGCCAATAAGGAGGGAATATGCTAATTGACTGCCACTCCCTCAAAGATGGCGGCGCCCACAGCCACAAGATGGTGGTACCCAGTCCCCTCAGCCCTGCTGGGGCTGCAGGCACATGGCAATACCAGGCCCACCCCCAGGTGGGCCCGGCCGCTTTGCGCACCTGCCTCTGGAGTCCCCCAGTCCCCTCAGCCCCCCAGCCATCCAGGGCCAGCCCAAGGCACAGGTAAACCTCAGATGGCGGCTGCCCAGCCGCCCAGGGCCATCCGAGGCTCAGGTAACCAGGGCCAGCTGAGGCACTGCCGGCAGTGGCAGCAGCAGGGATGTGAAGGGGTGTTGCCTTCCCCTGATCACCAGGTTGCCTCCAGCCCCTGAGGGCTCCCAGACTGTGAGATGGGGCAGGCCAGGCTGAGGCACCCCCCCATCCAGTGCATGAATTTTCATGCACCAGGCATCTAGTAAAGTATAATGATGTGTAGAGGGGTCAAACATAAAATATAATATTTAAATACCATTCTATAGTAACATAATTCATGAATGTGTAAATAGAATTTACATTTGATAAAGTTTTTATGTTATTCAGGAGCAAATGAAATATTATGATAAGCTTTAGATTTTGATATTTTGTTGCTGTAATCTCAAGGATATTTTTAGAGAAATTGACCCCAAGTTTATCACCTCCAAATTAGGAGAAGTATAAAAGGTTCTGGAAACATTATTCAATCAAACCAGAGAAAAAAAAGAAATGGAAGATTAAGAGAGGAGGAAAAAAGAAAAGAACATATATATCAGTGATGGCGAACCTATGACACGCGTGTCAGCACTGACACGCGTAGCCATTTTCTGATGACACGCGGCCGCATGCCGAGGATGAAACATTTACTGCTCCTGAGGATGAAACATTTGCGACTAGAGTCTTGGAGTTAGTTTTTTCCTCAAAGTGACACACTACTTGAGTTATGCTCAGTTTTTTGGCCAAGTTTGACACACCAGGCTCAAAAGGTTGCCCATCACTGATATATATAGTACAAATATAAGATTCTGTAACTAGACCCAAATACATTTTAAAAATTGCATTAAGCACAAATGGACTTAGTGCTCTCAATAAAACATAAATATGGTCAGTCTGGGGGGAAATGTGCATATATGTTGTTTACAAGAGATTTGTGTGAAACCTGGATTGTTCTTTGATTGATTTTTTCTGGGGAATACTGACCATCACAAGTATATTAGTATCAGAAAATATATACTTTACAATACAGGTATTAATGGAGATAAATGGGACCACTTCATAATGATTACAGGTTCAATTTACCAGGAAGGTATAACACTTGAAATGTACATGATATGACAACATACAGCAAAAACTGACTTTTTAAAAAAAGAAACAAACTAATTCACGTTCCTAGGGGGAATTTTAATATATATTTTACAATCACTGATGAAACACACAGACAAGAAAATCACTAAGGATGCGTTATTATACTACATATAAACAACATCATTAAGGAACTTGATCTGCAGCCATAGGTAGAAAACATGTCCCAATGATGAGAAGATGTATATTCTATATGAGTACACACAGTGAACATTCCCAAATATTTTATCATATACTGGGCCATATGAAGTAAAGTTTCAACATATGTCAATGGATTGAAATACAGAATATGTTCACTGATTCTAAGGCTACTAAGCTAGAAATCAATAACAAAAGCATATTATATTTATAATATATAGTCACAAACATAACTATGTATATGTATATTAGTGGAAATTTATAAAATTCCTTATAAATAAGTCAAGGATAAAATAATCATTAATGATTATTTAAAATTATTTAAAACTAAGTGATAATAAAAATACTAAGGCCCTAACTGGTTTGGCTCAGTGGATGGAGTGTCCACCTGTGGACTGAAGGGTCCCTGGTTCAATTCCGGTCAGGGGCACATGCCAGGGTTGTGGGCTTGATCCCTACTGGGGGGCATGCAGGAAGCAGCCGATCAATGATTCTCATCATTGATGTTTCTATCTTTCTCTCCCTCTCTCTTCCTCTCTGAAATCAATAAAAATATATTTAAAAATACTAAGTATAAAATGTTTAGTGGAAAACTGAAGTGTTTATTAGAAGAAATATATATAAACCTTAAATGTCTGTATCAGAAATGAGTTTGTCTTTAAAACCTTAGGAAAATAACAGTAAAATAAACCAAAAGGAAATGGAAGGAAGGAAATACAAAGTGATAAGAGCACATAGAAAAAATACTCAATAGAAATGAACAACACCAGGAACTTTTAGTTCTTTGATTTGGACACTAAAGCTGACAAAGCTCAGTTAAATCCAGAAATATACACTGAGTGGCTAGATTATTATGATCTCTGAATGCATAATAATCTGGCCACTCAGTGTATGTCCTATATAATAAAAGGCGAATATGCAAATTGTCCCCTCAACCAGGAGTTTGACCAGCAGGCAGGTCGGCCAACCTCCCATGTCCCCTTCCCCTGGCCAGGCTGGCCGGACCCCACCCATGCACGAATTCATGCACCGGGCCTCTAATATATATATACTGGGTGGCCAGATTAGTATGTGTTCAGAGATCATAATAATCTGGCCACTCAGTGTATATATAGAAGTCGAGAGCAACCAGCATCCGGGAACATAAAGAAGACATTACTCTATGTAGCAGCAACTAGACAGAAAGTAGTGAAAATCCCTAAAAACCATAAATTCAACGTCTGTCAATGGGCAAATTCAACGTCAGTCAATGGGCAAATACCCAGACAAATATATTGTTCAAACCTTCAGCAGTTGTCCAGTGAGTATTGGGTCTCATGGCCATCTCTCAGCCGGGATGAAATGAAAACCCAGTGTACTGACGAAATTCAGCCACTAGATGGCGGCGCCTCCGCGCTCTTTCAGGTTGGTTCCCTATCACTGGGTATCAGTCCACTTCTTGCTGTGCCCACATATTGTCAGAACTATTTGTAAACCAAGATAAAAATGTTTCCTCCCCGTAGAACGGGCATAAAGGGACACAGGGCCATACTTCTTCAGAGCGGAGCTAGGGCACTCTTTGTACGTGTGACGGGTAAGGAATGGGATCAAGGACAGGGCACATGGATGGGTCCTGAGGCCTCCTGGGCCCGGAAGGAACCTCATCCGGGGAAAACCCAGGGAGTCATGGGGACAGGACACTGGGCACAGGACAGAGAGGTAGAGGCTGCTATTAGGGGTACCCTTGGGGACCCCGCCTCCAGGACCTGGGTCTGTCTCTCTTTTCTTCAGCTCTTTCAAGGACACTTGACATCCACTCCCACGGGTTCCTAAAATCTGGGCACCCCAAAAATGTTACCTGTACGGAGCCATGGGCCTGTGAGAGAGGGACGCCCCCTTCCATTCTATTGGATTGGGGTCACCGTCACCTCCCTGGGTTCCAGGATGTTCAACGCCTCAGTGGTCACCCTCACACCAGGGCCCCAGGACCACGGCGCCAACCTCACCTGTAGAGTGGCCTTCCCTGGAGCTGAGGGGAGCACGGAGAGGACCATCCGGCTCAACGTGTGTGAGTTCTCAGCCAGGACCACGGGTCCCTGGGGATCAGTGTCAGGGTGCGTCAGGGCCTGGTGGAGGAGTCGTGGCGACTGTTCTTGGATGCATGGCTGGAGTGAAGGTGGAGAGAACACCCAGACCCACCCCCTTGCTCATGACCAGCCCATCCTAGTGCAGGGGGTCAATTGCTGATTTCTCTTCCAGGTGGTCCACAGAACCTGACCGATCGCGTCTTCAGGGGAAACGGCACAGGTGGGAGAGGCCCTGGAGTCTCCCTCCCCCTCCCCGCCAGCCTGCTACAATTTGGGCCCCAAAAATGATCGCTACTTACCCCGGAAGTGACCCTGCCCCTTCCCTGCTCAGAACTCACCCTGGCACTCTCATCCCTCAGGGGAGAGGCTGTGAGCAACCCCTGTGCATGAGCCCGCGATGATCAGACATGTTGTGTTAGCACCTCTGCACAAGGCCACACATCCAAGTCCACCTCAGAGCGGGCTCCCGCTGGTCTAGATTTAACCAGCTCTTCCTCAAACGTCCATCGCCCTGTTCTGGGATCCGCAGGTTGCCTCTCCTTCCCCCGCCTCGTGTTCTGGCCATCACTTGCAATGCTTGTCACAGAGACACTATTTTCCATTCCTGTGTCTGTGGGTGAACAGAACGGAGAAGGGTCCCTCAGCCCTGCCCTTCCTGCCCAGAGGACCTGCGCAATGCCACCTCTCTGAGAGTCTAGGAGGG
Source organism: Ia io (assembly GCA_025583905.1). Classification (NCBI taxonomy): domain Eukaryota; kingdom Metazoa; phylum Chordata; class Mammalia; order Chiroptera; family Vespertilionidae; genus Ia; species Ia io. The sequence continues at coordinate 45,728,599 of JAJQQW010000021.1, read as the reverse complement.
CCCGTCCCCGCGTGCTATCTGTGAAACGGATGGCAACCGCCCTGCCAGGTTGAGCTGGTCCCCGGAGAGCCTGACCTTGAGCCCCTCTAAGCCCTTGCATCCTGGGGTCCTGGAGCTGCCCCACATGGTCTTAGGGGATGGAGGAGAGCTCACCTGCCACGCCCAGCACCTATCGGTCTGCTGTACATCTCCTTGAACATGGATGTGCAGGTGAGTATAAACAGGACACCCGTGTTTTGAGGTTGGAAGGCATTCATCAGCATTAAGGTGTGGACTTGAGGAAAGTCACACCTCCACCTCGCACCCGCTTCCCCCGCCTCCCAGCCAGGTGTTTCCTGTTTCTGCACCCAGGTCTACTGGGAGCAGCAGGTCTCCTGGCCCCGGTCCTCACCCTGCTCAGTGGGCACTTCATGAGGGCTGGCTTTCTCCTGACCTAGGGGCTTGCCTGGATCTACTCCACCAGGTGAGGTTTCTCAAGGTTTCATCAAGGTTTTGGAGACACCATGGTGACTTCACACATCTTGTTCTCTCCAGAGCAAACCTCCACAGAACTGATCTGTCATTTCAGAATTTGTTTCCCCCACAGGTGTAGAGGCTCGCATTAGGGATAAGGCTGCGAGGAGTGACCGAGCCCCTTCCTCAGGGAGGTGCTGAGGTCTGGGCTCCAGCACCCTGACAGGTGATGAGGATCCATCTACCCACTGTTTCCTGGTAGCCACGCCCCACAGCTTTGTGGAGCAAGGAGGTGCCGGATGACTCCGTCCTGCGTCCCATTCAGAAATAACCCTTCCCCTCTGGTTCCCAGGACTCTTCCTGATAGTCCTATTTCAATGAATGGAGTGCGAGTGAGGAGACAGATAAAGATGTCCATGTTAATGTTCATTATACTCTGTGTAATATTTTGCTTCTGTGTGCTTACCTGAATGTAGTTCTGATAAGCCCATAATTCAACCCCATAAGTTATTGTTATAAATCTCATAATATATTATTTTTAAACAGTTTTAAAGTGATTTTTTAAATTAGAAAAAGCAGCTTTTTAATATTTATACACACATAGTAACATGTTCATTTGCTCTTTATTTTTTTGGTATTCATTCAAGTTTCTCTGTAGTATCAGTTCCCCCTTTTCTGGCTTTATTGGAAATTGACATACTTCAGTGTACAAGTTTAAGGCACCCAGCATGATAGTTTTATTTATATATATGTGTGTAAATATATATGTAAATAAATGTATATATATATGTTTAACATATATATACACATGTATATATATGTTTAATATATTTTTATTGATTTCAGAGAGGAAGGGAGAGGGAGAGAGATAAAAACATCAATGATGAGAGAGAATCATTGATTGGCTGCCTCCTGCACATCCCCTACTGGGGATAGAGTCCACAACCCGGGCATATGCCCTTGACTGGAATTGAACCTGGGACCCTTCAGTCCACAGGCTGACACTCTATCCACTGAGCCAAACCAGCCAGGGCACATACATTGTGAAATGATTACCACAGTAGGTTCAGATAACATCCATCTTCTCATATAGATGCAATAAAACATAAGGAAGGAAAAAATTTTTCTCTCTGTGATGAGAATTCAGGATTTACTCTCTTAATGGCTCTTCTATATATGTACAACAGTGTTAGCTATAGTCATCATGTTGACCATTACATTCCTAGTTCTTATTTATGTTACCACTGGGAGTTTGTATCTTTTGACCATCTTTCTCATTTCCCTCTCCCTATCGTTTTCCATTAACCTGAAAACCTTTTTGTATGCTGGTGATAAATTTCCCAGCTGGTCCTTTTAGGAAAAATATTTGTTTACATTACCTTTGGAAAGATGTTTTTCTTGAAGGAGGGATTCTGGGGAAATATTTTTTCCCTTTCAGTTCTTCAACTTCTTTTGGTTTTCATATCTATATATAAAAGCCTAAGCGACTGGCCGACCAGCTGACCATTCAACTGTCCAACCAGTAGCTATGATGTGCACCACCAGGGGGCAGATGTTCAACACAGGAGTGGAAACCACAGGTATGGAAACATGGGACAGACTGATGAATCTCAGAGAGAAGGAGGGAGTGGGGAGGAGAGAGGAGAGAAAGAGATTAACCAAAGATCTTATTAGTATATGCATACTAGAGACCCGGTGCACGAATTCGTGCACTGGTGGGGTCCCTCAGCCTGGTCTGCACCCTCTCGAAATCCGGGACCCCTCGGGAGATGTCAGAGAGCCATTTTTAGCCCAATCCCTGCAGGCCAGGCCGAGGGACCCCACCGGTGCTTGAATTCGTGCACCGAGACTCTAGTATATATATAAAATGAGAATTCTGTTGTAATTTTTATTTTTGTTTGCAGTTTGTCTTTACATCTGGCTGGTTTTAATATTTTCTAATTTTTACTGGGTTTAAGTGATGTGATTAATATCTGCCTTGGTATGGTGTGTGTGTGTGTGTGTGTGTGTGTGTGTGTGTGTGTGTGTGTATTTGCTTGGCATGCGTGTTTAAAATAAAGAGAGGAAAATAGAGAGAGATGTTATCCTGTTGGGAGTTTGTTGAATATCTTGAATCTGTCTATTTATAGTTGTGATCAATTTGTAAAAATAGAAGTCAATATTTATTTATTTAATAAACAAATATTTATTTATTATTCTTTCACTCTCTTCTTCTCTGTGTCAAAAATTTTACATATGCTAGATGGCCCCCTATTATCTCACAGGGCCTTGAACATCTGTGCAACTTTCTCCCGATTTTTTCCTCTTTATTCTGCAATTAGAACAGAAAATATTGGTGTATCTTCAAGTTAATTGATTATTCTACAATGTCGAATCTGCTGTTAATTTCATTCAATGACATTTGCATTTCAGATTAATGTATTTTCTTCTCTAGAAGTTACAGTTCTTTAGTTTTTAATCTTATTTTTTTCTCTTATTATGGTAATGTTTTCCTTTATATCCTTGAATATATAGAACATATTTGTAAGAAGTATTTTAATGTCTTTGTCTGTGAAGTCCATTTCTGTCATGTCTGAGCAACATCTAGTAAAAGTTTTTCTCTTATGAAGTGTTGAAGGTTCATATTTCTTTATATGTCTAGTAATTTTTCACTGGGTGGTGGACATTGTCACTTTTAGGTAGTTGACTGCTTCGTTTTGTGTATTTCTTTAAAGAACATTGGTTCTTTTTCTTGAAGGCAGTCAAGTGACTTGCATATTGTGCCAATATTTTTACAGCTCTTTTATTATTAGCCTCTTTTTTAAAGACAGGTCTAGTATAGCCTTTATTTTAGTGCTAATTTTCTTTCACTTTTGAAGATTTGATTGAATACTATATACTAAAGGATGTATCTTCATTCTAGCTGGAGGAAATATGCACAAGTCCAAGCACTTGTGTTCTCTGGGAATTTTCCATCTAATAGCTCTGGTAATTTTTTTTCTCTTTAGAAATTGTTCTTGTTTGGCTTCATGGGGTTTGCACATGTCATTAGTTATTTTGCAAACAACTCAACCTTGAACCCTTTTTCTGCCATGCTGTTTCCTGCCTAAATTCTGATGTACACATTTTAGCTATGACGGTCTTCTTAATGTCCAATTTTTGACTCTTCAATCAGTGAAATTTCAGTCTTTTGTGTGTGTGTGTGTGTGCCATTGAAAACTACCTTCTAGCAGAACAATGGGATGATTATAAATCTCATCTTGTGTTTTTTTTATTCTCTCAAGGATCGTGGATTTTCCCTGTTTGTGTTTCATGTGTAAAATTATGTTTCCTGCCCGGCCAGTGTGGCTCAGTGGTTGAGTGTTGACCCATGAACCAAGAAGTCACTTGTTCGATTCCCAGTCAAGGCACATGCCTAGGTTGTGGGCTGGATCCCCAGTTGGGGGCATGCAGCAGGCAGCCAATCAGTGATGGATAATGTTTTTTTTCTTTTTCACTCACAGTTCTGAAGCTGAAAAGCTCAAGATCATGGCACGGGCAGATTAGGTGTCTGAGAAGGTCCCAATGTGTGGTTCATAGGCAACGTGTTCTCAACGTGTCCTTACCTGGAGAAGGCGTGAGGATGCTTTCTGAGGTCCCTTTGATAAGGGCACTAAATTCATTCATTCGAGCTCCACCTCATGACCTAATTAGCTCTGAAGGCCCCACCCCCAAAGGCCCTCACATTAAGGTTAGAGCTTCAATATATGGATGTGTGTGTGTGTGTGTGTGTGTGTGTGCGCGCGCGCGCACACCATGTTCAGTCCATAGCAGCGACTAATGCTGTAGTAGTTCCATAATCAGCAGTCATTCCTGTAACCCTAGAAAGAGGGGTGTGTGCCCCTTTTGTGGCTTTGACAAGTTCTTGCTTGTGTCTGAGATGTGACTGGAGTAGTCTTGTTCCACCACAGTCACAGTTTGCCTCGTCCGGTGTGATGTCCTGTGATATTGTTCATGTTCAATAGGAGACCATCGGGGCTGACTGTGGGTGTCGGCAGGGGCTGCATTAGTCTTTCTGAAGGGGTAATTTTGTAAAGTAATGGAGTAAAATGTTAGGAGGTTGGAGAAGTCAAACAGGGATAAGAACCCAGACATCCTTAGGTTGTAACAAAAAAATTGGTATTGCCCTAACCCTGTGGTCGGCAAACTGCGGCTCGCGAGCCACATGCGGCTCTTTGGCCCCTTGAGTGTGGCTCTTCCACAAAATACCACAGCCTGGGCGAGTCTATTTTGATGAAGTGACGTAAGAAGAAGTTTAAGTTTAAAAAATTGGGCTCTCAAAAGAAATTTCAATCATTGTACTGTTGATATTTGGCTCTGTTGACTAATGAGTTTGCCGACCACTGCCCTAACCGTTTTGGCTCAGTGGATAGAGTGTCAGTCTGTGGACGGAAGGGTCACGGGTTCGATTCTGATCAGGGGCATGTACCTTGGTTGCGGGCTCCATCCCCAGTAGGGAGTGTGCAGGAGGCAGCTGATCGCTGTTTCTAACTCTCTATTCCTCTCCCTTCCTCTCTGTAAAACCAAAAAAAATTTTTTTTTTAAAAATTAGTATTTACTTTTGGAAAAAAGAATACTTCACATTGAGTGTCAACAACTGACAGTAATTAGCAATTATAACTGATCACAAAGTAGGGAACTTGCAAATTTTTTCCTTTCCTGGAAATTAGAGTCAACCAGGTTATTCTCCTACAGTATTTGACTCACCTCCTTGCCTTGTAATAGTTGTTTTTTAAAAATATATTTTTATTGACTTCAGAGAGGAAGGGAGAGGGGGAGAGAGTTAGAAACATCAATGATGAGAGCGAGTCATTGATTGGCTGCCTCCTGCACGCCCCCTACTGGGGATCCATCCCGCAACCGAACCTGGGACCCTTCAGTCCGCAGGCCAAGGCTCTAGCCACTGAGCCAAACCCACCAGGGCTGTAATAGTTGTTTTGAGGAGAAAGGGTGAAGGCCCACTACATAGCTCATGCCGATTACATGACCGCCAACCAAGACAAAGAAAAGATGTGACCAGAATGGCCCCACGTACTATAGGCTGTGACTCCCCAAAAACCATATGTTGAAACCTAACCCTCATCTATAATAATAAAGTGTAATATACAAATAGACCAAACGGCCAAACAGCAGAATGACCGTCTGGGAGACCACCCTATGACACGCACTGGCACCAGGCCAGCCAAGGCGGGTGCGATGCAATTGGTGAGGGGGCCCACCATTGCCCCACAATTGCCCCGCAGAGGGAGGCCCAGGCCACCGGCCAGCAGGGTGATCAATCAGGGAGCTCCGTGATTGCCCCAAAGAGGGATACCCAAGCCACCCTCTGCAGGCGATCGATAAGGGGGGTGGGGAGGATGGGGCCCTGCAGAGGGAGGCCCAGGCCACTGGCTGGGGGGCAATCGATGGTGGGGGCTCTGCAATTGCCCCAAAGAGGAAGGCCCAGGCCACCATCTGTGGGACGATCGATGTGGGCGGGGGGGCTCCAGGGAATGGGGGAACTGGGCGGGGGGGGGGGGGTGGTGTGGCGGCAGATTCGGGCAGCACCAGGCCAAGGTTGGTGTGGGCAAGGGGCGGTGCAGGGCCTCGAGGCAGCCGGGCCAGGACAGCTGTAGCCATGAGGCAGCCCGGGCTGCGAAGGCCTACCCTTACACAAATTTCGTGCATCGGGCCTCTAGTTGTTTTAATATTAGGAGGTGGGGGCCTGTGGGAGGTGACTATGTCATGAGGGTGAAGCCTAAAAGAATGGTGGCCTTGCCCGAGCTGGTTTGGCCCAGTGGATGGAGCATCAGCCTGGGGACTGAAGAGTCCCGGGTTTGATTCTGGTCAAGGGCACATGCCGGGGTTGTGGGCTTGATCCCCAGTAGGGGGGCGTGCAAGAGGCGGCCGATCAATGATTCTCATCATCGATGTTTCTCTCCTTCTCTCTTCCTCTCTGAAATCAATAAAAATATTTTTTCTTTTTAAAAAAACACTGGTGGCCCTATTTAAGAGACCCCACAGAGATCTGCCCCCTCTACCAGGTGAGGACGGAATCTGTGAACCAGGAGGGGGGCTCTCACAGACACGAAGCTGCCCACGCCTTCCAGCCTCCGGGACGGAGAGAAGTGAATGTTTGCTGGTTGAGCCACCCAGTCCACCGGTGTTCTGTGAGAGCAGCCCCGAGGCACTCAGACACACGGGGACACGTGGTGGCTGTTTTTCCAAGTAGACATCACATGGTGAGTGCAGCGGGGTGGCTGTGGTTTTAGAACGAGGCTTTGAGAGTGGGGTGATATGGAAATGTCTCACATTTGGAGGCGGGTGGGTCTGCAGGGGGCCAAGTCAGGTGGGGGTGATGACAGTGTTTGACCTGAGACCCCGTCCCATCGAGGAGCAATGAAAGGAGCCCAGTCATCATTTGTAGGCACAACGAGAACGAATGCAGCATTTTGGGAAGAGCAAGATTTGCAAACGTGTCCAGACCCTGGGAAAGTACTCCCTGCAGAGCGGCAACTCTCCAGTGCTGTGATCCCCAGATCCTGGGGCCTGGGGCTCCCCCGGGGCGTGTGTGTGTGTGTGTGTGTGTGTGTGTGTGTGTGTGTGTGTGTGTGCGCGCGCGGGTGGCATGCAGCGCCCCCTGGGGGCAGCACAGGACACTTTCCTGACTTCACTGGGAAGAAGGAACCCCTCCGTCCCCAGGCCCTTCCCCGACATTCGTCCCAGTGTGGGGGTTTAGAGGGACACTTATGAGCACTTTAATACTTGGCTGTTTCTAAGCATCTTCATCTACCAAACGTGGTCCCCTCGAGGCCAGACAGGGTGTCTGACTTACCTGCATGTCACCCCTCCGCCGCGTGGCACCCGCCACACCCGAGGGCCCAGGACACGAGGTTGAGCGGACACACACACAGTGTCTCTACACAACCCGAACAGACTCGTCTGAAGAAGAAGAGGAGCTGGGACAGGGAGACAACATGTGGCGGAGTTTATCCCACTCCCTTCACACCTCCCATGCCCCTTTACACGGCCGGCACCTCCCACCCTCAGCCTCACCTCTGGGTGCAGGTGTCCTCGTCACAACAGGTGTTACAGGTAGGGGTCTCCCGATTGCATGGCAGAAGAAGAGGAGGAGATGGGAAGTGGACTCAGGTCTTGTGGGTGGGTGATCCAGGGGGGCCAGGGTCAGTGAGCCCCCAACCCCAAGAAAGATGATGGGTGCCCCTGAGACCAGTCTGCAGTTGCCAGATTTAGCAAATACAAACATGCCTGGCTGCTGTGGCTCAGTGGTTGAGCGTTGACCTATAAACCAGGAGGTCATGGTTCTATTCCGGTCAAGGGCATGTGCCCAGGTTGCGGGCTGGATCCCCAGGAGGTGGCGTGCAGGAGGCAGCCGATTAATGATTCTCCCTCATCGCTGATGTTTCTGTCTCTCTCTCTCCCTCTCCCTTCCTCTCTGAAATCAATAAAAATATATTTAAAAAACAGAAGGCACCCACTTCAACTTGAATTTCAGATATCAATGTGTCATTTTAGGATAACTATGTCCTGGGCCAGTGGTCGGCAAACTCATTAGTCAACAGAGCCAAATATCAACAGTACAACGATTGAAATTTCTTTTAAACTTTTTTGAAAAAAAAAAAATATATATATATTTTTAAAATATTTTATTGATTTTTTTTTACAGAGAGGAAGGGAGAGAGACAGAGAGCCAGAAACATCGATGAGAGAGAAACATCGATCAGCTGCCTCCTGCACGCCCCCCACTGGGGATGTGCCCGCAACCCACGTAAATGCCCTTGACCGGAATCGAACCCAGGACCTTTCAGTTCGCAGGCCGACACTCTATCCACTGAGCCAAACCGGTTTCGGCTGAAAAATATATTTTATTGATTTTTTACAGAGAGGAAGGGAGGGGGATAGAGAGCTAGAAACATCAATGAGAGAAACATCGATCAACTGCCTCCTGCACACCCCCTACTGGGGATGTGCCCGCAACCCACGTACATGCCCTTGACCGGAATCGAACCTGGGACCTTTCAGTCCGCAGGCCGACACTCTATCCACTGAGCCAAACCGGCTTTGGCTGAAGTTTCTTTTGAGAGCCACATTACTTAAACTTAAACTTCTTCTAACGCCACTTCTTCAAAATAGACTCGCCCAGGCCGTGGTATTTTGTGGAAGAGCTACACTCAAGGGGCCAAAGAGCCGCCTGTGGCTCGCGAGCCGCCGTTTGCAGACCACGGTACCTGGGCAATATTTGGGACGTGCTTATTACTAAACAAAGAGATTCCTTGTTTATCTGAAAGTGAAATTCACTGGGCACCTTGCATGGTAGCTGCCAAGAAGGGGCCTGCTCCCCACCCCCACCAACCTACCCTTCCCTGCATGCGGCCTCAGCTGCCTCATCACCTGGGGGGCCCCTTAATAAGGGCCCACTGTGAGCTTTCACTTCTGCTTTGGCGATGACCCGGGGCCAGCAGGGGAGCCCCCACCTTCCACCCACCCACAGCCAGGCCCCAGGGCTGGACACAGGCCTCCCACGCCCTCCCACAGAGATGACCCGGGAAGGACCCGCTGAGCCAGCCCAATGCCAGGCAACTGCCCACCCCACTAAGGAAGCACAGACAGAGCGTCCCGGGGGCCAGGTGGGGTGGGGAGTGGGGAGAAAGGGAGATCCCCGTGGTCTCAGAGGAGAAGCTCATTTCATGCCTCAGTCCCCAAGGCCCCACTTCCGCCTGCCTGCCCCGGGCTTCCTCTTCTGTCCCTGCACGTCTCAGTCAGAGCGTAGCCGGGGAATGAGCCTGTCTCAGGGCAGGGCCCAGTGTCTCCGGGGCAGACATGCTCCTGCCGCTGCTCTTCGGGGTGCTGTGGGGCGCTGAGTGGGGCGAGGGTTGGGGCCCCAAAAAGGCGAAGGATCGGGACAAAGACTACCGGCTGACGGTGGAGAAGGTGGTGACGGTGCCGCGGGGCCTGTGTGTGTGGGTGCCCTGCTCCGTCTCCTACCCTCGGGAGAGCAACGCCAAGGTTGCCCCGGTTCAGGGCCACTGGTTCAGAGACGGTACCGACGCCCTCAGCGGCTTTCCCGTGGCCACAACCAACCAGTCCCGGCGGGTGTACTGGAAGGACAGGGGCCGCTTCCAGCTCGTGGGCAGCCCCGGGGATGACAGCTGCTCCTTGCTACTCACGGATGCCAGGCTGGACGACCGAGGGCTGTATTTCTTTCGGGTCGAGGGCGGCACTGCCCTGAGATACAGTTTCATGAACAATAAGTTCTTTCTGAATGTGACAGGTATGGAGCTGGCTGGAATGGGGTGGGAACTCCCCCTGCCATCCCCCCCCCACCCCCGTCTCTCATGCTGGGAGGGCCGTGGGACATGGGCCAGGGGGGCACTCCCTGAAGTGCCCGCTCTCGTCCCAGCCCTGACACCGGAGCCAGCCGTCTACGTCCCTGAGACCCTGGAGCCTGGACGCCAGGCCACAGCCGTCTGCGCATTTCAGTTTTACTCGGAACAATGTCCAGCCCCTACTCTCTCCTGGGCGGGGGCTGCCCTCTCCCCCCAGGAAATCGGGGTGACAACGGCCTACGTCTCAGTTCTCACCTTCACGCCCAGACGGCAGGACCACGACACCGACCTCACCTGTCGCGCGAGCTTCTCCACACAGGGCCTGAGCTCCGAACGCAGCGTCCGGCTGAATGTGGCCTGTGAGTCTGGTGGGGGACCTCGGGGTGGCCAGCAGGCCCCGTAGGTGGGAGGTGGGGACGTGGCGCCCTGGGTGGCTCTGGGTGACTGGGGGGGGGGGGTGGGCGGTCCACAGAGGGGAAGGGGTAGGGTCCTGAGCTAGCAGGACAGGAGGGGAAGCGATGCCGTGTGGTCCTCCACCCACAGGCGTGCCTGTCACTCCTCTGTCACTTGTCTTCACCGAGGATGGCCACACTGTCTGTCCCAAATGGTGGGCTCGCTGTGGCTGTGGGAAAACAAAGGTTCCTCCCCAATGCCAGCTCACAATCTTGTTGCAGATGCCCCCGAAGTCCCAGTCATCAGCATTTCCTGGGACAACGGACCAGGTACTGAGGCTCGGCAGGGTGGGCCCGTCCTCTTTGGAGGGTGAACGGATGGCAGGAGTGTGGGGGAAATGGGGCTCCTCCCTCTCGCTCTCTCTCTTTGTAATAGATTTCTATTGATTTCAGAGAGGAAGGGAGAGGGAGAGTTAGAAACATCAATGCGGAGCCGGGGCGCGGTGGCTCAGGGGTTGAGTGTTGACCTATGAGCCAGGAGGTCACGCTTTGATCCCGGGTCAGGGCACATACCTGGGTTGTGGGCTGGATTCCCAGTAGGGGGTGTGCAGGAGGCAGCTGATCAATGATTCTCTCTCATCATTGATGTTTCTCTCTCTCTCTCTCTCTCTCTCCGTCCTCTATGAAATCAATAAAAACCTTTTTTTTTAAAAAAAAAAAAAAAAAAAGGAAACATCAACGATGAGAGAATCATTGATCGGCTGCCTCCCGCATGCCCCACACTGGGGATCGAGCCCACAACCTGGGCATCAACCCGGGCATTGCCCTGACTGGGGATCAAACCGGGACCTCCTGGTTCATAGGTCGATGCTAAACCACTGAGCCCCCCGCTGGGTCTCCCTCTCCCTCTCCCTCTCCCTCTCCGCAGCCCTTCAGCTCCAGGCGGACAGCCCACACCTGCAAGCCCGGAAGGGCCAGCTCCTGCGGCTGCTCTGTGCTGCGGACAGCAGGCCCCCCGCCAACCTGAGCTGGGCCCTGGGGGACAGAGTCCTCTCCTGGTCCAACCCCGCGGGCCCCGGGGGCCTGGAGCTGGCGCTGCCCGGAGCGCGGCCCGGGGACGCAGGGCGCTACTCCTGCCGCGCGGAGAACGGCCTTGGCCTCCGGAGCCGCACCCTGAGCCTCTCTGTGCGCTGTGAGTGTGCCCGCGGCCTGGCTTCGGGGAGGGAGGCGAGGGGCGAGGGCAGGGGCCGGGACGGGGTCCCAGAGCTCCAGGGGCTGGAACCCGGGCCTGTGGGACTCCCGATTCTGGTTCCAATTCCGAGGCGGGTGTTTTTTTCTCCCACCGCCAAGCAATTCTCTGACACCAGCTGGGTGCCCGGCAGTTCAACTCAGTTCTGACCCTCTGCGCCCGGAGGTGCAGGTGCTGCGGGTGAAGGGCTCAGTCCCACAGGACGGCCCCACCTCGGACACCATAGCAAGTCCGGCTGCTGCCTGTGCTGCTGACTGTAGAGCAGAGGCTATAGTGGGGAGCTTCCCACGACCCGCTCCTCAGGGGCCACTAACTGGCTAGATAGAGCAGCTCCCAGAACTCAGGAGAAACACACTCACCTCTTGCTAGATAGCCCGTCTGGAATGAAAGGCTACAAGGCAGGAGCAGTAGGTGGGAGGGCCAGGCACAGGGGAAGGGCTCGGAGCTTCATGCCCTCGCCTGTCGCCACTCTCCGCAAATCTCCAGGTGCTCACCAACCCTGAAGAAGCTCTCCCCTCACTCCCCCCCCACCGCCCCCACCACTTTTGGGTGTTTATGGAGCCTTCATTACACAGGCCTGGTTGACTAAAGCCTTGGCCATTGGTGATTGAACTCAACCTCCAGCCCCTCCCGCTTTGGGAAGTCAGGGCGTGGGTCTGCAAATCCCAGCCTGACTGGTTTCCCTGGAAACCAGCCCCCATCTTGAGGTGCTTTCCAAAAGTCACCTCATTAACCTAAACTCGGGTGCGGGGCAAAGCGCTTGTTATGCATATCAAGATGCCTTTATCACTCTCATCGCTTAGAAACACGGAGATTTTCAGGAGCTCTGTGCCAGGAATGGGGACCAAGACCAAATATCTATACAATATACATTATAAATCATAATATCACAGGGATCCACCCTTCTTTTCTTAAAAAAAAAATTATTGATTTCAGAGAGGGAGAGGGAAAGAGATAGAAACATCAATGATGAGGGTGACTCATTGATCAGTTGCCTCCTGCACGCCCCCTACAGGGGATCCAGCCTACAACCTAGGCATGTGCCCTTGACCAGAATCGAACCTGGGACCTTTCAGTCCGCAGGTGAACGCTCTATCCACCGAGCCAAACCAGCTAGGGCAGTGGTTGGCAAACTCACTAGTCAACAGAGCCAAATATCAACAGTTACAACGATTGAAATTTCTTTTGAGAGCCGAAAACCGACTTCTGGGCATGGGCCACGAAGTTTCAATCGCACTGTACGTGCGCGCCCGCACGTGGTATTTTGTGGAAGAGCCACACTCAAGGGGCCAAAGATCCGCATGTGGCTCGCGAGCCGCGGTTTGCCAACCACTGAGCTAGGGCAGATCAGGCTGGCTCATAGGTCAATACTCAACCACTGAGCCACCCCGGCTTGGCAGGGACCCACCCTTCTTACCCATCCATTTCCTTGGGTGCTTTGTGTCGGTGGGTGGGTGATGCAACCCTCCTCCCCTGCCTGCCACAGTCATTGGACCGCAGGGACCCTTGGCCCAGAGCGAGGCCCCGGCCCGCCTGGAGCTGGTGCTGTGTCTGTTTCAGATGCCCCGGAGAACCTGACCGTGACCGTCTCCCGAGCAAATGGGACAGGTAGGAAAAGGGGACAGAGGCCTCTCGGCGCCCAGTGGGGGCCCGGGCGTCTGGGGTGTGCGCCTGCGAAGGGTCCCAGTGTCCTCAGCTGTGTGTCTGTCCTGCCCCTTCTCTCCCCTAGTCCTGGAGACGCTCGGGAGCGGCGCGTCCCTCCCGGTCCTGGAGGGCCAAAGCCTGCGCCTGCTCTGCGTCACCCACAGCAACCCCCCAGCCTCGCTGAGCTGGGCCCGGGGGCCACAGACCCTGAGCCCCTCCCAGCCCTCAGACCCTGGGGTCCTGGAGCTGCCTGGGGTGCGAACGGAGCACGAAGGCGAATTCATTTGCCGCGCTCAGAACCCGCTGGGCGCCCTCAGCGTCTCGCTGCGCCTCTCTGTGCACTGTGAGTGGGGGATGGGGCGCCAGGGGGGCAGCACCCCTGGGTCCTGGGAGGGCAGAGGCGCCGCTGACCCTGCTCCTCGCTCCCCACAGACCCCCCGCAGCTGCTGGGACCCTCCTGCTCCTGGGAGGACCAGGGTCTGCGCTGCAGCTGCTCCTCCCGGGCCCAGCCGGCCCCCTCCCTGCGCTGGCGGCTGGGGGCGGGGCTGCTGGAGGGGAAACCATGGCAACGCCTCCCACGCGGTCACCTCCAGCTCAGAGGGGCCCTGGACCAACAGCTCCCTGAGCCTCCGCGGGGGGCTCAGCCCTGACCTCAGGCTCAGCTGCGAGGCCCGGAATGTGCACGGGGCCCAGAGCGCCTCGGTCCTGCTGCTGCCAGGTCAGGGCCTGCGGGGGGCCCTGGAGGCGGGGTCTGGGTGGGGCGGGGGCGGGGTCCTGTGGTGGGAAATGGAGCTGGGGGGGTGGGGAAGGGGATTCCCAGGGGAAGGTACAAAGCCTGGGCCTGGGGTTTTAAAGGAAAAGAGCGAAAGGGGTTGCAGGTAAGGAACGGGAGCTGGAGGCCTGCGAGCCGGTGGCGGAGGGAGGGGGGTGGGGCCCGCGTGGGGGTGGGCGGGGCTCAGGGACGCCTGGCCGTTTCCACGCGCAGAAGAGAAGGAACTCATCGCGAAAGGATTCTCTAAAGGAGTGGCTCTGGGCACCGGCGTCACCACCCTCCTCTGCCTCTGCCTCATCCTGGCCATGTGAGTTAGGACGGGAGAGGGGGTGCGGGGACCCGGGGCGGGAGGTGCCGGGGCGCACACCGAGGCGGGGCGGGGCGTTTCCTCAGCGTGAAGACTCTGAGGAAGACCCAGACCCCGGAGGAGGCGGTGGCAGCGGAGACTCCAGCGGAGACTCCCGGGCGGACAGAGACCGGGAGGTCCAGGCTCACCCGGAGGAGCACGATCCTGGATTACATCAACGTGGTCCCAAGGCCCGCGGCCTGGTGAGTGGCCCCTTCCCCGCCCTGCCCCCGCCCCGCGCCCCTGGGACATGGAGGTGGAAAGGCATGGTTGTTGGATTCAACGCCTGACTCCGGCACTTACTGCCTATGAGGCCTTGGCCACAATCACCGGCTCCCTCTGAGCCTCCGTGTCTCCCTCCGTTTCCCTTGAGAGTTGGTCTGAGGAGTCAAAGCGTGCCCTTGCTCGGTAGGTAGCAGCTATGCCGTTATTACCACCACCAAGGACATTACTGGTTATAATTAACTAGAGGCCCGGTGCACGAAATCTGTGCACCTGTAGGGTCCATAGGCCTGGCTGCTGCCGGCTGGGGCCTTCCTTCCTTCTGCTCCACCCTCTGGTGAGCAATAGAACTCGCCCTCTCCAGGTGGGACTCCCAAGGGGACACGTTGCATATTCGCCTTTTATGTATATAGATGATGTAATATTATTAGCATCCCTGAGAGGCAGTGTGTCCTGTTGACTAACAGCTGGGCTACCCGGGTTCAGACCTGCATTTATCGCTGTGTGTTCTTGGGCAAGTCACTTAACTTCTCTGAGCCTTTTCTTGAACTTTAAAATGGGGGGAATAGTAGACTCACCCCTGAACCCTAGACTCACCCCTGAGCCCTAGACTCACCCCTGAATCCTACTCTTACCCTTGAACTCTAGACTCACCCCTGAACCCTGAACTTACCCTTGAACTTTAGACTCACCCCTGAAACCTAGACTCACCCCTGAACTCTAGACTCACCCCTGAACCCTAGACTCACCCCTGAACCCTACACTTACCCTTGAACTCTAGACTCACCCCTGAACCCTGAACTTACCCTTGAACGTTAGACTCACCCCTGAACCCTACACTTACCCTTGAACTCTAGACTCACTCCTGAACCCTAGATGCAACTCTCGAGGCAGCATCTCCCTGGGATGTCTAGCAGGCACCTCAAACGTAACCTGTCCAAAGGCAAACTTAGGAGTAACTACACCACTTGCGCATCTACTCCATCCTCCCCATCACAGCAAATAGCACATCTTCCCAGCTGCTCAGGCCTAAAGCCTCAGTCACCTTTCACGCCTCTCTTTTCCATCAAACTCTCCCCTCCCTCCCCCAATCAATCCATCAGCAAAATCCCTTCAAACCACTTCTCCTCCTACTTCCCTCGTTCACCACCACCACCTTCTGTGGGTCCTCTCTGCTCCCACACCCCCAATCTATTTCTCTGCACATCACATCCGTTTAAAGCCCAAATGGGTCCACCAACCCCCTTGAATACAATCAAAAGGCAGGAACACATGAGTGATACTTGCTGCCAACCAGTTAACTAGAGCGTAGGGCCAAACCATTTTTTTCCATGCCAGTCTCTAAGGGTCACATGTTATATATGTGGAATCATGCATATGATTCCACATATATAACACTCTTGAGAGGATGAACTTGTAGAGCTGGAGAACAGATCAGGGCCTGCCTGGGGTTAGGGCCCGGTGTCTGTGGGGTTAGAGCCACCTGCCTCCTGATGGTGGTTACAGGAGCCGACTTGTGTGAGTCTGCGAGGGCGGCCTCAGCAAAGAACCACAGAGTGGCTTAGACAACGGACATTTGTACATTGTTTCTGTCCCAAGATGGAATGTGGGCTCAGTGAGAACGGAGACTTTGTTTGACTCCCTGATGTAACCCCAGTTCCTCCATCAGTGCCTCCCATGTGGTACCCACAAGTATTTGCTGAATGAATGAATGAATGAATGAATGAATGAATGATGGTCGTTTCCCCGTTAGGCTCGGAATCCAAAGGCCAAGCCCAGCAGCCCTTCCAGGGCCCCTCCTGCAGCTGCTAACTCCCCGAGACGGAAAATGTCCCCTCCAGCCCCAGAATCAAGGAACAGCCAACAGGAGATCCATTATGCTGCCCTCAGCTTCCCAGGCCTCCAGCCACAGGAGGCCCAGGAGGCCCAGGAGGCCCAGGACACCAACTCGGAATATGCTGAAATCAGGTTCCGCTGACGGTACCCTGGGCAGCGGGACGGGGATCCAGGCTGGGGAGAAAGGCAGTCGCTGAGAGGATGGAGAAAAGAGGACAAGACCTCGCTCTCTTTCTTCTTTTGACTCCTCCAAGGATGGGCCATCTCATCCCAGGCCTGGCTTTCAACAGCCGGACTGCTCCCTCCGGAGGGAACTTCTCTGGGTACACTATTCGGAGGACAGGGATAAACTTTTCGTCTCAGAAGCCCGGGCACCACCCTCCCCGATGCCTCCCAGTCCCACTTTTCTCCGAGGTGGGAGAACCTTTGAAAATGGTTCGGCAGTGTCTCCACGAGGCAAGCGAGCTAACCTCACAGGCCAAGCCTGGCCCCAAGTCTATTTTCATACCACTCGAGAGCCAAGTTTTAAATGGGGGAAAGCGTTGCCCGGCCGACGTGGCTCCGTGGTTGGGTGTCAACCTATGAACCAGGAGGTCACGGTTCGATTCCTGGTCGGGGCCCAGGCCCAGGTTGTGGGCTTGGTCCCTGGTGTGGGGGTGTGCAGGGGGCAGGCGATGATCGATGAGTCTCTCTCATCATTGATGTTTCAGTCTCCTCTCTCTCTCTCTCTCTCTCTCTCTCTCATTCTCTTCCTTCCTCTCCAAAATCAATTAAAAAAATCCCACATGTTTTATTAAAAATAAATGGGGGAAGAGTCAAGAGAATGTTTTGTGATGCGTGAACATATGAAATTCAAATATAAGTGTCACTAATAAAGTGTTCTTGGAGCCCAGCCGCGCCCAGCCCCTGCTTTTCTGTATCGTCCTCTGTGGCTGATCTCATGCAGCTGCAGAGCCTAAGATATTCAAGCGTCTGGCCCTTGGCGGGGAAAAGTGTGCAGATCTGAATCTAAAATAAACTCGCCCACTCAGTTCTGCAGAAGAGGAACCAGAAGCAGAGTTGCAGAAATGGGTCAAGAGTAGCCCAGGCCAGCGTGACCAGCCGCAGGGCCAGGGGGAAGGTTCCAGGGCCAGGAGGCGGCATGGGGGCTGGGGTAGACGCGTGGGAAGAGCAAACGCTTGGGAGCTTGGGAGCGGGAACGCCGGCAAAGTGGAACCAGGAGGAAACGGACAGCGTGCTCCCAACCGACCAGCTGGTGAAGGGAGAGCGAGAGGCTTCCGTTTCTCGCTGGAGAGCAGGTCCCTTCCCTTCATCCTTCCCCGAGGTCACAGTGGTGATTGCTTCATGGACAGTCCTCTTGGGGGATGGTTAATAGTCACGCAGAAAACGGGGGAGCCCAGAAAGGATGCTGTCCTTTGCCTTAGGCCTAGCTGGTTTGGCTCCATGGATAGAGCGTCGGTCGTGGACTGAAGGGTCCAGGGTTCGATTCTAGTCAAGGGCACGTACCTCAGTTGCAGGTTCCCTGGCCCTCGTCAGGGTGCATGCAGGAGGCACCAATTGATGCGTCTCTCTCATATCAGTGTTTCTCTCCATCTCTCCCTCTCCCTTCCACTGTCTCTAAAAAATCAATGGAAAGAAATCCTCATGTGAGGATTAACAAAAAAAAAAAAAAAAAGGAAAAGAAAAAAATAGAGCTCCCTGGCCAGTGGGCTCAGTGGTTAGAGCATCGGCCCATGCACTGAAGGGTTGCGGGTTTGATTCCCTGTCAAGGGCAGTTGTTTGGTTTGTAGGTTTGACCCCGGCTCCAGTCAGGGCACGTGCAGGAGGCAACCAATCCATGTATCTCTTTCACATTGATGTTTTTCTCTCGCTCCCCCTCCCTTCCACTCTCTCTAAAAAAAAAAAAAAAAAAAAAAAATTAATGGAAAAAAATATCCTCATTGAGGGTTAACAATAAAAAACAAGTGATGTTACACAGACAGGAAGAGCAGGAAAAAGTAGGAATAAAGCAGAAGAGGTTGTAAGTAAAGCCGAGGAAAATATGGGTAAAAAGCAGGTCAAACATTTGTGTTTTTTTGTGTTGTTTTTTTTTTTTTTTTTTTGTCTGCTCACAAAGTATACATAAGTGGCAGTGTCATAACAGGAGGAAGGGAGGAAAAGAAACTCGTGGGTTTTTGTTGTTAATCTTCCCCCGAGGAGGTCTTTCCATCGACTTTTAGAGAGAGTGGGAAGGAGGAGGAGAGACAGAAATATCAGCTCACCTATCGGTTGCCCAGACCAGGGATCAAGCCTGCCACCGGAGCGTGTGCCCTGGACCGGAATTGAACCCGCGACCCTTCAGCCCGCAGGCTGGCTCTCTGTCCCCTGAGCCAACCCAGCCAGGGCAGGAAGCTCACCTTTGTAAGCACCTCCTGTGCACCACATGGTGAGCCGATGACGCATAGTTATCTCCCCCGACAACTGCGGTGTGTGATTGACCGGACCTCCCTTGTGGAGACAGCTGAGGCTCAGAGCGGTGAATTCCTCTGTCGGCAGCCACAGGCTGACTGGTAACCACAGCTTCCCTCGCGCCTCCCTGGGCTTCGCATCCCTTCCTGAAGGGGGCGCTCCTGGGGGGAAAGGGACTGAGACCCCAGGCAGGGCCCCTGGCGCGGCTCTGGGGAGAACCTGATCTGGCTTACAGGCAGCAGGATCAAGATGACATGTTTCCAGTCATAAAACCAGTCACGGGGTGTGAAGTAGAGCGCAGGAAATGCAGTCAATAATACTGTAACGAGCCCTAGCCGGTTTGGCTCAGTGGATAGAGCGTTGGCCTGCTGGAACTGAAGGGTCCCGGGTTCGATTCCGGCCAAGAGCACATGCCCCGGTTGTGGGCTCGATCCCCAGCGCGGGGCGTGCAGGAGGCAGTGGATCAATGATTCTCATCATTCATGTTTCTGTCTCTGTCTCCCTCTCCCTTCCTCTCTGAAATCAATAAAAATATATTTAAAAAAATATATTGTAATGACTTTTATGGTGCCAGGTGGGTACTAGACTTATGGGGGATCACGTCATAAGGTATACAAATGTCTAATCACTATGTGGTACGTTTGAAACGAATACCATATTGAAAGTCAACTGTAATTGAAAAATAAGTTTTAAAAAGGAGGCTATTTAATTGGAACAATGGACAGCTTTATAAAAGTCAGTCCATGTTTTACATGGTCTTTCCTCTCACTTACTGTGACCTGTGAGATTTTCGCTCTGTATAATGCTTTATAACCTTTTTGTGTAGAAGACATACATATTTTTGCTAGATTTCTCTTGAGGTATTTAATATTCTTTGGTTCTATTAAAATGGCATATTTCGGGGGTGGAGGCTGGGTGGAGGGGGCAAAGGTGGGTAAATGGGGGCATCTGTAATGTGTCATCAATAAAAATAAAGGGAAAATGACAAATTTTGGTCAATACTGATATAGAGAAATACACTTGAATTTTTAAAAAATACATTTAAATGAACTTTTATTGATTTCAAAGAGGAAGGGAGAGAGAGAGAGAAAGAGAGAGAGAGAGAAACATTAACAATGAGAGAGAATCATTGATTGGCTGCCTCCTGCATGCCCCCCACTGGGGATCAAGCCAGCAACCCAGCAGGTGACCTTGACCAGAAATGAACCCAGAACCCTTCAGACCGCAGGCTGACGCTCTATCCACTGAGCCAAACCTGCTAGGGTTACGCTTGAATTTTCACGTTAACCTTGAATCTACCAACTTGGAGAGGTTAGCCTATTTTAAAAAATTCATCTGTACATTATTTTGGATTTTCTATGCAAAAAAATTATATCATCTGATAGTAAACATTTCATTCCCCCCCCCCCCAAAGGGGAAAATAAATACATAAATAAACACTTAAAAGATGCTGAAGAGCAAGACGAGATTTAGAAGGGAAGGCATATAATGTCAAAAGGTGACAGACAACCTAAACGGAGAGGACGAAGCCGTGAGCGGCCAGGTCAGCGTTTCCGAGGACACTCAGGGGGGTGTGGCGGACGGGTGCCCTGAGTCATGGGGTCCTGAGCGAGAGCATGAGAGAGGACGTCCAGAGATAACACCCACTTGAGACAAACCCTCTCCAGTCCCAGAGCGATTTACCTGTGGAAGTGTTTACAATACTGACTGACATATAACAAGCACTTACCCCAGGCACTGCTGTTTAATGCTTCTGTCACCCCCACCGAATACGGAAAGTGAAGGCCATTTTTGGCCAAAGACCCTCTTGCCAAACCCTAATTAATCAGGAGCCTTGAGTTGGTAGTTACTGGGTAATTGAAGATAGGGGGAGGAGGCCCCCTCTGCCATGTGCCAATGTGCCAATGCCTCTGGGTACTGAATAAAATGAAAAAAATTGGTCCTGACTGGGTGGCTCAGTTGGTTGGAACATCATCCTGTACACCATAAAGTTGCAGGTTCGATTCCCAGTCAGGGCACATACCCAGATTACGTGTTCTTGGGGCCCCAACTTGAGGCAATTAATCAATGTTTCTCTCTCTCTCTCTTATCTTTCCTTTCTCTCTAAAAATAAAAATAATAAAAAGCATATACTCAGCCAGGGCTCAGTGAATAGACCATCGGCCTGTGGACCGACCAGGCATGTACCTTGGTTGCAGGCTTCTCCCTAGCCAGGACCCTGGTCGGGGTGCATGCAGGAGGGGTGCATGTGTTTCTTTCACATCGATATTTCTGTCTGTCTTTCTTTCTCTCTCTTTTCCATTCTCTCTAAAAATCAGTGGAAAAAATATCCTCAGGTGAGGATAAAAAAAAAACCCACAAAAACAAAAAACATACTCGGGTGAAAGTTAAAAAAAAAAAAGCCTAAAAACGGAATGCAGTTGGCCCCAGAAGCCAGGACACACACAGGAATGGAATTCCAGACTCACGGATGGGGTCGCCCAGTGCACCCATAGGTGGGCCTTAGAGAGGGGCAAGGTCTTGCCTGAGGTCACACTGCAAAATAGCAGAAGTGAGATCCAAACTCAGGCCCTAACATAGATGAGCATGGCAGGTCCCGAGTTCTTTTTCATCCACTTAGAGTGGGGCGGGCGCTAGGGGAGCTTCTGTTCCCCTCCCTGGACCCCGACCCCCACGTCCTCCCAGGAGAGCAAGCCTCCCGCCTGTGTCTGACCTGGGGAATTGGAAGGTTAGAAGGCTGTGTTGCTAGGCAACAGGTTTGACCAGGGGTCAGTGACTTCGAAATGTGTGTGTTAAGGTCCTGGCTTGTGCAATAGTGACTTGGGACTTGGAGGGAAGGAAAAGAGCGGTTGTCCGGTACTCTCCGGGAAAGGCAATGCTGTGTCGATGAAAAGGACAAAAAAGAAAAAAAAATGAACAAACACACACCACCAGGCCCGGAGTCTGAAGACCCCACTTGGACCTTCTGTATTGCCAGATACTCTCTAGCACCACTTACCAGAGACTATCAACTGATATAGGTATATCAGGAAATATACCTATAACACAGCTCCATGTTTCTTTTTTCAGATATCTTTTTGATTTCAGAGAGGAAGGGAGAGAGAGGAGAGAGAGAGAGAAACATTAGTGATGAGAATCATTGATTGGCTGCCTCCTGCACATGCCCACTGGGGATTCAGCCTGCAAGCCCGGCATGTGCCCTGACCTGGAATCAAACCAGTGGCCTCCTGGTTCATAGGTTGATGCTCAACCACTGAGCCATGCTGGCCGGGCCACAGTTCCATATTTCTGATCACTGACTCAGTTGTGTTCTGTTGAAACTTTTTTTTTTAGCCCCTAACATTGCCTTGGACATTCTGTAACTTTCCAGTCCTTTCTGATGACAAAAATCAGCCTGATCTTACACCTTCAGCTCAAACTTGGTTTAAATCCTGCCATCCCCGGCCTCTCCATCCAGCAGAGCTGGGACCTGACTCCTTGGAGGAGACACAGAGACCAGGTATCCCTGACACACCTTCCCTTCATTCCCACTGCGAGCCCTAGTTTCCCAAAGTCTTGGGGCTCAGAGGAAGGACAGGTATGGGGACAAGGGACTCCTGACCTAACTGGCCACAGCCATGGTTTCCTGTCGGCTGAAACGGCCTCTCTGGCTAACCTCTGCGTGGCAGGTGTCCAATGACTGGCACTCTCTCATGGAGCAAAGGAGTGAAGACTTGTCTGGCTGAGACTTTCCCAACACGAACGTTGTGTCCTCCTCCCACACTGCAACGGACAAAACCCCTCCTGTGTGTTCCTCTTTCACTCCCATGCGGCTGCCACACCTGCGACCCCAGATATGTGGGTTTTCCACACATCAGAGAGTCTTTGACACCAGCTGGCTGTCCTACAATTGACCTCAATGCTGACACCATCTACCTCAAGGCAGCATCAGAACCCACAGGTGAAGGGCTCAGTCCTACAGCCGGCCCCTCTCCCGACTTCAGCAGCCAGACACAAGTCCGTTAGCCGCACGTGCTTCTGACCTGTCGGCAGTAGACTGGAGGTTCCGACGACCCCCTCCTTGGGTTTGATCATTTCATAATGGCTCACAGATGTCAGGGGGAAACCCTTAGCTACATGTGCTGGTTTATTATACAGGGATGTTACAGGGAACAGCCAGGGGGGAGAGATGCATAGGGCAAGGGTGGGCAAGGTGGTGGGAACCTCCATGCTCTCACCTGATGCATCCCCCTCCCAGCATCCTCACGCGCTCATCAACCCAGAAGCTCTGTGAGCCCCGTAGGTTGAGATTTTTATGGAGGCTTCATCATGTAGGCGTGATCCATCCTTAACTCCATTTGCAGCCTCGCTCCCTTCCCCGGAGGGGAGAAAGTTCCAGGCTTCTATGGAACTCTATGGCTTGGTCTTTTTGGGGACCAGCCTCCATCCAGGAGCCCACCCAGTCACCTCATTAGAACAGAAGACATTCCTATCATTGAAGAAATGATGAGGTTGCAGGAGCGCTCTGCCAGGAACCTGGGGCAGAGACCAACCTTGCTGGATGGAGAGGGGAGATGTTGGGATTTAAACCAAGTTTGAGCTGAAGGTGTAAGATCAGGCTGATTTTTAAAAAATATATTTTTGTTGATTTCAGAGAGGAAGGGAGAGGGAGAGATAGAAACATCGATGATGAAAGAGAATCATTGATTGGCTGCCTCCTGCACGCCCCCTACTGGGGATTGAGCCTGCAACCCAGGCATGTGCCCTTGACCGGGATGGAACCTGGGACCCTTCAGTCCGCAGCCAAACCAGCTAGGGCAGATCAGGCTGATTTTTGTCATTAGAACTGACTGGAAAGTTACAGAATGTCCAAGACACTGTTAGGGACAAAAAAAAAAAAAAAGTTTTAACAGAACACAACTGAGTCGGTAACCAGAAATATGGAACTGGCCCAGTGGATAGAGTGTTGGCTTGCAGACCGAAGTGTCCCGGGTTTGATTCCGGTCAAGGGCATGTACCTGGGTTGCAGGCTCCTCCCCAGCCCGGGCCCTGGGGTGTGTGCAGGAGGCACCCAATCGAGGATGTTCCTCTAATATCATATTTCTCTTCGTCTTTCCCTCTCTCTAAAAATCAATGGAAAAAATACCCTTGGGTGAGGATTAAACAAACAAACTAACAAACAAACAAACAGAAATATGGAGCTGTGTCATAGTTATATTTCCCGGAGTTGATAGTCTCTGATAACTGGTTATAGAGAAAATCGGAGCTGTGTCTTCCGACTCTGGACCTGGTGGTGTTTGTTTGTTTTGTCTCTTTTGTCCTTCCCATCGATACCACATTGCCTTTCCCTGAGAGTACTGGACAACAACACACCTCCTTCCCGCCGAGTCCCAAGTCGTTATTGCATAAGCCTGGACCTTCACACACACATGTCACCACCAGCACACACCTCACAGCCTCCTGCTGCCTTCCTGGGTGAGAGGCCCTCTAGAAGGCTGAGACCGAGCTATCCTCCTCAGGGACCACTTGACTCACACATCCCAACCACGCTGGGCTGTGGGGTGTGGGCTGTACTTCCTCTGCCCCCACGTCAGGCACCAGCCACAAACTCAGAGATCCCAGGCCACCAACACCTCTGGTCAACGAGCTACAGACTCAGAGGTCCCCGTGACCTTCTCGGGTTCAGTAATTTACTATTATGACTCAGAGAACCCAGGAAAGCACTGCCCATGATTACAGGTTTATTATAAAGGACAAAAGTCAGCAGGAGCCCTGGCCATTGTGGCTCAGTTAGTTGAGCATTGTCCCGTGCACTGAGAAGTCCCTGGGTTTAATTTTTTTTACCCTGGATAACAGGTACCCTGTCCCAAATCCTCTGAGATGGCTCTCAATCCTCTCTTCTCCAGAAGCCATCACCGGAGGATCCCCCTTCACAGGTGGATTTCCACCTAATCCGTCCATTTAAAATTCCTTCACTGTCCTCAAGAAGTCAAACCTAAGAAAATACATAGCCAGAGCAGCTAAGAGAGGCCAGACACTAGGGCATTTGAGATCTTGCTCCCTGGCATGTGTCACCAGTTTGGCTCAAATAAACTCTTATAACGATTTTAAGACACACACACACACACACACACACACACACACACACACAGAAATGCCATACATGTAGCTGTATGACCTTGGGCAAGTCATTAACCTCCCCGTGACTTAGTTTCCTCCTCTGTAAAATGATAATAATAATAATACCTATTAGGGCTGTTGTGATTGAATTAGATAAAAGCACTTGGAATAGAGTCTAATGCCATGTACATCTTCAAACATATGCATTATTACTTTATTCCTATACTAGAGGCCAAGTGAACGAAATTCGTGCATGGGGGCTGTCCCCTCAGCTCAGCCTGCACCCTATACAATCTGGGACCCCTTGGACCACTGGCTCCTAATCGCTCACCTGCCTGCCTGGTCACCCCTTACTGCCCCCCCTTGCCAGCCTGGTTGCCTCCAACTGCCCCCCTCTGCCAGCCTGATTGCCCCTAACTTCCCTCCTTCCTGGCCTGGTTACCCCTCACTGTCCCCCCTGCCAGCCTAATCGCCCCCAACTGCCCCTCCTGCCAGCCTGGTTGCCCCTCACAGCACCCCCACCGGCCTGGTTGCCCCATGCAGCCTGCTGTTCAGTTGTTTGGTCATCCCTCACTAATCCCCACACCGGCCTGGTCGCCCCATGCAGCCTGCTTCTTCAGTCATTTCGTCATCCCTCACTAATCCCCCTGCCAGCCTGGTTGTAGGCAGCCATCTTGTGAGGGTGTGAGGGTTAATTTGCATATATAGGATCACCTATATATGGTGGCAGAGACCTCAGGAAGGGGGTGGGAGCCTTAAAGATGACTTCCTGAATTTCAAAAATGTCACTAAAACACCTATAAAAAGGGAGTGGGATAGGGGAGAGGAGAATGGCAGTGAGGGTTGGGCCCTATAAACAGGGAAAAGGGGAAGGAATATGGATCCGAAGATAGAGGTTTCCCTGGAGACCACCTCTCCTGGATACTAAAGGATGCCTGGGGCCCCCTGAAAGAGTGGGGGCCCTCAGTATGGCCGCCCCCCCTCCTACAACTTGCAGGGTTCCAGGATTTCCCAAGGATCAGGAAGACTAGGGAAATGGGGAAGGCTGAACTGAGGGGTGTGGTGTGTGTGTGTGTGTGTGTGTGTGTGTGTGTGTGTGTGGTCCTGACCTTAATCCTCAAGGGCCTCGACTAGGGGGCTGTGAGGGGGAGGCATAAACCCCAGGAAGGATGGGACCCCCTCCTTGGAGTCTGCAGGGTTCCCTCGATCATCTGAGGGGCCCCGGGGCTAGATATAAGGGGTGCAGAAGCAGAACTCTAGGGTCAAAGTCTCAATGTGACCCCTGGGCCTTGCGGGGCTGGGAGGGGTGCAGTGAGGGGTGCAGTGAGGGGAGAGCCCTCCAGCGGGTGGGAAGCAGGATGGAAGGCAGGTGACCGGAGGCCGGAAGTTGGAAGGGTTGAGAGAATGGAGAAGGCTCAGGGGAGAGTGCGGGGTGGGGGGTGGGGGCGGGGTGTCCGGAGGGGCCGGAAGTGGGGTGAAGGGGGCCTTGAGGGAATCCGTGAGCCTAAAGGTCAACTCTCGCATCCTTGACAGTGCGAAGCCTGTGGGGGGGGCGTGAAGGGAGGGGTCGGCCCTCAGGCGGGGGTAAGGCAATGGGGCTCCGTGGGCGGGATTCCCCCTCAGCCCAGCCCAGGGACCCGTCCTCTCCCAGCTTCGATCTGATCGATCTGATCGCGGCGGAAGAGACCGTTCCGGAGCAGACAACCGCCACCGCTGGAGGCCAAAGCAAAAAATGTCAGTTACAGCCCGAAAAACAGAAGCGGAAAGAGGACAGCCAATCAGAGGGTGAGAAAGAGGCTCGCGCTCAGTGACGTAGCCAATCAAAGAGCGAAGGAGGGAGGGACGCCGCTCAAGCTCACTCTGCAATCAGAGTGGAGGGAGCTAGCTGGCGCTGCTTCACGTTGCAAGGAGTGGGCGGGGCCAAATTGGTCCCCAGCAAATCAGAAGCTTCACTCATCCCCCCCCCCCCCCCCCCCCCCCCCACCCCGAAACGGGAATTTATTGGTCACTTTTCGGAACTTGGCTGTCAATTTTGAAAGAAAGCTGTGCAAAAGGCATTTCTTTAGAGACGCAAGATCCCGCCTCCTCTCTCTCAGCGTGGGTGGAGAGCCTTAAAGGGCCAGGTACGAGGTACTTTGAAGAAGTCGGGCCGGATCGCGGACGTAGGAGAAACCCAACCGAGCAGAACCGCAGCACTCCCGCTAAGATGGAATTGAGCAGAAGCGCTATCTCTGCAAAGAAACGCTGACTCAAAAAGCCTAAGCAACCTGTTGGGTAAAAGGCAGCGATTCGAGCCCTGAATTTACAAACCCTGCCTAGACATATAAGCTGCCTCTTTGGGATAAGGTGTAACCGGATGGGTAGACCCAAAGTTCAGATCTGGAGACCCAGATCCTCATCATAGTCGCCAGGAAAGAAAAGCCTTCTTTTTTTTTTTTTTAAAAAAAATATGTTTTTATTGATTTCAGAGAGAGAGAGAGAGAGAGAGAAACATCAACGAGAGAGCGAATCATTGATCGGCTGCTTCCTGCACGCTCCCCACTGGGGATCGAACCCGCCACCCGGGCATGTGCCCTTGACCGGGAATAGAACCTTTATCTCTGGGTTCACAGGTGGACGCTCAACCACTGAGCCACCGCCGGCTGGGCAAAAGCCTTCCTTGATAAAAATCTTTAGATTCTAGCCACAGGGCTGCTGATCATGGGGCCACCTTCTCTAAAACCACTTCCCTGACATCACCCTCCACCCTTTGCCTGCGGGCAACACTGTTTCCCCTGCTTAGGGCACTCACTGCTCCCGTTCCTCCCTGTGTCCTGGCTCTGGTCACCCTGCAATGTTACTTGTCCATCTCTGTGTCTGCACCCCACCCCTCAAGACTGAGAGAGCCCTTGGAGGGCAGGTACCAATTCTGCATCATTTTGGCGTCACCGGCATCATCCAGCGAAAGGCCCGGATTCTAGCGAACTCAGGAAGTGAAAGTTAGTATCTGGGATTTCTCAGAGACAACGGTAGCTAAAGAAACTTCCACCTTCTAGTTTTAGGTAAATTCTTGCTGATTGGCTATTATTGGAATTGCCTGCCTAAGGGCTATGGGTGTATCCCATAGTCTTAATAAAAGGGATCGCAAGGCCAGAGCGGGGTGGAGTCCTTCCCCTCGAGTTGGGCTCCCGCCAGGCCCCCAATATTCCCAAATTAATATTTTCTAGTCTCTTTCATTTGCGTGCGGCCTCCTCCAGAGCCCGAACCCTGAACCACGCGGGACGTTGAAAGGGGTTCACTACAGGACCCTGGAACAGAAAAAAAAAAAAAAAAAGAAAAAGAAAAGAAAAAAGACAAAGAACATTAGTGTAAAAATTAGTTCATAGTCATGTTGGTCTGTTACCGTGACAAGTGCTACACAGCCGTGTGACACGCTAACATTAGGGAAGCTAGGTGAGGAGTATATGGGAACTCTCTATTATCTTTGTAAGTTTCCTGTAAATATAAAAACATTCCAAGATCAACCATTTATTTAAAAAAAAAAAAAAAAAACAGAACGTTCCCGCTCCTCACCTTGTAGCCCTCATTCCGGCCCCGTTCCTCCAACACTATGCCTATTCCACCCTCGAACCTTTGCATTTGCTGTTCCCTCGGGCGCCTTCCCTAAGCGTCTCGTCTGAAATAGCGGCTCCCTGCGCCTCTGTACCCCCTCGCCCGGGTCCCACACCGTCGCAGTACCTCTCGGAAACGTGCTGGGGTGGTGCAGCCGGGATAAAACAGATGCGGCCCCGCCCACGTTCTGACAAGCCCCGCCCGCTTTCTCCCCGGACCCCTCCCACCTCCCTGGCCCTGGAGAAAGCCAGCGGAAGGTGCTAGAAGAGACTCGAGGGACCCTCGTGCAGATGGAGCAGCCGGAGGAGGAGACGGGCCGGGACGGGTGAGAGACTCAAGACCTCCCTGGGGAGGACAGAGACCCAGAGGGGGGAGGGGACAGAGAAAATCCGAGGGGGAGCATCAGAGAAACAAAAAAAAGTCGCAGGTATCCTTGCCCAGAAACAGAGCCTTGGAAGGATCTTGGTGACGGAATTGAGCAAGATACTTAGGACTAGGGGGAGAGCTAGAAACAGATATTCCTGGGACAGAGAGAAATTTCGAGAATGAACCAGGAATGAACCAGGAGAATGGAAAATGCCAGGAACAGCCATAGGACTGGAGAAATAATAATAATAAAAATAAAAATAAAAATAGTAGTAATAATAATAACTGCCTGCATTTCTTGAACACGTCCCAGACCCAGCCGTTTCACAGGCACCTTGGGTACCACCAAAAGGCACGTTTTGGTAGGAAAACTCGAGGTTAGCGTGGGAAAGTGATTTGGCCTGAGACGCTTCAGGAGTGAGCCGGGCGGGCAGCCTGGACTGGAACTGACATCCCCCTGATGCTGAAGTGCCAGCCCAGCTGCCCGTCTCTCTGCAAAAGGAGAAACAGAGAGAGGGTGGGAGGAGAGAGGGTGGGGCGAAGGGGGTGAGGGCGCCCGAGGTGGACGCAGAAGTCAGGACGGGGAGATGGGCCCTGCCGGGAGGCCGCCAGGCTGCCTGGGCAAGGTGTGCGGGCGGTGGGAGCCGCTGACCTGTCCCTCTTGCCATTCCAGGAACAACCTGCCACCGCCCGGGACTGGGCCCTGGCCCCCGGTGCCCTTCCCAGCCCTGCCGTCTCCGCTCCTGGGCACCCCAGACCCAGCACATCTGGGGCTCCCCGAGAGCCTGGCCTCTGTCACCGTGCCCATCCGCCTGGACGCCCTCTCCTACCTCCTGCACAGCGCCTTGCTGGGGGCCTATAACCTCCAGCAGTCCCTGCCCTCCTGCACCTGCCACCCCCAGGCTCCCGACCCCCAGCCCCACGCCGCCAAGAGGCCGTTCAGGGGGTGTGGGGACTGGGACGTCCCTCGCAGGCCAGGCTGGGCCCGGGGCCGGGGCCGGGGGCAGAGGCGACGGGGCCCTGGGAGGTCTGAGCAGCCAACGCCAGTCTGGGCAGGGGACTCCGGGGCTGGCCCCAGGACCCCACCCATGATGCCGTCATCACCCCCAACACTGCAGACCCAGGATGGGAAGAAGGAAGCGGGAGGTCCGGAGCCACCCCTGGCCACGCCACCTGCCGCTGAGGACTGGGACATTGAGTACTAGGACCCGGAGGGCCCAGCACCTTGGCATCTAGAGGCCACTCAGGGTCACCAAGAGGGTCCTGTAGCCCAAAGGGAAACTCAGCCCTGTCAGAGATACCCCGTCCTCTCCCCCCCCAAAAAAAAAAATACGGCCTCAGCAGGGGGCCTGGGAATCCCCTGGTGAAACCTGGCCCTGACTTAGCATCCCAAGCCTTGCACCTCATAGCCAGTGCCTCTCCCCACCCCAGCACCACCCCCAACTATAGCAACAACCCTCAGCTCATTCCCTATCCGGACCCTGACCCCATTCTCAATCCCAAAGCCATTCACCGGCCTCTGCAACCCCATCCCACCCCCACTCAGTACCCTATTCCCATCCCCTCATTCCCGTCTCTGTTCCCATCTCCACTGAACCCACCTCATTCCCAGTGTCTTCATCCTCACCCCTCACCTACGTCAGGTCAACCCAGCCCCGACCTCAACTTCATCCCCAACTCAGCACCAATCCCAGCCCATCTCATCCTCAACTTCCCTCCTGTCCTGGCCCCAACTGTGACATGCCCTCTGACCTCATCCACAAAGCATCCCCCCCAGGCCCAGTATTCCCAGACACCACCCCATTTCCCGCCCTTGGGAGTGGGGTACCCGGTTGAACAATAAATGGATGCATGTCCCTATGTCTTGTGTCTGTGTGTGTGCTTACGCAGATCAGGCCGACCCGGTGGGTGCTGTGAGCAAGGCCTGTGACAGGGGGAGGGTCGTTGAGGGTCACAGAGAGAGGCGAGTGGGGCTGGAGGGGTGCAGGGAGGGAGGCCTGGATTCCTGCTTCAGCAAATTCCATTTGGGGCCTCTGCCACCGTTGCACTTCTGCTTGCTGGAAGCTGCTGGGCTGTGGGGCCATTGTGTGGGGAGGCTTAAGGGATTTGGGGGCCTGGGGAGCCGAGAGGCCAGCGACCGGGCTTGGCTCAGTCTGCACCGAGGGGCCGAGGCAGAAGGAGTGCTCAGGCCAGGCTCTGCCACTCAGGTAGGGAACGGGCATGGGACCCACAGCCCCTCCTCCCCCAGACCTAGGCATCCAGTTCTCCAGCTCCTTCCTTTCCCCGGGGCCTGGTGAGGTTCCAGCCCTAGTCCCCCTTCACACCCGGGACCCAGGAGTCCAGGGCCCCAGCCTCCTCTTCCCCAGGGATTTTGGTGCCCCAGTGTCCACACCACCTCCTGGCTTAAGACCTGGAAATCCAGGTCCCCAGGATATTTCTCCCCCAAGACCCAGAGGTCTAGCTCCTCAGTTCCTCCTCCCTCAAACCCAGGGGTCCAGGCCCCCAGCCTCTCCTCCCTCAGACCCAGGAGTCCAGGCCCTCAGCCCCCTCCTCCCTCAGACCCAGGAGTCCAGGCCCCAGGCCCTCCTCCCTCAGACCCAGGAGTGCAGGCCCCCAGGCTCTTCCTCCCTCAGACCCAGGAGTCCAGGCCCCCAGCCCCTCCTCCCTCAGACCCAGGAGTCCAGGCCCCCAGGCTCCTCCTCCCTCAGACCCAGGAGTCCAGGCCCCCAGCCCCCTCTTCCCTCAGACCCAGGAGTCCAGGCCCCCAGCCCCTCCTCCCTCAGACCCAGGTTTCCAGGCCCCCAGGCTCCTCCTCCCTCAGACCCAGGAGTCCAGGCCCCCAGCCCCTCCTCCCTCAGACCCAGGAGTCCATCTCCTGATCCCATCTCCCCTTTCCCACAGATCGCCATGTACAGCTTCATGGGCGGCGGCCTCTTCTGCGCCTGGGTGGGGACTATCCTCCTAGTGGTGGCCACAGTGACGGACCACTGGATGCAGTACCGGCTGTCGGGGTCCTTTGCCCACCAGGGCCTGTGGCGGTATTGCCTGGGCAATAAGTGCTACCTGCAGACGGAGAGCATCGGTGAGGCTCCAGGCGGGGTCTGGGCTGGGCCTGGGGCAGAGCCCGTAGGGCAGAGCCTCGCAGCCCAAGGGCAGGCCTCCTGTCCAGCAGATGGCGAAACCTGTGGCTCAGAGAAGGAAAGGGTCAAGCCAAGGTTATGAGCATGGGAAGGGGGAAGGCTGGGGTTTCAGTATTCCTCCCCAGTGCAGTTGAGCACGTATTGATTGAGGGGTTCAGTAGGGAGAGGAGACATGTCCTACACAAGTCGAGGTCGGGTACAGCAGGTGGGGCTGTGGCTGCCAGAACAGCATTTTCTAAATATTGACGATGGATCAAGAACTATGTTAATATGCCGAGTGACCTAAGTCAGGAAAAGACAAGTACCATATGATTTCACGCATATGTGGAATCTAAAAGAGAAAATAATGAACAAAACATAAACAGACTCAGACACAGAGAATAAACTAATGGTCACCCCAAAGGAGAGGGCTGGGGGTGAGGTGACAAGGTGAAGGGATTGAGAAGCACAGGTTGGTAGCTACACAGTAGATATGGGATATAAAGTACAGCATAGGGAATATAGTCAGCAATAATGTGGTAACTACGTAGGGTGCCAGCGGGTACCTGAAGTATCGGGGTATTACTTCTTAAATTCTATAATTCTCTAACTGCGATGTTGTATACCAAAAACTAATATAAAATAATATTGATTGTCAATTGTAATTGGGAAAAAAACTGTTAGGTACTGGGGGATACAAAAGCAAGATAGACCCTAAATTTGCTAAATACTGGATGAGGTACTATACTTGCTATGTGCCAGGCTGTGTAATATATATGTACATAACTCTATGTATATGTGTCTGTGTGTGTATGTATGTATATACTACAATATACACTGAGTGGCCAGATTATTATGATCTCTGGACGCATAATAATCTGGACACTCAGTGTATATCCTATATAATAAAAGGCTAATATGCAAATTGTCCCCTCGACCAGGAGTTCAACCAGCAGGCAGGCCGGCCAACTGCCCATGTCCCCACCCCCTGGCCAGGCTGGCTGGACCCCACCCATGCACGAATTCATGCACCAGGCCTCTAAAAGTATATATATATATATATATATATATATATATATACACACACACACACACACATATATATATAATATAAATATGGGGATAAGAATAGTACTTACAGTAGAAGGCTCTTGCAATGTATATTATACACGTATATTATGTATGTATAGTATATATATGATATATTATGTAATATGCTACATCTCTATCTATGATGTAGTATATTACATAGTATACAATTTATGGGAAGAGAGAAGAATGATCCCCAGTGCTCAACACCCTTTCCTGCAACATGCTTATTATGAGCATCTGTCATAGGCCAGGCTCAAGGTGCTGGGGATATAGCAGTGAATGAGAAAGCAAGACCTTGGTCCTCATAGAGCTGAGAACTCCCTGGGGAGAGACAGACATCATAAACAAGTTAAAAATAAATAATTGGGGGGTTTTCAGATATGGGCACGTGGCATGAAGGCAATGCAATAGAGCAATGGGAGAGAGGACAAAGAACGATCAGCAGGACAATATGGGGAGTTAGCATCATTCATTCACTCACTCACCCAGCAACCATTTCTCTGGGCCCCATGCAAACCAAATCTATGCTGGGGGTATTCGTGACATAGAATCAACCCAGTCCCTGTCCTCAGGGAGCAATGACTGGAGGAGGAGACAGATAAAGAGTCACAACCCAGAGCAGGGGTGAGGATGATACCTGAGTGGCAAAGGGATGCTTCTTGGAGGAGGGGATTTGGGAGCTGGATTTTGAGGGATGGATAGGAGTTTGCCAGGTGAAAAGGAGGGCACTTGCTAAAAGGTGAAGGAGAAGCTAGGGCAGGGATATGGAGAGGGGTAAGGCATTCCTGCTCTCAGAGGTAGCAGCTTTCCCACTGAGGGCAGGGGAGGCCCAGGAGTGACCGCCGGGTGCTCCCACAGCATACTGGAACGCCACCCGGGCCTTCATGATCCTGTCCTCCCTGTGTGCCACCTCCGGCATCATCATGGGCATCCTGGCCTTCGCTCAGCAGCCCACCTTCACCCGCCTCTCCCGGCCTTTTTCCACCGGCATCATGTTTTTCGCCTCCAGTGAGTGGACCCGCCCTACCCTCTCCCTCTTCCTACTCCTACCTATCTCCAACCCCAATACATCCCCACCCCCAACACCACTCTCATCCCAGACTCCTCACTCTCAACCCCATCCCCATCCTCATCCCAACCCCAGAACCAACACCAACACCAACACCAAAGCTGTTTCTAATTCCTCCTTTTCCAACATTGCAATTCAGTTCTGGCATTAGCGCCAGACTCCATAGGTTTAAGGCCACGGTTCCCAACAAGACTGCCCCTCCTTCAGCTGCAAGTGGGGTCCCCAAGCCACCTGTGTGTCTGACCAACTGGCTTCAAAGTTGACGGTTTCCAGGACCCACTCGGGTTTGAAAATCTTGTTAGAGCAACTCACCAAAACTCAGAGAAGCCCTATACTTAACAATTACAATTTTATTATAAAGGGGTGGGGAATGTTCAGCCCGTGGGTCATACGTATCAGGCCCCCGAAATCATTTGGTCTGGCCCTGCCAAGGCATTAGGGGTGAGTTAATTCCATGTTTGAGCAAACATAGCAGGCTGCTTTTTTTAAAAAAAAATATATCTTATTGATTTTTTACAGAGAGGAAGGGAGAGGTATAGAGTTAGAAACATCGATGAGAGAGAGACATTGATCAGCTGCCTCCTGCACACTCCCTGCTGGGGATGTGCCCGCAACCAAGGTACATGCCCTTGACCGGAATCGAATCTGGGACCTTTCAGTCCCCAGGCCAACGCTCTATCCAGTGAGCCAAACTAGCTAGGGCTTGGCGGGCTACTTTTTAAGTTGTTAATTTTGTATGGCCTGCGAAAGATGTTATACATACCCAAATGGCCCTTGCCAGAAAACAGGTTCCCTGCCCCTGTTATAAAGGATCAACTCAAGACCAGCCAAATAAACAGAAGCAGAAGGAGATGCCTGAGAGGGACCGCCCCCCCCCCCCCCCCCCCCCCCCCCCCCCCCCCCCCCCCCCCCCGCACACCCACGTGTTCTGTTCAGCAACCAGGAAGCTCCCAGCACTTGGCATCCATTGACTGAATCGCTGGCCATGTGATTGAACTCAACCTCCTCCCCACTCCCCTCCCCAGAGGGGCCGATATCAACCAGCTCAAAGCCTCAACTTTCAGTTCCGTGGTTGGTCTTTCTGGTGACCAACTCCCATCCTGAGTCATCCCAGCTCAACAACAGGTGTGATCCCAGAGGCTCCACAATGGCAAAGACACGCCTAACTCAGGAAGCTCCAAGGATGTGGCGTCCTCCCAGGAGCCGGAGACAAAGACCAGTCAGATTCTCTATGACAGCACAGCCCTGCCCCACCTCCACCCCAGCCCCACCACTCCCTGTCCACCTGTCCTCCTACGTTCAACTCAACCCTGTCCTCACCAGATTCCCACCCACCCACCCTACCCCTTTCCTCAATTTTGCATCCACCCCCCCACCCCGTCTCCAAGCCCAACTTCATCCCTGTGTCAACCCCACCCTCTCTCCCAGCTATTTTTGTCCTGCTGGCCTTGGCCATTTACACTGGAGTCACCGTCAGCTTCTTCGGCCGCCGTTTCGGGGACTGGCGCTTTTCCTGGTCTTACATCCTGGGCTGGGTGGCCCTGCTCATGACTTTCTTTGCAGGTACCTGGGCTTGGGGGTGGGGAGGGCAGTGTCTGGGATGAGCAAGTGTACTCCCCAGGGTGAGAAGATAGGGGGTCTCCCATGGGCTCCCAGCACCCAGACAGAAGGCAGACTCCAGAGGCCTTGGGGGCGGGGGGGAGGGGGGGCGGGGGAGGTGGGGGAGTCCATTGGGACCTTTTCTCGTACAGGAATTTTCTACATGTGTGCCTACCGGATGAAGGAATGTCGGCGCCTGTCCACTCCCCGCTGAGCCCAGACGTGTCCACCAACTTCATCGGGAAGTTAAAATGAGGTCACTGAAGAGGAGGGGGCGGATCTAGAGGCCTGAAATCCTGGTTCCTGGGGGCATGAGGGGGTCTCAGTCCTGGACTCTGGGTTGGGGGAGGGGGCCTAACTCCTGAGTCCCACGTGGAAGGAGAAAGAATGGGGCCTGGTGGGAGGGACCTGAGAAGACTCAAGGCTCCACCCGAGGGGAAGGGGGGGGGATGTTTGAGAAATGGAATATCCATTAAAGCGATTTTTTGGAGTCTAATAAAACTGATGTGAAACCACCACAGGGTGACTCCCTGAGGGGTGGGGGTGACTGTGGTGGATGGGGTTGGGGGCGTGTATGATGGCAATCCAACTTGCTGTTTCTGCAGACACGGGGACAGGGATCAACCATGCAGCCCCCAGAGACGACAATTCTACTTCTAGGAAACGGTGTGTGGGTCCCATTCTGACAATAATTCCAATGTGTATTTTTTCTGCTCACCTCACACCACCAAGCAATGAACACAATTCGGACATTATCTACCTGGAGGTACTATCAGATCCCACAGGTTAAAGGCTCAGCCCTGCAAGACTGCACGCCCCCCCCACCCCCCTTCAGAGGCCAATCACAGTCCAGGATGTCACCCGTGCTTCTGACCACCAGGGATAGGTTGGAGGTTCCCATGTCCCACTCCTTGGGGGTCTATTCATTTCCTAGGGATGCTCACAGAACTCAGAAACATGTTACTTACTATATTGCCAGTTTATTATAGATGGACATAATGCAGAAGCAGCCAGATGGAAGAGATGCAGAGGGCCAGGTGTGGGGAAGGGACTCAGAGCTCCTATAACCTCTCTGAAGTTACCACTCTCCCCAAACCTCCAAGTGTTCACCACCCCTGAAACTCTCCAAAGAGGTTGCAGGACACACGTGTGATTGATTAAATCCTTGGCCATTGGTGCGTGAACTCAAACTCCGGCTCCTCTCTCCTCCCCAGAGGTCGGGGGCTGGGACTGAGGGTTCCAACCCTCTAATCACATGGTTGGCTCCCCTAGCAACCATTCCCCCATCCTTAAGTGGGGTCCAAAAGTTACCTCATTTGCACCTTTATGGCTTTCGTGAGTTGGGAAATTCCAGGTCTTTTAGAAGCTGTCTTAATCAGGACCCAGACCAAATGTATATTTCTTATTAGAAATCACAATATCACAGTAGAATAATCCTATATAATAAAGAGGTAATATGCAAATTGACCATCACTCCAACACACAAGATGGCCGCCCCCATGTGGTCAAAGATGGCCACCACAAGATGGCCTGCAGGAGAGGGCAGTTGTGGGTGATCAAGCCAGCAGGGGAGGGCAGTTAGGGGTGATTGGACCAGGAAGGGAGGGCAGTTGGGGGACCAGGCCTGTAGGGGAGGACAGTTGGGGGTGACCAGGCCTGCAGGGAAGGGCAGTTGGGGGAGACCAGGCCTGCAGGGGAGGGCAGTTGGGGGTGACCAGGCCAGCAGGGGAGGGCAGTTGGGGGCAACCAGGCCTGCAGGGGAGGGTAGTTAGGGGTGACCAGGCTGGTAAGGGAGGGCAGTTAGGGGTGACTGGGCCAGCAGGGGAGGGCAGTTGGGGGGGACCAGGCCTGCAGTGGAGGGCAGTTGGGGGCAACCAGGCCAGCAGGGGAGGACAGTTAGGGGTGACTAGGCCAGTAGGGGAGGGCAGTTAGGGGCAATCGGGCCGGCAGGGGAGCAGTTAGGCAGGGGATCAGGTTGGCAGGGGAGTGGTTAGCAGGCGATCAGGCTGGCAGGCAGAAGCAGTTAGGGGCAATAAGTCAGGCTGGCAGGAGAGTGGTTGGAAGCCAACAATCCTGGATTGTGAGAGGGATCAGGCCTAAACAGACAGTTGGACATCCCTTGAGGGGTCCCAGATTGGAGAGGGTGCAGGCTGGGCTGTGGGACATACACCCCCGCCCCATGCACGAATTTCATGCACCCAGCCTCTAGTAGGATAAATAAAGAGCTCAGTGGGAAAAAACAAACCAACTAGCTTCCTTGTCCACCTGCCCCACCCCAAATCCAGTTGGCTCTCCCAACGTCCTCTCCCCTCTCCAATGGGCTCCAGAACGCTGACCCTTCACCTCCTTTACCCACCTCTTCACATGCTATTCATGAGCTTGACCTTGTCTTCATCCACTCATTCACCCAAATAAACTGATGTTGATTATCATGACATGTACTGATGCCGATCATAAAATAATAAGACTATTTAGCAAGGGCAATTTCAGTAATATTTATCACTGTCTAGGCTATATTCATAGAGGCTGACTCCCTAGAAATAAGATTTACTGGGGCCTCCTCAAATCACAATAATGCTATGTTTATAGAGGCTTCATCCAAAAATAATGGCAATTGAGGCCTTCTCTAATCCTACTTTACTGAGGCCTCGTTAAGTAGGCTTATTCCAGTAATCATATTTATAGGGGCTTACTCTAGCAACGATGATGTGGTGACTGCAGACTCACACCTCCAACTCCTTACTCAGCCGTTCCGCTCGAAAAGAGGCATCTCACGCCTCACATATCTGACGCCGAGTTCCCGGTCCCTCTCACACCCCACACCTGCTCCTCCCATGGTCTCCCCATCTTAGCAAACGACAACTCCATGTTCATCCAGCTGCTCAAGCCACGCACGCACGCACGTTGGGATCATTCTCGGCTGCTTTCTCTGTAACATTCCACATCTGATTCATCAGCCAATAGTGTTGGCTCTACCTTTAAAATGTGTTTGGGAATTTGACTCTTGCTTCACCAGTGATCACCCTAATGCAAGCCACCTCCCTTCTGTCCGTCGTCTGTCACCTGGCTTATTGCCACACCCTCCTAACCAGCTCAGCCCTTACCCTGCCTGCCCTCCTCCACCTACAGTTCATTTTCTACGCAGCATCTGGAGAAATATTTATTAAAATCATGTCACTCCTGCCCTGGCCGGTGTTCCTCAGTGGCTAGAGCATTGGCTTGCACACCAAAGGGTGGTGAGTTCAATTCTTTTTAAAATATATATATATTTTTTATTGATTTTTTACAGAGAGGAAGGGAGAGGGAGAGAGAGTTAGAAACATCGATGAGAGAGAAACATTGATCAGCTTGCCTCCTACACACCTCCTACGGGGGATGTGCACGCAACCAAGGTACATGCCCTTAACCGGTATCGAACCTGGGACCCTTGAGTCCGTAGGCCGACGCTCTATCCACTGAGCCAAACCGGTTAGGGCATGAGTTCAATTCTTGTTAAAGGGCAAGTACCTGGATTGCAGGAGGTAAATAATCAATGTGTCTTGTAGGGAGCGGTTATAGGGTTAAGCCTCGGACTGACCTGTTGGCAAAGTCAAAAACAAGTCCCAGCATAGAAGGCACAGGCCCCTTAGCATAATTAAGCTTGACCTTATGACACTCCCTAGATCCTTCCTGGGTAGCTAATGGGCTGTAGGAGGTGCAGCAAGTGCTGCCAAAACAAGTGAAACTCACAAGAACATTGTAACTATGGTGACCACTACCTTGTTTACCTCTGACTATAAAATAAAGGCTCAGCTTGCTCTCTGGATCTGTTCTGTGGTCTCAGCCAGACACAGAAGATCCACCTAGACCCAGCTCATTCTCTTTGTCCATCTTTCTTCATCCTTCTCCAGCCCTCACTCAGGCTCGCCGAATGCTTGGCTGTGCTGGCGAGGCACAGTGTCTATCTCACATCGATGTTTCTCTCTTCTTCTCTCCTCATTTCCTTCCACTTTCTCTAAAAATCAATGGAAAATAATATCTTCAGGTGATGATAACAAAAAATAAATCATGTCACTCCCGCTCTAAGCCCTCCAGTGGCTCCGATCTCAGGTAAAAAAAAAAAAACAACCCAAAAACTAAAGTCTATCCAGGTCATTCAAAATGCCATGTGTTCTGGCCCTGCTAACTCTCTGACTTAATCCCCCTCCACTCACGACAGTTCAGGGGTCCCGGAGGCCACCCCTGGGTTCAATGAGTTGCTAGAAGGACTTACAGAGCTCAGGGAAACTTTTGCACTCACAGTTAATTTATTACAGCAAAAGGGTACAATTTAACATCAGCAAAGGAAGGAGCGGCATCCAGGTGAGACCAGGCACCAGGTCCCAGTTGTCTCCGCCAGTGGAGTCATTCGGACAGCACTTACTTCTCCCAACAATGATGCGTGAGGACACCCACAGAGTCCTGCCAACAGGAGCAGCTCACCCAAACCCTGGTGTCCAGGGTTCTCATGGGAGGTCAGGCAAGAAGCACCCCCATGGCTGGCCTTAGTTATTCAGTTTCCAGCATCTCCAGGGGTCAAACTGATATAGTAGACATCTCCCCACCCCCACCCCCACATTGATAGCATAAACTATCTGGTGTGGCCCAAGGACTCCAGGTAAACAGAGACACTTAGCAGACAGGAGGTTCCTCCCAGGACTAGGCAAGGTCAAGCTTTCTTTGGTCAATGATAGTGGTGGGACTTAGGGAGATGAGAAACAGGGTTACAGCCTTGAACTTGGAAATGGGATGAACATGAAATGGGGTGAAGGTGATTTATAGGCGTTGGGGGTAAGTATGAGAAAGGAAGTGGATGTAGGACTGGGGCTGGTGCTGGGATTGGAAACATTCCGGTGTGAGGAAGGCAATGAGGATAGGGTTAAGTCTCAGGATGAGGGTGGGTTTGGTTTTGTAGATTGGGATGGGGTGAGTTTGGGGTTGGGTTTGCCAATAAGAATGGGGTTAGGCTGTGGGATAGGGAGGGTGTTAAATTAGGGATTGGAGCTGGGGTTAAGAGATGGGCTGGGACGGGATGGATTAAGAGCTGGTTTGGGAAATTGGGTTGGGGTTGGAGCTGGGATTATTGATGCAGGTACTGTGATCCGCATGTTCAAACTGGCCATGCTCAGAGCTGAGCTGTGTGAACTCACATGTCAGAGGAGGATGTGGGTGTGTTTTCTCCTACACAGACGTTTACAATTGTGATTCTCTACCTTCTGCCTGCGCCTGAGCATACGCTGCCAGCAGGGGCCCAGGAACCTGCCACCTGCCCACGCACCCCTTCCTCCCTCCAGACCTGGTGTCCACGTCTCCAGCTCCTTTCTCCTTCAGCCCCAGGCATCATGGAGACCTTAGAGTGGGGGGCCCCCCTCTCCCAGAACGGAAGGTTGCAGCACTCACAGGAAAACATGACACATCCCCCAACTGTCCTGTGTGGCCACATCCCTCCCCTCATTGAACTCACACCCTGGCCTCGTGCGCCAACCCCACCTCTGAACCCCCAAGCCTCTCTGTCTTCTCTTCCCGGAAGCCCCCACTCTGGTGTTGAGCAAGGCTCCGAGGGTGAGAGCTACAGAACCCGAGACAGCAAGGCAGGTTCTGAACCACTGACCAAACCACTGATGACACCCTTACCCACCAGACACTGTGAGTGGGGGACCAGGACCGCGGGGAGGGGAGACCTTATCGTTACAACCCAGGAAGGGAGGGTGTGTGAGAATCCGTTGTCAGGAACTGAAATGGGTGAAACAGAACCAGTCTGGTCTTAAGGAGCCCAGGCCTCCCCCTTACCCCCGCGAGTTGCTTCAACTGCTTGCTGGCTTCTTTGTTTTTTGTGGCTCAGAGGACCCAGGAGTCTGGATCCATAGCCTCCTCTCTCAGAGACCCAGGAACCCAGCGCTCACCCCCATGGAGCCCTATCGGTCCCTGGCCCTGCTGGCTGGCACCCTGGCCCTGGTCTTTGCCCTGGTTGCTCTGAGCACGAATTTCTGGTTCGTGGCCATCGGGCCTGGCTTTTCAATTCACGCGGGCCTCTGGCCGGAGCGGGGTCTAGCAGCAGGTAAGGGGGAGTGGTGTGTCTTGTCTGGGGATACAGGGGAGAAGAGCCAGAGGGGACAGGTCCTCAGAGGTCTTCTCTCTGAGCAGCCTTCATCCACGTGACGCAGTCCTTCAGCATTCTAGCCGCCCTGAATGGCCTGATGTCTGTGGGTCTCCTGGTCTTGTCCTACATCCCCTCACTGTCCGCCCCGTGCCGTGGCCCCCGGGTCTCGGCCATCCAAGCCTTTGTTGCAGGTAAGGAATCTGGACTGCCCGTGGGCCTCGGGGACCGTGAATTCCCGCAGAGGGGCTGAGCAGTCTTCTTGTCTCTTGTCTCAGCCCTCTTCATGCTGGTGGCCATGGCCGTCTACACCGGTCATCAGTGGAGGCATCAACACCCCCAGATCCAGTTCTTCTTCTCCTGGTCCTTCTACCTGGGCTGGGTTTCGGTTCCTCTCTGGCTCACTGCAGGTGACTGTTGCCCCGGGAGTTCAGGAGGGCCCACTGGGGGTTCTGTGGGAGCAGGTGGGGGCGGGGGCAAGTGCTAACCTCCCTCTGCCACCCCAGGGAGCCTGGGTCTGGTCGCTCACTCCCGTGCCCCTCGGCCTGGCTACGACCAAGTGTGAGCCCAACATGTGAGCCGAAGATGAGGACAGCAGGTGGGTTGGAAAGCATCATCCAAGCCTCATCCGGAGCCATGGGATCACCTGGCCCTCCCTCGGCCCTCACCCCCCAGCCCTTCCATAGCCCCATTGTTTGTTTATTCATCCTTTCAACAACGATTTGCTGCAGTCTGGTTGTTTTGAGATTAATTCCACCACGACACAAGCTGATGGCACGCCAGCTCCCCGGTGGGCAACACTGGGCCCCCAGAAGGGAATCCAAAACCTCTACCTGCTCTCCGAGGGCTCCCACCCGGTGTGGATTCGGGCACTGCCCACATCCTCTCCCGTTTCTCTAGCCCTTGTCTGTCTTCTGTTTCCATCTCTCTTCTTTGTCCTCCTTTCTCTGCTCTTCCCTATGCCTTTCTGGCTCCAGCACTTTCCTCTCCACTCCCTCTCGGCCCCTCACCTGCACTTTTGTTCTCATTGCTCATTTCAGTCATTCATTCTCTCCTTCTGCGGGCTTCCCCCAAGCACATCCTTTCTGCTGGGCCTCCCTGGGGGCTGGGGACGCTGACAGGAGTCAGATCCAGGTGATGCCCACTGGGAGGGGGTGGGGGCTGCAAGTCAGGTGGGGGAGGGGAGGTAACACAGGCCAGGGGACAGGCACAGCCCAGGAAGGATGTGGGACAAAGGGTGATCGTGTTGTGGGGGTGGAGGTGAGCTCTCTGTGGGGGAGGGGTGTTTAGGGACTTCTTGGGGGCCAAGGAAAGGTAATCCAGGAGGAAGGATGCTGAGGCAGAGGCATGAAAAGGCTGGAAGTGGGATGTGGGGGTGGGAGATAGAAAATGAGAATGGAGTGGTGGGTGGGAGCCAGGACCCCTAAAGCCACAACTGATTTTCTCTCAGGGGGCGCTGGGGAGCCAGGAGGAGAGCAGGGGCGGGACAGTGTCAGCCCCCCAGTGCCAGCAAGCCCTCTCCGGTGCCATGGGTACAATCCCGGAGAGGCTGAGAGGGAGAAAGGAGCTTGGCAGTGCAACCAACAGGTGGGACATGAGTGAGGACCAGGGCTGACAGGGAACAGGGCATGAGGTGGAAAGGAGGGAGGTAGCCAGAAAGATTCAGGGAGCAGGAGGAACCGGCCTCGGGGATCCAAGGGCCTTGTGGGGTGAAGAGCAAGAAGGGGACAAGGACAGTGCCAAGGGGTGAGATGGGGGTGGTCATTCCTGGTTTGGTGGAAGATGCTGAGCTCAGGTGGGAGGTGTTGAGTGCACGGATCTGGGAGATGGCCAGGAGCAGGTGAGGGCTCCAGCCCAAGGTTCGGGAGAGAGACCAGGACTAGTGATGGAGTCTGGGATGGTCTCAGAGCATCATGGCCACTGAAGCCGTTGGAGTGAGGAAGCTCGCCTGGGAGAAGGTACAG
The DNA here is from genome assembly GCA_025583905.1 of Ia io. Taxonomy (NCBI): domain Eukaryota; kingdom Metazoa; phylum Chordata; class Mammalia; order Chiroptera; family Vespertilionidae; genus Ia; species Ia io. The sequence goes on along the minus strand of JAJQQW010000021.1, from coordinate 45,684,879 downwards.
GATGCAGGGAGCAGGAAGGGCGGGAGCCTGGGTGGGGGCCTGGGAGGCACAGTCAGATCTGGGGATAGGAGTGATTATGGGTCAAGGGAAGAGAGGTTTTTAGGAGGATGTGGTCTACCATGTCCTGGTCCTCAGGCTCCCTACAGACCTACCATCTGGCTTTGAGCTGTCACTTTGCTGGGTGGTTATCTCTTTAAATGGCTGCTGGGAGAGGGGGTTCTGGAACTCCTGCTGCCTCACAGAGCCTGACCCAGCCTCCCTTCCCCCACCCCTCTGCACCCTGCTTCTAGGAAGCCCTGGGGGCTGGCTGTGAGTCACACAAGTGGGGGGTGTGGGGGTGTGGTGTGGAGAGCACCCTGGACAGGCCAAAGGGACATCCCACTGGGTGATGGAGGTCTCTGGAAGGCAGGGGGGTTCCTGATCATCGACTCCTGGGGGGGAAGGTCTCACCATCCCAGGCAGGGGTGCTGGGGGAAGGGCCTGCAGCATGGGGGGGACCTGAAGGAGGGCACCTCCAGGTCCCCAGAAGCAGTGGTCCCAGGCAGGGGTGCTGGGGCAGCCGCCGGGGACATGGAGAGACATGTGGGAGGGGCTCTCAGGGAACCTGGAGGGGGCCTCGGGGTGGGAGGGGTGTTGGCCAATCCAGCGTGTGTGGCCCTCTGCAGCCGCCTCCCTGGCATGGGGGTGAAGCGGAGCCTTCAGTGCGGGGGCACCCTGCTGGGCCTCTTGGCCAACATCTCCACGGTGCTCTCCACGGCCACCAACTACTGGATCCGCTTCCCCACGGGACACAGCGGCCTGTGGCAGGATTGTACCCAGGGCACCTGCTCTAACATGCCCTGCCAGTGTGAGGCCCAGGCCGCCCAGATGTTGTCAGACCCCCAGCCCCCACTACACAGACAGCCCCAGCACTGACCACAGCTGGCCCCTCCCCTGACTCAACACCTGGGCACCCCCTGGGGGGGCCCCCACCCCACCCCACCCCACCCCACCCCCTCCGCTCCAGTCTCAGATCTAGCTGCCCCTATGTGACCGTGACCGAGGCCACCACCAACATGACAACTTCCCCTCGTGGCAACTTCCAAGTCCCCATCCAAACCCCCGACTCTGCTGCCAGCCCTGTGCCAGTGGGTGGGGGGCGGGCGGTGGCCAGGGCGGCGCCGCGCGGGGCTGAGGCGGCGGCTCTCCCCAGCCACGCTGGCGGTGACCGGGGCGTGCATGGTGCTGGGGGCCGCCTTCAGCCTCGTGGGCTTGGTGATGGCGCTGCGGATCCTGTATCGGAGGGCAACCCGCGGGGCCGGGCCACGAGCGCTGTCTTCCTCCTCTGCGGTGAGGCAGTATCAGCGCCCCCAGGGGTCCACGGGTCTCCTTGGAGAGGGAGCCAAGGAGAGGGGCTGGCGACCCCCAGGAGGGAACACAGCCAGAGAGGGCGGGGTCAGGGGCGGGACCCGGAGGAGGTGGGCGAGGTCTTCTGGAGCCGAGAGGTCCAGAGGGGGCGTGGCCAGGGCGATGGGCGCGATCTGGGTGGGGCCAGGGTGCAGCCTCCCCCCCACCCCCCCCTCCGGCCACGCTTATCCGGCGGGTGGGCGGGGCCAGGCCTCCTGCTGCTGATCGCCCTGACCGGCTACACCTTGAAGAATGCGTGGAAAAACGACGTCTTCTTCTCCTGGTCCTATTTTTCGGGGTGGCTGGCGGTACCGTTCTATATTCTCGCGGGTAACTTGGACAGCGGGAAGGGGATGGAGGAGAATATCCGGGGGAGCCCTCCTCCCCGCACCAGACTCCCCAGCAGGAAACCCCACTCTCACCTCCCAGGAACCCCCCAACAGACTCCACTCCCGGCTTTCATAGACCCCCACAGAGATGCCCCGGGAGCCCCGAACCCCAGGCCCCTCCCGCCATCCGCCCCTGGACCCAGCCCCCCACTCCACGCGCGCCCCTCTCCCTCCCGCCAGGCTTCTGCTTTCTGCTGGCGGACATGATCCTGCAGAGCACGGATGCCATCGGCGGGTTCCCCGTGTGCTTGTGACCGCAGGCGGCCTGGGGCAGAATAAAGGAACAGCTTAGCTCCCACCGCTGGCCCCGCCTGCCTTTCTTGGGGAAGTGAGGACTCGGGCACGGGCGACGCGCGCACACGTGGGAACGTGACGACGAAGAGCACGGGGACCCGGGACACGGGGCTCCATAGAGGCTCAGGGAGGACGTAAGGACATGAACCCAGGGGGAATGTGGAACCTATAGGACCTGGGGGACACGGCATGGAGAGACACGAACACGGAGTGGACAAAGGACCAGGATGCGGCCGTCGCTGGTGTGGCTCAGTGGCTAGAGCGTCGGCCCGCGGATTGGTGGGTCCCAGGTTCGATTCCGGTCAAAGGGCACGTACCTCGGTTGCAGGCTAGATCTCCAGCCCAGGGCAGGGTGCATGCGGGAGGCAACCAATCGAGGTGTGTCTCTCGCATGGATGTTTCTCTCTTCTCTGTCTCTCCCCCTGTCTCTCTCGGGTGAGGATTGGCAAAAAAAAAGGGACAGGGATGTGGAGGGCAACGGGGACACGGGGCACATGGGGAGGATGTAGAGCAAACACGGGAGGATTCAGGGGCGTGGGGGCATCGGCTCGGGGTGGGCGTGGGGACACTGGCGCTGCGACTTTGAGAGGCGAGGAAGACCCAGGGAACTGGGGCAGGGGTAGATCGGAGGACGCTGCGAAAAGTTTGGAACGACTGGCGCCTTCCCTCCTCCGCTCCCTCCCCCGGGACCGACCTTTCCCCTAGTTCCCGGCCACGCCCCCTTCTCCGAGCCGGTGTCCCTTACCCTCCGGGTCCCGCCTCTCTCTCTGGAACCCGCTTCCCATTGGTCCTCAGCCGTTTGACACGCCTCCCTCACTCCGGCCTTCCGATTGGTCCTTTGTTGGGGCGGAGGCGGGCACCGCAGAGTTGACTGGCTGGCGGCCCGGGCGCAGGCGCAGAGCAGGACGAGGAGGCGGGGCCTCAGGGCCTAGGGCCCGAGGGTGCGGCCTGACCCCGCAGGTGGCCGCGGCTGGAAGATGGCGGAGCTGCGCGCGCTGGTGGCTGTCAAGAGGGTCATCGACTTCGCCGTGAAGGTGACCGGGCCCCCCTCTCCCACCTCCCCGTGCCCCGCGGCCGTGTGCTTCCGGGGTCACGAGCGCACCTTGTATGGGGGGGGGGGTCTTCTCGTAACCTCTGATCTGCCCTCTCCACGCCCCCCCCCCCCCAAACGTCAAAGTCACACCTGAGGGCAAAGATCGAGAGACTGTGAGGTTCTGGCAGCCGATCGACCCTCCGGGGTTGTGACCCCGTTTTCTTTTCTCCGCTTCTGAACTCGCTGCCCTAGTAAGTGCGTGCAGGGCGGGTTACCGCCTCTGTTTCTGACCCGCTGGTGGAGTCGTGTTCCCTGTTTGACACACGGAGAAACTGAGGCACAGAGCGGTCACTGAGCCGGGAAGGGGCGGAGCCGAGATTCCCATCCAGGTCCGTCTACTCCACACCCCAGCCAGTGCTCTGCACACACGCCATGCCCTCACCCGCCAGGCGGCATTGCAAACCCCACGGACGTACGGTATCACAGAGCAGGAATCGTGCTGACATGCCGCTCAGACCAGGTGCCGAGGGAACCCAGATCTGTTCCACCCGCACAGCTGGAAAGGAGGGGAAGGTGCTCCCTGGAGTCGGAAGCCAGTCTGATAAGTTGGTGGGATGGCTCACATCCTCCGTGAGGCGGTTTGGGGACGTCTCTGAGCGCCTGGCTCGTCCCCAGAGAGAGAAGCTGGTGTGGACAGAGGCGAATCAGACACACTGCCCCAGGCCACTGCCTTTCAGAACTTGTCCTAAACCAGACAAGGTGGTGACTGTCCACCCATGTCCTGTCCCCCTGGCCGCCCCCCCCCGCCAGCAGACCGGGAGCCCGCCTCTGTGTCCCCAGCATCGCCCCGCACAGGACCTGGCGTGCTGGAGGCCTCGGGCGGGTGAAACTGGGGCCCCTGCCAGGTTGGGGTGTGAAAACGTCAGTGCTTATAACAGCTCACCTTTGGGGGCACATTTACCTGTTCACCCGGCAGCGTTCTAAGTCCTTGGCTGAGATGAACCCATTTAGTCCTTTCAGCATCCTCTAGGCCAGCGGTTTTCAACCATGGTGCCAGGGCTCACTGCTGTGCCGGCAGAACTTTTAAAACGTGCAATACCTGACTATTTAGTCAGGGGCACTGACCCCATACCCCTTAGACTGTAAAAAAAAAAAAAAAAAAAAAAAAAAAAAAATGACAGCCAACACATCAATAGCCATCCAATGTGAATGAGTCCAAATTATACCATTTTTTTTTGTCAGATCGGCAAAAAGCATCATATATTTCAGGGGTCCTCAAACTTTTTAAACGGGGCCAGTTTACTGTCCCTCAGACCATTGGAGGGCCGGACTATAGTTTAAAAAAAAACTATGAACAAATTCCTATGCACACTGCATATACCTTATTTTGAAGTAAAAAAACAAAATGGCAAAAACACCCGCATGTGGCCCGCGGGCCATAGTTTGAGGCCTGAATATTTTGTGGTGTGCTGCACTTTAGTGTGCAGAATTTTAGTCGTTTACGCGTGCTGTGAGATGAAAAAGACTGAAAATCGCTGCCCTAGATTTATTTATTTTTAAATATATTTTTATTTCAGAGATGAAGGGAGCGGTAGATAGAAACATCAATGATGAGAGAGGATCATTGCACGCCCCCTATTGGGGATCAAGCCCACAACCTGGGCATGTGCCCTTGATCCGAATCGAACCCGGGACCCTCCAGTCTGCAGGCCAACGCTCTATCCACTGAGGCAAACCAGCTAGGACTCACTGCTCTATATTTATGTATTTGTTTGTTTGTTTTTAAATATATTTTTATTGATTTCAGAGAGGAAGAGAGAGGGAGAGAGAGTTAGAGAAACATTAATGATGAGAGAATCATTGATCGGCTGCCTCCTACAGGCCCCACACTGGGGATGGAGCCACAACCCTTGACTGGAATCGAACCCGGGACCCTTCAGTCTGCAGGCTGACGCTCTATCCACTGAGCCAAACCAGCTAAGGCTGCTCTAGATTTATTAATCCTATTGGACAGACGAGGAAACAGAGGCCCATGATGGTTCCATTACTTGCCCGGTCAGTAGCGACCGGCAGTATTGAAACACAGGCAAGCTCTGCTCCAGCTGCCCTCCTCCCATCCCACTCACAGCCGCCCCACCTCCTGGCAGCTCTGGCAGAGGCGTGGGCCCCAGGCGTTTGGAGACTTGCTCCTCTCGGATTTCTGGGATTCCGCTCTGCTGGTTCCCTTCGGCCTCCCACTGATCTTTTGGGCTCTGTAGCCCCCCAGCACACCTCCCTGCTGGGCCTCTGCCCCAGCTCCCAGCCCTGGTCCCTGGCCTGAGATGCCTGGAGCTGTATCTGTCTCCCCAGCGGGCAGGCTCACGCTGAACTCAGCTGTGGGTCCCAGCATCGCCCAGCCTGGGGCCCTGCATGAGTGCCTCCGCTGTGCGTGCCCCGAGAGGGGAAATGTGCAGCGTCCTGGTATCCGCTCCTGAACTTTCCTGAAGTGTGGGTGCTGCCTGCCCCTCCCACAGTCCTGGGGCCCCCTCCATGGCATCCTGTCTCAGAAGGGATGTGTCTATTGATGTCCCTTTCTGAACAAATACATGATTCAAACACTGGCAACAACCTAATCACTGGGCCAGAGACGGGCACCCCTCCTTCCCTCACCTCCCCCAGCCCATCAGCTCTCAGCCCCAACCCCCTGCCCCCTCCATCTCCCTCTTCTCCATCCTATTCCCTCTTCTCCATCCTCATGGCCACAGCAGTTGAGGCCTCATCTTCTCCCACCTGGACCCTTGCCCCAGCCTCCTTCCCAGCTCCTGACTCTCCCCTCCAGCCCGGACAGCCCCAGCCTCAGGGGTCTCCTTACACCTGGAGCTGTCCCACCCCTCCAGTGGCCCAGCACCCTCAGGACAAAGTCCCACTCCTCAGCCTGGGGTTCAAGGCCCCTCGAGGTTCAGTCCTGGTCCCCTGTTCAGCCATCCATATCCCCCTGCTGCCTCTCACCCTTTGTGCTTTCCCAACACAGCAGGCTGCCTCTTGCCTTGGGCCTTCGTCCCTGCTGTGCCTTCTGCCTGGGCACCTTCCACTTCACCCTCCAACCTCTGCTTCTCGTGCCCCTGCCTTGTCCTGCCTCACCCCGACCCGCTGTACATCAGAGCTTAGTGGATCGGCACAGCCTCCTCCAGGGAGCCCCCCATCTCGCCTCCTCGGGCCATCCTGGTGCGCCCTTGGGTGCCTCTGCAGGCCCTGGGCTTCCCTTTCTTAGCCTCCCCACACTGAGCCGGGATCCTCTTTACCCAGATGGCAACCCCCACCCCGGCAATTCCTTTCGGGGTGTGCGGGCTCTGACCCACCCCTGTGTTCCCAGCCTCCCTCCCTCACCTCCTTCCAGTCTTTGCTCAATGGCATCTATGTGAGGCCTTCCCTGCTCACCTGCCTAAATCTCAGCTGCACAGTCCCTGTCTGCTTCCTTGCTGTAACCCCCCTTCTCCCCCCTCCCCGCCCCGACTTTTATCACTTTGGGACCCACGAGGTAGTTTACAGGTTTCTTGCTTTAGTGACTGTCTCCCCTCCCAGGATCTGAGCTCTGGCTGGGGAGGAGGGCCTGTCTGGTGCCGTCACTGCCATCTGGGTTAGACAGCGGGTACACTGCCAGGAGGTTCAGAGTGGAGACTCCGAGCCCAGGTCCCCGGATCTGCGTCCTGCTGTGTGGCCTTTGGGGAGTTGCTTAGCCTCTCTGAGCCTCATTTTCCTCCTCTGTACATCAGGGATAATGATAATACTTCCTTTATTGGTTGTAGTGAAGATTAAATAAGCTCTTCAAACAGTGCCCGCACACAGTAAGTGTTGGCTAGCGCTCAGTGATATTGTTATTATTGGTAGTAATAGCGATGGAAGTTTATTTAGTCATTTATTCAAAGCATAACAAATGCGCTGCTCAGTGTGAATGTGAGTGTCTGTGTGTCTGTGTCACTGTCTCTGTGTCTGTGTCTCTGGCTGGCTATGTGTGTCTATCTCCGTGTGTGTGTGTGTGTGTGTGTGTGTGTGTGTGTGTCACTGTCTCTATGCTGTGTGTGTTTGTCTCTGTGCTCTGTGTGAATGTGTCTCCGCTGTCCATGTGTGGGTCTGTGTCTCTGTGTGTCTGTGGCTGTCTATGAGTGTGTCTCTCTCGTGTGTGTGTGTGTGTGTGTGTGTGTGTGTGTGTGTGTCTTTGTGTCTGTGTCTCTGTGTGTGTGTGTATCTGTGTGTCTCTGTGTGTGTGTGTTTCTGTGTCTCTGTGTATGTGCCAGTATCTCTGGCTGGCTGTGTGTCTGTCTCTGTGTCTGTGAGTGTGTCTGTCTCTGTCTGTGTGTGTGTCTGTATCTGTGTGTGTGTCTGTGTCTCTGTGAGTGTGTCTGTCTCTGTGTCTGTGTGTCTGTGTGTGTGTGTGTGTGTGTCTGTGTCTCTGTGAGTGTGTCTGACTCTGTGTCTGTGAGTGTGTCTGTCTCTGTGTCTGTGAGTGTGTCTGTCTCTGTCTCTGTGAGTGTGTCTGTCTCTGTGTCTGTGAGTGTGTCTGTGTGTGTGTCTGTGAGTGTGTCTGTCTCTGTGTCTGTGTGTGTGTGTCTGTCTGTGTCTCTGTGAGTGTGTCTGTGTCTGTGAGTGTGTCTGTCTCTGTGTCTGTGAGTGTGTCTGTCTCTGTGTCTGTGTGTGTGTCTGACTCTGTGTGTGTGTGTCTGTCTCTGTGTCTGTGAGTGTGTCTGTCTCTGTGTCTGTGAGTGTGTCTGTCTCTGTCTCTGTGTGTGTGTCTGTCTCTGTGTCTGTGAGTGTGTCTGTGTCTGTGTGTGTGTCTGTGTCTCTGTGAGTGTGTCTGACTCTGTGTCTGTGAGTGTGTCTGTCTCTGTCTCTGTGTCTGTGTCTGTCTGTGTCTCTGTGAGTGTGTCTGTCTCTGTGTCTGTGAGTGTGTCTGTGTCTCTGTGAGTATGTCTGTCTCTGTGTCTGTGTCTGTGTGTCTGTGAGTGTGTCTGTCTCTGTGTCTGTGAGTGTGTCTGTTTGTGTCTCTGTGAGTGTGTCTGTCTCTGTGAGTGTGTCTGTCTCTGTGAGTGTGTCTGTCTCTGTGTCTGTGTCTGTGTGTGTGTCTGTGTTTCTGTGAGTATGTCTGTCTCTGTGTCTGTGTGTGTGTCTGTGATTGTGTCTGTCTCTGTGTCTGTGTGTATGTCTGTCTGTGTCTCTGTGTCTGTGTCTGTGTCTGTGTCTGTGTCTCTGTGAGTGTGTGTGTCTGTCTGTGTCTCTGTGAGTGTGTGTGTCTGTCTGTGTCTCTGTGAGTGTGTCTGTGTCTGTGTCTCTGTGTGTGTCTGTCTGTGTCTCTGTGAGTGTGTCTGTCTCTGTGTCTGTGAGTGTGTCTGTCTCTGTCTCTGTGAGTGTGTCTGTCTCTGTGTCTGTGTGTGTGTCTGTGAGTGTGTCTGTCTCTGTGTCTGTGTGTGTGTGTCTGTCTCTGTGAGTGTGTCTGTCTCTGCGAGTGTGTCTGTCTCTGTGTCTGTGAGTGTGTCTGACTCTGTGTCTGTGTGTGTGTCTGTCTCTGTCTCTGTGAGTATATCTGTCTCTGTGTCTGTGTGTGTGTCTGTCTCTGTGTCTGTGAGTGTGTCTGTGTCTGTGTGTGTGTCTGTGTCTCTGTGAGTGTGTCTGACTCTGTGTCTGTGAGTGTGTCTGTCTCTGTCTCTGTGTCTGTGTCTGTCTGTGTCTCTGTGAGTGTGTCTGTCTCTGTGAGTGTGTCTGTGTCTCTGTGAGTATGTCTGTCTCTGTGTCTGTGTGTGTGTCTGTGTGTCTGTGAGTGTGTCTGTCTCTGTGTCTGTGAGTGTGTCTGTCTGTGTCTCTGTGAGTGTGTCTGTCTCTGTGTCTGTGTGTGTGTCTGTGTCTCTGTGAGTGTGTCTGTCTCTGTGAGTGTGTCTGTCTCTGTGAGTGTGTCTGTCTCTGTGTCTGTGTCTGTGTGTGTGTCTGTGTTTCTGTGAGTATGTCTGTCTCTGTGTCTGTGTGTGTGTCTGTGATTGTGTCTGTCTCTGTGTCTGTGTGTGTGTCTGTGAGTGTGTCTGTCTGTGTCTCTGTGTCTGTGTCTCTGTGTGTGTCTGTGTCTGTGTCTCTGTGAGTGTGTCTGTGTCTGTGTCTCTGTGTGTGTCTGTCTGTGTCTCTGTGAGTGTGTCTGTCTCTGTGTCTGTGAGTATGTCTGTCTCTGTGTCTGTGTGTGTGTCTGTGAGTGTGTCTGTCTCTGTGTCTGTGTGTGTGTCTGTGAGTGTGTCTGTCTCTGTCTCTGTGTGTGTGTCTGTCTCTGTGAGTGTGTCTGTGTGTCTGTGAGTGTGTCTGTCTCTGTGTCTGTGAGTGTGTCTGACTCTGTGTCTGTGTGTGTGTCTGTCTCTGTCTCTGTGAGTATATCTGTCTCTGTGTCTGTGTGTGTGTCTGTCTGTGTCTCTGTGTCTGTGTCTCTGTGTGTGTCTGTGTGTGTGTCTGTGTCTCTGTGAGTGTGTGTGTGTCTGTGTCTCTGTGAGTGTGTCTGTGTCTATGTGTGTGTCTCTGTCTGTGTCTGTGAGTGTGTGTGTGTCTGTGTCTCTGTGAGTGTGTCTGTGTCTGTGTGTGTGTCTCTGTCTGTGTCTGTGAGTGTGTGTGTGTCTGTGTGTGTGTCTGTGTCTCTGTGTGTGTCTGTATGTCTGTCTCTGTGTCTGTCTCTGTGTCTGTGAGTGTGTCTGTCTCTGTGTGTGTGTGTCTGTCTGTCTGTGTCTCTGTGAGTGTGTCTGTGTCTGTGTCTCTGTGCGTGTCTCTGTATGTGTGTCTAGGCCCTGGGGTATTAATAGGCATTTGGCAGCCCACTGACACCCACTCCTGGCCAAGGACACATGTCCATGAGGCTGATGACGCTTAACCTTTGGGGCTTTCAGGCCCAAGGAGAGGCTGGAGCACTTCTGTGTCCATGATTAGCTCTCCATTTCCTTAAGGAGGACCCTCCAAAGAACGGAAATTTAGGGCCCCCAAACCCGTTTCCACCTCTGGGCCCAACCCTGACCAGCCACGCCTTCTCTCTGTTCTGGAAACACATGGCGTTGCCTCCATCCCCTCATCCCTCCTGCTCTCGTCATCGCGGGCACCTCCCTGTCCCTCAGGTCACACGTGCCGCCTCTTAGGGGCCTTCTTCTCTGCCCCCACACAGTGTCCTGCTGGCGGGCCTCAGAGCACGGACCGCTCCCTGGGCGCTTTGCTGCTGTCCTAGCCTGCTGGCCGCCGTCTCCCCGTCTGGCGTGGGCTGTCCTGCTTGCTGCGTCCTGGTCCCTCTGAGCCCCCTGAAGCCCCAGCTCACGCCCAGTGACTCGTGTGGTGGAAGAGTCTGGAGGACAGAACTGAACAGAAGCCCTTGAACCGTGGCCAGGGCTCAGGAGGGGCTGTCGGCAATCACTTGGTAGAAACCTGCTTGGGGAGCCCTGGCCGGTTTGGCTCAGTGGATAGAGTGTCAGCCTGTGAACTGAAGGGTCCCGGGTTTGATTCCAGTCAAGGGCACATGCCCAGGTGTGGGCTTGATCCCCAGTAGGGGGCGTGCAGGAGGCACCCGATCAATGATCTTCTCTCATCATTGATGTTTCTATCTCTCTCTCCTTCTTCCTTCCTCTCTGAAATCAACAAAAAATATATATATTTTAAAAAAGAAATCAGTTGGTAAAAGCCTGCTTGGATTCAGTGGGCAAGGAATAAAGGGCCGACTCTCCCGCCTCCATGGACAGGCACACTTGGCAGCCTGGAGGGTCTCAGGGTGCCCAAGAGGACTTGGGGTTAGACTCCAGTGCCGCCACTTCCTTGCTGTGTGACCTGGGGCAAGGCGCTTGGCCTGTCTGTGCCTCGGTGGCCCTGTCTGTCAAGTGAGGATGGCGATGGCAGGAACCAGGCCCCTGGGCTCCTAGGAGAGTTACATGGGGTGCTGTCTGGCTCAGGGCAGTTTCTGTTGAAAGTGTGCATGCTGCTCCTTTAAGAGAAAGACGGGAAGTTTCATGCTGGATCACACGCCTCAACTTATAAACCATCAGGATTTTTTGTATCCTCACCTGAGGATATGTTCATTGATTTTAGAGAGAGATGGAGAGACACAGAAAGAGAAACATCAATGAGAGAGAGAACCATCTATCAGTTGCTTCCCGTGATCATCCTGACTCAGGATCAAATCTGAAACCTAGGTATGTGCCCTGACCGGGAACTGAACCTTAAATCTTTTGGTGTATAGGACGACACTCTAACCAACTAAGCCAAGTGGCCAGGACAACAGCATCATTATTAATAATAATAACAATGAAAAGATTGCCCTAACCGGCTTGGCTCAGTGGATAGAGAGCATTGGCCTGTGGACCAAAGGGTTCCCGGGTTCGATTCTGGTCAAGGCCATGTACCTCGGTTGCAGGCTCCTCCCCGGCCCGGGCCCTGGTTGGGGCGCTTGCAGGAGGCAACTAATCAATGTGTTTCTCTCACATCGATGTTTCTCTCTGTCTTTCCTTCTGTATTCCACTCTCTCTAAAAGATCAGTGGGAAAATATCCTTGGGTGAGAATTAACAAAATAAAAATAAATAAATAAAAGTTAAAAAAAAAAAGATTGCCACTGATTTTTCAGATCAACCATTGTTTCCTGAGTATATAATCTGACTAAACAGTGTTGCTTTAAAATAATATATATATATACATATACATATACATATACATATACATATATATATATATATATATATATATATATATATATATATATATATATATATATATATATTAATTGGGGTGACACTGGTCAACATGAACATATAGGTTTAAAGTGTGGGTTTCTATGTTACAAGATGTTTATATAGTACCATGTGCCCACCACCCAAAGTCAAATCTCTGTTTCCCCCCATCTCCTTCCCTCTGGCAATCACCACCCTGCTGTTTGTGTTTGTGAGTTTCAGTTTTATATCCCACATATGAGTGAAATCATACGGTTCTTACCTTTTTCTGACCAACTTATTTCACTTAGCATCATGTTCTTAAGGTCTGTCCGTGTTGCAAATGGCACTGTTTCATCCTTTCTTAGGCTGAGTAGTATTCCGTTGTGCATATGTCCCACGTCTTCTTCATCCAGTCCTCTATGGCGGACACTTTGGTTTCCATGTCTTGGCCACCGTGAATAACGCTGCAGTGAACATAGGGCTGCATAAATCTTGGTGAATACATTTCGAGTTTTTCGGGTTTATACCCAGGAGAGGGATTGCTGGGTCGTCTGGTAGCTCCATTCTTAATTTTTTGAGGATAAACAGTGTTTTTGTTTTATTTTATTTTTTGTTAATCCTCACCTGAGGATATTTTCCCATTGATTTTTAGAGAGAGTGGAAGAGAGGGCGAGAGACCCACAGAGAGAAACATCAATGGGGGAGAGACACATTGATTGGTTGCCTCCTACACGAGCTCCAACCAGGGCTGGGCATCAAGCCTGCAACTGAGGCATGTGCCCTTGACCAGAATCCAACCAGGGACCCTTCAGTCCATGGGCCAATGCTCTATCCACCGAGCCAAACCGGCTAAGGCTAAACAGTGTTTTTGAAGCTGGAAATCAGCTCGAGCTTAAAAGACCTCCCCGGGGAGGTGAGCTGGTCCCTCCCTCCTCGGAGTCAGCGGCCTGGGGCGGAGTCCTGCCACAGCAAGGGCAGGCGTGGGCCACTCCACCAGCCCCCCTGCTCCCAGCACAGTGGAGGGGGGGGGGCTGCTTTCCTGTTTAGAGTGGAAACTCCTCTCTGCTATTTAATTTTGTTCATGAAAGAGAGGGACTTTGTAATAAGTGTTTGAACAGCCAGGCTAGCGTGGCTCAGTGGTTGTGTCCAGCTATGAACCAGGAGGTCCCGGTCAGGGCACATGCCTGTTGTGGGCTCGATCCCCAGTGTGGGGCGTGCAGGAGGCAGCCGATCAATGATTCTCTCACATCATTGATGTTTCTCTCTCTCCCTCTCCCTTCCTCCTCTCTGAAAAAAAAATAGTGAACAGACAGGAGCAGGTTCTAACTGCGTAACTATTAGCAGGTCCTCAGTCATTCGCTAACTGAGGTGTGGGTTTCTATGTTAGCTGTGCACCTGCCATGTACCAGGCACCATCTAGGCGGAACCAAACAGACATCCATCCCTATCCTCGGGGCGTTGGCATTCTGGTGGGGAGAAGATAGGTCAGACATTTTAAGTACAGTGTATGGCATAGGTTGGCTGGTCAGTGCAATCAAAAGAACTAAGCAGATAAGGGGGTGTGTGGGGAGAGTTGGGAGGGTGCATTTTACTTTTTAAAAATATGTTTTTATAGAGTTGAGAGAGAGAGAGAGAGACAGAGAGGGAGAGAGAGATAGAAACATTGACCGGCTGCCTCCTGCACCAGAATCGAACCCACAGCCAGGGCATGTGCCCTGGGATCTTGGTGCGTGGGATGGCGCTGAACCAGCTGAGCCACACTGGCCTGGGTGGGGAGGTGCATTTCGAATAGGATGGGGGAGGATACAGGGGAATGTGTGGGGGTTTGGGGGGACATGTACCATGTCCTTAGCACAGGTTCTCGTGAAAAAACATGGATTCGGCCCCTGGTTTTTGCTCCAGTTGCGTGTCTTGAGAGTAAATTCTTCCAGTTCTGAAATGTGAGCCTTACTTTAGGAGTTAAAATGACTTAAAAAAAAAAAAATATACATATATATATATATATATATATATATATATATATATATATATATATATTATTGATTTTTTACAGAGAGGAGGGGAGAGGGAGAGAGAGCTAGAAACACTGATGAGAGAGAAACATCGATCAGCTGCCTCCTGCCCACCTCCTACTGAGGATGTGCCCACAACCAAGGTACATGCCCTTGACCGGAATCGAACCTGGGACCCCTGAGTCCACAGGCCGACACTCTATCCACTGAGCCACACCGGCCAGGGCTAAAATGACTTTTTAAAAACGAGAGGATGGTGATAGAAAATGATAGTTGTCCGTTTTCTCTTTTTTTTCCTCCTCATCCCGCATCTCTGCTTCTGCCCGTGCCAGCGGGAGGGGCCGCCACACCCACCAGCCCCAGAGAGGACGGTGTAGGGAAGCAGTAGGAGTCCCGGTGTCCCCAGCGGGGCAGGGACCTGCTTGGGCCAGGCCTTTGGTGGCAGCCGTCTGGGAGAAGCGGGGGAGGTCCCGGGCTGCGTGGCGCAGGCTCCCCAGCCGGGCCCCTTGGGCGTCTCACCGGCTTCACGAACACAGTGAGCCTAGAGCCCAGGCCAGCGTCCTCCCCGCTGTGCTCATGTCCCACCAGAAGCCCAGGGTGTCCTGCCGGCCTCTTCCTTCTCACCCCACCAAGCTCTGCCGGCAAGGACCCTTCCGACCCATCCTCCTCCACTCACTGTCAAGGCCACAGAGCCAGGGTCATCTCTTATTTCAACAACTACAGCCGCCCAGTGGTTTCCCCACTCCAGCGCTTGCCACTTTCCCAATTTTCTCCCTGGAGAACCCAGAGGCGTCCTGGCGGTGTGCTCAGTGGTTAGAGCACCGGCCCATGCATTGAAGGGTCATGGGTTCGATTCCCAGGTCGTGGGTTTGATTCCCCGTCAAGAGCATGTACATGGGTTGGCAGGTTTGATCCCCAACCCCAGTCAGGGCGTGTGCAGGAGGCAACTAATTGATGAGTCTCTCTCACATCAATGTTTCTCTCTCTCTCTCCCCCTCCCTCCCTTCCACTCTCTCTAAAAAATTAATGGGAAAAATACCGTCTGGGGGGATTAACAAAAAGAAAGAGAGAGAGAAACCAGATGACCCGTGCAGCCCAGAGCCAGGCACACAGCTGGGCTCAGCGAGGACCTGCCCCGTGAGGAGAGGTTTGCCCAGCCCCTGCCCCCACCTTAGCCTGTGTGGCAGCGCGGCCTTTGAAGCGGGTGCTTTCCAAACCAGATCGTGACCATGCGCTGATCATGGAATCCCTGTCGAGGGCTGGCATTAAGAGAAACAGAATAGCCCTGGCCAGTGTGGTCAGTTTGTTGGGCGCCGTCCTGTGTACCGAGAGGTCGCCGGTTCGATTCCTGGTCAGGACATAGGCCTCGGTTTTGGGCTCGATCCCTGGTAGGGGGTGTGCAGGAGGCACCTGATTGATGTTTCACTCTCACGTCGATGTTCTCTCGCTCTCCGCCCTTCCTCTCTCGCTAAAAATCAATTAAAAAAAAAAAGAATAGAAAATGTCATGTATAGTGTATAGAGTAAAGGTTAAGTATCGTCCATCGAACCTCACATTGCAGTGGATTTATATTTACATGTGAACACATGTGAGTACTTACAATATCCTTGGGGGTATCATCAAATGTGTTTCTCGCTGTGAGTGATGCTATGACTGAGAAATAGTCTTTCAGGCCCAAGGAGCAGCGACGAGTCAGCTGTCCCGGTGTCTGGGACAATCTGAGTGAGAGGGTGAGAGGGCGACCCTTCCCCCGCCTGCGAATTCTAACCCTGTCTGACCCTGGAGACCTGGGACCCCGGACAAGGCTTTGTGCCTCTCCAGGCCCCTGTGTCCCCATCCAGCCTGTGTGAGGGTTGGCGCTGTGGCCCCAGCCCCTGACCCTGTCCCTTCCCCTCCTGGCTGCACAGATCCGAGTGAAGCCTGACAAGACGGGTGTGGTCACCGATGGCGTGAAGCACTCCATGAACCCTTTCTGCGAGATCGCCGTGGAGGAGGCTGTGCGGCTCAAGGAGAAGAAGCTGGTGAAGGAGGTCATTGCTGTCAGCTGCGGGCCCAGCCAGTGCCAGGTGCCAGGGCCGGGGGGGGGGGGGGGGCATGCTCGGCCCGGACTCCTGGGTCTGAGGGAGGAGGGGGCTGGGGGCCTGGACTCCTGGGTCTGAGGGAGGAGGGGCTGGGGGCCTGGAAACCTGGGTCTGAGGAGTAGGGGCTGGGGGCCTGGACCCCTAGGTCTGAGGGAGGAGGGGCTGGGGGCCTGGACCCCTGGGTCTGAGGGGCTGGGGGTCAGGCTCCCGGATCCCCCTGGTGCTAGAAGCCAAGTCAAGCCCCTTCTCCTCCCAGGAGACCCTCCGCACTGCCCTGGCCATGGGCGCAGACCGAGGCATCCACGTGGAGGTGCCGGCTGCAGAGGCAGAACGCCTAGGTCCCCTGCAGGTGGCCCGGGTCCTGGCCAAGCTGGCAGAGAAGGAGAAGGTGGGCCTGGTGCTGCTGGGCAAGCAGGTGGGTGTGCCAGCCCCTCCCCCATACCCGTCCCCATCCCTGACTGGGAGTGGGGAGGGCTGAGGTGAGAGGCAGGTGACTCAGGCCAAGGTTCATGGGTCCCAGGCCGAGCAGCCTGGGACTTTGCTATCCCTGCTCCAGAGTTTGAGCAGGAAGGGCAGGGTCACTGTGGGCCTCAGAAGGTCCCCTTAGGGTCCTATGAGGTGGGATTGGAACCCTGGAGGCCTGGGCCACGGCCCATGGCACAGAGCGGAGACAGATGTGCTGGAAGGACAGGGCCCGTAGGGAGGATGGGAGGGAGGAGGGAGGATGGGAGGGAGGATGGAGGTTGGGAGGGAGGAGGGTGGGGCCGTGCACGGTTGACTTGGAGGGTGGGGCATCCACATGGGTTCTGACCAAGGCCTGGGCTTGAACAGAGAACTGAAGCCTTTGGAGGGCACCGGGGAGCCTTGGGGGCTCTGTGAGCACGGAGGGAGGGCCCAGCTGTGGTGCAGAAAGACCCCGTGAGGAATGGCCTGGAAGGGGAGAGACTGTAGGCCAGGGGTTTGGGGAGGAGGGAAGGGGCTAACAGTGCTCTGGGGCGAAAACTCAACTAGAACCTTCCCCAGCACACGGCATTCCAGGACACCCAGGAGACCCTTCCTCGGGGTCGGCCTCCCCACCCCATCCCATCAGGACAGACCTGGTGGCTCACCCAGGGGAGGGGCCGAGGGGGGCCTTCGGAAGAGCCTCGGACAGACAGGAGCTGGACGGGAGATCTGAGGCTGAGAAAGGTCAGAGACAGCGAGGTGAGGCTGTCGCAGAGACCCACGGGAGGCTCAGAGGTAGAGCTGGGGTCCCCGCGGGGGGAGACCAGCATTCCAGGGGGCCGGCTCAGCCTAGGGCGAGGGGAGACCGATGGGCCCAGTTAGGTCACTGGGTGTCCTGCCCAAGCCAGGCAGCCGAACACAGAGAGAGATGACAGCAGGGGAGTCAGAGTGCAAATCAGGAAACTGAGGCAGGGGGTCTAACCAGAGAAGAGGCCAAAAAGGCACGGTCTGGGTGGGGTGGGGGGGCTCGGGTGTCACACCAGCTCCCCAGGTAACAGGTGCTGGTGGCATGGCCTATTGGAGCTTCTTGCATCCGCTGGTGGGGCTCAGACTCTGATGCCCTGTCTGGGACAGCTCCTGGGGCCCGGGCCTCCTGCTGGGTGCCTGCTGGATGAACTGGCCAGGACGCTCTTTGCTGTCGTGGCAGAATCATAGCTCAGACCAGCTTAAGCCAAAAAGTGACCTTATTAGCTCATGTGAGGAGAGCTTCAGGCACAGCGTGATCCAGGGTCCACCTGTGCTCCAGACTCCACTCCTCTGTCTTGGCTTCACTCTCTGCATCTCCATCCAGGCTCACCTCCTGCCAACCCAGTGACCCCAGCAGAAACGAGAGCCTCTTTCCCAATGGCTCCAGCGAAGCTCTCAGGGTTCACTCTCCATTGGTCCAGCTGGAGTCATGCGTTCATCCCGGAGCCAATCACTGGAGTCAGGGACAGAATGTTCTCATTGGCCCAGATCCCATTCACTCAGCTCCCCAGTGTGGCCCGCCCAGGGCCTGGCTCACTGGAGGGTTCTGTGAATATTTAGGCGGGGCAAAGATTTGGCCTTGGGGATGCCAGGTGCCCCTGGATGAGTGGCTACCTGTCTCTGGGCCCAGTTGAGGGGATGGGATCACTCTAGACCTGGAATCAGCAAACTGTGGCCCATAGAGACGACAATTTTGTAAATAAATTTTTATTGGAACACCCGCACATCCATTCATTTATACAGACACGTGCTGTCTATGGCTGCCTAGGCACTCCAGCGGCGGAGCTGAAGGCGCTGGGACGGAGACCACGGGACATTGCCGACCCCTGTTGCAGACACAGGCCCCGATAGTGCGTGAGAAGCCCCCTTGTCATACGGCCTTCTCTTTCCCCACTCAGGCCATTGATGATGACTGTAACCAGACGGGGCAGATGACTGCTGGGTTTCTGGACTGGCCACAGGTGGGTGAGGCTGGAGTGGGGAGCGCCTGCTGCGGGCCAGGCCTGGGGGCTCAGAACATGGTCACCTGTCCCTGCCCTTCCAGGGCGAGGCAGACGTAAAGCAGGACAGTTGCTCCAGCGGGCAGGAAGGAGGAGTGCCCCGCCGGGACACCTGGCCTCGTCTGCTCCTTAACCACACCAGCTCGTCCCCGCCTCAGGGCCTTTGCACTTGCTGTTCCCTCCGCCTAGAACATGTTCCCCTGAGATTATCTCAGGGCTTTTCCCTCCCCTCCTTCAGTAGAGACCTCTCAGACATCACCTTCCTTGCCCACCTCTACGAGAAACTCACGCCCCCTCCAAGCTCCGGATTCCCCCGTCTCCGCCTCTGCCAGTCCAATAGAAATGCAAGGCACAGACACAATTTAAAGTTTTTTCATAGCCACATTAAAAAAGTGCAAAGAAGCTGGCAAAATTAATTTTAATGATATTGTATTTAATCCATTATATCTTAAATGTCATTTCAACATGTAATCAATATAAAAAATATTGAACTATTTTGGATTCTTTTAAAAAACTTTTCCATTTCAATATTTTTATTTTACTTTTCAATTACAGTTTATATTTGGTATTATTTTGTATTATTTTTGAGTGTACAGCATAGTGGTTAGATAATCATATACTTTACAAAGTGATCCCCCTGATATTTCAAGTACCCACCTGACACCATATATAATTATTACAATACTAGAGGCCCGGTGCACAAAATTCATGCACTGGAGGGGTGGGTCCCTCAGCCCGGCCTGCGCCCTCTTGCAGCCTGGGACCCCTCAGGGGGCCAGGCCTAAGCCAGCAGTCAGACATCCTTCTCACAGTCCAGGGCTCTTGCAGTCCGGGACCCCTCACTTGTTACTGCCCACCTGCACTGGAAGCAGGAGAAGCTCCCACCACCGCCGCTGCACTCGCCAGCCATGAGCCTGGCTTCCCGTGTCGAGCGTCTGACCCCTGGTGGTCAGTGCACATCATAGCAACCGGTTGTTCAGCAGTTCGGTTGATTTGCATATTAGGGTTTTATTATATAGGATTGATTTCAGAGAGGAAGGGAGAGGGAGAGATAGAAACATTAATGGTGAGAGAGAATCAGTGATTGGTTGCCTCCTGCACTCTCCCTATTGGGTACTGAGCCTGCAACCCAGGCATGTGCCCTGACTGGAATCAAACAGGTGACTTGCGGTTCATGAGTTGACGCTCAACCACTGAGCCATGCCTGCTGCCTCCACCACCACCACCCCCCCCCCCCCCCCCCCCCCCCCCCGTATTTGAACTTGATGTCTATAGATCACCTTGCAGGATGCTTCCTCTTCTGTTGTCATTCATTCTTGCCTCTGCTGCACTCCGCAGAGTAGCCTATGGAGGACTGCTCGGGGCCTGCCCTGAATTAATCTGCCCACTCCCCCTTCACTGTCTCTCCCCAGGGCACCTTTGCCTCCCAGTTGACGCTGGAAGGGGACAAGGTGAAGGTGGAGCGGGAGGTTGATGGGGGCCTGGAGACCGTGCGCCTGAAGATGCCTGCCGTGGTGACCGCCGACCTGCGGCTCAATGAGCCCCGATATGCCACGTTGCCAAACATCATGGTGAGCAGCTGGCAGATGGGTCACGGGGGCCTGGGGATGGGTGAGTGCTGTAGGCCCTGGGCCTCCCTGGTGTTCAGATGGGAGGAGACAGGATCCAAGGGACATGTCATCCAAAGGAAGGGATCACTGGCCATCTGGGCTAACAGAGAGGGTCCACGGGGTCATCTGTGCCGAGAATGAGAGTGCATGGGGCTGTTTGGCTAACAGGGAGGGCTTGCTGTTTACCTCAGCCAATGAAAGCCTTGATCAGACAATAAAGAGGGTTCTCCTTGTCATTACAACCAATAGGAACAGTTCATTCTGGAATCCTAGCCAAATGAGGAGGGTTTATTGGGTTATCTCAGCTAGCGGGGAGAGTTCAGTGGGTCATCTTGGCCGGTAGGATGGGCTCAATGAGTCACCTCAGCCAATAGGGAGATTTCAGTTGTCACCTCAGCCAATAGGGAGGGTTCAGTGGTCACCTCAGCCAATAGGGAGGGTTCAGTGATTCATGTCAGCCAGTAGGGTGGGTTCATTGATTCATGTCAGCCAGTAGGGTGAGTTAAATGGATCAGTTTGGCCAAAAGTCCAATGAGTTATTACTGCCAGAGGATGAGTTTGCCAGTTCATTTGAGCCAGTGGAGGCTGTTGACTGAAGGAGGACTCCCGCAATAGGAGGGCTTCCCAGGTCATCCCAGGACAGGAGTTGTCTGCACCAGGTGTGGCCCTGTAAGAGGTCACATGTGTCCTGGCCAGTGGGCAGGTCCAGAAGGGTCCAGCCAATGGGAGTCGTTCAGCGGATGTGGCACCCCTGGGGGCTGCAAGGAGGGTGTGCAGGGGACTCGGCGGCTTTGTGATCTGTGGCTTCCTGTACGTAGAAAGCCAAGAAGAAGAAGATCGAGGTGCTCAAGGCGGGGGACCTGGGCGTGGACCTGACCTCCAAGCTCACTGTGGTGAGTGTGGAGGACCCGCCCCAGCGCACGGCTGGCGTCAAGGTGGAGACCACGGAGGACCTGGTGGCCAAGCTGAAGGAGATCGGGCGGATTTGAGCCCCGTCCGTGAAACTTGGCAATAAAACTATGACTCTCGACGTCTGTCTCTGTTACCTCATTCCATGGACACCCACTCCTTGATTCATTGAACAAACGTTTACTTAGTTTTCCTGTGTGCCAGGCCCCGTGCTGGGCAACGCCGGAGACCCAGGTGAGTCACGTCCAGTCCCTGCGCCTGAGAAGCTTCCATGTTGAAGGGGGATGGACGTGGGCAAAGGCAACCATGAGGTGGGGTGCCGGGTGCTGTATGTGGAGGCAATGGGGCCCACCTGGGGCATCTGAGCAGGCCTGTGGGGTCAGAGACTTCCCAGTGTGGTGGCATCTAAGTTGAGTCTTGAAAGACAAATACCAGTGAGGTGGGGTGGGGGTAAGAAGGGCTTTCATCCGCGAGGTGTTTGCTGTGGGCTCCTGGGTGCCAGGCCCCTGGGAGACTTGGGACACAGAGGGAAGGGGACCAGAAGCTCTGGTTCTGGTTGGGGAGACAGACAAGCAAGAGATAATCAAAACCTGGTGCAGGGAAGAGCTGGGACCTGGAGTCAGCCTTAGTGACTCTCACTTTCACACTTACCAGCTGTGAGGTCTTGAGTGCATTGCTTTTCGTCTCTGAGTCTCAGTCTATTCATTTGGCCTATTGAGACAGTAAGAGGTCCACGTAGTGGTTACAGGCCCGGGTCTGGATCCCGAGGCCCTGAGTTCAGATCCCGGCCAATCCCTGACTCCAGGAGAACCTTCGACAACTTCCTACTCCTAAGCCTGAGTTTCCTCCTCCATCAGGCGCAGTTAGTGACAGTCTGGCTTTCAGTTGTTTGGTGACGTAACCAACAATCCTTCAATTTGTTCATAAATCTGAGATTTGAGCTTGGCAGGGACGGCTTCCTTCTCTTCCATGGCTCAGATAGGGCACAGGAATGACATCCAAGATGGATCCATCACAGGCTTTCGAGCTGGATGTTCACTAGGGGCCATTATTCCTCTCCGTGTGGCTGCTTGAGCTTCCTCACAGCGTGGTGGCTGGGATCCCAGCAGGAGTGGTTCACAATGCAGGAAGTGGAATACGCTAGTCTCTTGAGGCCTCGCTAGAAGCGGGGTCACTTCCACTGTACTCTCTTGGTTTAGAGGTCACAGAGCCTATCAGACTGCAAGGGGGTGGGGGGGGGGACAGAGACCCTACTCTTTAATGGGAAGAGGGTTGAATCTGCAACTGTCTTTAGACTATAAAACCCACCCCATGGGGTTTTGAAGGGTTAATGTAGCACCCCAAGAACCACACTGGATGTGCAGAAAATGCTCACTATATAGTATTATTATTATTATCTGCATGGCGAGAACTCTACCTGGGCAAGCTCAGAGGACTGGTGAGGCCAGCTGGGGTGGTAGGAAACACTTTCAGGAGTGCGCAGCCTGGCCATCCTGGGCCGAGGCCGCCCAGCTTCACCCTCTGGCCGTGCAACCTCCAGCCAGCCCGTCTCTGAGCTGCTGTCTCCGGGATGGTAAACACCAGCTCACAGGGCGTTCGGAAGGCTTCAGCCCATAACGTCCGGGAGACATTTTTGCACGGTTCCTGGCACCGGATAAGTGGTAATTATTATTTTGGTTCTTAATAAGAGACCTGAAGGACAAGTTGTGGATTAGCCAGGTTGGAGGGGGGCGGAGAGCGAGGGAGAGCATTCCAGGCAGAGGAAAGGTTGTCTGCCGATCTGGGAGGGGAGAGATGGGCTGAAGAATGGCAGGGTGTTCGGAGTCAGCGCTGGAGGCGGGAGGGAGCGGGTGGAGTGCGTGGGACTGGGCAAGGCAGGGTCTAGCCATTCCTGGGATGTCTCCTGAGAGCCATAGGGAGGCAAGGGAGGGCTGTGAGCAGGGGAGGGGCAGGGGCAGGGGCAGGGGAGGGGCAGGGGCAGCTCTGGGTGTAGAAGGACTCAGGGGCCTGCGAGGACCCGCGGACTGTCGGAGGTGAGGCTGAAGGTAGAAGGCTAGACGAGGGGATGGGAGACAAGGCTTCTGCTGGGGCCCGGCCCATGGGAACTGAGAGGAAGAAATGGGGTAGAGCAGGCGTCCTCAAACTACGGCCCGCGGGCCACATGCAGGTATTTTTGCCGTTTTGTTTTTTTACTTCAAACTAAGATATGTGCAGTGTGCATAGGAATTTGTTCCTAGTTTTTTTTAAACTATAGTCCGGCCCTCCAACGGTCTGAGGGACAGTGAACTGGCCCCCTGTTTTAAAAGTTTGAGGACCCCTGGGATAGAGAGATGCAGGGACAGAGATGCACAGCGGGGTGGGGAGGGTGGAGGGAGGAAGGCTCCCTGCCTCTGCACAGACGGTGGAACTGTACTTGAGATGGAGGAGGGTCGGGTTAGAGGGACGATGCGGAGATTAGTGGGACACAGGGCATGGAGGCTCTAGGGGCCGTGAAGATGCAGTTCTGGGTCTCAGGAGAGATGATGGGTGGGAGAGAGTCACCTGAAACTTGGTCCCGAGGGCAACAGGAAATCATGGGAGGGTTTGGAGCAGAGGAGGAGCAGGGCCAGACGTGGGTACCAGGTGTACCGGTTAATGCGGATTCTGTAATCAAAGAAAACACAAAATTTCAAGAGAAACATCAAAAGTGTATTATTCAAAGTAATGTCCATCGCTAGCTACACATTTCCCCCATCTTTCCGGTAATTTGTGGATACCGTCCCAATAGAACTTACCTTGTTTTGAGGAAAACCATTCAGAGACCCAATTTTCCACTTCTTGGTATGTTTTGAAGTGCTGCTCAGAAAGTGCGTGTGCCATCGATCAGAACAAGTGGTCATCTGAAGGAGCAAGATCTGGTGAATAAGGCGGGTGGGTTAATACTTACCAGGCAACATCTTTTAACGTGTCTTTAACTGGTTTTGAAGTGTGTGATGGTGCATCATCATGAAGCAAAATTACTTTGCCGTGTCTTCTGGCCCATTCTGGTCATTTTACGATCAAAGCGTAGTTAAAATTGACCTGGATATTCTTTGTCTTTCACACCGAAATCATCACTTTGAAAGCATTTAAACCAGTGTTCACAAGTATTTTGAGATGGAGCATGTTCACCATAAGCTTCCCGAAGTATACGATAACTTTCAGCAGCACTTTTCTTCAAAATAAAGTAATGAATTAAAACTTCCCAGCCCTGCTGAAACCGGTTTGGCTCAGTGGATAGAGTGTCAGCCTGCGGACTCAAGGGTCCCAGGTTCGATTCCGGTCAAGGGCATGTACCTTGGTTGTGGGCACATCCCCAGTAGGGAGTGTGCAGGAGGCAGCTGATCAATGTTTCTCTCTCATCGATGTTTCTAACTCTCTATCCCTCTCCCTTCCTGTCTGTAAAAATCAATAAAATCTATTAAGAAAAAAACCTTCGCACAAATGCTCTTTTATTTTGGCATGAAATTCGACATTTTTAAGCATAAAAATATCGATGATAACACCTTCAGAAAATTTGACATATGAAGTTTAGAAGCTTGTTGTCAATACAACAAAAACAGCGTACATATCAAATAGCATATATATCAACAGATGTGTCTCCATCTATTGAAAAAAATCCACATTATTAACCGGTACACCTGGTATATCTGAAGCTGCAGGCAGGACCGCGTGGACCCGAGGCCAGGAGGCTGGGGAGTAGGAAGCCTGAGCTGAGGCCAAGGCCATCAGAGGTGGGGCTCTCTGAAAGGTCACCTCCTCCTCCTCCAGGAAGTCTTCCTGGCTTTGCTCCTATGTTTCCAGCTAGGACTCAGGTCTCACTATCTCCTGGGGATGTGTGTGTGGGGGGCTCAGGGGCAGGCTGGGACCAGCTGATGAGGACCATTGGGGTGGGGTGGGTAGCTAGGCCACCAGCTCAGGGTAGGGGACCCTGGCACCTCCCACTGGGTCTGGCTCCCTTCCCCGCCCAGGAAGCTACCAGTCCTGTCGGACTTGTCCCGGGAGGGATGGGTGCCGGCCCGAGTCTCACTGCAGAGCCCTTCTGGGTGCGGCAGCACCATGGACACCTCACGGGCCCTGCTGCTCTTCCTGCTCCTGGGTAAGTCTCACCCGCTTCCCACCAGCCCCCCTTCTCAGCAGCCCCCCAACGCCCTCCCCTCCTCTCCTCTGCAGCCTCGGCCGTAGGGGTCCTCACTCTCAGAGCCTCTTCCGGAGTTCAGCGAACCCATTTCACCTCTGACTCGGGAAGCTCTTCCCAGGGCCCGGGTTCGAATGTTTCTTTCCACGACCCCCCCGGAGGGAACATTCCGGATCAGTCTCCAGGTTCAAGAGCCACGGCTGATATCCCCCATTCCAAATGGATCCCCGAGGCCCTGGATTTGAAGGACGGGCCTGGGTCCTTCTGGTCAAATGTTTCTGCTGGGGACCACACGTTGGGCCTGGAGCCCCCCATCTCCGGGACCCCTGGCTCCCCAGCCCGGCCTGACACCTTGGGTGCTCAGGTTCCCGCGGACGCCTCAAAGCCTTCCTTCCCGGCGAGGCCTCCAGCTTTAGACATTTCTGTTCCAGCCCCTGGTGCTCCCGTGTCTGTGGGGGGCCCGGGTTTACAGTCCCCCCCTGACGACCTGGATGCTAAATTCTCTGCTCAGAGTCCCGAACCCAAAGTTCCTGCAGAGGCCCCCCCAGGGCCAAGCTTCCCCCAGCAGGTCGGGGGGCCCCTCGCAGTGCTGGTGGGGAGCACCATCCAGCTCCCCCTGCTTCCGGTGCCCAGCCCTGGCCCCCCGGACCCTCTGGTGGTCTGGCGCCGGGGCTCCAAGGTGCTAGCAGCTGGGGGCCTGGGGTCAGGGGCCCCTCTGATCAGCCTGGACCCTGCTCACCGAGACCGCCTACGGTTCGACCAGGCCCGAGGGGCCCTGGAACTGGCCTCTGCCCAGCTGGAGGATGCTGGGGTCTACACGGCCGAGGTCATCCGGGCTGGGGTCTCCCGGCAGACTCGGGAGTTCGCGGTGGGTGTGTATGGTAAGTGGGCGCTGAGGTCCAGAAGGCAGGCTGTGAGGGCGGCTCTGCCTGACCTTCGGGCTGGTCACTGCTGTTCTGGGGAGGTTTGCTCCCCAGAAGAAGGGGGCAGAGGAGGGAGGACCTCTGGGGTGGAGGGAGGGAGGGAAGCTGGACCTGGGGGCCCTCGACTCCTGGGTTCTCCAGAGGAAAGAGCTGCAGACTCAGACTGGGGTCTGAGAGGAGGAGGCCCCGCTGAGCCTGGAAGTCCGGGGTGTAGGGGGTGAAGGGCTGGGGCTTTGAGTCCTGGGCCTATGGGAGGAGGCGGGGGGGGGGGGGGGGGGGGCGGAGGGAACTGGGTCCTGAGCACGTCCCTCCTCTCCCAGAGCCCCTGCCCCAGCTGTCCGTGCAGCCCGAGGCCCCGGAGACCGAGGAGGGGGCGGCGCAGCTCCGGCTGCGCTGCGTGGGGTGGGGGCCGGGCCGCGGGCAGCTGAGCTGGAGTCGGGACGGCCGCGCCCTGGAAGCCGCGTACCCGGAGGGAGCGGAGCCGCCTCGGATCCGCGCGGAGGGCGACCAGCTGCTCATCGCGCGCCCCGTGCGCGGCGACCACGCCCGGTACACCTGCCGGGTCCGCAGCCCCTTCGGCCACACGGAGGCGGCGGCCGACGTCAGTGTCTTCTGTGAGTGGGGGGACGCGGGGAGCCCGGGGTCGGGGAGGGACCTGGGGGCCCAGCTCCTGAGTCCCGGGGAGGAGCGGGCTGGCGGTCCAGCCTCCAGTGGCCTTGGAGGAGTCCCGGGTGACCCCGACACTCGTGGTTCCGACTCCCTCCCTCCACCCAGACGGCCCGGACCCGCCGGTCATCACGATCTCCTCGGACCGCGACGCCACCCCGGCCCTCTTTGTCACCGCGGGCAGCAACGTGACCCTGCGCTGCAGCGCCCCCTCGCGGCCGCCCGCCGACATCGCGTGGAGCCTGGCCGACCCCGCTGAGGCCGCGGTGCCCGCTGGCCCGCGCCTCCTGCTGCCCGCGGTCGGGCCGGGCCACGCCGGCGCCTACGCCTGCCTTGCCGCGAACCCACGCACCGGCCACCGCCGCCGCTCGCTGCTCAACCTCACGGTGGCGGGTGAGCGCAGTCGAGGCGGGATGGGGCGGCGGGGCACCTGGAGAGGACGGTGCCAACGCGGAGGGGCGGGGTCAATGTGGAGGGGCGGGGCCAGCAAGGGAAGGGCGGTGCTAACGCTGAGGGCGGGGCCAGCAAGGGAAGGGCGGTGCTAACGCTGAGGGCGGGGCCAGCAAGGGAAGGGCGGTGCTAACGCTGAGGGCGGGGCCAGCAAGGGCGGGCGGGGCGGGTCCACGTGGAGGGGCGGGGCCTGCAGGGAAGGGCGGAGATTCCGCATAAAGGGGCAGGGTTGCCCAGGAGAAGGGCGGAACCATCCAGGGTCTGAAATACACATGGGGGCGGAGCCAGCATGGAGGGGCGGAGATTCCTTGAAAAAGAGGCGGGGGAATGCCCTGGAGAAGGGGTGGAACCAGGGGTTGCAATACCCGGACAGGGGGCGGGGCCAGCGGGGAGTGGTGAGGCCGCATCGGAGGGGTGGGTCATCGCCGAAGGACAGAGATCCCCGTAAAAGGGGCGGGGATCTCAGAAGAAGGGGAGATACACGGAGAGGGGGTGGGGCTGGCAAGGAAGGGCAGATTGCCGTAAAAGGGGCGGGGATTCTCGGAGAAGGGGCGGGGCCAGCATGGAGGGGCGGGGCCAGCGGCTCCGGAGAGGCTAAGTGAAGGGGGGGCCGAGTGAATGCACCGAGGGGCGGGGGTAGAGGGGAGCGGGGCTGACTCCTGGATCTTCACCTCCGCCCCACAGATCCGCCCCCGGGCTCCCCACAGTGCTCCGTCGAAGGGGGTCCCGGGGACCGCAGCCTTCGCTTCCGCTGCTGGTGGCCCGGGGGGGTCCCTGCCGCCTCCTTGCAGTTCCAGGGTCTCCCCGAAGGCGTCCGCTCGGGCCCCGCGCACTCCGTGCTCCTCGCGGCTGTCCCCGCCCAGCCCCGGCTCAGCGGCGTCCCAGTCACCTGCCTGGCCCGCCACCTGGTGAGCACGCGCACCTGCACTGTCACCCCAGGTGAGAGCGGGTGGGACCAATTTTCTGTTTCCTGAGGAGGACGGGGCCTTTCTTAGCCCCTTTAGGACATGAAAAGGGGGGAACTGCCTAACTCCCGAAGGACCCAGGTTTTCCCTATATTTAAGCAGAGACAGGGACAACACTTCTTTCCTGGGCTGACCCCTTCCCACGTGTTCAGAGCAATACATGGCTGAGAACAGCATGGCTTTCCCAGCCCAGGGCCCGGCCGATAGCATGTACTTAGTTAAGTCCTTCAGGAAGCCAGATGCTGAATGAATGGGGGGGGGGGGCGGTGGGTGAATGGAGGGTGCGTCCTCATCTAACTGGGGTGCTGAGTTTCAATGTCCTGATTCACCACAGGCCACGGGGCTTGTTCTCTGACTCCAAGGCAAGGTCTTGTCTTCCTTCACTGCGTTTCTTGCACCTGCAGAGGCCCCGCGAGAGGTGCTGCTGCGCCCGATGGTGGAAGAGGCGCGGTCGGGGGAGGCCGAGGTGGCGCTGGAGGCCTCCGGCTGCCCGCCACCTTCGCGAGCATCCTGGGCCCGGGAAGGGCGGCCTCTGGCCTCCGGAGGCGGCGGGGGGCGCCTGAGGCTCAGCCAGGATGGGCGGAGGCTCCTCATTGGCAACTTCAGCCTGGATTGGGACCTAGGAAATTACTCCGTGTTGTGCAGTGGGGTGCTGGGTGCTGGGGGCGACCAGATCACCCTCACTGGTGAGTTCTGTCCTTTCCCAGAATCAGAAGTCCAGGCCCCCAGCCCCTCCTCCCTCAGACCCAGGGGGTCCAGCCCCTCCTCCCCTCCCCCAGCCCCAGCCCCCTCCCTCAGACCCAGGAGTCCAGGCCCCCAGCCCCTCCTCCCTCAGACCCAGGAGTCCAGGTCCCCAGCCCCTCCTCCCTCAGACCCAGGAGTCCAGGCCCCCAGCCTTTCCTCCCTCAGACCGGAGAGTCTGGGTCTTCGGACCCTCTTCCCCTGGGAACTATGAGTCAGGCCCGCAGCCCCCTTCCCTCTCCCCTCTAGGACCCACAAATCCCGCCCCCCACTTTGATCCCCCCCAGGACCGTCCATCTCCTCCTGGAGGCTGCAGAGAGCCCAGGATTCCGCGGTGCTGACTTGGGATGTGGAGCGCGGGGCCCTGATCAGTGGTTTTGAGATCCAGGCACGGCCGGAGGGACCTGACCCGGGCAGAACCACCAGCTACCAGGACTGGGTCTCCTTGCTCATCCTGGGCCCTCAGGAACGCTCGGCCGTGGTGCCTCTCCCTCCTCAGAACCCGGGGACATGGGCCTTGCGTATCCTGCCCACCCTGGGGGGCCGGCCAGGCACCCCATCCCAAAGCCGGGTCTACAATGCCGGTGAGTTGGCACTGTCAGAGCCTTCTCCTTGGCTGCCTCCATCCGTCTGGTTCCTCGGATTCTCTTTCTCCCTGGAATCGTTTCCAGGGGCTGCGATGACAAAGGACCATGACCTAGACCAGTGGTCGGCAAACTCATTAGTCAACAGAGCCAAATATCAACAGTACAACGATTGAAATTTCTTTTGAGAACCAAATTTTTAAAACTTAAACTACTTCTAACGCCACTTCTTCAAAATTGACTCGCCCAGGCCGTGGTATTTTGTCGGAGTGCCACACTCAAGGGGCCAAAAAGCTGCATGTGGCTCGCGAGCCGCAGTTTGCCGACCACGGAACTAGGTGGCTTGAAACAACAGACACCCATCTTCACACAGCTCTGGAGGCCACAAAAAATAAAGGGGTCCTCTGGGTCCTGCTCCTTCAGGGGCCCTGGGCAGAAGCCCTGCTTGCCTCTTCCAGCTTCTGACATTGCCTGGCAATTTTTTTCCCAACATGTTTTATTGATTTTTAATATATATATATATATATTATTGATTTTTTACAGAGAGGAAGGGAGAGTTAGAAACATTGATGAGAGAAACATCGATCAGCTGCCTCCTGCACACCCCCTACTGGGGATGTGCCTGCAACCAAGGTACATGCCCTTGACCGGAACCAAACCCAGGACCCTTGAGTCTGCAGGCCGACGCTCTATCCACTGAGCCAAAGCAGTTAGGGCATTTTATTGATTTTTAGTGAGAAAGGAAGGGAGAGGGATAGAGAGTTAGAAACATCAACGAGATGAAAGCGGAATATCATCGATCGGCTGCCTCCTGCGCGCCCCACACTGGGGATTGAGCTTGCAACCCTGGCATGTGCCCTGACAGGGAATCAAACCAGTGACCTCCGGATTCCAGTTTGATGCCTAACAGCTGAGCCACACCCGGCTGGGCATATAATTATGTTATTTATTTGCACATTCATTTCGGATTTTCCTCCTAAAATGAACCCCCATGAGAGAAGGTATCTTGGGTTTGCTCAGCAATGGGTCTTCGTCACGTGGTAGAATGCTGGGCACACACAGTCCCTGAGTAAACCTTAGATGAATTGCGAGTGCTGGGTCCCAGGATCCTGGGTTCTGGGAGCTGGGGCAGGGGACTTGATCCAGCCCTGGCTCTCACTTTCCTTGTCCTGCTTCTCTTCGTCTCTTCCAGACCCCACCCTGGGCCCCGGAGCCATCGCTGGCATCGTCCTGGGCTCCCTCCTGGGCCTGGCGCTCCTGGCCGCCCTTATCCTCCTGTGCGTCTGCTGCCTGCGCAGGTTCCGGGGTGAGAGAGCGGCCCCCTGGAAGGGTCCCTAGGTAAAACCCGATTGGAGGCCTGGCTGAACCAATCAACACGGTTACAGGTCCATAGCAGCCAATCAAATCAAGGCTCCACCTCTCAGCCCCCAGCTTCCCTTTCCATAGGCTGGGTCAGGATGTTGGAGCAGCCAATCACGTGTTTCTGTTTTCTTTCTTCCTTCCTTTCTTCCTTTCTTTCTTTCTTTCTTTCTTTCTTTCTTTCTTTCTTTCTTTCTTTCTTTCTTTCTTTCTTTCTTTCTTTCTTCCTTCCTTCCTTCCTTCCTTCCTTCCTTCCTTCCTTCCTTCCTTCCTTCCTTTCTTTCTCTCTTTCTCTCTTTCTCTCTCTCTCTCTCTCTCTCTCTCTCTCTCTCTCTCTCTCTCTCTCTCTCTCTTCTCTCTCTTTCTCTCTTTCTCTCTCTCTCTCTCTTTCTTTCTTTCTTTCTTTCTTTCTTTCTTTCTTTCTTTCTTTCTTTCTTTCTTTCTTCCTTTCTTCCTTTCTTCCTTTCTTCCTTTCTTCCTTTCCTTTCTTCTTTCTTCCTTCCTTCCTTCCTTCCTTCCTTCCTTCCTTCCTTCCTTCCTTCCTTTCTTTCTCTCTTTCTCTCTTTCTCTCTTTCTCTCTTTCTCTCTTTCTCTCTCTCTCTCTCTCTCTCTCTCTCTCTCTCTCTCTCTCTCTCTCTCTCTCTCTCTCTCTCTCTCTCTCTTTCTTTCTTTCTTTCTTTCTTTCTTTCTTTCTTTCTTTCTTTCTTTCTTTCTTTCTTTCTTTCTTTCTTTCTTTCTTTCTTTCTTTCTTTCTTTCTTTCTTTCTTTCTTCTTTCTTTCTTCCTTTCTTTCTTCCTCTCTCTTTTCCAGGAGAGATTCCCAAGAAAAAGAAGCATCTCCCCACCTTTGCCCCTGTGATCCCCCCACCAGAAAAGAAGATGCAGAGCCTGCCCCCAGTGCAGCCTCCACAGCCTCTGCCCCCCAAAGTCCCGCCCGAGGGCCCGAGCCCAACCGGGGCCCACCAAGTGAGTGTCGAATTTCTGTGTTATTTAGTCAGGGAGATGAAATGCTCGGAGTTCTCTTCCCGCAGCTTTGCTGGTTGGTTTACAATCCTGGTAACATTTTAACTTTTTGAAAATATGTAAAGGCTGGATGGGGTTTCCCATCCACCCTTTATGTCAAGCATGTCAAACTCAAAGGCTAACATGAGCCAAATAAACAAGGTGTAAGTGTATGTGGGCCACAAAAAAAAACCCCACAAAAGCTTCAATTTTCATAGAAATGTAGGTTTATTTCAATAGAGACATGCTGAATACAAAGGGCTGGAATAAATGAGTCATCGTTAACATAAAATAATAGAACATTTTAATAAAAGTTAATATTTTTTCTAGAACATAAATTTACCAGACACTGAATTGCTGCACAAATGAATAAGCACCACGCAAATAAACCTATTTCTCTTGTTCTCCGAAAGCGAAATATTTCCTGTTGCGCACACCAAACAGGTCAGTCCAAGACTAATGAGGTGGCAGTCGGCTGCTAAAATATTCGCTGCTGGTATTAGTGGAGAGAAATGGTGCGCCTGCACGTAAGGCGTGAAAGGGAAATGAATGCTACACGATGATAGTAATCAGTCATTAGTGAATGTTGTAGTTCGTTATTTTTTAAAAATATATTTCATTGAATTTTTACAGAGAGGAAGGGAGAGGGAGAGAGAGTTAGAAACATCGATGAGAGAGAAACATCAATCAGCTGCCTCCTGCACACTCCCTACTGCGGATGTGCCCGCAATCAAGGTACATGCCCTTGACCTGAATTGAACCCGGGACCCTTGAGTCCGCAGGCCGACACTCTATCCACTGAGCCACAACAGCCAGGGCATGTAGTTCGTTATTAATAATTATGTATAACAGGATATTGTAAAAATTAAGTTACAAAATTTTTATTAAAATGTTTCTTATACACCGTTATATTGGCTGGGTCGCAAAAATATCCGTTATGCCCCGCGAGTTTGACATGCTTGCTTTATGTACTTTAAAAGAAGAGTAACATTCCAATTTCCCCCACAAAGGGAGTAAGATGGGACCTCCTTTATTTCCGCCCCCCCATAAAAATAGGCCAAACTTCCATTTTCTCTCAGAAGTGAAACGGAATTTCTCTTTCCCAGTAAAGTTGCATGTCTCCTTGCTCCCAAAGGTGGCTAGACATTTCTTATTCCTTGTAATTGGAGGAAACCCTGCTAATTTCTGAATAATGAGAGCTAGTGCTAGAAAAGGGTGAGTCATGTCATATTCAGGGTAACTCCTGAGGTTGCCCCCTGCCTCTCTTCCAGGCCACCAGCCCCAGCCCAGCCATCTCTCCAGGTGGGGTCCCGAAGACTGTCCGGGCAGCCACACAGGTGTGACCCGGCGAATAGCCTGCTCTGTTCAGGACTTTTGGGGCAAGACTTCCTGTTTCGCCTCCTGTCCTACTGTGACTCAAGGTCAGACTCTGAAAGTGGGACTTCCTGTCTCCCTCTGTCACTGAGAAGACTCTGCCTGTATTCGTGCAATGAAGGAGGTGGGACTCCTGGGCTTGGGGAGACTCCTGCTGACCTAACCGTGTGGTTGCAAACCACCAAGCAGGCCAAGACCTGGGGGCTGTGCAGCGAACAGGGGGGCTTGCTGTGCCGCTCCGAGCCAGAGAGGGGAGCCCCACCTCATCCCTGAAAAGGTCTTCTCATGTCCACTTCCACCTCCCACCGACCATGCCCATCCAGCTTCCAGAGTCTTCACCTTAAAACAGACCAGATCACATGTCCTCTTCCATTTAAACCAGTGGTTCCCAACCTTTTTTGGCCATGCCCCACCTAAGCATCTCTAAAATCCTGATGCCCCTCTCCCATCCCCGTGACACAGAATTCTTAATATTCAAAAAGTGAACTCCTGTTCATGTGGAGGAAGCCTAAAAGGCCATTAACTTGGTGTAAACAAGGTTCCAAAGAACATGGCATCCATGAAAGAGAAAGATAAAAGAATGAAAGGACAGTTGAAGTAATGAGGAAGAAATCACTAAGAAATTGTTAAAAAAAATAATAATATGAAGTGATATGAAAAAAAATAGCAAATAAAGTTTCAAAACATGTAATAGAGAAATGAAATGCATAAATGTGTCACCATACATATTTGTATACTGTATATGAGGCCCCTAGAACCATAAGAAATGCAAAAAATTCACTGTCAATAACTCATTCTCATATTGCCCCCCTTAAAAATCAAATTGCCCCCCTGTGAGGCATGTGCCCCACATTGGGAACCACTGCTTTCAACCCTTATCTGGTTGCTCATTGCCCTTCAGATGTTGTCCAAACGCCTCATCATGACCTTCAAAGCCTCATGGTTTGACCTCCCTTGGCCTCTCTGACCTCCCCTTCCAATCCTCCCCCTGCCACTCCAAGCCTTCTCTCTGCCATGTTATTTTGGCCCCGGGCCTTTGTCCCTAGCATCTGCTCCGTCTGGAGCACGGCGCTTTCTCCTGTGTGGTACATTTCTCAAGCGTAAAGGTGACAGTTACCATCTGAGAAGATGCTCCTCTAACCCCTGCCTCAGTCATGGGTTAGGCCCTGGAGACCTTGCGCCTTGTGCTTCTCCTCTGTAAATACATCCTTACTTGTTTAGCCTCTGACTCCCTCTCTACACTGAGAGCTCTGTGGACAGAGACAGAGACCATGTCATTATCCCCAGACCTTCACACAGAGCCTAGCACCCAGCAGGCAATCTACCTAATAAAAGAGTAACATGTTAATTGACTGTACCTGTGCGACACCCACCAGCCAATCAGGAGTGAGCATGCAAATTAACCCATAAAAATGGTGGGGTTAATTTGCATACACAGGCTCCAAATGTCTGGAGCAGAAAGGCAGCTCTGGCCAGAGCGAAGGCGGTGCCAGCAGCCAGGGAAAGGAAGGCCCATTCCTGCACAAATCTTCATGCATCGGGCTTCTAAGTCAATAAATATAGGTGACCTGCTCAGATGTGTGGGTGCCAGCGAAGGGCTGGGTTGGCCACTGCTCTCCCCAGCACGGTGCCTTCCTTTATCAGCAGGGGTTCCCCTTGGAAATGAAGGGGTGCATCAGTGAAGATTCTTTTGGCTGCAGTTAACAAAATAAATGGTGGCAAGAATCAAGGAGGTGGGTGGGTGGTTTCAGGCTGGTGCAGCATCTTAGGGACCCCGTCAAGGACCTGGGCTTATTGCATCCTCAGCGGGTTGGCGGGTTGCCTCATGTAGCAAGATGGCTGCTGCGGCTCCAGGAATCACATCCTCGATCCATCTCCTGAGCAGGGCAAAGCTTTCTTGAAGCCTGCCAGAAAACGTCTCTGGTGTCATTGACCCAGAACTGGGCGTATCACTCATGCAAGAGAGTGAAACCAAACCTCTCAGCCTGTATCATGGGAGGCGGCGGGTCTGACAGCAGAGAAAGGGGAAGCACATAACGAGAGCACAGGCCACCGGCCTCTGTCTCAGGGAAGGAGAGGAGGTGAGGCCTGAGCCACACCCGGCTGGGCATATAATTATGTTATTTATTTGCACATTCATTTCGGATTTTCCTCCTAAAATGAACCCCCATGAGAGAAGGTATCTTGGGTTTGCTCAGCAATGGGTCTTCGTCACGTGGTAGAATGCTGGGCACACACAGTCCCTGAGTAAACCTTAGATGAATTGCGAGTGCTGGGTCCCAGGATCCTGGGTTCTGGGAGCTGGGGCAGGGGACTTGATCCAGCCCTGGCTCTCACTTTCCTTGTCCTGCTTCTCTTCGTCTCTTCCAGACCCCACCCTGGGCCCCGGAGCCATCGCTGGCATCGTCCTGGGCTCCCTCCTGGGCCTGGCGCTCCTGGCCGCCCTTATCCTCCTGTGCGTCTGCTGCCTGCGCAGGTTCCGGGGTGAGTGAGCGGCCCCCTGGAAGGGTCCCTAGGTAAAACCCGATTGGAGGCCTGGCTGAACCAATCAACACAGTTACAGGTCCATAGCAGCCAATCAGATCAAGGCTCCACCTCTCAGTCCCCAGCTTCCCTTTCCATAGGCTGGGTCAGGATGTTGGAGCAGCCAATCACGTGTTTCTGTTTTCTTTTTCCTTTCTTTCTTTCTTTCTTTCTTTCTTTCTTTCTTTCTTTCTTTCTTTCTTTCTTTTTTCTTCCTTCCTTCTTTTCTTTCTTTCTTTCTCTTCTCTTTCTCTTTTCTTTCTTTTCTTTCTTCTCTTTCTTTCTTTTCTTTCTTTCTTTCTTTCTTTCTTCCTTCCTTCCTTCCTTCCTTCCTTCCTTCCTTCCTTCCTTCCTTCCTTCCTTTCTTCCTTTCTTTCGTTCTCTCTCTCTCTCTCTCTCTCTCTCTCTCTCTCTCTTTCTCTCTTTCTCTCTTTCTCTCTTTCTTTCTCTCTCTCTCTCTCTCTCTCTCTCTCTCTCTCTCTCTCTCTCTCTCTCTCTCTCTCTCTCTCTCTTTCTCTTTCTTTCTTTCTTTTCTCTTTCTTTCTTTTTCTTTCTTTCTTTCTTTCTTTCTTTTCTTCTTTCTTCCTCTTCTTTTCTTCCTCTCTCTTTTCCAGGAGAGATTCCCAAGAAAAAGAAGCATCTCCCCACCTTTGCCCCTGTGATCCCCCCACCAGAAAAGAAGATGCAGAGCCTGCCCCCAGTGCAGCCTCCACAGCCTCTGCCCCCCAAAGTCCCGCCCGAGGGCCCGAGCCCAACCGGGGCCCACCAAGTGAGTGTCGAATTTCTGTGTTATTTAGTCAGGGAGATGAAATGCTCGGAGTTCTCTTCCCGCAGCTTTGCTGGTTGGTTTACAATCCTGGTAACATTTTAACTTTTTGAAAATATGTAAAGGCTGGATGGGGTTTCCCATCCACCCTTTATGTCAAGCATGTCAAACTCAAAGGCTAACATGAGCCAAATAAACAAGGTGTAAGTGTATGTGGGCCACAAAAAAAACCCCACAAAAGCTTCAATTTTCATAGAAATGTAGGTTTATTTCAATAGAGACATGCTGAATACAAAGGGCTGGAATAAATGAGTCATCGTTAACATAAAATAATAGAACATTTTAATAAAAGTTAATATTTTTTCTTGAACATAAATTTACCAGACACTGAATCGCTGCACAAATGAATAAGCATCACGCAAATAAACCTATTTCTCTTGTTCTCCGAAAGCGAAATATTTCCTGTTGCGCACACCAAACAGGTCAGTCCAAGACTAATGAGGTGGCAGTCGGCTGCTAAAATATTCGCTGCTGGTATTAGTGGAGAGAAATGGTGCGCCTGCACGTAAGGCGTGAAAGGGAAATGAATGCTACACGATGATAGTAATCAGTCATTAGTGAATGTTGTAGTTCGTTATTTTTTAAAAATATATTTCATTGAATTTTTACAGAGAGGAAGGGAGAGGGAGAGAGAGTTAGAAACATCGATGAGAGAGAAACATCAATCAGCTGCCTCCTGCACACTCCCTACTGCGGATGTGCCCGCAATCAAGGTACATGCCCTTGACCTGAATTGAACCCGGGACCCTTGAGTCCGCAGGCCGACACTCTATCCACTGAGCCACAATAGCCAGGGCATGTAGTTCGTTATTAATAATTATGTATAACAGGATATTGTAAAAATTAAGTTACAAAATTTTTATTAAAATGTTTCTTATACACCGTTATATTGGCTGGGTCGCAAAAATATCCATTATGCCCCGCGAGTTTGACATGCTTGCTTTATGTACTTTAAAAGAAGAGTAACATTCCAATTTCCCCCACAAAGGGAGTAAGATGGGACCTCCTTTATTTCCGCCCCCCCCATAAAAATAGGCCAAACTTCCATTTTCTCTCAGAAGTGAAACGGAATTTCTCTTTCCCAGTAAAGTTGCATGTCTCCTTGCTCCCAAAGGTGGCTAGACATTTCTTATTCCTTGTAATTGGAGGAAACCCTGCTAATTTCTGAATAATGAGAGCTAGTGCTAGAAAAGGGTGAGTCATGTCATATTCAGGGTAACTCCTGAGGTTGCCCCCTGCCTCTCTTCCAGGCCACCAGCCCCAGCCCAGCCATCTCTCCAGGTGGGGTCCCGAAGACTGTCCGGGCAGCCACACAGGTGTGACCCGGCGAATAGCCTGCTCTGTTCAGGACTTTTTGGGCAAGACTTCCTGTTTCGCCTCCTGTCCTACTGTGACTCAAGGTCAGACTCTGAAAGTGGGACTTCCTGTCTCCCTCTGTCACTGAGAAGACTCTGCCTGTATTCGTGCAATGAAGGAGGTGGGACTCCTGGGCTTGGGGAGACTCCTGCTGACCTAACCGTGTGGTTGCAAACCACCAAGCAGGCCAAGACCTGGGGGCTGTGCAGCGAACAGGGGGGCTTGCTGTGCCACTCCGAGCCAGAGAGGGGAGCCCCACCTCATCCCTGAAAAGGTCTTCTCATGTCCACTTCCGCCTCCCACCGACCATGCCCATCCAGCTTCCAGAGTCTTCACCTTAAAACAGACCAGATCACATGTCCTCTTCCATTTAAACCAGTGGTTCCCAACCTTTTTTGGCCATGCCCCACCTAAGCATCTCTAAAATCCTGATGCCCCTCTCCCATCCCCGTGACACAGAATTCTTAATATTCAAAAAGTGAACTCCTGTTCATGTGGAGGAAGCCTAAAAGGCCATTAACTTGGTGTAAACAAGGTTCCAAAGAACATGGCATCCATGAAAGAGAAAGATAAAAGAATGAAAGGACAGTTGAAGTAATGAGGAAGAAATCACTAAGAAATTGTTAAAAAAATAATAATATGAAGTGATATGAAAAAATAGCAAATAAAGTTTCAAAACATGTAATAGAGAAATGAAATGCATAAATGTGTCACCATACATATTTGTATACTGTATATGAGGCCCCTAGAACCATAAGAAATGCAAAAAATTCACTGTCAATAACTCATTCTCATATTGCCCCCCTTAAAAATCAAATTGCCCCCCTGTGAGGCATGTGCCCCACATTGGGAACCACTGCTTTCAACCCTTATCTGGTTGCTCATTGCCCTTCAGATGTTGTCCAAACGCCTCATCATGACCTTCAAAGCCTCGTGGTTTGACCTCCCTTGGCCTCTCTGACCTCCCCTTCCAATCCTCCCCCTGCCACTCCAAGCCTTCTCTCTGCCATGTTATTTTGGCCCCGGGCCTTTGTCCCTAGC
This sequence comes from Ia io, assembly GCA_025583905.1. Lineage (NCBI taxonomy): Eukaryota > Metazoa > Chordata > Mammalia > Chiroptera > Vespertilionidae > Ia > Ia io. The sequence goes on along the minus strand of JAJQQW010000021.1, from coordinate 45,646,047 downwards.
ATCTGCTCCGTCTGGAGCACACGGCGCTTTCTCCTGTGTGGTACATTTCTCAAGCGTAAAGGTGACAGTTACCATCTGAGAAGATGCTCCTCTAACCCCTGCCTCAGTCATGGGTTAGGCCCTGGAGACCTTGCGCCTTGTGCTTCTCCTCTGTAAATACATCCTTACTTGTTTAGCCTCTGACTCCCTCTCTACACTGAGAGCTCTGTGGACAGAGACAGAGACCATGTCATTATCCCCAGACCTTCACACAGAGCCTAGCACCCAGCAGGCAATCTACCTAATAAAAGAGTAACATGTTAATTGACTGTACCTGTGCGACACCCACCAGCCAATCAGGAGTGAGCATGCAAATTAACCCATAAAAATGGTGGGTTAATTTGCATACACAGGCTCCAAATGTCTGGAGCAGAAAGGCAGCTCTGGCCAGAGCGAAGGCGGTGCCAGCAGCCAGGGAAAGGAAGGCCCATTCCTGCACAAATCTTCATGCATCGGGCTTCTAAGTCAATAAATATAGGTGACCTGCTCAGATGTGTGGGTGCCAGCGAAGGGCTGGGTTGGCCACTGCTCTCCCCAGCACGGTGCCTTCCTTTATCAGCAGGGGTTCCCCTTGGAAATGAAGGGGTGCATCAGTGAAGATTCTTTTGGCTGCAGTTAACAAAATAAATGGTGGCAAGAATCAAGGAGGTGGGTGGGTGGTTTCAGGCTGGTGCAGCATCTTAGGGACCCCGTCAAGGACCTGGGCTTATTGCACCCTCAGCAGGTTGGCGGGTTGCCTCATGTAGCAAGATGGCTGCTGCAGCTCCAGGAATCACATCCTCGATCCATCTCCTAGAGCAGGGCAAAGCTTTCTTGAAGCCTGCCAGAAAACGTCTCTGGTGTCATTGACCCAGAACTGGGCGTATCACTCATGCAAGAGAGTGAAACCAAACCTCTCAGCCTGTATCATGGGAGGCGGCGGGTCTGACAGCAGAGAAAGGGGAAGCACATAGCGAGAGCACAGGCCACCGGCCTCTGTCTCAGGGAAGGAGAGGAGGTGAGGCCTTCTGGTTAAAGATTGGGGTGCAAGAGGCCGTTGGGAAATAGAGCTCATGTTGAAGAGCTGAGGGCTGGAGTCCTGGGTCCCTGGACCCTCCATAGCTCTTTTTTATTTTATTTTTTTTAAATATATATTTTATTGATTTTCTACAGAGAGGAAGGGAGAGGGATAGAGAGTCAGAAACATTGATGAGAGAGAAACATCAATCAGCTGCCTCCTGCACACCCCACACTGGGGATGTGCCTGTAACCAAGGTACATGCCCTTGATTGGAATCGGACCTGGGACCCTTCAGTCCGCAGTCCGATGCTCTATCCACTGAGCCAAACCGGTTAGGGGTTTGTCCTTTTATATCAGGTAGAGTTGTCATTTCTTTTTCGATCACCAGAGACAGAAAACCTAACACAAATCGCCTTAAACATACAGGGGACTTGGCGTGTGTAAGTGAAGGTGGGCATCAGGTGCGTTTTGACCCAGTAGCTCACATGCTGTCACCGCGGGCTCAGTTTCTCTAGGCCTTCTGCTCTGTGCCAGGCCAATTCCAAACCTCCCCAAGAGAAAGGTGACAGAGGAAATGATGCTGGGGGGCACCGCCGATGACCACGACCCTTTGACCTCCCTGCACCCGAATCCTTTCAATGACATTGACACCTGCAGGCGGAGACTTTGGAAAAAGGCGTTTATTGGTGTGGTGGTCTCAACACTCCCCATGAATCGGAACACACGGCCCCCAGGGCCCGCCCGCCCCCTCCCTCGCCTCCCTCCCCCTCCCATCCCCATCCCCCCGGACCCTGGGAATGGAAGACAATGTGGGATGGGGCCCACGCCCCTGTCTGAGGTACAGTCACTGCCCCTTGCCCCCCCCCGCCCCTGCTCTGTCCTCGACCCCCAATCCCCAAATGCTGGGTGGTGTGGTTCAGGGTGGGTGTTTGTAGCAGGTCGCCTGGGAGTCAGAGCTGGTGACTCCATCTTGGTCCGGGCTCCGGATGTCTGAGTGGGACCTCTCTCCCCCAGCTGGCGTGATGTGGTGTGCCTGGGTGGGGTGCTCCTACAATTGGAGGCCACAGCCCCGCAGCGCCATCTCCTGACAACGGTTGCCCACCCTCGGGGGAACCACAGCTGGTCACGGGCTACAGCTGGAGCCAGGGGCTATTGCTGGTCCATCGCTGGTGTGTGCGTGTGCGTGTGCATGTGTGTATGTGCGCGTGTGTGTGCGTGCATGTGTATGTGTGCGTGTATGTGTGCGTGCGTGTGTGTGTATGTGTGTGTGTGTGTGCGCACGCGTGCGTGGTCACGTCAGCCTTTGGGAGGTGCAGTTGGTAGTTGGTGGGAGAGGCCGGGGAGGAGTAGACCAGCAAACCCATCGGTGTGGGCGGCTGCAGGGACGCGGAGGGCAGCTGGTTGGCACTGCAGGTGGCCAAAGGGCGTGGGGGTTGGGCAGGGCAAAGCACTGAGACAGACAGGTGGCCACAGACACCAGCCTGACAGTTGGATGGAAGCACCGGTTGGCCCAGGAGGGGCCCAGAAAGTCCAGGGAGGGCCGGGACGGGGAAGGTGGGAGGTCTCAGGCTGTGAGCCAGCGATGGAACCTCGGCTGCAGGCAGTGGGTGGTTGACAGCAGGGGGACCTGGAGCCCAGATGGAGATCCCCCACCTGCTCACAGAGGCTGAGTGACAGCTTGACACCTCTCCCCAAGGCCCGCCTGCCCAGGAAACACCTCTTCAGCAGCGAGGAGAGGGGGTGTGCGTGCATATACCGGGAAAGCAGGGGCTTGGATAACCTCCCCTCACAGCTTCTGCCTCGAAGCCCCCATACCTACCTCCAGCCCTAGGGGAGAGGCAGCAGGGTCGGGGCAGTGGACGTGGGGGTGTCGGGGAGGGAAGATTGGAGCCCCCTTCCCCACCCTGCCCACCCACTCCCATGCACACACACACACACGTGCAGGCTCACACGCACGCACGCACACCCATTCCCCACATGCGATCCGGTTGCCAGCCTGAGCTAAGAGAGGGCTGGGAGTGGCGGGGGTGGGTCACAATCAGAAACGTGAACGGTGGCGAGAATGGCTGTAGAAAGATGCATAATTTTGCGTTATCCCTCACAGTGATGGGTTCTCTAGAGATCTTCCTTCTCCCTCCTCCTCCTTTCTTCTTCCTCGGTAGCCGAGAGCTCTTCGGCCCCTTCGAGACCCACGCCGCTTGCTCCCCCTTTTTCTCTTGCTCTCGGCCTCAGCCCCCCGCAGGGGGAGGTGAGCCGCACTGGGTTCTTCCTACATCCTCCACCACAGCCAGCCCAGGGCGGAGAGGAGGGTCAGGGGTCCTGGGGGCCTCGGGGCTGAGTTCTCCAGGGAGCCTGGGCCTGGGGAGAGAGAGAGGGTCACGGGAGGAGGCCTGGGAGGAGGAGGGCACCCTGCACGTTGCCCTCAAGGCCCTGAGGGTCTCCTTGGAGGCTGCCTCTCCCGGGGCCATTCTGAGCCTTTCACTGAGCGTGCCTGCTCTTCGGATATTTTGTTTGGTTTTGTATTGTTTTAAGTTGATTTTAGAAGGAGAGGAAGGGAGAGGGAGAGAGAGAGAGAAACATCAATGTGAGAGAGAAACGTCCATCGGTTGCCTTCCTTATGTGCCCTGACTGGGGATGGACCCCACCATCTGGGCATGTGCCTTGGCTGGAAATCGAACCAGGGACCCTTGGGTGCAGGGGAGGATGTTTCACGAACTTAGCCACCCGGCCAGGCCACTTTTCTGTGTTGAGTCTCAGCATCTCTTGGAGCATTTGGCTGTCTCTCTTATTTCCCCGTTTTCTCACATCTCCCCCTCTTTTTCGTCAGCCTGGGGCCCTCCGTGTCTGTCTTTCGGCCACACAGTTCCCGTTGACTCGGAACCGCCACCAGGCATCGTACAGGCAGCTCGTCCAAAACTGCACTCTAGACTTCTGTCCCCCGAGACTGGCTGGCTACCGCCCTGCCCCAGCGCCCCCCACCTCTCCATTTCAGCGCTTCATGACTACATCCTGCTACCCAGAGGCTCAAGCCAACTTTGGAATCACCTGGCCTCTACTTCACTCTCCCCTCCACCTCCCAAAACATCTCCCTGAGGTAGACACTCCCCCCGCCCCCAACCCCAGATCCAAGCCTGGATTACTGCAGTAGCCTCTGTCTGCTCTCCTTGCCTCCACTTGCACCCCTCCCCCCAGCCCATTCCTTGAAGAGCAGTCAATGTGATTCTTCTGAGAAGCATCAGCCACATGCCACCCCCGTGCTTAACAGCCTGCAGCAGCCTCGCCCTGAAGTAGAATAAAACCCAAAATCCTGACCGTGGCCCGCCCAGGAGACTGGCTCTCCTTTCCTCTGTAGCCTCAGGTTCCCAGATCACCCTGCTCAGGTCAGGCTGGCCTCCTGCTGTGCCTTTGCTCGTGCTGTTCCCTCACCTGCAACGCCCTTCCCGCAGACCTGGGCAGAGCTGGCTGCTGCTTACCACTCAGGTCTCAGTTCAAAGGTTACCCCCCATTGCCCTGGCTGGTTTGGCTCAGTGGATAGAACATCAGCCTGCAGATGGAAGGGTCCCGGGTTCGATTCCGGTCAAGGGCACGTGCCCAGGTGGCAGGCTTCTCCCCGGCCTGGGCCCTGGTCGGGGCTCCTGCAGGAGGCAACCAATCGATGTGTCTCTCTCACATCAGTATTTCTTTGTCTTTCCCTCTCCCTCCCACTCCCTCTGAAGAAATCAATGGAAAGATATCCTTGGCTGAGGATTTTAAAAAGAAAAAAAGGTTACCCCCCTCCAGGAAGCTTTCTTAATGGGTTATCTAATGCTACCATCCCCAATCCTATTTTTTTCTGGCTTAGTTATGTGTATGTGCGTTTGCTTCTCACTTTATTTATGTGTCTACTTCTTTATTGCTTTTCTGCTACTACGAGACCATAAATTCTGCGAGCCCCTGCATCTTGTCCCCCATGCACTGCTGTGTCCGCAGCGCCCAACGCCCAGCCCTTAGTGGGCACTCAGAGAATCGATCATCATGGAAGGGATCGGTTTCTCGTTCGGTTATACTGCTGGAGCCCCAGCGTCCTTCTCTTCCCGAGGTCCTGAGCGAGTCTGGGCATTCAGAGCGGCTCCGGCGCCCAGACCCCGCCCACCCCGCCGGGCCCCGCCCACGCCGCTCAGGCCCCGCCCACTCGATCACAACCCCGCCCCCCGCCGACCCGCGCTCAGACGCACGCAGGAGCCGCATGGAGGCGCTGGACGCTCCGAGCCGGTTGGCGGCGCGACACGTGTAGTTGCCGTAATGCCGGGCGCTCACGTTGGCGAAGAGGAGCATCGAGCGGGTGCGCTCCGTCTGCACCTTCAGGCCCTCGGCCGCGCCGCTGCTCAGCCTGCGGGGACCCGGGCCAGGGGGCGGGCCGTGACCCCTCGGGGCGCAGAGCCAGGCCCTCGACTGTCAGGCTTCCCAAGTCCCCGGAGACCCCAGAGACAGACAGACAGACAGACACACGCACTCACACACACAGCCTCCAGGTCAAGGATCCCGGGCCGCTCTCGCCGCCGCCGCCCCTCTCCAGGCACCCCTGTCCCCCGGACACTGGACTCCCCCGTCTCCAGGGACTCCCGGACCCCGCTGGCCCCAATGGTCTAAAGCGTCCCCGCCAGGTCCTCCGCAACGACCCGGCCTTCTCCCCGAATGGCCCCAGGAGATGGAGGCCCAGCATTCATCACCGAAGGGCCCAGGCTTCCAGCAAGTCCCCACCAGCTCGCTCTGGGGCCCGCGGACCCGTCACCAAAAGCCGGGCCCGCCCCTCCGGTCTCCGGACGGAGGACTGTGCGGCCTTCCGCGGGCACCGCCCCCTCCCCCTCCCGTCCCCCGCGCCCGCCCCGGGGGCGCCGTCCTCACAGCCTGTCGTCCTTGTACCACTGGAAGTCCGCGGGGGGCACCGCCATGGCCTCGCAGCGCAGGAGGGCGGCCCGGCCCGGGGCCGTGCGGGCGCTGGTCACGTCCGTGATGGTGGGAGGGTCTGGTGACGGGCGGGGGGTCAGCGGATTCTCCCAGCCCCCGGCCCCCTCCTCCCTCCTTCTCCGGAGCCCGGGCCCCCCCAACCTCTCCTCCCTCAGGACCTCTGGCCCGGGGACCCAGGGCCCGCCCCCCTTCCCGGCGCACGGCCCGGGGGCTCACAGTTGACGGTGACCAGCACGCGGCGGCTGTCAGGCGCTGAGTTGACCCCGTTGTGGGTCACGCATTCATACTCCCCAGCCTGGCCCCGCTGGATGTCCGAAATCTCTAGGATCTCGCCCTCCGAGGTGAAGCCGTCTGTGGAGGTTGGGAAGGGAGGGGGCGGGGCCGGACACAAACACTTAACACGGGACAACACGGGCACAACACGGACACACATCAGCGGGGCAGGCACCGCAGGGCCTGAGTGCCCGGGGCCAATGGGCGATAGGCAGGGCCTCCTGCTAGGGGTGGGGCAGGGAGTGAGATCCGGGCTTAGTAACTGGAACCCAATGGGGAGGGTCCTAGAATTTGGGGATGCAGGGGATCCAGGGATCTGGGAGCACATGACTCAGATCATGGGGCTCAGAGGACCCTGTGGGGGAGGGGGGAGAATCCCAGGATCTTGGGGCTCAGAAAGATCCAGGAAATACAGACCCAATGGGGGAGGGCCCTGAGTTCTGGGATCTAGCTCTTGGGATTCAGAGACTAGGGATCTGGTGATTGGGATCAATAATCTGGATATGTAGGGTCTTAGGACAGATCTGGGCTCAGAGACCCTTTGGGACTTAGGGCACCTGGGAAACCAGGACCTTAGACCAGGATTGTGGGGTTCAGATGACCCACTGGGGGAGGATCAGGGATCTGACACCTAGTTATTGGGTTCTGGAGTCTCAGGGTGTCCAGTGATTGGCACCGTTGGCCTCCAAAGACCCGGTGAATGAGGATCTAGAGATCTGGGAATTGGTGGTGAGACCCAGGTAAAAAGGGAGATATCAGATCTGGGAAGTCACACTCAGGCAGCTTGGGACTATGTTTGAGGGTAGTCTAGGGAGTGGCTCTCAGCTTGACCGTCGGAATCACCTAAAGGGCTTGTTAAAGTGTGGAGATGGTGATGGAGATGGAGATGGTGATGGATATGGTGATGGTGATGGAGAGGGTGATGGTGATGGTGATGGAGATGGTGATGGTGATGGATATGGTGATGGTGATGGAGAGGATGATGGTGATGGTGATGGAGAGGGTGATGGAGATGGGGATGGAGATGGTGATGGTATGATGATGATGGAGATGGAGGGATAGAGATGGAGATGGTGATGGTGTGATGGTGATGGAGATGGAATGGGGGATGGAGATGGAGATGGTGATGGAGATGGTGATGGTGATGGAGATGGAGATGGTGATGGAGATGGTGATGGTGATGGTGATGGGGGAGATTTCTAGTCGTCTGGTCTGGGGTGGGACCAGGACTGTGCTTTTCTGGCAAGTTCCCAGGTGACACTGATGCTGCCATTTTTGGGAACACACTTTGGGAACTGCTGGGCTGGAGCATCCCAGGTGACCAGGGGGCGGGAATGTGGGTGGGGCCACAGTTCGTGACCTGGCTCAGGCCTTCCAATGGTATAGGGACCTGAGTCCAGGAGAATCCTGTGGCTGGTGGGGAAGACACTGCGGATATTGTGGGTAGGGACAGGGTGGAGCGAGGGGAGGAGGGGCAGGGCTAGAATCTAATGGATAATGTGGAGGGTGTGGCCCAGGCCTGGGATGCCAAGTGGTGAAAGCTCTCAGGATCTGAGGTCTGCCAGGGAAGTGAGGGGCAAAGCAAGTCATCACAAGGGTGATGGGGATCACGGCTGGGGGAACAGAGGGCTCTGGACATCTGGCTAGGGACACGGGGAAACATGGGGCCCAAACTGTGGAGCAGGAGAAGGGGCTTTGGGCCAGGGGTGAGGTCCTCACCTCGAAGTTGCCTCCAGGTGACTGTAGGCTCGGGCCGCCCCACAGCCAGGCAAAGCAGGTTCACGTTGCCCCCTTCATTCACCGTCACAGGCGAGGAGATGTTCACGATGCGGGCAGGGACTTCGGGGGAGGGGAGAGAGGTCAGCGACAGGCTGGGTATGGGCTCCCAGGACCCAGGAGTCCAGGCCCCCAACCCCTCCTCCCTCAGACCCAGGAGTCCAGGCTCACAGCCCCTCCTCCCTCAGACCCAGGAGTCCAGGCCCCCAGCCCCTCCTCCCTCAGACCCAGGAGTCCAGGCTCACAGCCCCTCCTCCCTCAGACCCAGGAGTCCAGGCCCCCAGCCCCTCCTCCCTCAGACCCAGGAGTCCAGGCCCCCAGCCCCTCCTCCCTCAGACCCAGGAGTCCAGGCTCACAGCCCCTCCTCCCTCAGACCCAGGAGTCCAGGCCCCCAGCCCCTCCTCCCTCAGACCCCAGGGGTCCAGACCCCCAGCCCCCAGCCCTCCCTCAGACCCAGGGATCCAGGCTCCAGCCCCTCCTCCCTCAGACCCAGGAGTCCAGGCCCCCAGCCCCTCCTCCCTCAGACCCAGGAGTCCAGGCCCCCAGCCCCTCCTCCCTCAGACCCAGGGATCCAGGCTCCAGCCCCTCCTCCCTCAGACCCAGGGATCCAGGCCCCAGCCCCTTCTCCCTCAGACCCAGGAGTCCAGGCCCACAGCCCCTCCTCCCTGGGACCCAGGAGTCCAGCTGACTTTCTCTGTCTTTCTGTAAGATTTTTATGATGTGGGAAACCCTGTTCTCAGTGATTTGCAAAAATTAGCTTATGAAACCCTCATGGCCACCCTCCCTCTGGGGTAGACGTGGCCGTGTCCAGCAATTCTGACACACGTAGATGTTTTTTATTTTATTTATTGCTTATTATTTGTTTATTTAATCCTGACCCAAGGATGTTTTTCCATTGATTTTGAGAGAGAGTGGGAGAGAGAGGGAAAGACAGAGAGAAATATCGAGGTGAGAGAAACACATCGACTGGCTGCCTCCCACACGAGCAAGGTACATGCCCTTGACTGGAACTGCGACCGGGACCCTTCCATCCACAGGCTGACGCTCTCTCCTCTAAGCCACACCGGCTAGGGCTGTTTATTTTATTTAAAAAATATATTTTATTGATTTTTTTACAGAGAGGAGGGGAGAGGGATAGAGATTTAGAAACATCAATAGGAGAGAAACATCGATCAGTTGCCTCCTGCACACCTCCTACTGGGGATGTGTCCACAACCAAGGTACATGCCCTTGACCGGAATCGAACCTGGGACCCTTCAGTCCGCAGGCCGACGCTCTATCCACTGAGCCCAACCGGCTAGGGCTATTTTATTTTATTTTTCCTCACTTGATCATGCCTCTATTATCAGGATGCCAGAGTTTCATTGGCAGGTTTTTCCCTTTTCCAGCAGAGGATACAGTAAAGGAGCCCCTTGCAATTGCTGATGTCTTGGATGTGATGCGTGTCAGGGGTCCGAGACCCCCCCCCCCCCCCTGCTCAGGGCCCCTCAGCTGGTGCTGGTGCCCAGGTTGGAGCCAGGCGGCGGGTCTGGCTCCCAAGTCTGGCTTGTCCCGGCCCCGCTGGGCTGTCCCTGTGCCTGGGTGTTCCCGTGTCCGCGAATGCTCTCTCCCTTCAGCCCATTTCTGATGCCACGCGAGGCAGCCTCACCCCTCTCTCTCCCTCCTGCCCGCTCTGTGGACCTCCCCAGCCCCCTCTCGCCCACTCTGAATGCTGGTGCATCCTGCCATGCAAGGCCCCTCTGGGCACACCTGACTCATTTCCTCCCTGGGCGCCCGCGCCTGGCGCTCCTTCCCGGTCCCAGCTCTGCACCTGGCTGACGTCTCAGCTCAGACAGCTTGTCTGGGAAGCCGCCTCTCCTTGGAAAGTCACCTCCAGAGGTCTGGGAGCAGCCTGATGGGCTGCTTCTCTCTCCCGAGTTTGGAGCAAACGCCTGCACACAGTAGGTGCTCAATAAATGGGGCTGAGCCAGGGAGTAGGATCTTCCTGTGAGCACACCTTCCCCTCACCCTGTAGCTCTCCCGCCTTAGAAGCTGCCACGCCGAAGGGCCCTCCCTATCTGTGTGCCTGTCCCTCCCTCCTGGCTGAAATCCGCAAGGGCAGGGCTGTGTCTGCCTCCCCGTGGGCGGAGCCTGGACGGCGCCCCGCCCCGCCCCGCCCGCCCCGCCCCCGCGGCTCACCGTGCACGATGAGGTAGACCTGAGTGGTGTAGGGCTGGTGGCGGGTCTGGAAGGAGCAGGTGTAGAGGCCCTCGTCGCCCAGCCCCACCTGGGTGATGAGGATGGAGAACTCCTCGGGCGTGTTGATGAGCAGCCGCACCCGCGGGTCGCTGGTCCAGCGGTCGTTGCCCGCGTACAGGATGTTGGAGCGGTTCAGCCAGGCCACGCGGGTCACGTGCTCGTCGATGAAGCAGCTGCCGGGAGGCGGAGGGGAGGAAGGTTCTTCTCTCTCCCCTCCCTTCCACCCCCCCCCCCCCCCCCCAAGCCTGGTCCTCCAGGTTCTCCCATCGCAGGGGCTGGGAGGGACTGGGGGGGAGGCCCACCACATGTCCAGGTCCCACGGGAGCCCTGCCCTGGGAGGCAGAGGTGACTGTGCCCACTTCGCAGGTGGGTGAACTGAGCCCCCGAGAGGGAGGGTTGTGAGCTCAAGTGAGCATGGCGTGGTAGCTGCCGGTTATGAAGTGATTGTTGTGCCAGAGACTCAGAGGGAGGAGGACAGGCACTCTGGGAGAGAGGGACAGAGATGCATCAAGATGAGGGACACAGACCCAGAGAGAGGGGGATAGCAATCCAGAGAGAGGGGGGCAGGGGTGCAGAGAGCAGGGGACAGAGACCCGAGGGGTGGGATAGAGACCCAGAGAGAGGGTGACAGAGACTCAGAGAGAGAGAGAGAGGGAGACAGGGACCCAGAGGGAGGGGGATAGCAATCCAGAGAGAGAGGGGAACAGGGGCCCAGAGAGCAGGGGACAGAGACAGAGAGAGAGAGACAGACAGGGTTTCAGAGGGAGGGGATAGGGACCCAGAAGGGACAGGCACCCAGAGGGAGGGGACAGGCACCCAGAGGGAGGGGACAGGCACCCAGCGTGGGCAGAGGCCGAGGCCTGGGAACGGCGACCCTGGCTCTCACTGACTCAGCAGCCACAGTGTGCCGCTCTCTCGCTCGGGGGTGGGTACAGAACCTTTACTCCCACAATAACGGACACAGTGGTTACCACTCCTCTGCCCGTTTGACAGACAGGGACACCGAGTCCCGGAGTCCGTGCCCTAAGGGCCTCTCCTGACGGGAGGCACTGGCTGTGTCAGGCCGGGACGGTGTTCCCCAGGGGAGGTGAGAGGCAGGACTGCAGCCGGGGCCCCACACCTGAGGGTGGCATTGTCGCCTTCGCACACTGTGTAGTTGTCGGCGGGAGAGCTGAACTCCAGGCTCTGGGACAGCAGCCCTGTGGAGGGAGGGCCAGCTCAGCACAGCGGGCACTGTGCTTGTGCACTCACATACATGCACACACACACGTGCCCTCACAGACACAGACATTCTCCACACCCACCACACACATGTTCACTGATGACTCCAGAAACACACACGGCAGACACACTCAGAGAGGACACACACAACATGTATCTTCCCACAAGCCCACACTGACTCAGACAGACCGGGACACACAAACCTACACCCTCCAGAGACACTGAGACCACACCCCAATCATCGCACATGAACAAACATGTATGCAAGGCACATGTACACCAAACACACATGTTCACACACATACACTCACAGATACTGTTTACAGAGACATATACATATACACACAGATATGTATACATGTATAGACACATGTGTGCACATACACAAATGCATACACATGTATGCACAGGCACACATATGTATTCACAGTGAAGAGACACAGGAACAGATTAAAAATGCATAGATACATATACACGGGCAGACACACATATACAAATGCAACAAACACATCCACAGATACACACATACACACACAGATGGACATGGGCACACATATTCAGATGTACAAGTACACAGATACATACACAGAGAAGCATGTACCTATGTAACCAACAGATGCAGACACACACATGTGCACACATTAATTCTGAAATACATGACAACACACATATGGAGCTGGTTGCATGCACTCAACACCCACTCATACACACATAGACATACAGACACAGATGCACGCACACACACACACACACACACAAACACACGCATCTAACACAAACACACCCTTAGGCATGGTGCACAGCCAGCCAAACACAAACCTTTGCAGACACACGAGTCTACACAGACACACCCGTGTGCCCTGCTCACCCGGACGCACTCTTGTGGGCACAGGCCCATGCCTGCCTGCACACTCCAGTGCAGCTTGCAGGCCCCATTGCCCGGCAGGGCCCCCACCCCCACCCATTCATCTCTCCGTGGACCGTGGCCAGCGGGCTGGACCGGAGCCAGGAGTGGGGGCTGGGCAGTGGAAGCGGCCGGATGGAGATGCACCAGGCTGGGGAGAGGAGGCGGCCGGATGACCTTGGACGCCGGGGAGGGAGGGCCCTGCCCTGCCCCGGGATGAGGAGCTAATTAATCTGATGAATTAATTGCCCGTGCTGCCCCAATGACTCCCGAGGGCCCTCTCCATCAGCAGCCCCTCAGGACAGGGCTGGGGCAGAGCCAGCACAGTGGGCAGCCCCTCACCCAGGCCTCACCCAGGCCTCACCCAGGCACTGCTGGATGGAGGGAGGGGCCCGCCCCAGCTGTGCAGAGTGGACAGGGCCACCCACGGCCCTGGGAGCAGCAGGAGGCGGCCAGCAGATGGACCTGCACAGGGACACACACACACAGCCACCAGGCCCAGGACACATTCCACACTCGGTCCCATGAATCGCGATGGGGCCTGCTCAGGGCCCCCTCAGGGTGACAACACTGCCCGGGACACACCCAGCGGAAAGTCGTTAGAAAAGGCAAGTCTTTCTCAGGAGCACCCCTGTGGCCACAGTCAGGCCAAGCTGCATCGCACCCTGAGTCACCCCCCCCCCCCCCGGCCCCATGGACAGAGCAACACAGTTACACTGACACCAACCGCCTCCCACACATACGTGCAAAGTCTACACAGTCACAGCCCTACCGAGGGGGCCATCTTTACACACACACACACACACACACACACACACATGCGTGCGCACTCGGCCTAGTCCTGTGTGACACCTCCAGCCCCAGGGCCATGCTCACCCCCACCCCCACCCCCCTACCCTGGAATGTCGTGCATGAAGCTACAGCCTGTGCAATGTCACAGCCACATCGTCACAGCCTCTGAACTACAAAGGGGCCGCTCTGGGCCAAGGATCAGGCACACATAGTCATGCTGTCACCTACAATCAGATCACACATGGCCACACGCACACACACACACACACATACGCACGCAGGATTTGTCACACTCCTGGTCATACAAGTCCTGGGCAGGGCCTCTCCACTGCGGCACCTCTGGCTCGGCCGGAGGATTCCTCGCTGTGGGGCGGCCCTGCCCAGGGAAGGAGGTGCTCATGCTCAGCACCCTGGCCTTGACCCCCTAGACGCCAGTAGCTCCTCCCACCGCAGGGTGAGGACAACCAGAAATGCCTCCAGTCATTGCTAAATGCCCGCTGGGGGGGCATCCCCCTCCCTTAACAGCAACTGTCCCAGTTTAAAGGAGGGGGACCGCGCCTGGGTTAAGGAGGGAGCTGTCCAAGGTGCCATACAAGCTCCGAGGGCACCAGGGCTCCCGGCTCAGCCCCACTCCAGCCAGGAGCCACTGCCGGAGCTGCACCCACACACCAGGGCTCTGGGGCGAGGAGTGGACCCCACACCAGCAGCCAGGACCCTGGGCAAATGTCCTGGCTGACAGAAGTACGGACAGAAATACAGACAGACAACCGCCTTGCTGGAGGGGGTGGGGGTCTTTCCAACACACAGAGCTGCCCGGCCCCTCCCGTGGCTCCGTGCTGCCATCGGGGCAGAGTCCCAGCCCCTCAGCCCGGTGTCGGGCCCTGGTGTCCCTCTCCGGCCTGGCCTCCCTCAGTGCATGTGGGGCATCCCTGGTCCATCCCTGGTCCATCCAGCCTGGTCCATCCCTCTATCTCATAGTTTCCCATCAAACACTTCTCCTTCTTCAGAGGCCTGCTATAGCGGGGCCTCCCCTGGGAGAGATGGCGAACCTGGATCAGGGTCAACTGCCTCCCAAACCTGCTCCTCCTGGGCAGGAGCTGGGGCAGCCCATCTCTGTGTTCCCAGCGTGCCCAGCTCGGGGCCAGGCGGAGGGCAATCCCAAGTTTCATGAGGGCAGAGCTCAGGTCTGACTCAGGCCCGTGTCCCCAGCATCTCCCAGCACGGGGTCTGGCCCCGCAAGGCTTTGGGAAATAGCTGCTGAATGAGTGGAAGAATATACGTGGATGCCTGCAACATGCTTCTCCAACTCTTGAACTCCTATTCATTCTTCAAGATCCAAACGCAAATGCCCCCTCCTCCAGGAGGACCTCCCTGACTGTCCACAGCAGAGGGTCTCCACTCTCTATAACAGGTAACGTTGACTCTGCTGCGACAGCGTCCCCCACCTGACGAGGAATTCCCTGAGGGCCCGAATCTTGGCTGCGTTCCCCAGAGCCGGGCTTAGCTCAGAGCAGGGAACTGTTCATAGAGGGAATAGGTGGTCTCCACAGACTGGCTAAGAAAGCTCCGAGGAGTCTGTGCTGGGAGATCAAATGTCTGCAACACCATTTCCTTTCTGGGCGACACCCCCCACCCCCCACCCCCCACCACACACACACACCAGTCTGAGTCTCAGTTCCCCCGTCTGTAAAAGAGAGAAAATAGTCCAGCCGGGTGTGGCTCAGCGGGTGAGTGTCCACCCCGGAACCAAGAGGTCACAGTTTGAGCCCCAGTAGGTGGCATGCAAGAGGCAGCCGATGGATGATTCTCTCTCATCATTGATGTTTCTATTTCTCTCTCCCTCTCCCTTCCTCTCTGAAATCAATAAAAATATATTTAAAGATGAGAGAGAGAGAGAGAGAGAGAGAGAGAGAGAGAGAGAGAGAGAGAGAGAGAGAGAGAGAGAGAGAGAGAACAGTTTTTCCCTCTGAGGGCTTAGCATGCAGAAATGGCCCAATAAATGCTTGCTATTCCAAAGCCACATCTATTGCTCTCCCTGGTCCAGGGTCACTCTCCTGGGGGATGGGGAGTGGGAAGGGCAGGGCCCATCTGGGTATAGTTGCTCTGTGCCCAGCACCCTCCCGAGTTGGCGACCATTCAGATGCCCCGTCAGCTCTGACACTAGCATTTAGCAGGCGCCTGAAAGAACGGACTGGGCAGCTGGGTTACTCAGGTTCAAATACCAGCTCTGCCTCTGTGTTGCACAAGCTCCTCCACCTGCCTGGGACTCAGTTTCCCCATCTGTGATCAGGGATGATCATCGTGCCTTCCTTATCAGGTGGTGGTGAGGGAGGGGGAGGAAATGAAGTCATTCAAGGAACGGTTCATCACAGAGCGGGCTGGTTAAGTGCCCGCCAGCAGCTGCTCGGTAGGGTAATTAGGGGGCAGGTGCCAGCCTGTCTGGGGGTCCAGTAGTGACCGGAGGGACCACATGGGTCTCAGCCAGTCCAAACTAGCAGCCCCTCATGCCTGTTTGATAAATCAAGGAGTGAAGGTGGCAGGTGGGCGAGTTCCCCTCCCCGAGACAGAAGGGGATTTCTAACAAGCTGGGTGACCTTGAGTTGGAAATAAGACCCTCCTTTCGCGCCTGGAAGGAACTTTGTTAAAATTAGGGCCTAACAATGAGGGGATGCGTGGATTCCACAGTCCTGGGGACCCACAGGTGGGGACCCCGAGGCCCAGGAGTGTGTGTGAGCCCGGGGAGGGGTGGGGGGGGCACGTTGGGAGGGGGTTTGTGGCTCTGTCAGGGAAGAGGGTGAGAGGGGTGGGGCCTGGCCTCCCTATACCGAAAAGCCCCCTCCCCGACCCTCTTTCTTGTTGCTGACCGTGGAAGTCCAGGGGCCTTCCCATCACTGACGCCCGGAGCCTGAACGCTGAGCCAAGGCCCCCGGAAATTTCCACTAGTTCCCGCCTTTGCCCCTGGGGTTCTCAGGGTCCTTGGAAGGCTGACTTCTCTGCTCCTTTCTGTCTGAACTGCTCACGTGGCCAGCTCGTCCCTAATTTTCTCCACTCACCCGTCACTCTCTGAAATGACCCATATTGACTTGCTGGCTTGCTTTTAGATTTTTCGTTATTTGATCTCCCTGGATCCCAGGAGGACCTCCGCTCCGCGAGGGCCGTGACTCCACCTGGCTGTGCCTGTGCAGACCCAGTGCCTGGAACAGACTGTGCTCAGTCAGTATGTGCTACGGGAAGGGATGAGGCCGAGACCACGGTCCAGACAAGCAGGTGGACCCTGGTCCGCATGGCAGGGCCCACCCTGCCCTCTCTAACACTAATACAGAGAAAAAAGTTAAAGGCAAAAAAGTGAAAGCTAGAACAATATCTAAAATGCCGGAGAAGTCGAAAAATGCCAACGGCAGAGAAGCGGGCTTAGTTGGTCTCCATCACGTGGAACTTTGGGTGTCCGATGGTGTAGGTGGGAGAGGGCGGGGCCGGGACACCCTGTAGAGAACTGGTAACCTGCACGCATTCCCTCCCTACAATTTGGAAAACAGAAGAGAGGAGAGGCAATTTTGTGTCTCTCCCAGGAGCTTTTTCTCAGGGATCCCCAACTCCGTCAGTGGGTGGGCAGGTGGGGCTGGCTGTCTACCTCCTGGTACTGTGTCAGCTCCTCCCCAGCCCTGCTCCCCAGCCCTCCGTTCCCAGGTGGGGAATCCGAGGCCCAGAGCTGGGCAGGCACTTGGCCTGGGTCCTAAGCCTCGTCGTGGCTCCACTAAGCTCCCAGCCCCGCAGGTGTCAGCACCAGGAAGTCTGGGGGCGAGACAAGTGAAAAGTGGGAAGTTACTTTGAGAGGAGAAGGGAGAGAGGGCGGGAGGAGGTGAAGGGGGAGGGAAGGGAGTGAGGGGAGGAGAGGGAGGAGGCTGGAGAAAGGGAGGTGTCAGGGACCAAAGGGGATGTGAATCCCCAGAGGTGACCGAGGCCCAAGGCTCTGGTGGGAGAGCCAGGAGGCACTGGGGGCGGGTGACATTGGGGGGCATTTCCAGAGGCAGGAGGGACCGACGGGAGATTGTGCTGAGACCAGCAGGGATGGAGAGACAGACCCAGGGGATGGGAGCCAGGGAGCCCCCGGAAATGGCTGAGACGCCTAGAGAGACACAAAGAACAAGTGACAGAGATGGACAGACAGAGGCGGGGGAGGGGGGGGGCAGTCAGTCAGCTAGCCTGTCAGACTTGCACCAGGGAGGGGCTGATGCTGGGCCCCGCTGGGCCTGGGCCCGGAGGCTGTGAGGGCTGGCTGACCCCTGACCTGCGTGCACAGAGCCCTGCTGGCGTGACCACCCTGCTGGCGTGAGCACCCTGCTGGCGTGGCCGTGGGCGGCTGCAGGTGCCCGGCCAGGTGCCCTCCGCCTTGGCCTCAGTGACATGCTTGTGGCTGAGCCAGACCCGGTGTGTGTGGGTGGGAGGCGGGGGGAGCAGCTGCCTCGCTGAGACAGTTGGGGGGCTCTGGGCTGTCCCTGACTGTGTGTCCCTGACTCTGTGACCCTTGTTTGGAGGCAGAGCTGGGGGGCAGAGGGAGGGGCTCCAGAAGCCCCCAATTAACCCTGCCTCCCTGCTCGCCCCTCCCTCCTCAGGGGCATCTGCCAGGCCGCCTGGGCGGCAGCCCCCACTGGGAGGACACAGGCTCCGGCTACACGTCCCCTATGCAGACACTGCCCCGTGCACCCCCTGCACCCCCTCCGCTCTCCCCTCCCTGCGCCACAGGCCAGCCTCCAGCCCCCAGCCCCCAGCCCCCTTCCCCCCGGGAGGGCTGACATTCACCTTTGACCCGGGTCAGCCCTTCCTCCCTTCTCAGCCGGCCCTTCTCTCATCCCCCAGTCCCGCTGGGAACCGGGAGCTCCCGCCTCTGAGTCCCCAGCCCAACTTCCTGGACCCCCTTCCCCCACATAACTGCACCCCCAAATACCACACTTTCCCCCAGCGGACAGGACCCAGCTGGGAGGCCAGCCCCCACCCCTGCCGGCCTGGCCCTGGGACCGAGGTCTCGGGACAGCTGGCCCCTCCTCACACTGACCCCGGGGAGACCCCATCCCCCACCTTCGCCCACACACTCCAGCCCCGGCCCTCGGGCCAGGACCCCCACAGGCCCTCTCCGCGCAGAGAACGACCCCCGACGGGGCATCCCCCGACCCCGACGCCCCAACTCAGTTCAGAGATCCTGCCCGGGGACCCTTACTTCAGCGTCGGACCCCCTCCCTGATCCGGGGCCGCACACCCCGCCCCCCGCCGGGGCCAGTGTCCGCGACCCTCGGTCGCCCCGCCGCCTCCAGGCCCAGGCTCGCGCCCCAGAACCGGACCACCCCCGGGCACCGATCCAGGCGCCCGAGGACCCCTCTGCCAGCCCCGGGAGGCACCCTCGCCCGGGCCCAGACCTCGGCGTCCGGGGCGTCCCCTTCCCCGCCCGCGGATGCAACCC
Source organism: Ia io (assembly GCA_025583905.1). Classification (NCBI taxonomy): domain Eukaryota; kingdom Metazoa; phylum Chordata; class Mammalia; order Chiroptera; family Vespertilionidae; genus Ia; species Ia io. Next base: position 45,627,403 of record JAJQQW010000021.1, on the reverse strand, counting down.
CCCAGCCCCGTCCCCGCCCGGGACCCGGCGCCCGGACCCCCGCCCCCGGCGCTGCGGTACCTCGGCTGATGACGGCCAGGCCGGCCAGGGCGGCGGCGGCGAGGAGCCGGAGCCGGGCCCCGGGCGCAGGGGGGGGCATCGCGGCAGCGGCGGCGCGGAGGGGGAGGGGAGAGGGGGGGCCGTCCCGGGGCGCGCGAGGCCTGGGGGGAGAGGGGGAGGGGGAGGGGACCCCGCCAGCGGCTGCACCGGCCCGGGGGGGCGGCGGGGGCGGGGGAAGGGGCTGGGGGGGCGCGACGAGGCGGCCGGAGCTGCTGCAGACCCGGGGAGGGGGGCGGCGCTGACGGGCAGGAAGGCCGACCAATCAGGGCGAGCGGGGGGCCGGGGAGGCGGGGCCGAGGGGGGTTGCTTGTGGGAGGGAGAGGCCTTTGTTACTGCGGCCCGGCCCCTACCCCCTCCGCCCCCGGCGTCCCCACGTCCTCCCCGCTCGATCCCCAGAACCCCGGGCCTGAGACGCTTCTCCTGAAGCCCACCTCCCTTCTGCTTCAGGTGCAATGTCAGCCTCCCTCGGACCCAGGAGCCCAGACCCCAGCCCTCCTCCCTCAGACCCTCCCTCCAGGCCCCCAGGAGTCTCCCTCCCCCAGGAGTCCCCCCCAGCCCCTCCTCCCTCAGACCCAGGAGTCCAGGCCACCCAGCCCCTCCGCCCTCAGACCCAGGGGTCCAGGCCCCCAGACCCTCCCTCGCCCTCAGCACCCAGCCCCTCCCTCTGACCCAGGGTCCAGGCCCCCAGCCCTCCTCCCTCAGACCCAGGAGCCCAGGCCCCCAGACCCTCCTCCCTCGGACCCAGGAGCCCCGGGCCCCAGCCCCTCCTCCCTCAGACCCCCAGGGAGACCCAGGAGTCCAGGCCCCCAGCCCCTCCTCCCTCAGACCCAGGAGAGCCCAGGCCCCCAGCCCCTCCTCCCTCAGACCCAGGAGTCCAGGCCCCAGCCCCTCCTCCCTCAGACCCAGGAGTCCAGGACCCCAGCCCCTCCGCCCTCAGACCCAGGGGTCCAGGCCCCCAGCCCCTCCTCCCTCAGACCCAGGAGCCCAGACCCCAGCCCCTCCTCCCTCGGACCCAGGAGTCCAGGCCCCCAGCCCCTCCTCCCTCAGACCCAGGAGTCAGACCCCAGCCCCCTCCCCTCCCAGGAGTCCCCCAGCCCCTCCCCTCTGACCCAGGGGTCCAGCCCCCAGCCCCTCCTCCCTCCTCCCTCTGACCCAGGAGTCCAGGCCCCCAGCCCCTCCTCCCTCAGACCCAGGAGTCCAGGCCCCCAGACCCTCCGCCTTCAGACCCAGGAGTCCAGCCCCCAGCCCCTCCTCCCTCAGACCCAGGAGTCCAGACCCCAGCCCCTCCTCCCTCAGACCCAGGGCCCAGGCCCCCAGCCCCTCCTCCCTCAGACCCAGGGGTCCAGGCCCCCAGCCCCTCCTCCCTCAGACCCCAGGCCCCCAGCCCCTCCTCCCTCAGACCCAGGAGTCCAGGCCCCCAGCCCCTCCTCCCTCGGACCCAGGAGCCCAGCCCCCAGCCCCTCCTCCTTCAGACCCAGGAGTCAGCACCCAGCCCCTCCTCCCTCAGACCCAGGGGTCCAGGCCCCCAGCCCTCCTCCCTCAGACCCAGGAGTCCAGGCCCCCAGCCCCTCCTCCCTCAGACCCAGGAGCACAGACCCCAGCCCTCCTCCCTCAGACCCAGGAGCCCAGACCCCAGCCCCTCCTCAGACCCCCAGACCCTCAGACCCAGGGGTCCAGGCCCCCAGCCCCTCCTCCCTCAGACCCAGGAGCCCAGACCCCAGCCCCTCCTCCCTCGGACCCAGGGGTCCAGGCCCCCAGCCCCTCCTCCCTCGGACCCAGGAGCCCAGACCCCAGCCCCTCCTCCCTCAGACCCAGGAGCCCAGGCCCCAGCCCCTCCTTCCTGTGGGACATAGTTCAGCTTCTCTACTTTCATGAATAACATTGACTTTAGGAAAGAAATTTCCTTCTTCCTTCCATCCCAACCCTCACCCCCAGGAGAACAAGAGAATGGAGGGGGGGGGGGAATGGGGGACCTGATCTGGGGGCTGGGAATGGCGAGGAGATGGTGGTCCAAGGCTTAGGTGCAAAAAACCCCATTTACTCATTCTTTTCGGGGGCCTGGCTGTGTGACCTTGGACAAGTCTCTTCTCTTCCCAGAACCTCGGGTTCCTGCCCTGCTGGATGGAGCCCCCACCGTCCCCGGGGTTACCAAGGAGAATGAGGAAGACCCTGGAAGGTGTTAACTCTGCCCAGCACACCAACCACCTCTGGTTCCTCCTCCTCCTGGCCCCACTATGCGCCCGTTTCCAGGCATAGTCCTCCCTCCTGGCCCCCAGGAGAAGTGTCCCTCTCCCATCCCGTCCTGTCCCTCGCATAGGCCTCTGAGAACAGTCTCTGAGCCTGCTCCATGTCTGGGGCAGCTGGGGGCTGGAACGTTTAAAGTCCCTCTAAGCTGCCACCTTCTCCCCAGGTATGGCTGCTCCAACCACAGCAGCCAACGCCCTGGCCCCCCAGCCCCCACCTTTGTCACCTCCTGAGTTCAACGATCCCGGAACATCGCCCCACACCGCTGCCTGCCCTTCTTTCTGTTCCTAGAAAAAGCCAAACTTACTTCGGCCTCAGGGCCTTTGCACATGCTGTTCCCTCTTCTGCAATGCTCTTCCTACCAGACTGGCACGAGACTATCATTGAGGTCTCCCCTCCAAGAAGGCTTTGTGGATCCTGCTCTGCACAGAACCCCCACTCCTGACAGTGTCTCTTTCTGTCCCACCTCGGGTTTGCTTTCTCCGTGGCATTTCCCATTCCCTGATTTCATGTGTTCACGTGTGTATTTTCAGTCACACTGGCCCCCGTCCCCGCACGCCCCACTTCCAGAATGTAAGCTTTGCTCCAGAACGTCCTCACCCGTCCACACCCACGCCTCTGCCCAGTGTCTGGGGATTCCATCTGTGCTTGGCAAGGGGTTTGCCTTCGGAGTGGAGACACCTCCTTTTGGCAGGACGTGGGTGTGGAGAGAGGGTGTCCCTTCCGTCTCTGGGCTTCTAATCAGATTTGCAAATGAGAGGCTTTTCTTGGACCCCCGCTGCTTTTTAAAAATACGGCTTTAATTACCAGCATGTTCGAACCCAGACATTTCACACTGAACTCTGAATCTCTGGATTCTCCTAAAAAAGAAAAAAGTCACAAGATCTGGCAATAGAGTCCAGGGGGAGGGGTGGCGGGAGGGGGGCAGGGGAGGTGCGGGAGGAGTAGGAGCAGGGTTGGCTGATGCTGGGCGCCCCCAGCATGTGGGCACCTGCTCTCCAGGCGGCGGGCCAGGCCCACTGCCCTCCTTTTGTTACCGGCCTCGCCCGTGGAGTTTTGAGGTTGCGGACCCTGCCCTAGAGTCTTATGAGGTCAGGGGAAGAGGACCGAGGACGGGGACCAGGGACCTTGGAGTCAGGGGTCCTGAGCAGGGCACAGTCTTGCTGTGTGGCCTGAGGCATTGGGAGCCTCAGTTTCCCTGTGTGCAAAGCAGAGCGCGGAGGATGCGGTCTCAGGAGCCCCCAGACCCCCACAGAGAGACCCCCGTTTGTTTGGTTTCGCTTTACTTTTTCGGTGTCTCAGCCCTTCCTCCCTGCGGGTCTGTCCCTGTAGCTCGCTGAGGCTGGGTTGGATGGTGGTGCCCACGGCTGTGGGAGGGTCGCTGTCACTCTGGGTTCACAGTGCCCTCCCGGCCTCTGCACCAGCAAGAGTCCCGTTCCTGTGCCCCAGGGGCCTCCGTGTTTCCTACCTGCTCCTGGGGCAGGGAGTGGGCCCGTTGGACGTGGCTGACAGGAGGCCTGCGCTCGGAGGCCTGGGCTGAATGGGGGAGTGCCTAGCTGGCCTCTCATCGCCCCCACCTCCCCTTTCTGCAGGTTTGCGCTGGTTTGACTAGGAGGTGGCTCTACAATGTCACCATCTGTCCTGAGAACCAGATTTGGGCGTTCCATCCCCTCCTCAGGTCTCCCAGCAATGGAGGGACCCAGCCAGCTCCTGGAAACCTCTGTATGGGCTGAATTGCGTCCCCCCAAATTTATACGATGAAGCCCTAACCCCAGGACCTCAGAATGAGACTGTATTTGGAGGCAGGGCCTTTGAAGGGAGAATTAAGATAAAATGCGGCCATTAGGGTGGGCCCTTCTCCGATAGGGCTGATTTCCTTGAGAAGAGAGGAGAGTAGGACACAGAGGCACAGAGAGGGAGGGGGACCCCGTGAGGACACAGAGAGAATCTGGCCATCTGCAAGCCAAGGAGGGGCCTCAGGGGAACCCACCCTGCCGACACCTTCATCTCAGACTCACCCTGATCTCACCAGAGTCCAGGATCATGGAAAACTACCTTATGTTGTGTAAACCACCGGGTCTGTGGACTGTGGTTCCAGCAGCCAGAGCTCCCTTCCTAGCATTTCCTCTTTGCCCCAGGCCAGGGACTGGGCTTGGGGCTGGGCTGCTGGAAGGGGAGCTCAGCTTGAAGAACAGACAGAGGCTGTTGAGGCCCAGCCCCGGTTCCCTGTGCTGGCCGCCAGGCCTTGGAATGAGCTGTGGTCCAGGCCTGGGGTCCAGCGGAAGGGTCCAGGGGGCCTGGGGCATCTCTGTTTCTAAAGAGCGCTCGCTGAGGGCCGCAGCAGTGCAGCCTCCTGGCTGGTGGACGGCCTGGGCTCCAGCCGCTCCAGGGACTTCTCTCCGGCCCAGCTGGGCGAGGTTGCATCTTGAGTCTCCTTGGACGTTTCTGGCTCCTCCAGCAGCTCTGGCTTCTTGAGGATCAGGGCCTCTTCCTCCTTGGGGATTTGACGCTTCACCCACCACTTAAGAAACCTGATTCTAAGGCAACGAACCTTGTGGTTAATGCTGTGATCAGTCTCCCCCCTCCCCCGCCGCTTCCCCTTACCAGACAGAGCCCTGGGTGGAGGTCAGAAGACTGAGTTTTCCTCCATTTGTGGGTTCTGTGACCAGCCCTCCCCTCCCTTCATCAGATGGGGGTACAAATACCCACCTTTTGGCCTGGACCCTCTTCCCAGCCTCTTTCCAGGCCTCCTGCCCCAGAGCTGCCCCTGCCCCTCCCTTTGCTCAGTCTTTTCAGAGCTCCAAGAGCACCCAGGACAAAGTCTCAGCCCTCCCACCTGGTGGCCCTTCATGACTTCATCTTCCCTCTGCTTCCCTCCCAGCCTTCTAATGTCTTCTTAAAATAGATATATTCTTATTGACTCCAGAGAGGACGGGAGAGGGAGAGAGAGTGATGGACACATCAATGACAAGAGAACATCATCAGTCGGCTGCCTCCTGCATGCCCCCCACTGGGGATCGAACCCAAAACCCAAGCATGTGCCCTGACCGGGAATCGAACCATGACCTCCTGGTTCATAGTGGACACTCAACCACTAACCTATGCTGGCCAGACAGCCTTTTAGTGTGTAGTATACTGGGCTTCTTTTCCTGGACAAATCTTTGTTGGTATCTCTCTTCTTTCTCTTAATACTAGAGGGCTGGTGCATGAAATTCGTGCATGGGTGGGATCCTTAGGACTGGCTGACAATCAGGGCCAATCAGGGCCTTCCTGCTGGTTGCTGGCTGCCGGCCTGGGCCTGCCAGATGGGGGAGGGACTGCAGGAGGTTGGCCAGCCCCGGGAGGTTGGCTATGGGAGTGCACTGACCACCAGGGGGCAGCTCCTACATTGAGTATCTTCCCCCTGGTAGTCAGTATGCATCATAGTGACCAGCTGTTCTGGTCATCCTGACATTCCAGTTGCTTAGGCTTTTATATATATAGATTTCTGGGATATTTGTGCATATCAGTGCATGGAGTGCTTCCTCCATCTATACAGCTGTGTAGTGTTCTGCTGTGTGGGTGTGCCATTGATTACCCTGGCAACTGCAGTGGTCCCCCTGCTTTGCCCAGGCTGGTTCTTCCAGAGCTGTTTTAAAAAGTAACTGGGGGTTTACTTGTATTTGGCTATGGTGAGGCCAATAGATCAGGAGACAACTGCCATTGGAAAGAGAGTTACGCTCTAGCCGGTTTGGCTCAGTGGATAGAGTGTTGGCCTGAAGGGTCCTGGGTTCGATTCTGGTCAAGGGCATATGCCCAGGTTGTGGGCTTGATACCCAGCAGGGGGCATGCAGGAGGCAGCTGATCAATGATTCTCTCTCATCATTGGTGCTTTCATCTCTCTCTCCATCTCCCTTCCTCTCTGAAATCAATAAAATATAAAAAATGAAAAGAAAAGAAAAGACAGTTACAATTCCCAGAAGAGTGGTCATGCCACGCCACGCAAGGTCACACGAGGAGGCACCAGGGTCACTCAGGAGGTGCAAGGAGTAAGGAGGAACTGCGGCTAGGAGCTTTTCTTGTGGTTTCCATGGGAATGAACAAGGCAGGGTAAGCAGACTTTGGATAGGCTCATCAAAGCACCTCACCCGCACCCGTGTGAGCATGGCTATTGGTCCAGGATGGGCCTGTGACTCTAGCAGGAACAACCAGCATTACTACTGCGATTGATCTATCACCAAGAGAAAGACAGGTTCTCTCTCAGCTGGTTGCTAAGTTAGGAGGATGTGCACTTGGGGCTGCTGTGGGCCATCCTGCCCATGAGGTGGAGAGAACCTCCAGAGATGGGGACATCATTTGCCTGCCTGGATCCAGTCAGGCCTGAAGTACAGATACTTCCTGTTGTGGGCTGAATTGTGTCCCTGCCCTCAAATCCATATGTGGAAGGTCCAACACCCAGCCCCTCCGGATGTAACCATTTGGAGATAGGGCCTTTAAATGAGGTCCTATGAATGGGCCCTACGCCATATGACTGTACAGTTGACCCCTGAACAATGAGGGTTTGAACTGTGTGTGTCAATTGAAATCTGCATATAAGTGGACCCACAGTTCAAACCTGTTGTTCAAGCGTCAACTGTACTAGGAGATGGTGATTAACTGGAGTCCTAATCCAATACGACAGGTGTCTTCATAAGAAGAGGGAGAGACAGCAGGGGCATGTGTGCAGAGAGGAATAACCATATGAAGAGGCAGCCAGAAGCTAACCATTTACAAGCCAAGGAGAGAGGCCTTAGGAGAAACCAACCCTGCTGACACTTAAATCTTGGACTTCCAGCCTCCAGAGCTATGAGAAAACAAGTCTCTGTTGTTTAAGTCTGACACTTAACCTGTGGTACTCATGTTCCTGCGGCAGATTAAAAGATGGCTGCAGATTTTTGGTACTCCTCCCATAGAGAGCTAGGGTCTGTTTCCTCTCCCCTTGAATCTTGGCTAGCCTATGACTGTCATAATATGACGGAAGTGATGCTCGGTCAATTCCAGGCCTCACTGTAAAGACGACTGGCAACTTCAGCCTTGGAAGAGATGAGAGGTCCTGAGGCTACAGGGAAAGGGACAGGGGTCCAGCTGGCCCAGCCTTCTGGCTGTCCCCCATCAAAATGCCGGGCATGTGAGTGAAGGCATTCTGGACCCTCCTGCACAGCCCAGCTGCTGGCTGAATACTACACCAAGTGACGTCAGTGACGCCAAGGGAAGCAGAAGAATCATCCAGCTGGACCGTACCCGAACTCCTGACCCATGAAATTAACACTAAAATTATCATTGTGTAAAGTCACTAAGTTCTGGGGGTAGTGACATAGCAACTGATAACCAGAACTGTTTTCTTTTTCCTTGAACTTGTAGAGTTCTGCTCTTTTTTTTAAAAAAAATATTATATATTTTTTATTGATTTCAGAGAGGAAGGGAGAGGGGGAGAGAGATAGAAACATCAATGATGAGAGAGACTCATTGATCAACTGCTTCCTGCACACCCCCTCCTGGGGATTGAGCCCACAACCTGGGTGTGTACCCTGACCAGGAATTGAACCGTGACCTTCTGGTTCATAGGTCGACGCTCAACCACTGAGCTGCGCCGGCCGGGCATGAGTTCTGCTCTTACTGTTCACAATTGGAACCGTCCTGTCTAATGAGACTTGTCTCCCTCAACTGCCAAGGGGCTGTTATCTCCCCAAACATTTCCACCTCTGAAACTTTCAGTCCCAATATCTCATGATCTGCGTAGTTCTATTCCCTCAAGTTTTCTTATGTTTGCCTTCCAATCCGGTGTTCCTGATCTTTGATCTCACAAGTGGAAGCTTCATTCCCAAGACATCACATGCTCCAGCATCTGTCTTGGTTTCTCTTCCTTCCCTACCTCAGTGGGTAAATGGTTACCTGCTGTAAGGGCTCTCTCCCTCCGGTCTCCTTGCCTCCCTCGCCACCCATATAATCAGCCTTTGATAGCACTCTGCCTACAGGGATCCAAACCTGGATCAATGCCACCATCTATTCTTTATCTTCCATTTACCATGCCTGGGAGGAAACATCCCCCAGTAATGACAGGTGGTTCCATAGGCAATTAATAAGCTCCAGTCACCATCGGATCTTCACTGCAGCTCACTAACGGTCTTCCTTGTCATTATTGTACAGATCCCATTTATTCCCCTCAGTGGCTATTGCAACCACGCCTAACACCATCACCACTCTTCTTAAATTCCCTACTCCTTACCCCTGCTCTGACCCACTTCACTTTCAGCAGATGGCTCTGCCAAAGTCCTTTGCTGTGAAAGGAAGACACTGGGTAGGAGGGCATCACCCAAATCATAAATGCCAGCTAAAGATGAGCAAGAGGGACACTGAACATCTGCGACTGGGTTTTGAGGATAAGGATAACTGATTACTTTAGACAATGCCACTTTGTTGGCATGGTGCTGGAGAGCTGATGGTAGTGGATTGAAGAGTGTAACAGTGATGAGGATCCGGAAATGGGTGTAAGCTATTCTCTCAAAACGAAAATATTTGGCCCAGCTGGCATGGCTCAGTGGTTGAGCGTTGACTGGCCTATGATACAGGGCATATGCCTGGTTCGCAGGCTTGATCCCCAGTGTGGGGCGTGCAGGAGGCAGCCAATCAAGGATTCTCTTTCATCATTGATGTTTCTACCTCTCTCTCCTTCTCCCTTCTTCTCTGAAATCAATAAAAATATATTTAAACAAACAAAACATTTGATGGTATATAGAGGGAGTTTGTGGGACTCAGGTGGGAAAGATTTGGGCATGTTTATATTATCCTTCAGAGAAAGAGCCAGTAAAAAAAGAATGATGAAAATTTAGGAGAGAGAAGGGATGATTAATCAAGTGTGGATGAGATGGATTCCCAAGCAAAGGAGGTGGGGCCAACCTCAGACAGGAAGAGGAATGCCTCTTTCTCTGAGAAAGACCAGGAGTGAAAGAATCATCAGCACTAATGGCAATAACGTTGTAGGTGTTGGGAGTTGCTTTCTTCCTGTTAAGTATAGGTCAGTGGTCAGCAAACTGTGGCTTGCGAGCCACATGCGGCTCTTTGGCCCTTTGAGTTTTTAGCAAAGGCCAGTTTAAGAGTACCCTAATTAAGTTAATAACAATGTACCTACCTATATAGTTTAAGTTTAAAAATTTGGCTCTCAAAAGAAATTTCAATCCATTGTACTGTTGATATTTGGCTCTGTTGACTAATTAGTTTGCCGACCACTGGTATAGGTAAAACTGCTGTTGAGAGTGAGAGGTGGAGGAGATAAGGGGGCTGTGGAAAAAATAAACTAATTTATAATACTAGGTTGGAGTACTAGGTTGGAGAGGGCTGACCAGCGATAAGCTAAAGCATTTCTGGGAAGTACTGATGCTCTGTCCCCACTTAAGGATGGAAATATTGAAGGGATAGGGTTCCCTTAGTATCTTCCTTGTATAGGCCTTTTAACTTAGTACTTGTTTACTTGTATACATCCCTAGAAAATACAAAACTACAGAGTTAGATAAAAAAGGAGTGAAAGAAAGTTTGACAAGTATCTTATGAGAACCCCATAGTGAAAGGGAAGGGCAGAGGCAATATATAAAGAACCAAAGATTGAGAATTTTTCAAAATTCATAAAAGATACCAAAAACACAGATTAAGGAGGCCCCAAAATATAAATAACAGCAAACAAATGAACATAAAAAGATATCCACACTTAGTCATATCAGGGTAAAAGCATTATTAGTGTGAATACTCCAAAGCTCAGATGGCTATGAGAGACATTAAAAGGTACCCAACCCAGGTGCCAGGGAAGGTTTCCTAGGGCTCATGATGGAAGAGTTATGAGCTGAGTACTAAATGATGAATAAACATCGGCCAGGTAAGAGAAGGGAACAGAAATGGGAGACTAAGTGAAGAGGGGCTCACCAAGCAGAAGTCACAATAGAGCTCAAGAAGTTTAAACAACATGATTAATTAACTTGATTTAAAGCATCTCTCTCTCTCTCTCTCTCTCTCTCTCTCTCTCTCTCTCTCTCTCTCTCTATCTATATATATATATATATATATATATATATATATATATATATATATATATATATATATATATATATATATATCACTGAATTCAACAAGTGTAGAATACACATTATTTTCAACCAGACATGGAATATTTATAAAAACTAAACAAAAATTGTGCCAAAAAAAGAAAACAAAAAACTGAAATCATGCATTGTATATATTCTCTGAACTTACTAGACTTAAGCTAGAAATAAAGAAATGAGGGTTATTAGAAAGTATTGATGTATCTAAAAATACCATTGGATCAAAAACTCATAATGGAAATTAAAATGTTTTAACTAAGTGGTAATAAAATATTTTATATTAAAATTTGTGAGATGCAGCTTATGTTATTCTTAGAGGAAAATTTATAGCCTTAAAGGCAAATATTGGAAAAGAAGAGTGACTGAATTTAATAAAACAAATCCATAGCAAGAGGGTAGACACAATAGAATAAATTGGAGGAATTATAAGGAAGTACATAAAGAACAAAAATAAGTCCCCGCCAGTGTGGCTCAATTGGTTGAGCATCATCCATGCACCAAGAGGTCACTGGTTCGATTCTGGGTGAGGGCACATACCCAGGTTGTAGGCTTGACCCCCAGTAAGCGGCGTGTAGGAGGCAGTTGACCAATATTTGTATCTCTCTCTCCCTTCCTTTCTCTCTAAAAAAATCAATAAAAACATATAAAATAAATGAATCCTATATAATAAAAGGGTAATATGCAAATTGACCCTAATGGCGGAACAACCAGTTGCTATGACACGTACTGACCACCAGGGGGCAGACACTTAACACAGAAGCTGCCCCCTGGTGGTCAGTGCACTTCCACAGGGGGAGCTCCGCTCAGCCACAAGCTGGGCTGATGGCTGCGAGCACAGTGGCAGTGGTGGAAGCCTCTCTCGCCTCCGTGGCAGTGCTAAGGATGTCTGACTGCGGCTTAGGCCCACTCTCCATGAGGGCTCCCGGGCTGCCAGAGGGATGTCTGACTGTCAGCTTAGGCCCAATCCCCCAGGAAGCGGGCCTAAGCCGGCAGGTGGACATCCCTCGAGGGATCCCAGCCTGCGAGAGGGTGCAGGCCAGGCTGAGGGACCCCCACCTCCCAGCCCTGAGTGCATGAATTTTTGTGCACCGGGCCTCTAGTAAATAAATAAATGTATTAGGTTTGGGGAAAGGCATGCTGATAAGCTTTAACTTAATACTCACAGAAGAAGGACAAGGAAGAAGTAGAATAGTGCTGGAATAATGACTCCATACACGATGCCCTGGATCAGCCCTTTCATGAACAATATGGGAACTGAACTCTCATCTGGAATCAGAGGGAAGCAAGAGTGTTGTTGTTTTTTCTCCTAAGGCTGTGAAGTCTGAGATGCTCTTCTTCCTTTCGTCCCCGTGCCCATCCTCATCCCAGTCCCTAGGTGTTGTCATTCTAGCCCAGTCACTAGACCCCTGTATACTTACCTGGTACCAGGAAGATGCTTGCCTCTTGGATTCCATATTTGTTCTTCCCCTCACAGTGCAGGCTCGTGACTGCTTCCGGCTTCCCAGTGAATGTGATGGTGCTGTTGGCCCAGGGGGCAGTTATGGATGGTCGTCACCTGGAAGGTGTCACTCATGTTTTTCTTTATCACAGGAACACCATCCATAAGCCACTGCACGAAGGGTGTGGGGATACCGTAGAAAGAGCAGTTGCACTGCGGAATCTTCTCCAAGGAACACACGTAATACAACAGTGTGGCAGGCACTGTGGGGAGGGAGGGCCAGGAGTCACCAAAGCACCCTGATTTCCCTTTTCCACTTCCTCCAGGACCCAGACTTCTCCTCACTTATGATTCAACAGGAGCTGCAGTAAGACTTTCTGGAAGCTCAGAGGGGCTGGAGTTCAGAGCAGGTCTCCTTCCGTCCTCTCTCATCTTTCTCAGACTTGGGCTCAGCTCTTACCTCTGACCTTTCAGCCCCACAGGCCAAGGGAAGATGTGACTGCTCCCCAGATGTCCCTTCCCTTCCTATGAGGCCTCAGGGGTTTCTCTTGGGGTTATCATTTCCCTCAGACTCTGGATCTTTCCTTGCCCACCAGCACTCACTGATCACTGGTAGCCTGGCAGCGGTCGAGTTAGACAGAGGGAAGTTCAAGTAGCATTGCAGTGTGGTGCCACGGTCCTGGGGCTTTGGTGCGAAGTGCAGCACCGAGGAAGAGATGGAGGAGTTTCTGGAGCCATCGGTGTTGAAGGACGTGGCAGGCTCTTTCCAGGAGAGGAAACGGGCTTTGGCTGCTATGCAGGAGCTTCTGATGGTGCAGGTCAAGGTCACAGACTCTCTGGCCATAGGAATATCTGGAATGTAGAGCTCTGGTTTCTGAGTCAGGTCTGAGGGACAGGGATGTATTGTACCCAAACCTTGGGGACAAGGGACCCTCATGGGCACGTCGCTGACGCATATCGTTTTCAGGTTACAAAGTGCTTTCCCACCCATTAGCTCATTTAACGCCCCTCCCCCATTCCTCCAACCTCAGGGAGCTTGGGTAGCTCTTCATGAGTATATTTGTCTTCTCTGCATGAAAGGAGCATCCCCCACTGTCTAGGTGAGCAAACTAAAGAGACTTGCTTAAGGTCTTGAGCCTGAACTTGAGCCTGAACCCTGGACTTTCAAGGTGAAGGTGAGTGAATTTCCTAAGGATCTAGATGACCTATGATCCCTTGACTGTCCTCCAGCCTAGACTTCCTAGGCCAGCTCCTACTCTGCCTCCCTCCTTCCCAATCCAATTCTCCCTGTAGGCGCTGTCCCTTCCAAGCTGATGGGTGATCATTTGTTCCTCCAGCTCTCATTGGCTTGCTGCTGCTGGGTAAGTCACTTTCTCTCTCTTTGCCATTTTGATTCAGAAAAAGAAAGATTTCAACTGTATCTGTCTCTTTGTATTATTGCTATAAAAATGAAATCACAAAATTTTTAAAAAAATATATTTTTATTGATTTCAGAGAGGAAGGAAGAGGGGAAGAGAGATAGAAACATCAATGATGAGAGAGAATCATTGATTGGCTGCCTCCTGCATGCCCCCTACTGGGGATTGAGTCCGCAACTCGAGCATGTGCCCTTGACCGGAATCCAACCCGAGACCTTCCAGTCCGCAGTCCAATGCTCTATCCACTGAGCCAAACCAGCTAGGGCATCACTAAGTTTTTTTAAAGCCCAGTGCCTGGTGAGGTAGACACCACACCATTACTAGAACCCCTTCTGGAGTTCCTCCTTTCCAAACCACCCATTGCATGAGATTGAACGTCACCTGACAGGAAGAGTGTGATGTTCTCCCTCAGGAAGGCGGTCTTTTGTTCTTGAAGATCTGCAGCAGACAAGTATGTCGCGTTGTCCTTTTTGAGTACATTGTGGATCAGCAGGGTACAGTCTCGTTCTTCAAGGTTCCAAAGAATGTGGAATCTCCCATTGTTGTGACCATCTATGATAACATTGGACTTATTGGTAGCTACAGGGGCGCTGACATTTTTGTTGAGCCAGTAGCCCATGATCATGGAGCTGTCCAGAGGTTCTTTGGGAAATGCTAATCTGCAAGGGACTGTGGTACACAGGTTCTCTTCCAGTGGTATCTTCGTGACTCCCATCAAAGCATGAGAAAGTAACCCTGTGGGGAGAGATTCAAGTTGAAAACAGACTCACCTAGTGTGTCCCAGTATCCCAATGGTGCATTAAAGGATTAACCTTATCCTAAAAAGGTTTGGCCATTGCCCAGATCCTGGGAGGTAACCTTTTAGCCCTTGGAATATCCAGAATGATGAGTGTGTCTTGGTTTACCTGAGGCCCGGGGCCACAGACAGTATATGCTAACAATGTGATTGATGGTGGGGACTTTGGGGCACATGATATCATCTTGACTTCTGGAGAGGCTGGGGGCTAAGGATGGCCATGGGGGTGGTCAGCTATGCCTATAGGATAAGACTCCCTCTTCCCCCACTCCCCCCCCCAAAAAAAAACCTAGACAACAAGCCTCAGTGAGTTTTTCTGGTTGGCAATACCATGCGTGTTGCCATCCATTGTTGCTGGGAGAAGCAAGCACCGTCCGCACAGCTCTACTGGGGGAGACAACTGGAAGCTCATACCTGGTCTCTCCTAGACCCTGCCCCATATGCCTCTTCCCTCTGCTGATTTTAATCTCTATTCTTTTGCTTTAATCAACTGTAACCATGGATATAACCAACCATTCTGCTGAGTTCTGTGAGCGCTTCTTGTGAATTATGGAACCCGAGGGTTGTCTTGGGACTCCCAAACTGCACCAACATAATGTCATCTGCTGTTTTTTATTTTGTTTTGTTGTTCTTGCTATTGGTAGTAACTGTATCTTGTGACCTTGGCCTCTTTCCAGGAGAGAAAGCGGGCTTTGGTTTCTATGCAGGAGCTCCTGATGGTGTAGGTCAACTGACAGGCTCCCTGGCCATAGGAATATCTGGAATGTAAAGCTCTGTTTTCTGGTTTTTTTTTAAATCCTCACCTGAGGATATTTTTCCATTGATTTTTAGAGAGAGTGGAAGAGAGAAAGACAGAGAGAAACACTGATGTGAGAGAAACACTTGGATTGGTTGCCTCCTGCGTGAGTCCCGACCAGGGTCTGAACCAGGGAAGAGGCTGTAACCGAGGTACGTGTCCTTGACCGGAATCAAACCCGGGATCCTTCAGTCCGCAGGCTGATGCTCTATCCACTGAGCCAAACTGGCTAGGGCCAGAACTATGGTTTTTGAGTAAGTGCGTATAGATTTCCAAGAGCCTTCATAGAAATCAGCTTAAGCCATTCTCATAATAGTTTTATTATTAGTCCCCTAGACGTATGGGAAAACTGAGGTTCAGAGAGATTAAGCACCTAGTCCCATGTAATAGAGAAAGGAGTAGCATCATCAGGCACGGGCCCCAGCTTTTCACACATGAAGTCTGCTACTTCTGAGACATCACATCTGTGGGTCTTGACACACTTGGTTCTGGGCCACTGTGCTGTGTCTCTTCTCTAAGATTCGACCTAATAATGCTCACCATACAGGATGATGTTGAGTGCAGATGTGGGCACACTTAACATCTTGGTTCTAGAGTGGCAGGGGCATGGCATTAAAATGGAACTAGGGGTCACAAGAGTTGGGTTCCACTAGCAAAATTTCCAGGGACTTTGGGCAAGTTGCTTAATCTCTCAAAGCCCGTGTCTTCATCTGTCAAATGCGCATAATAATTCCTCAGGGGGCGGTTGGGTAGATGAAATGGGACACGTGGTGGGTCACAATGCCAATCACAGAATGTGCACATGGAATTCTTTATTATTTATCAAGTACTTAATTCTTTAGGTCCTCACCACTTTTCCCAACCTCAGCCTTTCTCATCTTCCACCACCACTCACCTCCATCCCAGAGCATTCTTGGAATACCTGAGATACCTCCCACTCTGCCTTTCCTTCCACTTACCCAACCATAACCGCAGTAGTGCCATCAGCAGCAGCAGGATCTCAGGGACAAGAGAGGACCAGCATCTATGCTGCCACTAGCTCTGATCTCAGATCCATAAGTCCTGGAGGGAAGGATTTGGAATGGGTGAGGAGGAATGCAGCAGTGAGAGACATGGGTTGGGGTAGAAACAGACTCACTTCTTACTAGGGGCTATTGTCTCTTCCATCACCCTGAAGGTCTGTTCATCTTCTGAACGGGGAGCTTCATTTAAACAACCACGAGGAGCTTCAAGAAGAAAGGAGAGTCCCTATGACTCTCTGTGGAGCCCCTACACCATGTCTGCTTTCTTCTCTCTCCTAGCATCTTCACTCAGCTCCTTCCCCTTAAAGAGCCTCAAATGCCAGGCTGAGGAGCTTGGTCTCTCTCCCAAGTCAATGGGGAAGTAATGCAAATCACGGAAAGGTTTTGAACCATGGGGAGCAGCTTTGGGCATTATAAAGGTCCCTCTGGGTGTGCACTGAGGAGGACACAGGAGTTCAGGACAAAGATGGCGTGGCCTCAGCTGGCATGGTGGCTATGGGGGGCGGGTAAGAAGATGGGATATACTTATGATATTTGCACACATACACAAAGGCATTTCTGTGGCGGACAGGATAAATTCCAAACTCCCTTGCTTTGCATTTGAGCTTTCCATGATTTTGCCCCACACTTGTTCTATCTCCACTGCCCCACTCCCCACACCTATGCCATTATTTGCATGCAAAAGAGAAAAATGGTACCCATTCCAGCCTGGCCAGTGTGGTTCAGTAGTTGAGGGTGGATTTATGAACCAGGAGGTCATGGTTTGATTCCAGGGCACTCCCTTCTTCTCTTAAATATATATATATATATTAGAGGCCCAGTGCACAAAATTTGTGCATGGGGTGTGTGTGTGTGTGTGTGTGTGTGTGTCCCTCAGCCCAGCCTGCACCCTCTCCAATCTGGGACCCCTCGAGGGATGTCTGACTGCCCTCTCACAATCCAGGACTGCTGGCTCCCAACTGCTCACCTGCCTGCCTTCCTGATTGCCCCTAACCACTTCTGCCTGCTAGCTTGATCACCCCCTAACCACTCCCCTGCCAGCCTGATTGATGCCTAACTGCTCCCCTGCCAGCCTGTTTGCCCCTAACTTCCCTCCCCTGCAGGCCTGGTCACCCTTAACTGCCCTCCCCTGCAGGCTTGATTGCCCCCAACTGCCCTCCCTTGCAGGCCTGGTCTCTCCCAACTGCCTTCCCCTACTGGCCTGATTGCCCACAACTGCCCTCCCTTGCAGACCTGGTCTCTCCCAACTGCCTTCCCCTGCTGGCCATCTTGTGTGTTGGGAGTGATGGTCAATTTGCATATTATTCTTTTATTAGATAGGATTATATATATATATATATATATATATATATATATATATATATATATATAAAATTTTATTATTTTTTTTTTTTTTTATTTTTTTTTTAAAGGGATCGATTCCAAACATACGTCATATATTCCTACCTCTGTGTGTTTATTTGGGCCATTGCCCTTTTCAACCTTCTGCAACTCTCTCCTCTGCCTACATTCAAATCCTACCATTCTATTCAAGTCCAGATCAAATGGAACTTCCTCATGGTAGTATTCAAGAATATCCACAACCAGAAAGCTGTCTTTCTCTGACCCTTAAGCTCCCTATCTGACCATATCTTTTACGGCAATGTCTCAGGCTGTCCCAAAGAGTTTTCTATATGATATCAACCCTCCTGTGCCTCATTATTCCAAATTTATTCAGGTGATCAAGTCTCCCGCTCTTTAAAAAACAAACCTGTATTTCCCTACCTTTTTTATGTTTAGGGGTGGCCATGCAGCTACTGAGTCAAATTTTAAAAAATGTTATTGAGTTATCAGGATATAAAAGCCTATTCAGCCTTAGCTGGTTTGGCTCAGTGGATAGAGCTTCAGCCTGCAGACTGAAGGGTCCCAGGTTCGATTCTGGTCAAGGGCACGTGCCTAAATTGTGGGCTCAATCCCCAGTAGGGGAGTGCAGGAGGCAGCCAATCAAATGATTCTCTCTCATCATTGATGTTTCTATCTCTCTCCCCCTCTCTCTTCCTCTTTGAAATCAATAAAAATACATTTAGAAAAGCCTATTCAGCCTTTTACACCATTTTTCTTTTTGCCATCACAATTGAGATCTGAATATCTGTTTTAGGGTATTTTTTTTTTTTTTGTATATACTATTAATAAAACTCCAGAGCTTAGTTAAAAAAAAAAAAAATACTATGGTACATGTTTTTTGCCCTGGCTGGTGTGGCTCCATTTGTTGAAGCATCGTCCCATACACCAAAAGGTTGCAGTTTTGATTCCTGGTCAGAGCAGATACCTAGGTTTCGGATTCGATCTCCAGTACAGGAGGCAACCGCCTGAGGCTTCTCTCTGTGTGTCTCTCTGTCTCTCCCCTTCCCTTCCATTCTCTCTAAAAATCAGTAGAAAAATACCCTCGGGTGAGGATTAATAGCAACAAAAAATAATATAATTTATGTTCTCCTCTGTAATATACAGCTCTTTAATGAATATTCATGAGTGTTATTGACTGGTTCCATTCTCTGTTAATACAAATACTCCCTTGAAAGGACAATTTAAACAAAGTGGTCTTATGAGACTCCAAAGATATTACAAATTATCCCATGTCTTATGAAAATGATATTCAAATAAAATGGAATTCTGACCAGTTGCCTTACTTGATAATTTCTTGCTCTGGTAACAAAACATTGTGATTGATGGCATTGTTTTCCTAAATTGTACACGTGTCTGTGGGATTGCACGCTTCTCTTTTCCCACATGGACGATGCAAAAATAAAAATGCTTGGACTCTGCTAGACTTATTATTAAGCAAATATTTTGAGACCCGTCTATACAAAATACCAAATATATGAGTCTGTCTGCTGGAGACTTTGGGAAGTTCTGCTTTTCTGATATTGGCACCAATGCTTTCTCCTTGTCACTTGCTGCTTCTTCCCTGGAATATGGATGCAACGCGGGAGGTGGAAGGGCCATCTGGCAACCATGAAGTAACCATGGGCGCGGTCCCCTCTCTGGTTTCTCCCCGGTTTCCTCATCTACAACACCAGAGGTTTTTATTGCCCAATGTGCAACGGTCCTTCAGTCTTTAACATTCTTATCTCTTCCACATCTCATTCCCTTCTCCGGGCCTTGCCACCTCCATGTATTGTCTTCACGGGCAACCTCTTTCGTGTTCCAAATGTCCTTTTCCAAGTTTACCTCCTCGTCTCGGGTTCAGGTCCCAAGAGTTCCAGCCTGAACCTTCCTTGACATGTGCCCACCTGGCTACTTTCTGGAAAACTGAATGTCCTCCTGCACTTTTGCTGAGGGACAAGTGACTAACCGGGCTTATTAACGGTAAGTTATAGTTAACGGTCAGTGCTATGGAACACTGACTGGGGAACTTGCTTTCCATAGCGAGGAACTGTTGGGCTGATTTAACGTCTCACCCTGAGCCTGATGAACTGACTGACCCGTGGAATAACCGTGTGTACAATCGCTTAGCGCCTTACCGGGAAGTGACTGAGGTGAAGGAAGGCTACCTGATTAGTTGCCTTATAACCAGCTCATTAGACTTCCTTGGTGTCCCCAAGCTTCACCAACGTCCCACCAGCCAGAGGTCACGTGTGGATACCCACTCCCCGAGATGCAGTCTTCCAAGCCCCGAGGCCTCCCCCACCCGCCTGTGCACCAATGAGCATGCGCGAGTCCGTCAGGAGCCAATCCAGGCCTCAGGATGCGCGCAGGGGCTGCTGAATGGGGCGGGGCCTCCTGGGTCTGCAGTGGCTGAGCCAATCTGGAACAACGGCCACTACTGGGAACCCTAGACTCCAGCTGGGCATCCCCTTCCCCAGCCCTTAGGAGAACCATCTTTCTAGACTTCTTGAGCTTAAGACTCAAGGCCAATCAGTCATTAGGGGAAATTCCTCCTCCACCCAGTACTTGTGGGGAAGCAGGTGATGGGCAGATTGGGGCCATTGATCAAGGAACACAATGCCAAGTGCACGACCCTCATGGCCAATAAGAAGGCGCTTTGGTAGCCCCTTGTTTCCTGTCCTGCAACCAAGGCCCCTGTTCCGAAGAAAACGACACACACAAAGATGACCCAGCTCTCCATTTTCATGACAACCCAGGCCTGACCCATTTCCAAACCCGTTCCCATCCTTTTTCTCATTCTCCACTCCTTCCTCAAACCTACCACCCACCCCTCCCAATCCTTGTCCACTCCTCCCTGATACAGGATTTGTTTCTTTGATAGAAGGAAAAGTTAGACCTATAATAAAGGATCCTACCTTTAACTTAAAGCTTCTGTTACACAATATTCTCACAGATGAAGTCCTGATGACTAGGAGCCCTCTTTCCAGGAGTACAAAACACAGGAGGCAATAACTCCCCAAGAGAGGATAAAACTTGAACTTCTCACCTCGAGGCCCTGAAAGGTCTGTCTCCTCGGCAGCTTACCCCCCCCGTCTGAGCTCCAGCAGCATAGACCCCCACTCCAATGCTGACCTGGTTCTTGAACTCATCAAACCTCTCCCATCTCAGAGCCCAGAATCTGCTCGTCCCTCTGACTAGCTCCAAATAGTTTAGAGGTCTCAGTAGAAATGTCACTTTCTTTGACTTTCTAATCCACACTAGGTTCCTCCTCTGGTCTCTTATACATGCTCATAGTATTCTGTCCTTCTTCTTGGCACTTGTCATTTTAGGTTATTTTATGTTTCTTTCTTTCTTCATTCTCTATGTAGCTCGTGGAGACCACGAGCCCCATGGAGGCAAAGTCAGTGTCTGGCTTGTTTGCCTCATCTGTGGAGTGTATGAGCTGCACACAAGAAAGGTGCCTATACATGTGGGGACTTATACAAACATCTACCTTGAGTACAAGATGGCCATCTCACTGGTGCTGAGTGAAGGACCACTGGATTGACTCAAATAATGCCCCAGGGAAGAGATGACCCTTTTTTCAACAGCTGCAAATCACCGGCCTCTGGCGCCAGAAAGGTTGTCATCTACTCTGAGGGGAACACTTCACAGCCATGGTCCATTCTAATGCCAGAACCCCATTCTCATTCCTTGTATGCCTACCTTTCAGCCTGGCCAAGAAATATTGCAATAATCTCCTAATTAGGTTCTTTGCCTCCACCCTTATCTGGTCACCCCACTTCTTTGCTTCAAATCTTCCAGCAGCTTACAATTCATCCACTCATCCATCCATTCAATGATTACACTATTAAATTATTAAACTATTAAACTATTGTGAGAGTTTATTTTAGGCACTGTTCTAAGTGTAGAAAAAAAGACAACATCCCTGTTCTTATGGAACTTACATTCTGAGGGAGTCAGAATAAAGTCCTACCAGATAAAGCTCCACTGCCTTATGTTGGCATTCACGGCCCATGTTTGTGTCTTTTCTCCACCTATATCTCTGGACACTTTTCACTCACTCTCCATCCAGGTACACCGCAGGTGAGGATACTGAAGTTCAAAGTTAAAAGTTCAAGGGTGGTCTTATCTGAGACATATAACCACTAAGCATTGAAGTTGGGATTTAATCCATATACTATGCTTTCAAAGCTTGGTCCTCTTGTATGTATATTCCAAGTCCTGAGCACACAGTAGGGGCTCAAAAGGCACTTTTTTGGTGGACCTATTTCATAGTCTCATGTTTATTTGTCCTTCCTTTGACACCATTCCAGGACAGGGCATATTTCTTCTGGCTAAAACAACAGTTCATAGTTTGCTTTCAAAGCTTCTATGATCAGGTCCAAGAGTAACACTATTCAATGGAGAACCAGTGTGAGGACAGGGCGGGCGGCTTGAGAGGCCTTTATAAACTGAGACTCGGGGTCCAGACTTGTTACAGGCTCCTGGTTTCCAGGCTTTAACAGTTCCGTGGGATAATGGCCAGTCCAGGTGTGAATGTAGTTCTCCCAGGGTTTGTCAGCCTCAAATTATCTTGCTTTTTCCTGAAAGTTTAGGATAATGTGTCCTGGAGAGCAAAGAAAGAAGGATGTTGGGACAGGTTCAGAGATGAGGAACCCAAACCTAAAAGGACAGAATTCGGTCCCCTCTTTGGGCACTTGGGGCTATATGGGGCAGGCATTGCCCTGGTGGGAGCCTGAAACTGTCTTCTCCTGCTGGTCCTCCCCATGCATTCACAGCACCAGACTGTTCCCAGACTCCCTTGGCAAGTTTTGCCTGCTTCTGCAGGTAGGTTCAGTACCCGCCTCCTCTGGGCAACCAGAACCCCAGCTCAGCCTTGTTACTGAGAGGGTGCCTTTCCCACCAGGCTGGGGTGGACCCACTTCTGAGATCCCCGAATTGCCACATGGATATTAGAAAAGACTGCATGAAATATTGTGAAGTATTGCAGATGTGTGGTATATACAAAAGAACACCAGTTCCCAGTGCAGGGTATAAGGAGAGCAGTGCACTTCTGGTCCTAGAGAATCAACAATGGTAACAGTGAGACCCAGCTATCTCAAGCACTGTTTCCTCCAAACCCCACTGAGGATATGGGGTGCAGGGTAAATGAAGTAACCCAGGCTTAGTCTGGTCCTCCAGCACCTTGGCTGATTTGGGCCTGTGACATCTATAGCCTGTGCTTATGTAGACTGCCACTCAGAGACCAAACCCTTTGGTCCTCACTCTAACGCTACAACTGCTGTTAGAGGTTTCTTAACCCTCTTCTCAATGAGGACACTGTGTGTGTGTGTGTGTGTGTGTGTGTGTGTGTGTGTGTGTGTGTGTGTGTGTGTGTGTGTGTGTATTGTTGATTCTTATTACCCTTCAAGTGTTTTTCTTAATATCATCCTTTTTCCCCTCTCTGAGCCTAGGTTCATCATCTGTAAGGTGACAGTCAAGGACAATCGGACATTCTATAGGATGAGGAGGGTAATTCCTGAGCACTGCCTCTCCTCGTGGGTCTTGTTACATTATTACGGTAGACTAGATTCCAGACACAATGGGTACCCACCACACTCTTGCTCCCAGAAGACGGCATGATTGTGGATTTTTCTGGTTCCTCAGGATTCAGAGCTATGTTGGGTTCTGACGGGCTCCTTTCGGCCTTGATCACTGCAATTATCTTTGACAGTGTCTTTCTGATGTGGCTCATTCTAAGGAAATGACCCTCTGGATCAGTTCTGGCTCTCTACCCCCCAGTACCCCGACGCGGTCTGTGGTCTTAGCAGTTCTGGTATAGAGCCTCAATGATGCTACCATTTTGTCGTGTTATCTAGGGTGAGCCAGACCACTCTCTGGGAATTAGTTAATATTTCATACAAGGGGGCCACCTTGCCTATCAGGCTGTGGAGCTCAGATGAGGTCATCTATGAAAGGGCTTTGCAAACCGTAAAGGGCTGTTGCTGGTTTTTAAAGTCTAGATGACTCTTCTTTGAAAATGGCTCACCAGTTGGCCCTGCCACTCTGCTCCTCTTTATTCTCTCCTGGGATATCTGGTCACTGCCAAGCCCCATGTCTCTGGCTGCTCCTCATCACTTGCCCTGGCTCAGCCTGGCTTAGTCCCCAGGCCTCCTGACTCTCCCTCTCTGGTCTGTGCTCCACCCCAAGCTCATGCTTTTCTCCCCAACTTAGCCTGCTTCCATGGCTCCCAATTCAGGATTAAGCCCAAGACATCTGGACTGACCAGACTCCCCTCTCCCCACCGCCGGGCCAAACTCTTGCCTCACCTCTGGTAACTCTGCTCTTCTCACTCTAGGCTTCTAGCCAATAGGTTTAGCCAAGTTTCAAGAATCTTTCTGAACTGCCACAGAGGGCCTTTTCACCTTCACTTTTGGCCATTATCTGTCACTCTCAATGCAACTAACATTGCAATCATCACTGGGAATTCCTCAAACATGTCCTAGGGTCTGCATAGACCGCTTTCCACCAAACAATGAGTGCTCTGGCCCCCTGATCCGCTATAGACAGTACTTTGGGGACTCTGCTGTCTTCTCCAGGGATGCCACTCCCTCCTTTGCCTTCTCCTCTGAGATTTGCTGAAAGCTCCTGTCTCTCAGGCCTGTTTGTGACTCAGAACTTAGTCCTGGTGACCCTGGATTTCAGTGACCATGTGTGATGCCTATTTCCCTTGCCAGGCCCTGAGCTCCTGTCTTTGCCTGCTCTGTGCCAGCACCACACCCAGGCCTGCTGAGTAGCAGGCTCTGGGAGAGGCTGGCTGATGGGTTTTAACTCCAGTACTCACATGCATGGGGTGAGGCAGAGAAAAAGCAGTGTAGTTGCAATGACTCCATAGACAAGGCCCTGGAAGAGCCCATTGATGAAACTCTGGGTAGCCAAAGGACTCTTTACTGAAAGTAGACAACATATGAGAAAGGCTTCTCTCCCTTGACCTTCAAATTGAAGCCAAAGCTCTGCTTCCTCCCCTGGCCCCAGTGCCCACCCCCATCTCGCTCTTCCCCATCCTCACTTGACATCAGTACGATATTCATAGCATGGTTTCCATATTCGTTCTTCCCCTCACAGAGAAGGTGTGCGCCCATTTCTGGCATCTCGGTCAGGCTGATGGTGGTGTTGCTCCAGGGGGCAAGGATGGTAGAAGTCACCTGGGGGTTGTCTATACCGATGACATCACCTTTCAACCACCACCGCACATAAGGTGCGGGAACCCCATGGAAGGAGCAGCTGCACTGCAGCATCTTCTTCAAAGAGCAAGAGGAAGAGACCAGCTCCGCAGGTTCTGTGGGGAGGGAGGATCAGGAATTGGCAAGCATCCTGACTTCCCTTCTTCACTTTCTCCAGGATCCAGCCTTCTCCTTATTCGTGAGTCACAAGGAACTTTGAAAGACTTTCTGGAGGCCCAGAGGAGTTGAGCCTCACAGACCTCTCTCCTCATCTGGCCTGAACCTGAATGCTTAACCTTCTAGACTGGAATTTTCTGGGGATCTACATTGCATACAATCCCTATCTACCTACTAGGCTAGACTTCCTAGTCTCAGCCCCTATTTCACCTCTCTTCCTCCCATCTCCACTCTCCCCTTGGGCCCTACCCCTTCCCAGCTCCACCTGTGATCAATTTCTCCCTTCATCACTTACTGCTGGATGCTGTGGGGCAAATCCCTTTCCCTCTTTGCTCTTTCCTAGTCTGGAAAATAGGGATGCTCACTGAACCTGTGTCATATTATCATTGCTGCAGGGATGAATGCCCTAATGTTTGCAGTATTCCTAGCTCAGTGTGCAGTCAAGCATTACCCATTCAATAAACAGACACCTTTTAGAGTTTCTTCTTCCCAACCCCAAGTGGACAATGCTTGAGAATTCATCTAAGGCAAAGATTGCTGTGACATCTTTTGAATAACAACATCTGACGCTGCCTCACTCTACAAAGAATAGGTGGGACATATTGTCCACCTGGTGAATATCACGGCTTAGTGAGGTCCTTAGTGTTTTTGTGTTCTTTTTCATTGGAGTTGGTTGAGGTTACTGGAGGAAAGGGGTCATTTCCCCCTAAACAATAACCCTGGATCTTGGTCTTTCATCTGGTCACTTGAGGTGATGAGGAATTTGCAGGCCTGGTTATAGGTGATGTGTACCATGTCCTCCACTGCTGTTCTCTAGATTATTTCTTTTTTCCATCTGGGAAAGTGAGCTTGTGGAATGCCTGACTCCCTATGAGCTCCCAGCGAGTGCCAGTGGTATCTCAAACAGCTCCTTGTGCTCTCTTTTCTGTAGACCACCCTCACCTCCCATTCCACTCCCTGGCCCAATCTGCTACTTGCCCCGGACACCACCAGCCCCGCCAGAATCTGGCCCACAGATGTCTGATCCGGATTGGTTATTTGATATCCTGCACCCTCGTGTTCTCTTTCCTCGTGCTCCCAGAGCCCTCAGCTTCCTCAAACACCCCAGTGTCACTTCTCTCCACCACTCACCCAGACCTTTGGGTGGCACCACCATCTGCAGCATTGGTGGCTCTCAGGGACAGAAGAAGTCTAGGGCCTTTACTGCAGCCAGCTCCGACCTCAGAACTGTGTGGTCCAGAAGGGATGAGAGGATGAGTAACTGAAAGAAGATGTGGGGATACAGGGAGCAGAAAATATTCTTTTAAAAAATATATATTTTTATTGATTTTTAGAGAAAGAGGAAGGGAGAAGGATAGAGAGATAGAAACACCGATGAGAGAAAAACATCATCAATCCACTGCCTCTTGCATGTCCTCTACTAAGGGTTGAGCCCACAAGCAGGCATGTGCCCTGACCGGGAATAGAACCCTGACATCTTGGTTCCCGGGTCAATGTTCAACCACTTAGCCATACTGGCTGGGCCAGAAAGTATTCTTGGCAAGCCAGGAGTTTCTGTCTCTTTGGTCATCCTGAAGGCCAGTCTACCCCGAGAAGCAGGAATTACATGGGAAATGCTCAAGAACATCTAGGGACAGGGCAGGCCACACCACGCCCCCTGTGAAACCCCCATGCCAGGTCTCCTTTCTTCACTCTCCCCTCGTTTTTTACTCCCAGTCCCAGCCCCCTTGGAGGGACTCTATTACCAGATCCTTTGAGTTCCCTCTAAAAGCTAATGGAGATCCATGGGAGGCTCGTGTACCATAGAGGGACAGGATCAGGTCTGCATGTTCCAAATATCCCACTGGGGCCCATGTGAGAGTCAGCCTGTAGGGGAAGCGACTTCCTAGGTAGCCAGGGAAGAGATGGGTGTGGTGGTATGGAATGAATGACACTCTGGAGATGGTGCATGGGCTGTGAGGGATGGAGAGGAGGGGGCGTATTTAGTAGACCTTTGGAAGAAGAAAAATGATAGGAAAAGTTCCAAACTTCCTTGCTATGCAAATAAGGTTCTCTACAATTTGGCTGCACCCATGCCTCATCTCCCTCTGTGCCTTTTCCAACATTCCCCATGCCTTTTTAAAATTTCACTGCTGATTATTCAATTTTTAAGAATGCTCATGGCTGGCTGTAAACACATTCATTATTAAAAGTTAAATTATATAAACCTATGGGTAAGCAAATTATATTAAGAACAAAGGTAATAATTACTCAAAACCAATTACTTCTAATTTTTCTAATACATTTTACTGTTATCTGTGTTCTTGAGGTTGCGTACATTTATTATATCTGTATGATGGAAATACTACATAATGCTCTTCCTAACGCTACATCATGGTTGGTAGCTAGAAATGGACCATGGGGAGAGTATTTACACAGTGGAAACGGGCAATACTGTAATTCAGGGCTTCCCCTGCCCTTTGGAGATCAGGCCATTTAATATTTACCAGCACAGCACCACTAATATTTCCCACTCAAAGAAAGTCACTCACCTTGGAATTGCCACAGCTTTTAGTCAGTTGAGAGCTATTCATTGGCACCACCCAAGTGGCAAGAGGATCTGGCTGACTCTCAGGTGGTTCCAGAGTCGGTCCTAAGGGCAAAGAGGCCACCTGCTCCTGAATACGATGACTACCTTCTCACATTCCCTTGCTAGAATGTTCCTCTATAAACCATTTTCATTTGATTATGGAACTCCTCTGGGCATGGCCTTCCTTATTAGTGTATTTATTCAACACTAGAGGCTCGATGAACGAAATTTGTGCAACGGGCTTGGCCCTCACAGCGGTGGTGGCTTGCCTCAGCCCTTGCAGCCTGGCCTTGTCCGGAAGGTCATTTGGAAGGACATCTGGAAGGCTGTTCGGCTGTCCAGTCTAATTAGCATATTACGCTTTTATTATTATAGACTATAGGCCTGGTGCACAAATTCGTGCACGGGTGGGGTCCGGCCAGCCCTGCCTCAGATTGGGGTGGGGGGGCCAATCAGGGATGGGCCAACTGGGGGTGGTGCTGGCTGGGGGGAGGGGCTGTGGGCAGTTAGCCAGCCAGCCCCACCCCCTGGCTGAACTCCCAGTCAAGGGGACAATTTGCATATTAGCGTTTTATCATATAGGATTACCCAAGATGTCATGGGTATTTCAGGTCTCAGTATTCTTTTGTTTTTCAGTCATAGGGGCAGTTTCAATTAATGCCCAATAGCCACCCAGTTGTCTCTGTAACGGGAATTTTCTGGCCAAAAATCCCATTGGTTGCCACTGAGTGGTGCTCATTGGCTTTTGCCGTAAGAAAGGACTCCAAGATTTCTTTCTGCTAGTTTTATAAAGAGAGGCTAGTAATAGTAACAGATATAGACTATGTGTCTCCCAACATCCAAATAAGCCAACCAAACACTGAGCTTCTAACATGTTTTTTTTCCCCCAGTCAGATATCCTATATTTTTCAAATTATAACCTGCGTGGCCTTGGGAAATCTTATTGGTTCTCATTTACCATGTCCTGTTTTATAGTGCTAGGTTAGGAAATGTGTCCCAGTCAGACACAGTATCTATTTACACTCAGGTAAACGAGCAGACACAATGACTTCACATAATATCTGTTCAATCTCTCACCCTAATCCCACCAATGCCTGCATTCCCATGTCATCCCAATCTAACTGTAACTCCCACTGGGACTCACCAACAGATTTTAGAATCATGGGGCTCCCACCTTAAGGAGTCCCAGGAATATCTCTTCTCATGACCACTTTACACTAATGTGCATATAGCTTTGAGCCCCCAGTGGGGGGTGGGCCAAGGAACTCAGACCCTCTCATCAATCTGTATCTTGATTAGATTATATGAGACTACCACCTCATGCAATTTGATTTTTAGAGAAGGAAAAATGTCACCCTAGCCGGTTTGGCTCAATGGATAGAGCACCCGCCTACAGACTGAAGGGTTCCAGGTTCAATTCCGGCCAAAGGCACATGCCTGGGGTTGTGGGCTCGATCACCAGTAGAGGGTGTGCAGGAGGCAGCCGATCAATGATTCCCTCTCATCATTGATGTTTCTATCTCTCTATCCCTCTCCCTTCCTCTCTGAAATCAATAAATACATTTTTTTTAAAAAAGAAAAATGTCATTTTTTCACATTGTCACATCACTTCTTAAATTTGGCTTTTTAAATTCCCTCAAAATGAGGGTAAATAGAGCAGACTGGACTAAGGGCCTTGATGCTGGGGTTTCTGCTGGCCTACCCAAACTCTGAGAGTGCTGCATTGAGAACTTTGTTTTGACTCCATCAATGTTCACTTCATTCATCCCATTTCTTTTTTTTTTTTCAATTTTTTTATTAAGGTATTATATGTGTACATATCTTACCATTGCCCCCCCACCCCACTCCCATATATGCCCTCACCCCCCCCGAGTTTTGTGTCCATTGGTTATGCTTATATGCATGCATAGAAGTCCTTTGATTGATCTCTTATCTTCCCCACCATTCATCCCATTTCTTAATGACTATTTACAAAAATTTCCTTCCTGTTGACTTTTTTTTAATTAGTAAGGAAGTTCTTTTTTTTAACTTTATTTTTGATACCCCTTCACCTTTTTTCATTTTCTTATGAATTGCTCTAATTTCCTTTGCTATCTGTTGTTTCAACATAACATTTTCCTTTAGTAGCAGCCCTGAGGCCAGCAGCTGTAGCTCAAACTGGACAGAACTTGGGACTGGCCCAGTATCAGGATCCACCCCAATCCTTTTCTTTACGTTTCTTTTAGCTATCTTCTATAATAATAAAAGCATAATATGCTAATTAGACTGGATGTCCTTCTGTGAGAAGCCAGGCCTGCTAGGGAAGCCTGGGTCCCGGATGCCTGCCTGGGGCCGGAGGGAAGCCCAGGTCCTGGGTGCCAGAGGGAAGCCAGTGCCAGCAGCCAGGGGAATGAAGACCTACTCTTGCATGAAGTTCGTGCATCGGGCCTCTAGTCATGTATAAAATTAACCAAGGGTCTGTGTATTTAGCTCTTTTCCTGTTATTCTGCATTTCCTCATGCTTCTTGGGGATTGGATCCATAATTTTATAGAAACTATTGGTAGCTTTCACCTCCTGTTACTGATTGCTGAACAGTTGTATTCCCATGCCTGTGGGTGGCCTTGGGACCATTCAGGAATCAAAGGTTCAATATCCCCTGACCTCACATCCTTCTTCTTCCCTAACCATGTTTCAGTAAGCCAGGTTTGTTCTCCAGAATCTCATTTCTGATGCCAATTACAAAGTTAGGGAACAGCCCAACAAGATGCCCTCACTTCAGACCCCAGCTGCAGATTCCAGGGGTCTCTACTCTACTGACTTCAAGCTTTAAAGCCTCCAAGGCTGTGTTTAGGTTCAATAATTCACTAAAAGTAGCCACAGAATTCACCAAAAGCTGTTATACTTGTGGTCGCTGTTTATTACAACCAAAGGATATGGATTAGACTCTGTTAAGGGAGCCCTAGCCGGTTTGGCTCAGTGGATACAGTGTTGACCTGTGGACTGAAGGGTCCTGGGTTCCATTCCAGTCAAGGGCATGTACCTCGGTTGCAGGCTCCTCCCTAGCCCAGGCCCTGGTCAGGGTGCCTGCTGGAGGCAACCAATCAATATTTCTCTCACATCGATATTTCTCTCTGTCTTTCCCTGTCTAAAAATCAATGGAAAAATATCCTCGGGTGAGGATTTAAAAAAAAAAAAAATCTGCCAAGGGAAGCACAGAGGGTGGAGTCCAGGAAAGCTCCAACCTGAGAGCTTCCAGCTGTCCTCTCCCTATGGAGTCATGGAGAGTGCCACTCAAATATCCAGGGAATGATGTGTGACGATGTGCACAGAGAAGGACAACCAGAGAAGCTCACCCAAGCCTCATGTCCAGAGTTTTTATCAGCTCTCCATCTCGTGGGCACGGCTGATGGCCCCCGTCTCCAGCTCCTTTTGAAATTGAGCTCTCCATCTCGTGGGCACGGCTGATCCTAGTCTCCAGCTCCTTTTGAAATTGAGCTGATGGCAGGTGATCCAAAGACCCCAGTTTAAATCACATTGTGAAACCATCTGGTGTGGCCAGCTCCTGCCCTTAATCACATTTTTAGACTATTCAGTGTGATGCAAGGCCCACAGGCAAACAGATACTCCTATCAGGCATGATATTCTAAGGATTTAGAAATGACCTCCCAGGAGCCAAGGGCAAAGGCCAGACCTCTCTTCAGGCTTAGGTTAAAGTCCTTACTACACAGAATGATAAATGGCAAAATCAAGGTAGCAGTTCACTCTAGGTTTGAGTGGGAGATGTATTTGGGGTGGTAGGTACACGCTCTTGTTGCACAGTTTTTACAAATTTCCGTATGTCTGAAATATTTCATAATATTTAATGAAAATATAATCAATGGTCATTTATGTAAAAGCTTCATATATATGTATTATACATAAATATATGTACTCATACATATTTATATATTCATATATAATACATCCATAAATATGCACATATATAAGTGAATATAACAAAGATACAGAAAAATCATAATAAACTGGCACCAGTACTTACCTATGGAGAGAGCAGAGATGATGGAAAAGATGAAGCAGGATTTTTAGTTTTTATTCTATACGCTTGGTACTGTTTGACACATTAGTTTGCATTTATGTGTGAACAAATTATTTTCATAAAGATGGATTAGTAAGAGAAAACAAAGGATTACATAATTAGGTTATAATAAAAGTATTTTAAATTAATATTCATTTGTTGTTTACTATATGCTTGTCAATTTCACACTCCTCCCAAAAACCTGAGAGATAGAATATACAGAAAGACAACGGCCAGACCATGTATGACCTTCAAGCCTCAGCTAAATGACTTACATGACTCTGATCCAACTTTGCAGCAACCAGTCCAAGAAGCCAAAGCAGAGAGCAATTGGCTCATAACAGCCAGAACTTGGTCAATGAGTACCAGGTTCCCTATTTTTTACCTGCTTCCAGCTCAGAACAACCAAAGTCAAATATGTTCCCCCATCAATCACATGAGGTGCCCCACCTGTAATTAGCTAACCCCCAGCTTCCCCATGAGCACAGTCTCCAGTCAAGCATTATCTAAAATTCCTTCTCTTTATTTCCCTCTTCACTGTAAGGATTCCCCACTGCCCGGCCTTTGAGTCTTTGTCAAATGCAAGTGATGGGGGCTGGCCCTCTTGCCATAGCAAGCTCTGAATGAATAGCCTGTTTGTTCTCATTTGGGAGGTCTTTGTCTGTTCCCTCAAACCCTGTGGTATTAAGTCTTGTAATTTTCTTTTTATAGAGGAGGAAGCTGAAGCGCAGGGAAATGAATGATTTTCCTGGGGTCACTGAGCAAAAATAGGTGATGATGGATTTAAAGCTCAAGCTCTTTCTCCAACCCAGATTTCAAGAGAGCAGACATTTTATAATCTACCCAATCCTCTGGCCAATAGGCAATCTAGTAAAAGTAGAAATGAGTATGAAAAGTTTAAACACACTCATCTCAGAAAAAAAAAAAAAAAATCAATCACCTAAAATTTCAGAAACATGCCTCTAAATCGAATAAAATGATGTCCAGGAAGAAACGAAGACCCAAAACTTCGGAGTCCTCTTTTTGACTAGTCTTTTTTTCTCCCATGTCCCACAGCCAGCCAGTCTGTCAGAAAATCCTGTTAGTGCTGCTCTCAAAATCTCCCCACTTCTAACCACCTCCACTGCCGCCACCCCGGCCCGTTTGCTGCCAACAGCCTTCTCACTGGCCTTGCTGCTTTACCGCGTCCCCCGCAGTCTATGCCCCACACAGCAGTCACAGGGCTTCTATCAACCCTAGAAATGCCCTCCCCTTCTCTGCTCAGAACTCTGTGCGCTCTCTCGCTCATCTCATCAGAGTAAAAGCCAAAGTTCCGCACAATGCGGCCCTCTCCCTTTTCCTCTCTGATCTCAGCTCCTGCCACTCTGCAGAGGCTCTCTTCTTCAAAGAGCGGTTTGTTCCCTCTAATGAGTCTCTCTCAAGAGGCACATTTCTTTT
Organism: Ia io; assembly: GCA_025583905.1. Classification (NCBI taxonomy): domain Eukaryota; kingdom Metazoa; phylum Chordata; class Mammalia; order Chiroptera; family Vespertilionidae; genus Ia; species Ia io. The sequence goes on along the minus strand of JAJQQW010000021.1, from coordinate 45,594,674 downwards.
TTATCCACTCATCCACTGATGGGCACTTTGGGCCGTTTCCAGATCTTGGCTATTGTAAATAACGCTGCAATGAACATAGGATTGCATATCTTTTGAATTAGTGTTGTGGGTTCCTTGGGCTGTATTTCCTGAAATGCGAATCACTGGGTCAAAAGGCAGTTCCATTTCTAATTTTTTGAGGTAACTCCACACTGTTTTCCACAGTGGCTACACCAACCCTGTGGTACATTTATACCTGGAACACTACTAGGCCATAAAAATAAGGAACTTTTACCTTTTGTGACAGCATGGATGGACCTGGAGATTATTATGCTAAGTGAAATGAGCCAATCAGAGAAAGACAAAAATCACATGCTCTCATGAATATGTGGAATCTAATGAACAAAATAAACTGATGAACAAAATAGAAACAGAGGCATAGATACATGGAACAGACTGACAGCTGTCAGAGACGAGGGGAGTTGGGGGACTGGATGAAAGAAGGTGAAGGGATTAACACATAGTCACAGACAACAGCTGGTGGTAGCCAGAAGGAGAGGGGGGTGGGGAGTAGGTTGAATGGGAGGAATGGGGACAGAAGGAGACTTTACTTGGGGCAATGGGTGCATGATGCAGTGTGCAGATGATGTTTTATGGAGTTGTACACTTGAAACCTGGATGGTTTGCTAATCAATGTCATCCCAATAAATTCCATTTTTTTTAAAAAAAGCACATTCCTTTGTGATGGCCCTCTTTCTTTCATTCCTTCAGTCAAACAACATTTTTGAGCTCCTCCTATATGACAGATGGCAGTAAACAAGAATGATTCTTCCTTGTCCTCGTTCTAATACAGAAGATAGGCAATAAGTAGGTTGACAATGAAGACAATTTGGTAGTTGTAAGTACTATGAAGAAAAATAACACAGGATGATAGCATAGCTATGGGATGTTATGGGTTGGGTAACAGTATAGGTAGGATGGGTCAGAAAAGGCCTCTTTGAGGAGTGACATTTCAGCTGAAACCTAGAAGGAGTAAAACCATGGCAAACTGGGGGAGGAAAATGGCAGGCAGAGGGCACAGCAATTGTAAAGTGTGAGGAGTTCATCATGCTTAACACATTCTGGAATTAGATATAGTGATGGTTGTACATCTTTGTGAATATCCTGAAAACTCCCTAATTGTGCACTTAAAAAGGGTGAGTGTTATAGTATGTCAATTACATCTCAATTTTTAAAACCAATTATAAAATTGTAGGTAAAACAACTCTCAGTTCAAAACTTTTCTTTCATCAGTGATATTCATTGGACACATATTATGTTGCGTGCTGGATAGTCAGAGTGACTGAGTCACAGTGATTTTCTCACAGGGCTCAAAGTTTGGTGGAGGAGACAGACATAATAACTGTCTAAACTTGTCATCTTTGATTCTTCTCTTTCCCTCACCTCTCTATCTAATTCACTAACTAATCTCAGTTTAACTCCAAATACAAGTAGTCTCAAATCTCTACTCTGAGCCAAGCCATCATCACCTTTATCCAGCTGCCTGAAGCAGCCTCCCAAATGGTCTCTGTGCTTCCACTCTTGCCTTCTACATGATCCATGTTTCACACAGCAGTCATAAAGAATGTACCCCCCTCTCCCAAAAACCTGGTATCCATGAACATTCATTCACTCTGTTTCTGTTTTTGTTAATCCTCACCCCAGGATATTTTTCTGCTGATTTTTAGACAGAGTGAGAGGGAAGGGGAGAGACAGAGAGAGGAACATCAATGTGAGATAGAGAGATCAATTGGTTGCCTCCCTTATGTGCCCCAACTAGGGCTGGGGATTGAGCCTGCAACCAAGGTATGTGCCCTTGACCTGGAATCAAATTTGGGACCCTTCAGTCCGCAGGCCAATGCTCAGTCTGCTGAGCCAAACCAGCTAGGGCGAACATTCACTCTTAATCTCCCCTAAGCCTCATCCCCACCCCCTTGTGTTAGGTAACCACTCATCTATTTTTATGTATCTATGTATTTGCCTATTCTGGGTGTTTTATACAAATAAAATGGTACAGTGTGTGGTCTTTTGTGTCTGGCTTCTTTCACTTAGCATAATGTTTTCAAGGTTCATTCATGTTGCATCAGTGCTTCTATTGTTATGATTGAAAAATATTTCATGTATGGGTAGATATACCATCTTTTGCTGATCCATTCATCAACTGACAGACGTTTGGATTGTTTCTACTCTTTGACTATTATGAATTAATTACAATACCAGCTGCTACAACTGGCAACCACTTTGCAGTTAACATCTAATGAGAAAATATTGTTGTCATTTACAACTCTAGAGACTTGGAAATTTTATGTCACTGAAACCTCTCAATAACCCTATGAGATAGATTTCATTATTATGACTTCACAGAAGAGAGCACAGACCCAGAAGTACATGACTGACCCAAACATTTGCAGCCATTAGATTGACAGATTTCAGACTCAACCCCTGACTCCAAAGGCAGTGTCCTTTCCATGACACAAATTTTCCTTAAAAACTGCTGTGTAAGCATGGTCAAGTCCATTCTCTTCTCCGAATCCAAATCCTCATGAATAAAATATGGGAATAAATCAGTTAGCCCTTACAGGATTGGTAAAATATGTAGGGAAAGAGCTATAAACCACACAGCAATGTGAGTTAAAGACATTTTTAGCTATGACCTGTTAAGACATACAGTATACACAGGCTAGAGTTCTAGATTCTTCCTGGAAGTGAACCAGAAGTCAGAAGGCCTCATCTTTGTCTCCCACATCTGGGAGATGCTAGGTAAGTCACTTCCCTCACTGTTGGTCTGCTTCAGAGACTGCAAACTGGTGGTACCCAAGTTGGATCTGACCCATACATGTCTTGTCAGGCCTACTAAATCCTTAAATTTTAAAATCAACTTCTTTTTGTGTGTGTGTGTGGAGTAACATGTACAAATCAGGATAGTTCACAAAATAACTCAAATGTTTAGCTTCTCTTTTTCTTAAAGGAAAATTTCAACTTCCTTGCTTTGTGATAGTAAGCAAGATGTTTCACCTCTCCTTAGGCCTCAGTTTCCTCATATTTAAAACATGGATTATGCCCTGGCCAGTGAAGTTCAGTGCTTAGAGCGTTGGCCCTCACACAGAGGGTCTTGGCTTCGATTCCTGGTCAAGGGCATGCACCTGGGTTGCAGGTTCGATCCCTGGCCCAGTAAGGCATGTGTGGGAGGCAACCAATTCTTCACATCGAGTTTCTCTCTCTCTCTCCCTCCCTCCCTCCATTCCACTCTCTCTAAAAATCAATGGAAAAATTTCCTTGGGTGAGATATTTTTTCTGTATTTCTGCATGTTTCACAGGATCCCTCTGAGTGGACTCCACCCCGACCCTTAACCTCCACATGTCAAGACAGATTTCCTGTCTCTTTCTCATATAAAGAAGATACTGCCCAGAATGCCAGGTAATGAAACACCTCTCCATCACACCCACCATTCGCTCCCTTTTTGCACTGCCAATCTCTTTCTTTCCCCTTCTCTGATTTAAAGCTGCATGCTGTTTGGTAGTTCTGTTTGTTCATTAAATTCTACACCAAGCAAAATAGAGACTGAAAGAGAGCAGGCCAACAACTCTGGTGGAGGAAGGTAATGGGGGAAGCGGGGGAAGGGATTGAGCAAAAAAGAGAACTCACGGATAGCAGTGTGGTGATTTCGGGGTGGGAGAGGAGGGAGAGGACATAGAAGGGGTAAACAGTGATGGAAAAAATAAAAATAAATAAGAAAATAAAACTGCATGTTGGAGGTAGGAATGAGCCCTCTCTGAGTCCTGGCCCCAGCTTTGCCAGTAAATCACTGAATAAGCCTGGTCAAATGTTTCCCCCCTCTGTAGGTTCCTCTTGTTTCCTTATCTGTACGAATGGGTTTTCTTGAGCTGTAATGATCAGCCTAACTCTTAGCTTCTGCTTTCTTCTTGCGCTTCCCTCCCAGGCTTTAGAGATACATGAGATGACTCTCCATGTGCCCTCTTTTTTTCTCCCCCATATACATTTCCCTTTGCCCATCGCTACTCCCCTAATTTCACCTCCCTCTCCCGTTCCAGGGCCTCCAGGGCCTCCAGGGAATTCTTTGTCCTCAGCACACACACTTCCGTCTGAATTTTTAAAAATATATATTTTATTGATTTTTTTACAGAGAGGAAGGGAGAGGGACAGAGAGTTAGAAACATCGATCAGCTGCCTCCTGCACACTCCCTACTGGGTATGTGCCCGCAACCAAGGTACATGCCCTGGACTGGAATCGAACCTGAGACCCTTGAGTCCGAAGGCCGACGCTCTATCCACTGAGCCAAACCGGTTAGGGCGCCGTCTGTATTTTCATTTCCTTGGCAGAGGGCAAGTGACACTAAGGCTTTCCAGACTTGCCAAGGGAAGGGCTGCCTTTGGGATGACGGGCCTGCTTAGGCTGACAGGAAGGCTGATTTTGATTTTCTAGGGAAACCAGGGTCTAACAGTGGAACTGATGAACCGGATCGCGCAGGTGAGATAACGGTGTGACTGACGACTGAGTGCCTCACAGGGGGATTAACTTTTTAAGGGCCTGATTTAAAGGGAGTCTAGGCTCAGTGGTTGCGCATCAACCTATGAACCAGGAGGTCACAGTTCGATTTCCGGTCAGGACACCTGCCCCTGCCCGATACCCAGTGTGGGGCGAGCAGGAGGCAGTGGATCAATGATTTTCTCTCATGATTGATGTTTCTATGTCTCTCTCCCTCTCCCTAACTCTCTGAAATCAATACAAACATATCTAAAAATAAATAAAGCGAGTCTAATTAACCGACGGAACAGCGCAGGCTATGGAGGGAATGGATTATCCCATTAACTGGTTCGCAAGGGGATGAACTGTTGACACAAAAGGGCACTAACCTGGTCCTTAACCGGCCCACGGCTTGGCTGCCCCTCAGCTGGGCCCGGTGGCCGGCGTGGTGGCAGGCTGGCGACACAGAGACAGGCTCCTGGGGGACTAGCCGGCTCTCAGGGAGCCCCCCGTCAGGCTGACCCCGAACTGCTCTTGGTCCAACCGGGAGGCTCGAGGGGGCCTCTTAGGCCAGAGAGCTGCCCTGGCTGCCCACACTCACGCTGACTGACAGACTGCCCGACGGACAGCCAAGTCCTGCTTTCATGGGATTTCCGGTTTGGTCAGTCCCAACGCATGTCCCACATTCAACGATGGTCAGGAAAAGCCAACAGGCCAGGCGTTTGTCGCAAAAGCCTGCGTAATGGCGCTCAGCAGTCTCTCTCTCTCTCTCTCTCTCTCTCTCTCTCTCTCTCTCTCTCTCTCTCTCTGGGTCCTCCCAGCGTGCCTTGCGCGGGGAGCATCCACCTGGCAGCCAATCAGCGGCTGCACGTGCTATTACTCTGCAGCCAATCAGCGGCTGCATGCTTTATTACCCTGCAGCCAATCAATGAGGCAGGTGAAGATTTGCATTCATGGGCACACACACGCCTGTGGCTTGGGAGTAACAGCACGTGCAGCTGCTGATTGGCTGCCGGATGGCTGCTCCCCTGGCACAAGGCATGCTGGGAGGACCCAGAGAGAGACTGCTGGGCGCCATTACCCAGGCTTCCGTGACAACTGGCCTCACCAGGCCAATCAGCAGCTGCATGCGCTCTTACCTTGCAGCCAATCAACGAGGCAGATGAAGATTTGCATTCACGAGCACAGCCTCGTTAGAGCTGATGACAGCGCCCAGCGCCAATCAGGAGCTGATAGTGAAGGTCCCTCCCCCTTTGTGTGTCGGGGGTGAGGTGGGAGATGGGGAGCGCTAGTGTGAATCCGCATTTCTGAGCAGCGCCACGGGAGTGTAGGCATCAGTTTGCTTCTCTGAGAGGCCTTTCTTGACCCTGCTAAGGAAGCCACGTTCCTCTCCCACTGTGATCGCTTCATTGCTCTTCATGAACTCTGCTTTATTTTTCTTACACTGTACTCATGAAACACGTTCTTACCCATTAAACATTGTTCAAAACACTTCATTGCTACTAAGTTATATGTTTGCTTATGGCCTGACTACCCCACTAGGATGTAAGCTCATTGTGGACAGAGGTGTTTTGTTTTGTTTTCACTGCTGTTTCCTCCACGCCTGGAACACTGAGGGTGATTCATATTCGTCAATAAGTATTTATTTCATCATGAACAGGCCTGAGGAGGCAAGGGCTCAGAGTCTCATGTTAGGTGTATGTTTAGCATGGTCTGATAATGCCAAAATTTTTTTCAAAGTGAATGAACCAGTATACACGTCCACCTAAATGGTGAACTCTTATATTGTTGAACTCTTATAACTCAACTAGAGGCCCAGTGCATAAAATTTGTGCATGGGAAGGGTCCCTACGCCTGGCCAGTCATCAGGGCCGATCTGCCCAATCTGTGGGGTGACTGGCGGGGCGATGGGGGGTGGAGAGGCACTGGCACCTGCCTTGTCTGGCCTGGGGCCTGTGGGCTGGGGGCAGCTCCTGTGCTGGACATCTGCCCCTGGTGGTCAGTGCACATCATAGCAACCGGTCATTCTGCCTGTCATTTCGACAGCCTGTTTGCATATTAGGCTTTTATTATGTAGGATAATGCTCAGGAATGTAGGAGAGTACCAGGTGGTTCACATCCTTGCCAACATGTGATTAGCCAATTAAAACACACACACACACACGTGTATGTGTGTGTGTGTGTGTGTGTGTGTGTGTGTGTGTGTGTGTGAGTGTGTATAATATATATATATATACTATTGCTTTTCAGAGAGGAAGGGAGAGGGGGAGAGAGAGAAAAAAACATTAATGATGAGAGACAATCACTGATGGGCTGCCTCCTGCAGGCCCCCTACTGAGGATCCAGCCCACAACCAGGAATGTGCCCTGATTGGGAATTGAATCTCCTGGTTCATAGGTCAAAGCTCAAACACTGAGTCATGCCTGTGGGCAGCCAATTTTTAATTTTAGCCATTCTGGTGTTTGTATAGTGGTATTTTATTGTGGTTTTAATTTGCATTTCCTTGGTGGGGTAATGTATTTTCATATTGTTATTAACCATTTGGAAATACTTTTTTTTGGTGAAGTGCCCATGTAGACTCTTTACCTGTTAAAATAAAATATAATTGATGACTGGCTTTAAAAAAAAAAAAAAAAACTTTTGAAGAAGTTATTTACATATCCTGGATATTCTTTGTTGTATTTTTTAAAACAAATATCTTCTCCAAATTTTTGCCTGTCTTTCACTCTCTTAATGGTGTTTATGATTAAGAGAAGTCCTTTATTTAAGTGAAATTTAATTTATCATTTAATTTTTTTATTGGTCTGATTCTGAGGACTCGTCTAGCTCAGACTTAAATTTTTTTTATGGTAGTGATACTTGTGTTTCGTTTAAGAATTCTTAGACTCCCCTATGGTGGTAAAATATCCTCTTTGTTTTCTGGTAGCTTTATTGTTGTACCATTCATCTTTAAGCTATGATACATCCCAAGTGAATGTGTGGGTGTAATTTGAAGTGTGGGTCCAGTTTAATTCTCTATGAATAGATATATAATGGCTTATTAAAAAGACAATTATTTCTTTCTTAGTTGAAGATTACCTTATTCATCAATCAAGTCTTTATCTGTGTGGATCTATATTTAATTACTGTTTGCATTCCAATGACTGATTATCTATGCTTATGCCAATACCGGGCATATGCCCTGACTGGGAATTGAACCTGGGACCTCTTGGTCCATAGGTTGACGCTCAACCACTGAGCAACATCAGCCAGGTCCATATTGTGTTTTAACAGTTTACATATTTCTGTTCCTTCCCCAAACCCTACACCATGCACTTGAGTTCTCCTGAGACTGTTTCTGGCATATAATGGACATGCAGTAAAATTTGGGGGAACAAAGAAATGGGGAGAAGATGTAAGGGTTTCCCAATGCTCTCTTTATGAATGCATTAAAAAAGGAGTTGAAATGCACTTTTGTTTCGAAACTAGCCAGGAGCGAAGGTTTCTGTGGTGACCTTGAAAAGAAGAACTAGAGAAAGTTTGTCATTCTGCTGACATATCTCTGTGAAGGAAGAGGAGGGAGGCTCTAACCCAGTGGTTCTCAACTGGGGGCTTTTTGCCATCCACGGACATTTGGCAATGTTTAGAGATACTTTCGATTGTTGAAACAGAGCAGGAGAAGCTCCTGGCATCTCATAGGCGGAGGCCAGGGATGCTGATTAACATCCTACAATGCACAAGAAAGCCTACCCCGCTCACAACAACAAAAAATCACCCAGCTACAAATGCCCAAATATCAATGGCACTGAGGTTGACTAAAACCATGGCCCTAATCCAACCTGTGGGAACAGCTGGGGATGGAGGTGTTGGTAAGGCAGGGAATGCAGCTTGCCTGAGGAGGTGATATTTGAGCTGCATTTCAAAGGGTAAGCATGTGCTGCAAAGATGAAGAAAGGGAACACTATGACTGGGAGATGGAACCATGTGAATGAAGCATGGAGAGGCAAAAAGGGGCAGGAGCCCTGGTCAGGTACCTCAGGTGGTTAGAGCACCAGCCTGATACACCCGGGACAGGCCCTGGTCAGGGCACATACAAGGAGCAACCAATGAATGCATCAATAAGTGGAACAACAAATCAATGTTTTTTCTCTCTCTCTAAAAATCCATAAATAAAAATTTTAAAAATTGACTTTAGAGAGAAAGGAAGGGAGGATAGAGAGATAGAAACATCAATGAGAGAGAAACATTGATCGGCTGCCTCCTGCGTGACCCCACCGGTGATCGTGCCCAAAACCCTGGGCATGTGCCCTGACTGGGAATCAAACCAGTGACCTCTTGGTTCATGGGTGGATGCTCAACCACTGAGCCACATCAGCAGGGCAATTATTTATTTATTTATTTATTTATTTATTTATTTATTTATTTATTTATTTATTTTACAAAAAGAAGGAGCAGGAGGTCTTCCGGTGGTGTCAAGGATGTGGCTGAAGTGTGTGATGGTTGGTGGCTGAGAGAAAGGAGTAAGGTAGATGATGGTGAGGCTGTGAAGATTCTTGAACAACTCCCACTGGAGTTGATACCTCGAACGCGGCAGGTGTGGAAGGACGTTTAGCCGGGAGAGGGGCAGAGTTGGAGCTAAGTATTAGAAAGCTCTCTTTGCTGCTGGTGCTGGTGATGGGCTGGATGAGGTGAAACAGAGCTCAGAGGCTGGGTAGGGACCCGGGGGATGTTGCGGGGGGGGGGGGGGGGGGGGGGGCGGGGAGACGAGGCTGTTTCAATGATCCTGAAGAGAGAGATCAGGTTAGGACCCAGTCAGGGGATGGAGAGGAGGGGACAGATCCTGGGCTTGGTGACTCATGAGAATGGGCAATGTGGGAGGGGAAGTGAAACAAAACCCTGGCCTTAAATTCTACTAACCTAAAATAGACCTGATACTTATTTGCTAGCTTGTGCATCATCAGCCTTTCCCGTAACAGGAGCACCCACTTGGTCAGGCTGCAAGTAGAAGGCCTCTCACCACTTATTTACGTATCGAAACCGAGAGGTCATCTAGGAGTCGCACATCACAGTGAGTGTTACTGCAGGCTCACTGTGCCTCTGGCCCCGCCCATGCCTGTGCGAACTAAATCATGGAATCCTCAGAACAAGCAGGCAAGCTAAGGACTATTCTTGCCCCCAAGATGAGCCAGGGGAAGGAGCAGAGGCTCAGTGGTGAAGCAAGCATTGGAATCCTGGTGGGGTGACTCTAAGAGCTTAAATGCTTTTTTTTAAAATGAAGGGAAAATTGCATAACAAAACTAACCTTTTAAAAGTGAACAATTCAGTGGCACAATGTTGGGTAACCACCACCTCAGTCTCCCCCCAAAACATTTTTCATCGCTCCACCCCCCCAAAAAAACCCCGTCGCCATTCAACAGTCACTCGCCATTGCATCTTCCCAGAAGCCCCTGGCAGCCCCTAATCTACTTTCTGTCTCTATGGGTTTATCTATTTTGGGTGTTTCATGTTACTAGAATCATACAACATGTGACCTTTTGTGTATGGTGTCTTTCAGGTAGCATGTCTTTGAGGTTCATCCATGTTGAAGCATGTAACCGTGTACCACCCTTTGTTATGGCTGAATAATATTCCATTTTGTGGATGGTCCACATTTTGTTTATTCATTCGTGTATTGATAGACATTTTGGTTGTTTCCACCTTTAGGTGGAGGCTTAAATTTAACAACAAAAATCTTCATTTGACAACATGCTTATTGATTTTAGAGAGAGGGGAAGAGAAAGAGAGAGAGAGAGAGAGAGAGAGAGAGAGAGAGAGAGAGAGAGAGAGAAGAACATTGATGTGAGAGAGAAACATTGATCAGTTGCCTCCTATACTTGCCCTGACTGGGGATCAAAATGCAACCGAGATATGTGCCCTGCCAGGAATTGAACCTGCAACTTTTGGGTGTACAGGATGATGCTCCAACCAACTGAGCCACATTGGCTAGGGCTGTACTAAATGCCACTGAATTGTTCACTTTAAAAATTTAACCACTGTCCTCTACTGCCTTCATTAAGACAGTTTAGGTGGTCCCTAGTACCTGGGATTAAAGCTGTGGTGGAGAGATGAATGGAGTCTGTGGGGACCCAGAGGAAGGAGTTCCAGAATCTTCCACAGGGTAGTGGAAGCGGTTAAAGAAGGCTTCATGTTGCAAGTTATGTACCCATTCAACATTAACTGTTCACCCACTCCCCCAATCTCAAACCCTCAGTAACCACTATATATTACTTTTCTTTATTGTGGTTAAAAAAACACCCATAAAATCTACTATCTTAACTATTTTTAAATATGTTCTTATTGACCTTGACTAGAGGCATTTTATGTGGTAGGCTGCGGGAATTCACAAGCCCCAGGGGAAGGGGAGTGGGGGAAGGTGGTGGGGAGATGCAGACTCACCAGATTCAGGAAGTGATTCAGGCGCTGGCCTTTTAAAGGAACAGGCAGAGAGGGACCTAACCTGGACCTGAGAGACTGGATAAGGAGGGGGGGCCCATTTCACAAGGCCCAGTGAGTTCCAGGCCAGACACTGTGTCCTGGGGAGTAGTTGAAGCTAAGACAAGCACCAAGCATGGGAGCAGGATGTTTTCCTCGCCCAGATACCAGGCATCAGGTGCCCTGCCGGTTGACAGATATTCTCACATGCTGGACGGAGGAGCGGGGGAGAATCAGGCTTCAGGGAGGATGTGGAGTTCAGTTTGGGATGCACTGAAAGTGAGGAGCGTGTGGTCACTCAGGGAGAGATGTCCTGGAGGACACGGGGATGGAGCCCTTAGGAGAGAGGCCCGAGCTGGAAGCGCAACCTGGTAGACCCCCGCAGAGCCCTGCTGTCGTCCCCTTGAACTTGAGTTCACGTCATTTCAGAGACCGACTGAGTCCACTTTGTGAGTTGCGTCCAAGGTTGGACTTTGAAAACACAGGGTTGGGCATAGTACTGTCCTTGCCCTGGGGAAGCTCGTTGTTTGGTGGAAATCAGACTTCGATGCTTACAAGGGTCATCTTTTTTAAAAACATAATGTCCATCTTATTAAAGAGTAACATTCCTCTTGAAAAGAGCACAAATCAGCCCTGGTTGGTGAGGCTCAGTTGGTTGGGTCTGTGCACCAAAAGGTTGCTGGTTCAATTCCCAGTCAGGGCATATACCCAAGTTGCAGGCTCAGTCCCCAGTGGGGGCGTGCAGTAGGCAGCGGGTCAGTGTCACATTGATGTTGCTCTCCCTCTCTTCCTCTCTCTCTCTAAAAAAAATCAAGAAAAGCATATTTAAAAATAGCTAAGATGGTCAATTTTATGTTTTTTTAACCACAATAAATAAAAGTAATATATAGTAGTTACCAAGGGCTTGAGATTGGGGGAGTGGGTGGGCAGTTAATGTTTAACAGGTATAGAAATTCAGTTGAGGATGATAAAGTTCTAGAGAGGGATGGTGGTGATTGTTGCACAATGTGAATATATTTAAGGCCACTAAACCATATACTTAAAAATAGTTAAAACAGTAATTTTTAAATTGTGTATTTTTACAATAAAAATATTCTTAAAACAATCAAGTGTTGGTAAGGATGTGGAGTAACTGGAACTCTCAGACACTGCTGTGGGATTGAGAATTGGGAAAAGCTGAGCATACAAGCCAGCAATTCCACTGCAGGGGCATACCCAACAGAAATGCACACAAATGCTCTTGAAGTGTGTTCAAGGTTGTCACCAGTGGCACTAGTTGTGATGGCTGAAAAACCGGAACCGCCCAAGTTCCCATCAACAGGTCAATAGATTGCAGATTATTCATGCTATGCAAGAAGCAAATAACAACTCCACACAATGTGTGTGAATCCTAACAAGCATTATATTGAGTAAAAGAACCCAGATACAAATGTCCATCTTCTGGCATGCACGGACATCATGGGACATCACAGCTGAGGGGTGGAATGACCTTGCATGCTCCTTCGAGGATGGAGTGAATGGTCCCGTTGGGGGTGTTTACGTGAGGCTACTAGAATAAATTTTGGAGATTTAAAAAATAATATTACAGCCCTAATTGGTTTGGCTCAGTGGATAGAGCGTCGGCCTGCGGACTCAAGGGTCCCAGGTTCGATTCCAGTCAAGGGCATGTACCTTGGTTGCGGGCACATCCCCAGTAGGGAGTGTGCAGGAGGCAGCTGATCAATGTTTCTCTCTCATTGATGTTTCTAACTCTCTATCCCTCTCCCTTCTCTCTGTAAAAAATCAATAAAATATATATTAAAAAAATAATAATATTACAAATTTCCAGTTATAAAAATAGTCATGGGGCCCAAGTCAGTTTGGCTCAGTGAATAGAGCGTTGGCCTGTGGACTGAAGGTTCCCAGGTTTGATTCTGGTCAAGGGCACATGCCCGGGTTGTGGGCTCGATCCCCAGTAGGAGGTGTGCAGGAGGCAGCTGATCAATGGCTCTCTCTCATCATTGATGTTTCTAACTCTCTCTCCCTCTCTCTCCCTCTCTGAAACAAAAAAAAATATATTTTTAAAAATAGTCATGGGGTTGTAAAGTACAGCAAGGGGAATATAGTCAATAATATTATAATAACTATGGATGGTGCTAGGTGAGCACTAGACTTATCAGGGGGATCACTTCATAAATTATATAAATGTTTAACCACTATACATACACCTGAAACTCACATAATATTGTATGTCAACTGTAATTGAAAAATAAATTGTAGAACATAGTACTAGAATGGGGAAAGTCAAAGGCATGAAGGAAAATTCTGATAAGTTCAACCAGTGGTTTACCGGTAAATGTTTAACAACCAGATCGTTGGGTACAGGGAGTCCTGATTTATAGTGCTTTCCAATTTCCTTGGTGTAAATATTGCCATCTTGGCCAATTCCAAACACTCAATTTGAAGTCACTGAATCTGGAGTTTGGAAAAGAAGGGCACAATTGGCTTTTGCCAACCAGAGAGAGCCAGCTTCAATACACAACTGTACACAATGTAATAAGAAATGTTTTTGCCTAGAAAAATCACCATATGCTAAGTCAAAAGGCCATCATTAGGCTGGAAATAAATTTTTTCAACTAACACTCAGCTGATTTCCTTAATATGAAAAGTGTGTCTTTAAATCATTAAGAAATACACAAGGAAATGCAATGGTCCTTAAAGATAACTCAACCTAGTTATCTTTAACCTAGTCACAAAATGACAAGGCACATTAAAATGATAGTGAGTTCATTTAAGATATCATCAAGGATGAAAATGTTTATCAGAGAAATAAGCACATTGCAGAGGTATAAACAGAACACCATCCAGGAAGCAGGATTTGCCAATATCTGTAGAAATTACAAACATACCCTTTGATCTAGGACTTTCTTCTCTAGAAAATTATTTTCCAGGCACACACACACACACACACACACACACACACACACACACACACACGGGTGATGGATGTTCATACAAGTAATTCATTACAGTATAATTTGTCTTAGTTGAAGACTGAAAGCACCATAGTTTTCCACCAACAGGGACCAAGTACTTTATAGAATAATATACTTCCAATTGGAAGACCATGGAGTCATCAGTAAGAACAGAGAATGTTTCCTATGTACTGATCGATCCAGAAAGTCCTCCAAGGAGGGCTTAGTTCATAATCATGCACCAATGTAACTTTCTTAGCTGTGACAAATGTGTCATGATGATGGAAGGCTTTAATGATGAGGGGAGCTGGGTGAGGGATGTATGGGGCTGGGGGAGCTTTGAGGAGGGAGCAAGTATGTGCCTGGAGGATAGAACAGATGAGCTGGGATATGGAAGACGAGTCTTTGAAGGCAAGAATGTGCAACTCTCTGGAGCACCGTGAACTTGCCGTGCACACAGTAGCTGCACAGTAGTGATGAATATGTGTCAACTAACAGGCTTTGCAGATCTCCATAGAAGCAAATGCACAAATCGCAGGATTTTGTGTAAAGTTTTGCTTTAATTTTTGGTAAAGGAAATGACATATATCTGTTTTTCTTCTCCCTGTATCTGCTCACTCACAACCAGAGGGAATAATAGTTCAGAAGACCAGAAGTGAGAGGTTAACAAAAGTTTGTTTTTCTCTGTAAAGACAGGGCCAGCTCAGCAAAGTGCTTCCCTAATGTGCAGAGGTGGGTTGGGGGTGAGAAGAAATGTTGGAGTATCCCTGTGTCTGGCCCTTTCTTTCTGGATCTGGTGTCCTCAAGTTTTCCTCATCCCTCCTTTTTTGGAGGCCCCTCAGCCCTGCCAGGAAAAACAGGAGTGAGGTCAGCATCCGGTAGAATGCTTGCTCTGGGGGCTGAGCATCTGTTGTGCTGTGTTTTGGTGTTTGGGGGACTCAGATAAGGGGTCACTTGGGAGAGGCCACAGGGGAGGAGGAAGCCAGCTCCCATGTGGGTGCTCCTGAGCTGGGTGAAGTCCGGAAGGAGAGGCACGTGTAGGAAAATGTTGGGAGGACACGAACTTCCTGTTTTCAGCCCTGTGGGGACCCACACTTCCTGCCACTTTTAGACTGTGGGGCTCTGGACAGTCTGGGCTAATAAGTGCAGGAAGTGTCTGCACAGAAGTTAGGGTGGGAGCCCTGGGGTGGTTGAGATCACCCGGAGAGAGAGACCAGAAGGCTCCAGACAGAAATATGAGAAAACCCCCAAAAAGGGATAGCCTGTCCCTGACCGAACGAGTTAAAACCAGCTCTGATGGGGAAAGACAGCACAACTGAAGTTCTTCAGCTGGTCGGGAGGACAGATACAAAATTAAAAGGAAACCTGGTCTCTCCCAAGGTCTTGCAACGGCTATAAAATGTCATAAGGACCCCCACTTGGAGTGGTAAATGCTTTCCTCCCATGATGCTCCGCGTCTGGTTTTGCTATTCCCATCTAACTATTCAACACAGCATCCAATTCCTAGTTAACACCCATACTGGGTGAAGGGCCCAAGCATGAGGGGGCGGCACATCCTGGAAGGTCCTGGACACCGCTGACCAGCATCATTGACCAGGATGTCACCAGACCCTTCCCCTTGTGTTGGGGAGCTGTCCTGTCCATGGTGCTGAAATAGGGTCTCCAGAGGCTTCTGTCCCAGTTTGAGTCCAGGAGGGAAAAGGGGTGGGGATGGATGGAACCAGGGGAGGAGCAGACCATCAGGAGTGGTAGGGGCTGGGCTCCCCCCTCTGCTCCATCTCCCACCTCTCCTCTTCTCTCTAAAGGATTGTACGTCCTGAGGATGAGGTCCGTCTGTCCCACCTGGCCGAGCCACAGGCAGGAGGATGTTTGTGCTAAGGCTCTCTGTCCACTGTCCTCTGTAACCCTCCTTTCAATAGCTTGCTTCATGCCAGCCTCACCCAAACGAACAAAATCTCTCAAAGTGAGAGGCTGGTCTTCACAGTTGACAAAGGAGAAAACTTGAGGGTCAGAGTCAGGGATATTAGACACTCTGACTGAATCCATTTCTCCAGTTCTGTCCACCCACCACCGTGCTTCTGGGCAGGGGAGGGTAGTCTCTGGCCTGATGGGGAAGGAAAGCACTTCCTGGACTCTTATTCCTGGTTCTGATTGATTCCCCTTGCTGGGCTCACCTGACAGTGTCAGAGGGACTTGGAGGGGAATGAGGCTACCTGGCTGCCTTTTGATTCTGAGTCAGGATGTGGGAAACCATGGGTCTGAGTGTCTGTCCTCTGTTGGGCCAGGGACTGAAGTGCCCTATCTCTGTATTGCTCTCGACCAATTTACCGTCTTCTTATCACTTTCCAGAAATCTCCATGGGTTGTCTCTTGCACCATTCACAGGGTTTATAGGTGTGAATAGAGGTGAGGAGCTGGGGTCAATGGGTCAATGCTATCCTCTGGATTAGAAGTCTAAGCATCAATGTTTAATGTTTTCAGCAGACGGGTTGATCGGTGTTGCTATGACACTATGATGAACAGAAGTCTGACTCAGCTGTTCCTTCTGGGTCTAGGGCAGAGGGGTTCAGACATCAGGTATTTCCTTACACCACATTTGTTTCCTTAGGGGTCACTTTATGAACATAGGGTGCCATGCTCTACCCATGTCATGGCTTGGGTGCTGCATGTAAATTCTGGGCTGTTTTTGTTTAAACTATTTTTAAATTCAAACATTAGTTTATTTTCAGAGGAAGATTATGAGCTCCTGCTTCCCTTCATCTTTGCAACCCATATTTTTGAGCCCATTTTGAAGGATAAGAGGGTGTTAACCAGATGATGACTTGGTGATGGGTATTCCTGGAGGAGGGATGTGGATGCTCAAAGATAGTGAGGAACGCACCAGAACAAGGGTTCTTAGGGAATGGCTTGAGGGGTTGATGGCTTAGGCTACAGTAATGGAGAAATGGACTGCATGAGATTGAGAATAACTTAAAACAGCCCTGGCTGGGTGGCTCAGTTGGTTGGAGCATTGTCCCATACACTAAAAGGTGTCAAGTTTGATTCCTGGTCAGGGCACATACCTAGGTTGTGGGTTCCATCCCCAATCAGGGTGTATAGAGGAGGCAACCCATTGATGTTTCTCTTTCATCTCTCTCTCTCTCTCTCTCAATCAAACATATCCTCAATGAGTATTTAAAAAAAGAGAATAACTTAGAGTAGAGGTCAGAAAACTATTGCCAGGGGGGCTGCCTACTTTTGTAAATAAAATTTTGTTGAGACACAGCCACATTAATTTATTTTCAGATTGTCTATGGCTGTATTGGCACTGCAAATAGAGTTGCCTAGTTGCAACAAAAACCACACAGCTTGCAAAGCCTAACATATTTGCTCTCTGTCCCCTTACAATTTTTTTTCCCTGACTCCTGATCTAGAATGTCAAATTGAGAGGCTTGTCAATGGTTCTTTTGGGCTGAAGAGATGGAACAGTGTTTTGCCTCTGAGTTTTAGGAAATTGTATAAGTGTTAGTAAGTGATTTTGCCCATAGCAGGCAGGCAAGATGGACAGGGAAGATGCAGGAGTGGAGAGAGATGATGGGAAGGGATCCACAGAAGGGATCCACTGCATAGAGAGTGAGGCTGACGTGTTGCAATAGTGTCCAGAACAGGACAGATTATACCCAGCCTCTGAGTGACATCACTAACACCATTCTGGGGACGGAGCCAGCATGCATCAAACTCTCACAGCATACCAGGACTTTTGCTGGGTGTTTCCCATATGTACTTTTAAAAACCATCTTTTTTAAAGAAGAATCTCTTACCCATTGAGACAGCCTGGAGGGATCTGGAGAGTGTCATGCTAAGTGAAATAAGTCAGTCAGAGAAAGACAAGTATCACATGATCACACTCATATGTGGAATCTACGTAACAAAATAAACTGATGAATGGAGTGGATCCAGAGACATGGAAGCATGGAACAGAGTGAGGAATCTCAGAGAGAAGGCGGGGGAGGGTGGGTGGGAGGTAGTCAACCAAAGAACTTGTATGCATATATGCATGGCCCATGGACACAGACAATAGGGTGCTAAAGGTCTGGAGTGGGGGTGGGGGTGAAGGGTGGGGCAGGCTTGAGGGAGTCAATGGGGGGTGGGAAGGGGACATATGTAAGACTTTCAACAATAAAGAATTCAAAAAAAAGAAAAAACATCTTTTTAAAAAAATTGATTTCAGAGAGGGAGGGGAGAGAGAGAGAGAGAGAGAGAGAGAGAGAGAGAGAGAGAGCGCGCGAGAGAGAGAGAGAACATCGATGATGAGAGAGAATTGAGCCCGCAATCTGGCCATAAGCCCTGCCCTGACCGGGAATTAAACCATGACCTCCTGGTTCATAGGTCAACACTCAACCACTGAACCATAGTAGCCAGGTGCCATATGTATTTAAAAAAAATGTTTTTTATTGATTGATTTGAGAGAGAGAGACATCTATTTGTTGTTCCACTTATGCATTCACTGGTTGGTTCTTCTTTAAAAAATATTTTCATTGATTTTTTTTTTTTGAGAGACAGAGAGGAATGGAGAGGGAGAGAGAAAGAGAAACATGGATGTGAGAGCAGGACACTGATCAGCTGCCTC
The DNA here is from genome assembly GCA_025583905.1 of Ia io. Lineage (NCBI taxonomy): Eukaryota > Metazoa > Chordata > Mammalia > Chiroptera > Vespertilionidae > Ia > Ia io. The sequence continues at coordinate 45,576,157 of JAJQQW010000021.1, read as the reverse complement.
TTGCGCAGCTCCTACTGGGAATTGAGCCGGAAACCTGGGCATGTTCTCTGACCTGGAATCAAACCAGCAACCTTTCGGTGCACAGGACAGCACTCAACCAACTGAGCCACACCAGCCAGCGCCATTGGTTGATTGTTGTATGTGCCCTGACTGAGGCTGGAACCCACAGCCTTGGCAAAACAGGACGACGCTTTAACCAACTGAGCTACCGGCCAGGTTCCATGTGTACTTTTATTTAATCCTCATAGCAACCCTGCAATGTAGAACTTCTTATGCCTGATCACAAATCAGGAAATCAAGTCCCGGAGGGGTAAGGTGGCTCAGGTGGTGTCATATTCTTCTTAATTGATGGAAAGAGCAGGAACTGGCTCCCAGGTCTCTCTGATAGCAATGCCCAAGATAGTTCCAATAGATCAGGAAAGTCTTACACAGTAGTTTGTAAACCCACTGCCTGTAGGGATGTGAGGTCTCCAAAAATCAGCTGGTAGGATATGGACGTTTCGGCCTCTCACTGGGTCCTGACATTTGAGTATTCCGGTTCGGTGCTCATCTGAGGAGGTTTCTTCCCCTGAAAGCGGATGGAGGCATAATACACCTCTGGCTCCATCCTCAAGGTCGGGGTGGCCCCTGCAGAGCTGGTGGAGTCAGCTGGGCTGTCTAACTTGGGCGTCTTCTGCTGACCCTGTGTGGAGAGCAAAGAGCAACGGGGTCAGAGCAGGGTGGGGTAGGGGGAGGAGTCCCTGCAATGAATTTGATTGTAACATGATCTTTGTTCATTCTTCCATTTTTAAAATAATTTTTTAAATTTATTTTTTGTTAATCCTCACCTGAGGATATCTTTTCCCATTGATTTTTAGAGAGAGAGAGAGAGAGAGAGAGAGAGAGAGACATTGATGTGAGAGAGACACATTTATTGGTTGCCTCCTGCATGCACCCTGAATGGGGTGGGGATGGAACCTGTAACCCAGGTATGTTCCCTTGACTGGAAATCGAATCCACAACCCTTCTGTGTGTGGGCGGACACTCTAACCACTGAGAAACACCGGTCAGAGCATTCTTTCATTCTTTTATTGAATGTTTCTCAAGGTCCCATTTATTCACTTATCCAACAAATACAGCTCTTATTGGTTGCTTTCCAATTCTAGTGACCTTTGTGGAAAATACTATTATTTTACGAAGAAAGACAGTAAGTCTCAGAGAAGTTAGGTACTTCTCAAGGTCACACATCTATCATGAACTCAGCCTCTGGTCTCTCAGAGCTCTCCTATGTGCGGACACTGGATATACAGGGAGGTGTTTATGAAAAAGAACTCCTGTGTGTCTCTCCTTTACTTCCTTTAAAAAAGATCCTCCTCCAATGATATGTTTTTATTGATTTATAGAAAGAGAGGAAGGGAGAGAGAGAGGAACATCTATGTGAGAGAGAAACATTGACCGGTTGCCTCCCGTATGTGCCCCAAGCAGGCATCAAACCTGCCACCTTTTGGTGTATGAGATGACACTCTAACCAACTGAGCCACCCAGCCAGGGATCCCCTTTACTCTTATACCAAGCAATTCTCTGACACCAGCTGGGTGTCCTACAACTGGACTCAATTCTGACACCATCTACTTGAAGGTATTGTCAGATCCCACAGGTTAAAGGCTCAGGCCCACAAGAGCCCCCACCCTCACTGCCACTTCAGATGCCAATCACAAGCCCAGGTTGCCACCTGTGCTTCTGACCAACTGGCTGTAAATCAGAGGTTCCCACGATTCCCTCCTCAAGTTCAATGAATTCACTAGAATGACTCACAGAATTCAGGGAAACAGTTTACCAGCCATAGAGCAGCTTGTTATGGAAGGATGTGATACAGAATACAGAGGAGCATCCTAAATGAGGAGATGTATGGGCCCAGGCATGAGGCAAGGGCAAGGAGCTTCTGTGTTAATCTCCAAGTGCACCACCCTCCCAGCACCTCCACATGTTCACCAACTTGAAATCTCCCTCAGCCCCATACTCAGCATTTTTTATGGAGATTTCGTCATGTAGACATGATCAATAATTAATTCCATTTCCAGCCCCTCTCCCCTCTCTGGAGAATGGATGATGGGGCTTAAACTTCTAATTATTGCTCAGTCTTTCTGGTGACCAGCCCCCATCCAGGAATCCACAAAAGTTGCCTCATTACACCCTGGCTGGTGTGTTCAGTGGTTAGAGTGCCAGCCTGTGCACTGAAGGGTCATGGGTTGAATTCCTGGTCAAGGACAGGTACCTGAGTTGCAGGTTTGATTTCTGGCCCCAGTCTGGCACCTATGGGAGGCAATCAATTGGTGTCTCTCTCTCACATCGATGTTTCTCTCTCTCTCTCTCTCTCTCTCTCTCTCTCTCTCTCTCTCTCTCTCTCTCTCTCTCTCCCTCTCCCTCTCCCTCTCCCTCTCCCTCTCCTTCTCTTTCCCGCACCCCAACCCTCTGTCCCTTCCACTCTTTCTAAAAAATCAATGGAGAAAATATCCTCAGGTAAGGATTAACAACAAAAACGTTGCCTCATTAGAAAAAAAAAAAAGACCCTTCTATCACTCCGGAAATTCCAAGGGACTGAGGAGTACAACCATTTTCTGCTACAGACTCATTCCTTGGCTCTAGAGTTACTGCAACATTTCTCAAACAAGGCTTTTCACTTCCTCTTTCTCCATTCTCTCTTGAACGCAACCCATTTAAGGTATCTGCCTCTGTAAGGCCACCAGATCTGCCTTTGTCCAGGTCAGTTCTGATGCCACTTAGCTAAATTTAAACCACACGCCCCACAGGGTGGAAATTTGATTTTTAAGGGGGTACAATTTGAGAATGAGTTATTAACAGTGAATTTTTGCATTTCTTATGGTTATAGGAGCCTCATTTTCAGTATATAAATATATATTGTGACATATTTTGCATTTCAATTATTATATATTTTGAAACTCTATTTGCTATATTTTCCATATCACTTCATATTATTGTTTTGTTTTTTTTAAAAACAATTTCTTAGGGATTTCTTCCTCAGTACTTCTACTGTCCTTTCGTTCTTTTATTTTTCTCTTTCATGGATGCCATGTTCTTTGGAAGCTTGTTTAGACCCTTTAATGGCCTTTTAGGCTTCCTCCACGTGAATAGAAGTTCACTTTTTGAATAAAAACAATTATATGTCATGGAGTTGGGGGTGGGCATCAGGATTTTAGAGCTGCTTAGGTGCGGGCATGGCCAAAAAAAACAAACAAAAAAAAACGGTTGGGAACCACTGACTTAAACGGTCATTTCTCAGACCCTATCTTACCAGACTTACTAGCATTTGAAAAAAGGTGAGCATTCTCGCCCCCTTGAAGTTTCAATCCCACTTGACTACCAGGACCCAACGCTATACTCTCCTGGTCAATTATTTTTCTTCAGTGGTCTTTTTGCTCTTTTCACCACGTCTCCCTGACTCTTAAGTGCTGGAGGGCCCCAGGGCTCTGTCCAAAGACCCCTTCTTTCCTTTGTGGCTTCATCCACCATCAGGCCTTGATGTGGAAGATCCCCAAATCTCCGTGCCTCCCACCTGGACTCCTCTCCTGAACTCCAGACTCTGGCCATCTACTTGTCATCTTCACATAAACATCTCAGAAATGCCTCAAACTTATAGTAACCAAAACAAAGTTTGATCGCCTCTCAAAAACATACCTTCCCTGCAGAGTTGGCAATTTCAAAAATTGGTACTTCAATTCTTTAAGTTGCTCAGGGCAACCACATTAGAGTCATCCCTCGTATCTATGGACATTTGTGGATATCTATGACTATCTATGGTCCCCTAGGACATCGTTGGACATCCATGACATCCATGAATATATCCATGACAATCAATGGACATCTCTGACCATCTTTGAATATTATGACATTTCTGTACATCTATAATATCCGTAGAGTTTTCTTTGACATCTATGGACCTCTATAAACATTTAAGAGCATCTATGACTATAGATGGGCCTCTATGACATCACTGGATATCTCTGACATCTATGGAGTCCTCCTTAACATCTATTACACCTATGAGGTAAAGGCAGTGAGCTCACACCCAAGTGTACTCTATCCTTCCATTGGCAAATCCCTTTGATCCCACCTTCAGAATGTATCCAGACCCCAACTGCCTCACACCAGATTCATCACTGATGCCCTGACTAAGTCTGTTTTATGGACTGAACTGTGTCCCTCAAATTCATATGTTGAAGCTCTAAGTCCCAATGTGACTATATTTGGTGATAGGGCCTTTAAAGAAGTACTTAATTTTTTAAATGGGGTCATTAGAGTAGGACCCAACATGACTTAAGTCTTTATAAAAAGAAGAGAGACCAGGAATGCATGGGCATAGAAAAAAGGCGATGAGAGAGCAAGAAGGTGGCCATTTGAAAGCTCGGGAGGGACATTTTACATTTGTAACATAATAATTTGTAAAACTACAGATATTGACAAGTGGGAGATACCGGCCGAAGGAAAAGATAAATGCGTGGGTGATGGCTGATCATGTGCTCAAAAACCTCACAGTGGTATCCTCTTAAGTTAGAGTTCAATGAGAGTCAGAACTTGGAGGATGAGCAGGAACAGGGTAGGTTGAGGCAGGCATGTGAAGAGGAGGGGACAGCCAAGCGATGATTCTGAGATGCAAAAAGCTTACTCTGCTGGAGGCGAATGAGCAGGTGAGTGTGGGAGGCACAAAGCATGGAAGGTGACTGGTTTTTCCTGCCTCAAATGCCAGACCAAGTTGTCTGGGTGTTCGGCAGTATGGAGAACCAGTGCATTTCAGACTTGGGTGTGATGGGGACGAGAGGTGGGAGGGCTGCAGCAGACATGCTTTGCGGTGTATTAGTGCAGAAAGAGCTGGTGGAGGACTGGGCGGGACAGGGACAGGTCTCTGGTTGGATGTCAGGGACAAGAATACCATTGGTGAGATGGAGAGCCCAGCAGAAGTATATTTGGGGGTTGTATTAACCAAGTGCATTTTATGTTTTGACATCTGGGGCTTTGGTAACCCTAGAGAAACTGTCCCTGCCCGACTAGCTATTTGCTATAGATAGTAAAGACTTGCCTGCAAGTGTGACTTTCATATTGTAAACCAGCCAGTCCAATCCAAACTCGATGTCTACAACCATCTCCTTTATGGAACTCTTACACTTCTGACCAGTCCCCTCCTGCCCTGATCACACCAGGACCAGGAACCAGACAACGAGAGACAGCCTCTACACCCCAAAGTCTGTTGAAATTATTCAAACTAGCTAGTCCTAAGCCTGCTTCCCCTGCCTCACCTCACCTTCCCCATGGAAACCACCATCAAGGTTCCTGCCCCCGTGCTCCCCTTCACTCCCTCTGCCTCCTGACCGACCCTGGTGCAGCCCTGTGTGGCCCTGTGGAGTGATGTTTTCCCCTCTTCTTGGGAACTGTGAGGAACAAATTGTGGCAGTGGTTTCCTGATCTGTTGGCCTGACATACATGAATAATAATAAAACCTACATTTCCCAAAAGAGTGGGAAGGTGAAGAGCTTGTTTCTGGACACGCTGAATAGAACACAAATATGGGCCACCCAGGAAGTGGGGGCAGGGTTGCATGCCAAGATGTTCATGTTACTCACCAGGGAAGCTGGCTCCATGGCAGTGTGGATGTTGTCCATTGCTGTCCTGGCTTTCTTCCTGCGGGTCTTCACTCTGTTGGGAGACGCCAGGGTCTTTGACACAGGGTCACTCTTTGAGGTTGGAGTGAGTGACTGGAAGGTCAAGGGTGGGGCAAGACCAGGAGCCTTCATAACAAGACTTTAGAACAAAGTCCCGCGGCCCCCCCCCCCCCCCCCCCCCCCCCCCGCCTCAAGCCTGGCTCAGTGGCTACCAGCTAGATTCTCACTACCATGGCACCCCTTACCCTTGCTCTGGGCCCTCACAACCCCTCCAGGTCCCTATTCTCCACCTCTGGCCCACACCTGTCCCATCTCACACAAAATAGATGAGGCAGAGGCAGCCACCCAGCAGTGCAGTGACACCGGCTCCCCCGACGGCCGCCTGAACCACATCTGCCCTCGTTCTCGGTTCCCCTGCAGACAAGAGAGACGTGGGTGAACTCCAAACTTGATGAGCAGGCATGTATCCCCTCTTCTCAAGCATGAAGAGATGGGTGCCCCTCTCCTCCCATCCAGGGCTGAGCAACTGGGTCCTCCAGAACCATTGGGTAAAGGACACGTTCTACATGACATCTCCCATCCAGGCCCCACACTCCTGTGCAGCAAACCTCATATTTTCTAGGACCTGGGTTCTTCTCCATCTAGGGTTTCTCTGCCACAGACCTGAGACCTGGCTGCAGCAGTACTTTGAGCCTCAGAGTCCCATGGGCACTCCAGAGAGAGACACACACAGAGTGCTGTTGGATGCCGAAAGACCTGTCTCTTCTTCCTTCCTGGGAAGGTGTCAGAATCGTCTCTCCTGGCCTCCACTGGCCCTGCCGCTCAGGGTCAAAGGTCGTCTTTTGTGCCTCCAGAAGAAGGTGAAAGTGGGGAGGTTCTCAGACCTTCAGGCGAGACCCAGATAGCTCTCCTGGTCTCATCTGGCCATGCCTCCCAGGAGCCCAATGCCTGGGGTCAGGGATGTGTCACAGTCTGAACTTCTGAGAGAGTCCTAACAGAGTCACTGACCAGTGGGGGTGGGGACCAGATGCCATCACCAATGGGAATAGGGCAGGAGGAGGATGGGGCTCCAGAGACAGGTCAAGGTGAGGGCCAAGGGATGGGCAGGCAAAAAATAGAGATTTTCAGAGAAGTGAAACTACTCTACATGATATAATGGTGTACACATGTCATTATATAATGTCCAAGCCTATTGAGTGTACAACACCAAGAGTAAGCCATAATAATGAGTTTTGGTGGACAATGATGTTTCAGTGTAGGTTCATCGATTGTGCAAATGTCTCCTCTGGTGGGGGATGTGTGTGTGAGGGAGGGTGCGACAGGTTTAGGAGAAATCCCTCTACCTTCTGTCTCCTGCTCAATATTGCTGTGAACAGCTCCTAAAACTAAAGTCTACTCTAAAATGTCCCAAGGTATTTGTAACTGGGGTAAGATAAAGAGCATCTGTTAGGATGGGCAGGGAGAAGGTTGTGGTCACTCTGGCCAGACAGCGGTTGGAGGGTATTGGGGAAGAGGTCAGATAGGGGTGCTCACATTTAATTGCACCCACACCTCCCTGCTGAACTCTGAAGTCCAGCTCTGAATCGACCAGACAGAGACCCACGTCAGTCAATGCCCCATGACAGAAGGCTACTTCCCACCTGCACCATCTCCTAGGCAACCACCTGGTGTTGCATTCTGTGGGGCACCTAGGACAGGAAGAAAGGAATTCCTTATTCAGTGTACTGAGATGGAGTAAGGATCATTTAGGCATTTCAACGTCCACCCTCAGAGAACACAGAAATGCAAGAGGGACAGGGCTTTTTGCTCTAGGTCCCCTACACAACTAGGTCTCCAGGACAAAGCACCCAGCACACCAGCCTGGCCCTCCTGCTCTGCACACCCTGAGGGACCTGGTGCTCCAACCCAGCACTCACAGGTGACGTTGAGCTGGATGGTTCTCTCCACAATCACACCAACAGCAGGAAAGTGCACCTGACAGGTGAGGTTGGTGCCGTGGTCCTGGGGCTGTGGGGTGAGGATGAGCACGGAGGAGAGGCGGGTCCTGGGGCCCAGGGAGCTGTGGGCAGCTGACGTCCAGGAGAAGATGGGAGGCGTGCCCCGCTCACAGGCCCAGGGCACAGAGCAGGTCAGGTTACTGGAGCGGCCAGACTCCAAGGTCCTCGGGATGAGGATTTCGGGTGTGTGGTTGAGGGCTGGTGAGGAGGGGAAGACAGGGGGTCTGGAGGGAGGGCCCCAGGTGGGGCCCTAAGAGAAGCCTTGGGCTTTGTTCCAGCTCCTCCCTCTGAGCCCAACAGGCTGTACCCTGACCCCCTCCCAGGATGGGGCCCATCCCAGCCCTGCCCAGGGCCACCATAACTTCCCCTGTGGCCTCTCCTGGAGCCCGTTCCTTACCCATCACTCGCACGGAGAGCATGTTCTCTGTGTAAGAATATTTAAATCCTTGGTTAAGTCCCCTCTCCACCCGAAAATAATATAATCCGTCATCTGTCCTCCTGGCGTCTCTGATGTCCAGGGAGCAGTTTTTGGTCTGGGGATCCCCAAGGAGGTGGAATCGGCCCTGGGTCCCCTCCTGCACGTTATGAGTCGGGTTGTTTGTGACCACAGCAGCATCCTGGTTTTTCTTAGCTCCTTCTGGGAACCAGTAGCCGTATGTAGGGGGAAGAAAATTCCAGTAGTTCCACGGGCTGGTGAAGTTGCAGGACACAAACACGCACAGGCCCTCCTGCACTGTCACAGGTGTTTGCACTCTCACCTTGTATCTTTCATTTTTAGTCAGGGACCCTGCAGGAATAGGAGGGTTAGCTGCAGCTCCCGACCTACTCTTTACTCTCCCCTCAGGCACTCACCTGCCCACAGCTCCAGGAGAGGCCACAGGGGGAGCAGGGACAGCAGCCACAGCATCTCTGATATGGAGAGTTTCTGGGCTCCTGTGGGTGGAAAAAGAATGGATACAGTGGGAGGGGGGACCATGGTGAGATCACGGAAGCTGGGGAGGAGCACGGGGGGACCATGGTGAGATCACGGAAGCTGGGGAGGAGCACGAGATCTTGGCCGTTCACAAAAGAGGAACCTCAGAGCCCAATCGCTTCCCCTCTCTGCACAGAGCAGGCAGACACCCCACAGCCCAGAGACACTGGATACCCTCTCAGAGAAGGACAGACAGAAAGCTGACTCCATGATCTGTTCAATCTCGGGTCTTCCCTACAGCTCCAGAGCAGAACCAGGACCTCTGAGGACATCTGAAGAGGTGACACAGGCGTCTTCTAAGGTTCTCCCATTAGGGGCTTTTCTGACCTCTGGTGTCTACATCAGAGAGCTGGTTCACTTCTGTATTGATGCGAGGTTCCAGCCTCATCTAGAAGCTGTGGTCGGTCCTACAAGGCGTAGAATTCTGTAATGTCCATGTGAGAATTTAGGACAGATGGAAAGAAGGGGGTCCCAACTGAGGTGAAGGCAGCATTCACTCATTCATTCACTCACTCCATTCATTCATTCATTCATTCATTCATTCATTCACCAAACACTTAGTGAACATCTAAGTGTTGGTTGGCTGAAGACAAGACAAGAACAGATCCATGGACCTGGTCTATGTCCCTGAGATGCTCCCCACCCATGACATCACTTCCTCCCAAACACAGTGCTGTTGGGCTTTAGAGCTGTGGTCACTCGTCAGTCCACCATGTGTCTTGGTGGCATGCTGGGTATTTTCTAAAAACACAAGTGCAGGTTCCTATTTTACATCTTATTCTGATTCGTGGTGTTTCAGTGATGGCATCTCCAAAGTGAAAACCGAGTCGCATCTTCATGTAACACAAAGGGAGACCACGCGCTCCCTGAGCCAGGGCAGGAAACTCTTCGTTATGATTCCCATCATTCAGAGTGTGTGAACTGGTGACACTGTCTCAGTTCCTCATCACGCAAATGAGTGTTTCCTGTCACGGAAAAACGCTGCAAAGTTGTGGATGAACAATGAGCTCAAACATTTCTCTTACATTATGCAAAGTTCTTTTCAGATGGGGTATGTTTCTCCCGGTCTTTATGAGTAAGATGATATTTGCCTTACAAATAAGCTACATACTTTCTAGTGTCAGCAAGAGTTCACAATTTCCTTTTTGCATTGACTGCTGGGAATCTCAGAGATGTATCTAGACTTAATTTCAGAAACAGTATTATTCTAGCTCCCTGGTACAATGATGTTTTTTCCCCTAGGCTATTTCTGTTCTGCCTTAAAAAAAAATTGCTACCTTATTAGTGCTATAAAATGGTAATCTCCTCAAATTCTAAATTGGACTATGAGGGCTCTGATTTCTACATAAAATAAAAAATATGTAAGATTGATCAAAAATGTGCTTCTCACAGTAAAATGTGGCTCCAAGAATGTAATATTTCTAGGAAACATGAGTGGAATATGCAGCTACAATTAAAATTTATGTTCAGCTCATATGGTTGTCCATCTGAGTCTGTGGATATACATCTGGCAAACTCTTGAACCCGGTGACATAAAATGATTTGCCACCAGATATTTGTACAATCTTTCCAACACAGTGGTATCTAGATAGAGGGGCATTCAGTCTTACTAATACAGAGAGACTTTTGTGCCCTCATTTGGTGAATAAGAAATTGAGTTTTGTCCTGGCCAGGGTAGCTCGGTTGTGTAGAGGTCGTCCCGATACAGCAAAGTTGTGGGTTTGATCCCATCTGAGTCCTGTCCCATCTCAGGAGCTTCCGTTCAGCACCCGAGCAGGGCCAGGACCTCTGAGGACATCTGAGGATGAGACGCGAGTTTTCAAGAAGCAATCAATAAATGCATAAGAAGTGGAAAAACAAATCGATGTTTCTCTCTCTTTCTCTCTCTCTCTCTCTCTCTCTCTCTCTCTCTCTCTCTCTCATACTTACCTTTTCTCTCTCAAATCTAAATAAAAAATAAGAAAAAGATATTGAATCTCCAGTAAGTAAAATGATACCTTGTTCTAGGTTGTTAAAAAATACATGTAAGAATAAAGCATATAATAGAAAGCCCATTACAAACGCTGTGTAGCATAAAGAAAGTTATACCATTTTCATGGAAGGGAGGATTCTGTGAGCTCTAATTGTATTTCTCTTAATAACTTCATAATTTACAAAAAATAAAATGTTTCCACTTGTGTATGCATTTCTATGAATGTGAACAAATGGGATTGATCCACAATCAAGATATAGAGCATTCCCACTGCCACCGAGACTTTCTCCCACGTCTTCGTAGTTCATCACTGCCACCTCCAGCCCCTAATACACCTTAAGTCATGGAGAATTATTTCTATCTATAGGAGAATTCCTATAAATGTACTGATTTGTGTCTATATTCTGTCAGCATATTTTTAAAAGTGATCCTAGTTCGCCGAAACCGGTTTGGCTCAGTGGATAGAGCGTCGGCCTGCGGACTGAAAGGTCCCGGGTTCGATTCCGGTTAAGGGCATGTACATTGGTTGCGGGCATATCCCCGGTGGGGGGTGTGCAGGAGGCAGCTGATCGATGTTTCTCTCTCATCGATGTTTCTAGCTCTCTATCCCTCTCCCTCCCTCTCTGTAAAAAAATCAATAAAATATATTTAAAAAAAAAAAAGTGATCCTAGTTCTATGTATGTGTTTTTCGTAATGTATTATTACTAAGTGGTATTCCATTGTATTTCATCCTAGTTTCAACCTGTAATTTTCTAATAACAAGTGATGTTAAGCTTGTTTTTATGTGCATAGCTGCCATTTTTTTTCTTATTAGGTGAAATGGCAGATTAATTCTGTGGCTGTTGTGTTGTTGTTTTTTAAGTAAAACTGTGGTAAAACAAACTTAACAAAAACACTTCTAATTGCATGAGTCAGTGGCATTAAGGACATTCACATTGTTGTGGGACCATCACCACCATCCATGTTATTTTTCCCAAACTGACTCTCTGTGCCCATGAAAAGTACAGCTCGTCTTCCTCCTCCCAGATTTTGGCGACCACCATTCTACGATCTGTGTTTATGAACTTGCTAGTGTCAGTACTTCATGGAAGTGGTATCACATAGCATCTGCCCTTTTGTGATTGACTTGCTACACTTCGCATAGTATCTCCAACCCACGTTGTACCAATGAGTCAGAATTCCCTTCCTTTTTTGAGGATGAATAACATTCCCTTGTATGTGTACGGCACATTGTGTTTATCTGTTTCTTGGTCGATGGGCCCTTTGGCTATTTTCACCCAATGGTGAACAATGCTACTATGAACAGAGGTGTAGAACTACCCATTGAAGTTCCTGCTTTCAATCCTCTGGGTAAATACCCAGAAGTGAAATTACTGGTTCTTATGGTAGTTCTATTTTTAGTGTTTTGAGGAACTGCCATACTGTATTTAAAAGCAGATACATGGCCTTGGCATGTAGAGCAAAGCCCAAGAGTTTCATTTTCTCCATGTCTGCTCCCAGCCTTGTTATTTCCTGTTTTTATTTTATTGATTTCAGAGAGGAAATGAGAGAGACAGAGAGAGAGAGAGAGAGAGAGAGAGAGAGAGAGAGAGAGAGAGAGAGAGGAACAATGATGAGAAAGAAACATCTTTGATGGGCTGCCTCCTGCATGCCCCCTAATGGAGATGGAGCCCACAACCCTGGCTTAAGTCCTGACCAGGAATCAAACCTTGACACTCAACCCCTGACCCACAGCAGCCGGGCTCCTTTAGCTCTCTTAGAAGTAACTTCCACAGGACAGCCATCTCCTGCTCCCTAAAATATGTGTCACTCATGAGGTGACCCACGAATGTACCGGGACTTGGAAGAGCAGAGCAAACATGGTCTGGAGACATTCAAGGATTGCAAAAGGTCACATGGGCAGTGCAGAGGGCTGAATGATGGCCACCCAGAGATACCCAGGTCTTAATCCCTGGTACCTCAACATGTTCCCATAAAAGGGAAAAGGGGGCTTTGCTGATGGGATTAAGGTAAGAATATTCATGTGAAGAGCATCCTAGATTATTAGGGTTGATCCCTGAATCCAGTCACAAGAGTCTCCAAGATACACCTAGCAGGTGACTTTCTACACACAGAGCAGGACGAGGCATATGACCAGGAGATAGGTCTCAGTGACACAGACACAAACCAAGGACAGCTGGCACCCCATCTCCTGGAAGAAGCAAGAGACGGGTTCTCTCCTCGAGCCTCTGGAGGGAGTGCACCCTTGGAATGTAGAGCAAAGCCCAAGAGTTACATTTCCTCCATATCTGCTCCAAGTCTTATTATTTCCTGTTTTGTAGAAATCCTATTGTGTAGAAATCCAACAACTGGATTTCTACACAATAGAAGCCATTACACATGATGGGGTGTAGGATATGTTACCCGAAGATGTGGCACCTAATCTCTCTTTGTTTCTGAGGACTCTGTCAACAACTTAGAAGGGCAGAGGGAGAATATATTTTTACTCCTGCATGTATTTCTGGTCTCAAGAACTAAGAGACTAAATTTCCATTTTTTAAAGACACAGTGTGTGGGAATTTGTCACAATGGCCCCAGGAAACCAATACAGCTGGGAATTCGTGGAGCACCTCTGGGAGGACCCAGAGGAGGAGTAGAGAAAAGACCTCCTTCGCCAGACCCTTTCCTCTGTTCCTCTTTGCAGCCAATTTCCTCAAAGCGTTATCTGGACTCACTATTCCCATATCCCCACCTCCAATTCTCTCCTGCAGTTGTTCCAATCATTTTGTTTTCACACCTTTTCCACCAACCACGGAAACCTCTTTTGTCAGGGTCTCCAATGACAATGTGTTTCCTTGTGTCTTCTCTTCTTTATGTGATCTCAGTCCTTTTCCTCCCTCACCTGTTGTCCTCATCTCACACTGACATGTTCCCATTTCTCGTCTGGACCCCTCTCCTGATCTCCAAACATCCACACCAGCTCTCTCACTGACGGCCCCAGTTGGATATGAAGTGTCTTCTCAGAATGAACATCACCCTCAAAACCCTCCTCTGTGTCCACCAAACACAACCCATCCCTTCTGATGCTCGGGGGAAACATTTGGGCACCATCCTGGCCCTAGACTTTCTCTCAGTCCCAAGTCAACTTGAACTTCAACAGATATCCAGAAATTAAACCTCACTCTCCACCTGACCTCCCTGGCTCAACCACCATCCCCTCTTGCCTTCTGTGTCCTCCCCATTCTCTGTTTGGCTGCTGTGGACACGCTAGTCTATTCTGAAAAGGGCAGCCACGAGAATTGGTTACAAAGAATGTTCAACCATATGTCTGATTTCCTCAATGGCTTCCTGGTACCTGCATTTGCTGCAAGCTTTCACTAGGTTGCACACCATGGGGTATGCATCTCCCTCCAGGGTTATCACCGCCCTCCAGGGTTCTTCCCCTTTGTGGATACACCATCAGGAACCCAGGCACCCCTGGACTGTCACATCGGAGTCTTGCCTCCATCACACACCAGGCTGCATCTGCCTCAGAGCTGGGACACTGCTCCCCATCTTCCCAGCTAATCTCCTTTAAGGCAACACACAGTCTGCTCTCTCACCAGCATCAAGTCTAGGCTCAGACATCACAGTTCATACTCTCAGACATTGGGAATTGTCCCCCCCACATGTGACCTGATCCTTTCCTGGCATGATTTATCTCCAAACACATATCACCATTCAACAGACACTACATGTTTTATTTATGTTACATTTTATCCTCTTGTCTCCAGAATGACAGCTTCAGGATAACAGAGATTTTTGATGCTGGGTTCATGGTTGCATCCTTAGTACCTACAACAATGCTCACACATAGTAGGTGTACAGTTATTCTTGCTAAAGAGTCTATAAATAAATGTCTAAATCCTGTTTTGTTCAAAATTATACAACAAACACACATACACACATGTATAATGAGGTGACTTTTAACTGAACCAAAAACAGGATCAGCACTTGGAGATGTAGGAATGGGGAGGGGAGGGCATTTCCGTAGAAGGAAATGCACATGCAAAGTCTCAGAGTCACAAAGGCTCTGGCCAGGCTGGAAGTGGAGATGGTGTGAGATTCAGGGAGATGGTAGAATTGAGTGGAGACTCCAGCAGGGGACAAACCATGCCAAGCCCTCAACTCCAGCTGTGGTGTTTGCACTCATCTCTGAACATGGAGAGGGAGTCACTGTTCAAATTGTGCAGAAAGTGGACCATATGTCTCTGGATGCACCATCAGGGACCCAGGCAAGGGATGAGGCCACAGGAGCAATCCCAGCAGGATGAGCAGGAGACGGCCATCAATGTAGGCTGTGATTGGGAAGAAGGATGGGCAAGTCTTAGGGGACTGGGGAGAGCGGGATGGCGAGCAAAGTGTAGAACCACACCAGTCCTAATCTTAGAGAAGGGGGCCACCATGTCATCACTGTGATGGGAAACCCAGCAGAGAAGTGGGTTTGGGGAGGAAGGTGACAGCTCCATTTTATTTATTTATTTATTTATTTATTTATTTATTTATTTATTTAGAAAATATATTTTATTGATATTTTTACAGAGAGGAAGGGAGAGGGATAGAGAGTTAAAAACATTGATGAGAGAGAAACATCAATCAGCTGCCTCCTGAATACCCTCTACTGGGGATGTGCCCTCAACCAAGGTACATGCCCTTGACCAGAATCAAACCTGGGACCCTACAGTCCGCAGGCCGATGCTCTAGCCACTGAGCCAAACCGGTTAGGGCTGACATCTCCATTTCAGCAATGCTGATGGGCAGACTTGTAGGAGGTGTCAGTGGGTGTTGGGTGGTGACACACCTGCATCACTCACCTGAGGGATTAACCTGAGACTCTGCTTGCATTCTTTGTGCTCCTTTGGGGCCTCGGAGCCTTCCTCCTGTGGTACCTGACTCTGAGGGAAAACACCAGGATCTTTCAGTCTGATCGCATCAGATCCAGTGGGCAGCAGACTCAGCCCCCTGTTCCCTGTTCAAGGCCTGGAGAGGAGACTGAAGTGGGAATGGGTGTGTCTGGCCTGACACACCCTCCTGATCACTGTAGGTACCTCCCACCCTGGAGACCTGGCTTATGGGACACTCAAAAGGTCTGTCTGTATGGAAGCCTCACCTACCACCCCTTCACGTCCTGCCAGCCCTGCCCCTGACCCATCAAGATCCCAGGTCTCGGTTCAGCACTCGGCCTCATGCCCCCTGCCCTCTCCAGGCTTCCCTTCCCCCCTGAGCTGAGCTCACATGAGGACGATGAGGCAGAGGAGGAGGAGCAGGGTCTTGACAGTGGCTTCCCTGATGGCCACCAACATCACCTCTGCCCTGGGTCCTGATGATCCTGCAGGAAAGAGAGACAAGGACAGAGTCACCTGCTCAACTGCAATCCCGTGTCCTTCTGCCCCCAGTAGGACCCTGGACATTGTTCACCAGGCCTTCCTGCATCACCGGATTCAGGAACACTTGTGCTCTCACCCTAGACCCCGCCCTAATCCCCAGCCATTGGACAGAAATTAAAATGTTGGAATTCATCCAATTGAAACATTCTGTTGATCAATGGAAACGATGGGGAAAATGAAATAGCCAACCCACTTAATGGGAGAGAACATTTGCTAGCTATAGATTGGATAACCCGCCCATATACCAAACTCTTACAACTCAACAACAAAAAGTCAAGGAACCTGATTAAACAATGGGCAGAGACTCGATATAAAATGTTCTTTAAAGGTGACGTACAATGAACAATAACTCCATGAGAAAATAAGCCGTGTCCTAATTACCACAGACATGCAAATCAAATCCACGTTGAAGTAGACTTTCACACCCACTAGCCTATGATTTTTTTTTTTTAAAGGAAAATACCCATGTTGGCAACTGTGTGGAGAAATTGGACGCTTTATACTTTGCTGGTGGGAATGTTAACTGGTGCTGCCACTGTGGAATACAGTCCGGAATTTCCTCAGAAAGCTATACATAGAAAGTATCATTTAACTCAGCAATTCCACTCCCAGGTGCATGACCTAAAAAACAAAAATATCTGAACCAAAAATGTACATCAAGTTCACAGCAGTATTATAACCGCCAAAAACTGGAAACACCCTAATGCCCATCAACTGATTAACAGAAGAACTGAATGTGATACATCCATACAATGGACTGTTACTCAGACAACCACTTAATGCCCTTGTTCTCCGGTAGAGGAGATGTGCCCACAGCCAGATCCCTCCATGACGTGGACAACTCCACAGTCACAGAGACGGGGTGGGGTAGGGGTGGGGTCGTCTGTCCTACTGATAGCAAAGGACCTGTTAGGTCCTTCAGGTGAACAACCAATGCTCACAGCAGCGTGTGGACACTGCTCACTTCCAGGGGGAGACCGAGCTTCTGAGGGCAGACTTCAGTGCCTTTACTGTAAGGGAAAAGTCTTTTGTTTTTAGTGATTGATGTTTAGAGAGAGGGAGAAAGGAAAGGAGAGAGAGAGAGAGAGAGAGAGAGAGAGAGAGAGAGCAACATTGGTGTGCTGTTCCAATTATTTAGGCATTCATTGGTTGAGTCTTGCATGTGCCCTAACCAGGGATCAAATTCACAGCCTTGGTGCACTGGGGCAGCACTATAAGCAACTGAGTTACCTGACCAGGGCCAACTTCAGTGCTTTCTTCATTATTGGCCATGTGACTATATTGCTTGTTCAAAAATACATAAATTAAACTCCCAGAGGAAAATGAAAACTCGTCAGGAGATGGAGAATCAGCCCTAACTGGTTTGGCTCAGTGGCTAGAGCATCGGCATGAGGACTCAAGGGTCCCAGGTTTGATTCCGGTCAAGGGCATGTACCTTGGTTGCAGGCACATACCGAGGAGGGAGTGTGCAGGAGGCAGCTGATCGATGTTTCTCTCTCATCAATGTTTCTAAGTCTCTATCCCTCTCCCTTCCTCTCTGTAAAAAAAAATAATTAAAAAAAAAAAAAGGAGATGGAGAATCAGGGGCTACAAGAGGCAGCTCAGCCATGTGGAGGGTGCCTAGCTCTCCTGGTGCAGCTGACAGGGGCTTGGAGAAGTCCTCGGGGAGTGAGGGGCCAATGAGAATAGCTGCTCCCAGCGGCCATGGGGGCTGAGGAAGAAGAGGGACCATTTGGTACACCACAGGGGGTGTCTGGTCACGGGGTGAGTCCAGGATGAGGCAGGGATGAGCCCTGTCCTGATCTGGAAGAGGCCCTGCTCCCTACAGCCCATGACCCGCTCCTTCTTACCTGTGCCATCTCCTAGGCAACCACCTGGTGTTGGGTTCTGCAGGGGACCTGGGGCAGGAAGTGAGAAGTTCCCACATCAGTGAGCTGAGATGGGGTGAGGATTGTGTAGGCATGTCCTCCTACCCCCAGAGGCAACAGAAATGCAAGAGGGACAGGGCTTTGTGCTCTAGGTCCCCTACACAGCCAGGTCCCCAGGACAAAAGCACCAAGCACACCTGCCTGGCCCACCTGCTCTGCACACCCTCAGGGACCTGGTGTTCCAACCCAGCACTCACAGGTGACGTTGAGCTGGATGGTTCTCTCCACAGTCACACCAGCGGCAGGAAAATGCACCTGACAGGTGAGGTTGGTGCCGTGGTCCTGGGGCTGTGGGGTGAGGATGAGCACGGAGGAGAGACGGGTCCTGGGGCCCAGGGAGCTGTGGGCAGCTGACGTCCAGGAGAAGATGGGGGGCGTGCCCCGCTCACAGGCCCAGGGCACAGAGCAGGTCAGGTTCCTGGGGCGGCCGCACTCCAGAGTCCCCAGGATGACGATGTAGGGTGTGTGGTTGAGGGCTGATGAGGAGGGGAAGACAGGGGATCAGGAGGGAGGGCCCCAGGTGCGGCCCTAAGAGAAGCCTCGGGCTTTGGTCCAGCTCCTGCCTCTGAGCCCAGCACACTGTACCCTGACCCCCTCCCAGGATGGGGCCCATCCCAGCCCTGCCCGGGGGCACCGCGAACTTTTCCCGAGGCCTCTCCTGGAGCCCGTTCCTTACCCATCACTCGCACGGAGAGCATGTTCTCTTTGTAAGAATATTTAAACCCTTGGTAAAGTCCCCTCTCCACCCGAAAATAATATAATCCGTCATCTGTCCTCCTGGCGTCTCTGATGTCCAGGGAGCAGTTTTTGGTCTGGGGATCCCCAAGGAGGTGGAATCGGCCCTGGGTCTCCTCCTGCACATTATGACCTGGGTTGTTTGTGGCCACAGCAGCATCCTGGTATTCATTAGCTCCTTCTGGGAACCAGTAGCCATATGCAGCAGGAGAATTAGTCCAGTAGCTCCTTACTGGGATGGTGAAGGTGCAGGGCACAAACGCGCACAGGCCCTCCTGCATTGTCACGGGCGTTGGCACTGTCAGCGTGTATTTTGCATTCTGAGCCAGGGACCCTGCAGGAAAAGGAGGGTCAGCCACCGCCCTGACCCACTCCTCCCTCTCCCCTCAGGTGCTCACCTGCCCATAGCAGGGGCAGCAGCCATAGCATCTCTGATATGGAAGGTTTCTGAGCTCCTGTGGGTGGAAAAGAAGGAAAACACGGAGTGGGAGGAAGGAGAGTGGTGAGACCACGGAAGCTGGGGAGGAGCATAAGATCTGGGCCGTTCACAAAAGAGGAACCTCAGAGCCCAAGCGCTTCCCCTCTCTGCACAGAGACCCTGGACACCCTCCCAGAGTAGAACAGACAGAAAGCTAACTCCGAGTCCTGTCCTATCTCAGGTCCTCCCTGCAGCTCCAGAGCAGAACCAGGACCTCTGAGGACATCTGAGGAGGGGACACGGGAGTCTCCTAAGGTCCTCCCGTTAGGGGCTTTTCTGAGCTCTGGTGTCTACACCAGGCATGTCAAATATACGGAAGGGTCTTAGGTAAAGTGTAGGAGGCAGCCATTATTTCAGGCATTCATTCATTCACTCATTCATCTATTCATTTATTTGCCCATTCATCCATTCACTCACTTATTTATTCACCCATTCATTCACTCATTCACCCATTCACTCCCTCATCCACTCATTCTGCACAGAGTGGGAGGACACACCACAGCCCAGAGACCCTCAGATGTGGTCTTTCCAGCATGTTCTGGACCTGGGTGAGGCCCGCCCTGACCTACGAGGGGGCCAGAAGGAGCCCCTGCAGATCCGAGGCTTGACAGACCATGGGTGGGTGTCTGAGTCCTGCCCAGGCGGAGGTGCTGTTGGTGCCCTCAGTGTGCCCTGGGGAGAGGTCACTTCCTGGCCCGAGAGTCACAGTGTTGTGTAAACTTGTGTTTCTGAACCAGGGCCCTCGGGAACGTTTGGCAATGCCTGGAC
The DNA here is from genome assembly GCA_025583905.1 of Ia io. Taxonomy (NCBI): domain Eukaryota; kingdom Metazoa; phylum Chordata; class Mammalia; order Chiroptera; family Vespertilionidae; genus Ia; species Ia io. The sequence goes on along the minus strand of JAJQQW010000021.1, from coordinate 45,556,246 downwards.
ACATGTCGTGGTCACGGCTAGGGAGGAGGGTGCCACGGGCAGCCCGTGGGTGGAGTCCAGAGACGTTTCTGCATATCCTGTGATGCACAGGACTTCCTCCCGACAGCAAGCCCAAAGGTCAGCCATGCCAAGGTCAAGACACCAGATCTGGATCCCGGAGGCAGGCAGGCAGGGGTGTGGCCTGCCAAATATACCTCAGGGTCATAGGAAAAGTGTCAGGGGCAGCCACTATTTCAGGCATTCATTCATTCACTCACTCATTCATTCACTCACTCACTCATTCATTCACCCATTCATTCATTCACCCATTCACTCATTCATTCACCCATTCAATCATTCATTCATTCATTCCTTTATTCATTCACTCACCCATTCCTTCACTCGACAAACAGACTGAGCCTGTGCCCTGTGTGGGGGCCGGATGAGAGAAGACCGGCAGACACCCTCCGTCCATGCCCAAAGATGGTCCCCAGGAGGCCAGGGAGGCAGAGGACCTCAGTACCTTCCTGGTAGAGGCCATGATGGTGAAACAAGGCTGGAGTCATGACTGGAGACCCCGCTGGCTGGTGGATCTTGGGCACAACAGAGCAGACTAGACATGGCTGGACTCTGAGGGGACAAGGAGGAACATTCCAGGCTGTGGGACCTGCTGTGGGCCCAGGGACAGTGAGGGGGTGAAGTCGCTGAGGGGGGCGGGTAGCAGGTAGGGAGCGCTCTGCCTTCTCCCTGCTCACATGACATCGGCCCCCAGGTCTGGCCTCCTTTCTCACTTCCCTTCCTCCTGTGCTGTCACCCCTGCTGGAAGCCACCCCCGGGCACCAGGGCGCTACCTCCGGGCGTGCGGCCGCCCACGTCTTCTACAGCCATCCCTCCCTCTTTATCATCAGCTCTCTGACCGCCACGTGGGGAGACCGGCCTGTCCATTCCCCCAGCGTTCCCTGTGCTGGAGCTGGGGATGGACAGACAGACACACACACACTGACCCCTGGCCCGGCTACCATGGGGTGGGGGTGGTGCAGGGAGCTCTCAGATCCTCCTTCAGAGGGGCCGGCGGAGGCTGCCCAGGGGAAGCTCAGCTGCTGTGGCCCAGCCTGGGATTGCTCACATCCCCTTCCGTGTCTCTCATCCCCAGAACCCACACACCTGACCCCCAGGCCCTTCACCCAGGCCCAGGCCCCCCAGGACAAGGCCCCCCCCCCCCCCCCACACACACACCCCTGTGTGTCCCCGGCATCCCTGAAGCTGAACCTGAGAATAAGGTAGAGCTGTTGGGCCTCCTCCTGGCTGAGCTGGGGTCCCCGCTGGCCTGGAGTAGCCCCCCTCTGCCCCCCTTCTCCATCCCCTCTCATATCTCCTGAGCAGGAGCAGCCCAGACCCCAGCCTCCTTCTCTTGCTCCGCCCTGTCCGTCCCCCTCACCCCCCACCCCTCCGCCTCAGACAGGGAGACCTGGGTGCCTGCAGGTGCCACACCAGTGGGTGAACTCCCGAGGTCTCCAGCCCTGCTGCGCGGGACAGCTCCGCACCTGGGCACGGAGGACTGGCGGGGCTCAGGGCGTCACCTCTTAGTCCCCCCACCCGAGAGCCAGGAGTCCTCCCCCCACCCCCACCCCAGGTCACGGAAAGGCTGCGCTCGATGCAGTTCACGTGGAACAGACTAGGTGCACAGCAGAGTGTGAGTTGAGGGGGGAGGAGCCCCCACCAAGCAGGCCCCGCGGGCTGCACAGGGTGGGGGGTGCAGCGTGAACACGTCCCGCTGTGTGAGGAGGCCCCGCAGTGACCGGAGGGAGCGAGCCTGGCTCCCAGGGCAGGATTGCACGGGCTTTCCGGGGGCAGGATTGCACGGGCTTTCCGGGGGCAGGATTGCACGGGCTTTCCCGGGGCAGGATTGCACGGGCTTTCCCGGGGCAGGATTGCACGGGCTTTCCGGGGGCAGGATTGCACGGGCTTTCCCGGGGCAGGATTGCACGGGCTTTCCCGGGGCAGGATTGCACGGGCTTGTTGGCCTGATTCCGCGGGCGGACCGGAACTCGGGCAGCGCAGGCTCCAGGCTCCGTGACAGCTGACAGCGTCCTGGGACCCGCAGCTCAGAGGAAGGAGCCTCGTTTCTCACGGTTTTGGAGGCTGGGAGCCCAGGGTCAAAGGCCAGCAGGTTGGGTTCCTGGTGTGAGCCCGCCTCCGGGCCTCACATGTGGGGAGAGAAATGGAAGATCACTTTCTCTTCCTTCTTTTCTTTCTTTTTTCTTCTCAGATTTGGCTCTGAGCTTTTTTTTTTTTTTTTTTTAATTGTCTAAAGCCGTGGTCGGCAAACTGCGGCTCGCGATCCACATGCGGCTCTTTGGTTCCTTGAGTGTGGCTCTTCCACAAAATACCACGGCCTGGGCGAGTCTATTTGGAAGAAGTGGCGTTAGAAGACGTTTAAGTTTGAAAAATATGGCTCTCAAAAGAAATTTCAGCCGAAACCGGTTTGGCTCAGTGGATAGAGCGTCGGCCTGCGGACTGGAAGGTCCCGGGTTCGATTCCGGTCAAGGGCATGTACCTTGGTTGCGGGCACATCCCCAGTAGGGGAGTGTGCAGGAGGCAGCTGATTGATGTTTCTCTCTCATCGATGTTTCTGACTCTCTATCCCTCTCTCTTCCTCTCTGTAAAAAATCAATAAAATATGTTTAAAAAAAAATTTCAATCGTTGTACTGTTGATATTTGGCTCTGTTGACGAATGAGTTTGCCGACCACTGGTCTAAAGGTTTACATATGTCTCCTCCCCCGCGCCCCCCAATTGATCCCCCGTTCCCAACCATTCCCCCAACCCCAGTGTCTGTGTCCTCTCTTCCTTTTCATCAGTTTTAGGAGGCCACCCTCATGGGCTCCTTTAATGTCACTCCTTCTGAAAGAGCAATCAGGTTGGGGGTTAAGGCTTCAACAGATGAATGTGGAGGGAGGGGACCCAATTCTGTCTACAGCATTCAGGTTCCTGAGGTCCCCACATTCCATCCATCCTTGTCTATTATTTTATTTTATGTATTTTTATTGATTTCAGGGAGGAAGGGAGAGGGAAAGAGAGTGATAGAAACATCAATGATGAGAGAAAATCATTGATCGGCTGCCGCCTGCACATCCCCTACTGGAGATGGAGCCTGAAACCCAGGCATGTGCCCTTGAACTGGAATTGAACCTGGGACCCTTCAGTCTGCAGGCCGACGCTCTATCCACTGAGCCAAACCGGCTAGGGCCATCCTTGTCCTTATTACAGGCAGTCCACACCTGGTACATGCAGTGAAAGCAAGCATGCAGGTAATTGCATCATTTCCTCTTTCCAGTTGGAAGAAATACATTCACCTCCATCATCCAGGTGATGTTCAAAGCACGGTTATATATGCTGCCATAAAAAAGAAGGAATTCTTACCATTTGCAGCAACCTGGATGGAATTGCAGAACATTATGTTAAGTGAAATAAGCCAGTCAATGAAAGAAAAATACCACATGATCTCACTCATTTATGGATAATAAAGAACATTAAAAACTTGAACAAAAAGATAGATACAGAGGCAGTAAAGCATCAAACAGTCTGTCAAATTACAGCAGGAAGGTTAGGGAGAGGTGGGGAAGATAAGAGATCAATCAAAGGACTTGTATGCATGCATATAAGCATAACCAATGGACGCAAAACTCTGGGGGGTGAGGGCATATATGGGAGTGGGGTGGGGGGGGCAATGGTAAGATATGTACACATATAATACCTTAATAAAAAAAATTGGAAAAAAAAAAACACAAAAAAAACACGGTTATATCTTCAGGGTCCCCGAGGCGCGGGATGGTCCCTGAGTCCCAGCCCTGCAGCATTTGATTGAGGGGGGCTGCGGCCCCGAGGGACCCCTCCCCAGGCTCGTCCCAGCTCTGGAACCAGCAGCCACAGGCAAGTGCGTGTTTGCTCCAGCTGCCCGAGGGCAGGAGACGGTGCAGGGTGCGAGGATGCACAAGCCCTCTTGTATCATCACTTCAGCTTGAAATCTGGGTGCTGGGTCTGGAGGCCCGGGGTGAGAGGCTGGGCCTCACCCCCTGCCCTTCCAGCTTACCCCAGAGGCCAGGGGCAGCGGCCCCTCCGGAGAGCGGGACCTGCCAAGCCCGTTCCTGGTTTGGTCTGATGTCGACGTTTCCTCTGTCAAGGAATGGAGAGCTGCAGAGCCTCGAGGGAGCCCGGGCAGGAAGATGAGGTGGTTTTGGTGCACGCAGGAGGGGAACCTCGGGCCCGCTCTCCATCACAGCCGCCCCGGCTGTCCTGGGAGACTTGCTCACTTGCTCCTTACCCAGCGGCGAACCCTGCGGTTCAGAGAGGGCCACAGACAGGCCAGCCGAGCCTGGGAGGGCAGCACCTTCCCCTCTCTCTCCTGGCTCCTGCCCGTAGCCTGTCCTTCGCCGCCTGCTCTCTGTACCAGGGACCAAGGCATATGAATCCTGCTGAGAAGTGGGGAAAGAGGCCCCAGCTGGTCTTGCTCAGTGGATAGAGCGTCGGCCTATGGAATGAAGGGTCCTGTGTTTGATCCCGGTCAGGGCACAAGCTTGGGTTGCGGGCTGGATCCCCAGTAGGGGGCGCGTGCAGGAGGCAGCCGATCAATGATTCTGTCTCATCATCGATGTTTCTATTTCTCTATCCCTCTCCCTTCCTCTCTGAAATCAATACTGATTTCAACACTGATTTCAGAGAGGAAGGGCGGGATAAAGTGGAGAAAGGATGGAAATACGGGTTTCTAGGAAACCACAAACGATGCCCCTCATTACGGGCATTTAGCACACAGAATGCACTCATCTGCTCGGCCACTTGGCCAGCCTCCTTCCATCAGCACACGAGGGCGCGGCTGGGTGCGGAGCGAGAGCCTGACTCCAGGGGTGAAGGCTGCTGGGAATTCCCCTTCTAACGCACAGGGCGGTGTTCCGTTGCACCTGGCCTCCCGCGTTTGCTTTGGGCAGCACCTCCTCTGGTCCAGGCTGACCCCTGTGGCTGTTCCTCTAGCTTTTCACACGCCCCAGCAGCCTGCACCTGTGCGTCCTGAGCCACCCGAGGTCACCCAGAGGTCATGTTGTGTCTGGCACCAATGCAGGAAATGGGCTGGTGTAGGTGTGCAGTTAGTTTAGTTACAACTTCCCCGGTAGCACCAGGAAAAGCGCTCTCTCTCTATGTCTCTCTCTCCCCTTCTCTCTTCCCCCTCCTCTCTTCCCCTTCCCCTCTCTCCCCCTCTCTCCCCTTCTCCCCTCTCTCTCCTTCTCTCCCCCTTCACTCTCTCCTCCTCCCCTCTCTCCCCCTCTCTCCCCTTCTCCCCCTCTCTCCCCTTCTCCCCTCTCGCCCCTTCTCTCCCCCCCTTCACTCTCTCTCCCTTCCCTCTCTCCCCCTCTCTTCCCCTCTTTTCCTCTCTTTCCCCCTCTCCCTCCTCTCCCTCTCTCCCCTCCTCTCTCCCCTACTCTTTTCCCCTCCCCCCTCTCTCCCTCCCTCCCGCTCCCGCCCCAGAGGTTCCTGACACCCTACTTTGCGACCACCCCCCATCCAGTGCCCAGCAAGACAAGTTAGAACCTCCTGGGAAACCTCAGCTCGGCCAAAGAGGCGAGTGTGTTCTTGCCTGCAGCCACCACCTTCCTGTGGAACCTGCAGAGGCAGAAATTCAGGTTTCCGCCACCAGGTGGCAGCAATGTCCCTTCCATCTCTGGTCCTCTTCAGGGATTGGAATCAGGGGAAAGGTCACTGAGACTTCTGTGGTCAGCTGGAGCGGGTCCAGTTAATTGCTTGAAGCCAGTTAGTGGGAGTATTTAGTGTCCGTTAATTACTGTTCTAACTACTTCATCTACAATAGCTCCTTTGAGCTTCAGGACCACCCACTGAGGTCCAGAGTAATGATCTGTTTTCCACTGTGGGAGTGATAACGAGGTTCACAGATGTGTCTCTATTTTCTGTTAATAGATTTATTGAGGTACAGTTGATAGACAAAAAAAAAAATGGCACATATTTAATGTGTGCAATTTGATGTGTTTGGACATATGCTTACACCTGTTTAAACCATGACCATGATCAAGGTAAGAAATACATCTATCACTTCTCAGTGTTTCCCTGTGTCTCATGTTTGTTTGTCGTAAGAAAATGTAAGCCCTGGTTGGTAGCGCAGTAGGTGAGAGCGTCTTCCCGCTACACCAAGGTTGTGGGTTCGATCCCCAGTCAGGACACATACAAGAAGCAACCAATGTATGCGTAAATAAGTGGAACAAGAAATTGATGTTTCTCTCCCCTCTTTCTCTCTGTCCCTCTCTTCCTCTTTCTCTGAGAAAACTTAATAAATAGCCCAGCTGGCAGGGATCAGTGGTTGAGCATTGACCTACGAACCAGGAGGTTGCAGTTCGATTCCCAGCCAGGGCACAGGCCCAGATTGCGGGCTCCCTCCCCAGTGGGGGGTGTGCAGGAGGCAACCGATCAATGATTCTTGCTCATCATTGGTGTTTCTACCTCTCCCTTCCTCTCTGAAATCAATTTAAAAAATATATTAAAAAACCCGTAATGACTAAATAAAAAGAAACGTTAATGTGAGATCTACTTTCTTAACAAACATTTTAAGTGCACACTACAGGCACTCTGTTGTACAGCCGGTCTCCAGTACTCATTCATCTTGCATAACCAAAACTTTATTCCTGTTGAACACACACTCACCATTTCCCCTCCCTCCAGGCCGGGCAGCCACCACTCTATTCTCTGCGTCTATGAGCCTGAGTATCTTACATACTTCACACAAGTGGAATCATGACGCATTTGTCCTTCTGTGACTGGCTTATTCCACTTAGCATAACGCTTGACCGGAAATGCTGAAGAGAGTTCTTCAAGCTGGAAGGACGGGATGTTCAGTGCAGTCACACACTGCTTCACAGGTTCCGAGAACGGTGTCCCTAGCTGACTTTGTCACCGTGGGGACATCACAGCACGCCCTTACACAGACCCGATGGTGCAGCCTCAGCCATCTGGTAAACCACCGTCGGATGTGCTGTCCGGTGTTGACTGAGATGTCGGTATCACTTTTAATTTTTGTATAAAAGTTAAAGGACAAAAGTATTGCCCTGGCGGAGTGGCTCAGTTGGTTAGAGCCTCGTCTGTACCACAAAAGGTTGTGGGTTTGATTCTGGGTCAGGGCACATACCTCGGTTGCAGATTCCATCCCACATCAGGGCAAGTATGGAGGCAACCAATCATTATTTCTCTCTCACATTGATGTCTCTCTCTCTCTCTCTCTCTCTCTCTCTCTCTCTCTCTCTCTCTCTCTCTCTCCCCCCCCCTCTCCCTCCCTCCCTCCCTCCCTTCCCCTTTCCTCTCTTTCCTCTCAAATCAATAAAAACACATTCTCAGGTGAGGATTTTTTTTAAAAAAAGGACAAATGTTTTAAAGTAACCATTTGTTAATGGATACACAATATGAAAAAGTATAAATGGTGACATTAAGAAATAAATAAACTTGCCCGGCCAGTGTGGCTCAATGGTTGAGCGTCAACCCATGAAACAAGAGTGCCCCAGTTTGATTTTCAGTCAGGACTTTGGGCTGGATCCTCAGCAGGGGAATGTGCAGGAACCAATTAATGTTTCTCTCTCATCAATGTTTCTATCTCCCTCTCCTTTTCCCTTTTTCTATCTCTCTCTGAAAATCAATAAAAATATATTTTTATAATCCTCTATAGGTTTGGGTGTTCTTACATTGACACTTATAATAGTAAACTGTCACATTGAGATATTTGATGATCTCGCTTTCTAACGAGCTGGAGCCGGGATTAGAATCTTATCTTCCTGTTTCTGTAGCATCTGTTTTTAATAATACACTCCAAATCCCCAAAGCCACAAAGAAAAAAAATAAGAGAGAGAGGGACAAATTGTGGATTGGAGTAATTCCTGAAATGTCCACCAGGTTTGGAGTTCCCATCTTATATCTCTCTGCCTCCTTTAAAAAATAAAATTCTCACCCTGACCGGTTTGGCTCAGTGGATAGAGCGTCGGCCTGTGGACTGAAGGGTCCCCGGTTCGATTCCGGTCAAGGGCATGTACCTTGGTTGCGGGCACATCCCCAGTAGGGGGTGTGCAAGAGGCAGCTGATCGATGTTTCTCTCTCATTGATGTTTCTAACTCTCTATCCCTGTCCCTTCCTCTCTGTAAAAAATCAATAAAATATATTTTTAAAGTAAATAAAATTCTCTGAACACCTTTAAAAGATAAAATTCAGGCCCTAATTTGACTTAGCTTGAGATGTGGCTGGTCTCTAATATGATAGAAACAAATTTTCTCCTCTGTGTGTGTGTGTGTTGTTGCTGCAAGTTTAAAAAAAAAAAATCTTTTTATTTAGTTCAGTGAGGAAGGGGGAGAGAAACATCAATGATGAGAGAGAATCATTGGTTGACTGCCTCCTGCACGCCCCACACTGGGGATGGAGCCCGCAACCTGGGCTTGTGACCTGATTGGGAATCAGAGATCGACAGCCAGGCTGTTGTTGCTGACTTTTACTCAGCCGGGTTTTTGTTCTCCAATTCATACAGGTAGGAGCTGTGAAGTCCACTTTTCAAATGAGGACACTGAGGCCCTCAGCGATCAGGAAACGCTCCTCTGGAAGGTGGAATGTGTGCGCGGCTGCACCGCCCACGACGCCCACCTGCGACCCTGCATCTGTCTCCATGTTCCCTGCCCTGGTGAGGGCGCCCTCTCCTGCTCACCCAGAGAATTACTGGGATCATCACACCTGTCCCCTCCCTCAATCCATCTCTCGCAACCCATCCTATTTCACCACACACTGCTGCTTCCTGGCGCCTCCTTCCACCGTCACTCAGAGGCAAACCTTTCTCAAGGTGTACATTCTCACTACACAGGAACGATAAGTAGGACCTTATTATTAACTAGAGGCCTGGTGCACGGATTTGTGCACCAGTGGGTCCCTCGAGCTGGTCTGTGCGTTCTCGCAATCCAGGACCCCTCGGGGGATGTCGGATAGCCAATTTCAGTCCGATCCTCGCAGGCCCGATTCATACAGGAGGGAACCCGATCCTGTGCATTGAGCATCTGTCCTCTGGCGGTCAGTGCGCGTCATAGCTACCAGCCGGTCATCCGGTCATAATGGTCACTTAGGCTTTTATATATATAGACGTTATTATTAACAATGCTATTGTTAATATAATTGTTATTTTCCCATCCCACTTTCTTCTTCTCTGATGGGGCGCCTGCCTCTTACCCTATCTATCTCATGCACCCCCATGAGTCTTTAGCCAGTGGTTCTCAACCTTCCTAACGCCGCGACCCTTTAATACAGTTCCTCGTGTTGTGGTGACCCCCAACCATAAAATTATTTTCGTTGCTACTTCATAACTGTAATTTTGCTACTGTTAATGAATCGTAATGTAAATATCTGTGTTTTCCGATGGTCTTAGGCTCTAAAGCAGCGGTTCTCAACCTGTGGGTCGCGACCACTTTGGGTGTCGAATGACCCTTTCACAGGGGTCGCCTAAGACCATTGGAAAACACAGATATTTACATTACAATTCATTAACAGTAGCAAAATTACAGTTATGAAGTAGCAACGAAAATAATTTTATGGTTGGGGGTCACCACAACACGAGGAACTGTATTAAAGGGTCGCGGCGTTAGAAAGTTTGAGAGCCACTGCTTTAGACCAACATCAGGGCTACTTTGGTTCACAGCTCCAGGGCTCCCCCTGGTGGCCTGGTTCATTGGTGTGGTGGGGTTTGTCCAGAGGGTCCCAAAGATGGGTCTGTTGGTTGTCATGGTCGCACGAGGTTTACAGGCCCATAGAGATCCCAGGTGAACATTCCTTGTGGTCTCCAGGCCTGATAAGCAGGGAGGAGAGCCTGTTTTATGAGGGTACATTCCGGCTGTGCTGGGCAGAACCTTGCCCTGGGAGGGGCCGTGACGTTTTACTCTCTTGATAAGAAGGTACAAAGCGGGGCTCTGGTACTGTAAGCTCTGACAGTTCAGTTCTCTCTCTCTCTCTCTCTCTCTCTCTCTCTCTCTCTCTCTCTCTCTCTCATGCAAGTGCCTGACTCCAGCTTTGACTGCCAAAGCATTTACATCAAAGATGGCTTCCTGGAAAAAAAACACATTGCCAGCCACACAACTAGATAAGACCCCAGCCACTTCTCTCCATGGGATGTTTTTTGTTTTTTTTTAATTTATTGATTGATTTTGAGAGAGAGAGAGAGAGAGAGAGAGAGAGAGAGAGAGAGAGAGAGAGAGAGAAACATTGATTTGTTGTTCCACTTATTTGTGCATTCACTGGTTAATTCTTGTATGTGTTCTGACCAGGGATCAAACCTTCAACCTTTTCATATCAGGACAATGCGCTAACCAACTGAGTGACCTGGCAGGGCTCTGTCGTGTTAAAGATCTTGGTTAATTTCAATAACTGACCATTTAGGCTACTTGTTTGTTTGTTTTTTTCTTTTTCTTCTGGCGCTTTAAATCCCTGCCCTATGTTTTAAATTCACCAATAAAACAACTCTCTCTCTCTCTTTGTCTCTCTCTCTCCCTCCCTCCCCTCCTGTGACCTAGCTGTGTGGCCCCAAGGGTGCTGTGTAATTTATAGGGCCAATAAGCAACAAACCTTTATTTTCTCAAGGTGTCCTGATGGTTATTGCAGAGGGTATCTTGTCATCATAATAAGAATCACAAGGGCCGGTCCAGCCACAACATTGGTCATCAGTAGGCTGCTGACTGAGACAGACTAGCAGCAGGCAGCTCCAGAGGGGATGAAGGGCTCCATGAGGTGAGGCTTAGGGATGGCTGAGGGTAGCGACTACATGCACTATGGACACATCTTTCTGGGGGGAATATTACCAGACAGAAGGGGACCATTTTCCTGTGCAAATCGAGGGCCAATAAGGAGTTTTCAGCCAAGAAAGTGAAGACTCATTAAGGAGTTGGCACCATGCCTGCGGTCACAGGTGGCTCATGCTCAAAGACCTGGCTCCCCATGGCTTCCGGGGGGTGGATTATATAAGGGGGAAAAATCATGAATCATGGTGACTAATAGAGTCGGGGTCATGGTCTCTACTGATTGGTTGGTGCTAGGGGCGGGATAATGGACCTCATTGCCTCTGGTCCTGGTGTCAGTCATGGAGTAGTTGAGTCCGGTTGCGAAAGGGTTTGTTCTGTGGGATCCTTCTGCTTTCCTGGGTCTGGAGCGAAAACTCCACCGAGGCCAAGTGATTAGGTTGAGCTTGACTGAAATCTCTGTCTCAATCGTCAGGAGACTCAAGATCTTGTTTCTAAGACTCCTGAATGCTGAGTAGAAGGTTACTGTCCCGGGGGAGGTGTGTGAGTGAGTCAGGGTGCTAGGTGAGTCCAATTTGAGTCAAAGGAAAAAATCAAGATAAAAAGGCCAGAGGAGCCCTGGCCGGGTTAGCTCAGTTGGTTAGAGCCGCGGGCGGCAAACTGCGGCTCGCGAGCCACGGGCAGCTCTTTGGCCCCTTGAGTGTGGCTCTTCCACAAAATACCATGGCCTGGGCGAGTCTGTTTTGAAGAAGTGGCCTTAGAAGAAGTTTAAGTTTAAAAAATTTGGCTCTCAAAAGAAATTGCTCTCTGTGGCAGAGGTGGCTCATCTCCTCCCAGTGCCCACCCCTCCCCCCTCTCCCTTAGTAATAAGGAAGCTAGACACAGGGGAGCCCAGCTAAAAGGCTGCACTCTCCAGCTCCCTCTGCAGGGAAGTGTGGCCGCATGACAACATTGTGGCCAGTGAGATAGAAGCAGAACTGTTGTGAGCTGTTCTCAGGAAGGGGCCCTTCTGGGGAGTCATTCCCACCCCTTCCTCCTTCCTCCTGTCTGGTACGGGAAAGTGCTGGTGGAGCTCGGGCAGCCATGTTGGATTAGGAGGTGGGAGCCACAGCGATTGCAGAGCAACAACACAGAAGGAGCCTGGGCTCCTTGTTATCACGAAGCTCCCAAACTCCCCGAGGGCTGCTCCCCGCTAGAGTCCTTACATGATAGAGAAATCAATGACAGCCTTAAGACTGTCTTGTTTATTATGTTTTGTTTCTTTCAGCTGAATGCAATCCAAGACATGTTTTTAAAAAAGTCCAGGACTCGCCCTAGCCGGTTTGGCTCAGTGGATGGAGTGTCGGCCTGTGAACTGAAGGGTCCCAGGTTCGATTCTGGTCAAGGGCATGTACCTTGGTTGCGGGCACATTCCCAGTAGGGGGGTGTGCAGGAGGCAGCTGATCAATGCTTCTCTCTCATCAATGTTTCTCACTCTCTACCTCTTTCCCTTCCTTTCTGTAAAAAATCAATAAAAAATATATACTTTTTTAAAAAGTCCAGGACTTGTCCTTGTTTCGTTGTTCGATATCTTCAAGTTTTCATAAAAGTGAGTTGGTGGTTTTTGTTTTGTTTTGTTTTTGTAACCGGGACAGAATAGTGTGACTACATAATAAATAAATAACTTGAGTAAATAAAGGCAACACAGAGCCATAAAGATAATGACCAGCGGCTCCCCAGAGGCCGTCCTGCCCCGCCCCTCCCACCCGAGGTGCAGAGTCCAACCCTGGAGGCGGGAGGGCGATGGACACACGGCAGCTCTAGACCCCAAGACACGGGTGGGTGCTGGCGCAGCAGAGGCAGATCCCAGACTCTGGAGAGATCCCTCCACCGGGAGGACGCACGGGCGCTCATGCATCTTTCCAGACCTGGTCGCAGCCCCTGGAGGGAACTGGTCCTTGTGGGTAAGAGAAATCGGACCTAGCAGGGTTGGATGGGGGAGGTGAGGGGGACGGGGCCCTCGCTAGGACTTTCATGAGCTCACATACCTGGGCACAACTCCCCCCACCCCCCCCACCCCCACACACAGAACTTTCCCCTGGGTGCCCCATCCCCCTGACCCCCTCCTCCACCTCTCCAACGGGGCCCCTTCCCAACCCCTTACCTGGAGGCCTTCTCCGTAGAACCAAGGCTTTGGGCTCACAGAACGGTAGCTGACAACAGATCCCCAGCTCCGTCCACATCCACTTCACTGGATTTAGACACTAAATCCAAGTCTTGGGGGGCTTTTGTCCACCCAGATACTCCTGCCAAGGACTCCCTCTGGGCTCTGCCCCATGCTCGGGGGGGGGGAGGGCTGGGGCTGCAGTGGTGACCGAGACCGCCCTCCCCGGACTCACCTCCAGGGCCAGGTGCCCATCGGCCACCCCATTCCCTTAACCCAGAGTGGTGGGGACGGGAGGAGGGGGGCCCAGGAGGCTGGGGCAGCACCCAGGGGCCATCAGACCCAGGCTGGGGAGGAGGCGACATCAACGCTGAGAGCTGAGGGATGAGTAGAAGTGAGTCAGCCAAGAGGAAGTGGGGACCAGTGGGCCAAAAATGGGGAACAGCTCGTGTGAACGCCTGGTCAGGAGAGAGGGCGGTGGGTCAAGAGGGCTGTGTGTATGACTGGGACACACGGTGTGCAAGGATGCTGTGGCTTCCAGTGAATGAATGAATGAACAAATGAGTGAATGAATGAGGGGGGGCATGGGGTGAGGGGGTGGGATAGATGGGATGGGAAAGGAGTCTAAATGCGTCTGAAAGACCAGCTCTCTCTCAGGGTGTCCCAAAAGCCACTCTGAGTTTGAACTTCATCGGGAGAGAGCACTGGAGAGCCATGGTAAGTATCTGAGCAGGGGGAGAGAGCAGGGCCACGACTGGGTCTTTATAAGGATCTGCAAACTGGCGTGTGAGGATAGACTGGAGGACACTTGGAAGTGTCCAAGGATGCGTCCAGGCTGGAAGACAAGGAGGAAAGAATGGACCAGGGTGGAGGCTGAGTGGATGGAGAGGTCTGTGGGTCATCACCTGGATGATGTAAATTATTCTCTCTCTCTCTCTCTCTCTCTCTCTCTCTCTCTCTCTCTCTCTCTCTCTCTCTCTCTCTCTCTCTCTCTCTCTCTCTCTCTCTCTCTCTCTCTCTCTCTGTCTCTCTTCCTCAGCCAGTCTGCTGGCCTGTGGGATCTACCAGGCCTCCGGCCAAATCTCCATCATCTCAACCCCAACGATTGAAGGATTTGAGGCCTGGCTGGAACTGCAGAATGTCCCCGAGGGTGTGCAGGAATACAGCTGGCACCGGGGCGCAAACGGCAGTGCAGACTCGATGATTGTCAGCTACCAACCTCCCTCCCGTGCCTGGCAGCCTGGGCCCATGTTCAGCAGCCGGAAGAACGTGACCGAGAAAGGCCACCTGGTGATCAAGGACTCTCTGTTAAATGACACGGGGAGCTACACCGTGCGGGTGGACCTCGGCAACGAGACCCAGAGAGCGACCAGCTGGCTGGAGATCCACGGTGAGCTGACAGGTCGCCCCACTCCCTGAACGCCAGAGTTGGACCTGGAGGCTTTGGGAGCGCGGTGCTTTGGAGATCTTACCGCCCAGTGTCCCACCCACCTCCGGACGACCCTGGGGGCCTTGGTAGCTTAGCTTCTCCCCCGGAGACGGGTCACTCACTACCTTCACGGGGCTGCAGTTTCGTTGTCAGTTGTTAGTTATCTGTGAGTCAGGCAGCGTGACAAATAGCCACCGGCTTAGCAGCTAAAGAAAGAACCACCCCATTTTTAAAAAAAATCTTTTTTATGGATTTCAGAGAGGAAGGGAGAGGGAGAGAGAGAGAGAGAAACATCAATGATGAGAGAGAATCATGGATCGGCTGCCTCCTGCAGGCCCCACACTGGGGATCGAGCCCACAACCCGGGCATGTGCCCTTGACCGGAATCAAACCTGGGACCTCTTAGTCCGCAGGCTGACGCTCTAGCCACTGAGCCAAACCGGCTAGGGCAAGAACCTCATTTTTTTTTATTGTACAGTTTCTGTGTCAAGATTTCAGGCGTGGCCCTAGCCGGTTTGGCTCAGTGGCTAGAGCGTCGGCCTGTGGACTAAAAGGTCCCAGGTTCAATTCCGGCCAAGGGCACGTGCCTGGGTTTCGGGCTCGATCCTTCCCCCCGCCCCACCCCCTAGTAGGGGACGTGCAGGAGGCAGCCGATTAATAATTCTCTCTCATCATTGATGTTTCTAGCTCTCTATTTCTCTCCCTTCCTCTCTGAAATCAATAAAAATATATACACTGAGTGGCCAGATTATTATGATCTCTGAACGCATAATAATCTGGCCACTCATGTATTAGAGGCCCGGTGCATGAATTCATGCATGGGTAGGGTCCGGCCAGCCTGGCCAGGGGGAGGGGACATGGGCAGTTGGCCAGCCTGCGTACTGGTCGAACTCCTGGTCGAGGGGACAATTTGCATATTAGCCTTTTATTATACAGGATATACACCGAGTGGCCAGATTATTATGTGTTCAGAGATCATAATAATCTGGCCACTCAGTGTATATATATGAAAAGGATTTCAAGCATGGCTTCGCTGAGTCCTAGCCTCATAAATGTTGACTCATAAATGCTGGCCCCGTGGCTGTGTTCTTGAGTGTGGCTCAGTACTCAGGCACTCAGGCATTTCACATCTTGACTGTTTGCTCCCTCAAGGTCAGCCAAACACTCTCTCTCTCTCTCTCTCTCTCCCCGCCTTTCCCCCCGCCCCCCCCCCCGCCCCCCACTACTAGGCAGTCTTATAGGACACAAGGTAATGATGGGTGTGACAGCCATCATCTTCACTATATTCTATAGGTTAGTCACAGGTCCCACCTGTATATATTGTGTGGCCTTGGGACTTTGTCTTCCCTCTGTGATCCTCAGCCTTCTCATCTGTAGAATGGGGGTAGCATCCATGCCTGTGGTCTGTCGTCAAGTTGGAGGGGGGCACTGGTAAAAGAAATGGGACGCAGAGCAACTATGACGAAGAGTCCAAATACCACCTCCCCCTGTGAATTCTATCCACGGCTCTCCAGGCGTGGATGTCCCGATTTGGGGGTTCAGAAACAACTCTTCGGCCACATGCTTATGCCAAGAACTGGCCACGATGGCAGGGGATGCCACAGCAGTGGCTCAGCACAGAGGATGATGGGCCCAGGCAAGCGCCCCCATCTCGGCCGCCTTGTGCCCACTCCCTCTTTTTCTGTCCCTCTTAGTTTCAGGGGTACTCTCCTGCCAAGACCCCAGACACCCCACCCCGATTTCACAACTCGTGCTTTCTCCCCAACATACCCCAAACCCGCTCCCCCTCCCCGCCTTGGAGACAAAGCAGGGCTTGGGGAGGCAGAACCCAGCGCTAATCTTCCCCTCTTCACGCAGAGTGGGAAAACGACCCCGGCATCTCGGCCAACACCACCTCCGTGGTGGAGTACGGGGATCCCGTGGCCGCCTTCTGCCACACCAATGTCACCAACGCCACCAGGATCCAGTGGTATGTGAATTACGTAGAGGCGTCCAGCAATGAGCGGGTGACGATTTCGCCAGACCGCAAGACCCTCATCCTCCACCAGCCCAACCGCTTTGACTTCAGCATTGGGTGTTCCCTAACGAACGTCTTAGGGATTCCTCAGAGAAGTTACGTCGTTCTGAAGGTGGCCTGTACGTGGTCTGGGGGGTCATGGGTGTGATGCCAGGGCTGGGCTGCGGGCCTCGCAGGGGCGTAGGGGTTAGACGGGCAGAACTGGAGAAAGGTGACAGCATCCTGAGCCAGCCTGCAGTCCAGCCGGATCTGGGTTCAAACCCCAGCTCTGGATCTTCATGGAGAAGACAGTTTCCGACCTTCATCCACTGTTTACTAGTTGGAGGTTTGAACCAGGTCCCAGGCCCTAGACCCCAGGCCCCAGGCCCCAGGTGCCAGGGGCTACAGCTGCTCAGGGAAACGCCCCCCTTGGGGCTATAGGGGGACTTGCTTAACCTTTTTGTAGGTCAACAGAAGACTGTTAAATCCCCAATCCTCTCCTCTGAGCCTCATCTTCCTCATCCATAAAATGGATCCACCCCGTGGGTTGCCTTGGGAATTAAGTGACTGTGTAAAGTATTTAGAGTGGTGCCTGGCACGCAGCGGGCATAGTGCGTCTGTTTCTACTCTGCACCTATTTTATTTATTTATTATTCTATTTTTGTTTTAAATGTTTTTTTGTTGTTGTAGTAGTTGTTGTTTTTTAAATATATTTTTATTGATTTCAGAGAGGAAATGAGAGGGAGAGAGAGAGAGAAACATCAATGATGGGAGAGAATCATTGATTGGCTGCCTCCTGCAAGCCCCCTACTGGGGGGTTGAGCCTGTAACCGGGGCATGTGCCCTTGACCGGAACCAAACCATGATCTCCTGGTTCATAGGTTGATGCTCAACTGCTGAGCCACGCCAGCCGGGCTACACCTATTTTATGACGACGTAAAGGGCTACCACGGGACTGGCCCATATAGTACATGCTTCATCACGGAAGACATTATTATTATTTTTTAAAATATATTTTATTGATTTTTTTACAGAGAGGAAGGGAGAGGGATAGAGAGTTAGAAACATTGGTGAGAGAGAAACATTGATCAGCTGCCTCCTGCACACCCCCTACTGGGGATGTGCCCGCAACCAAGGTACATGCCCTTGACCGGAATCGAACCTGGGACCCTTGAGTCCGCAGGCCGAGGCGCTCTATCCACTGAGCCAAACCCATTAGGGTGAAGACATCATCATTATTATTGTTGTTGTTGTTATTGTTGTTGGCCCAGCTGCCTTGCCTGGGGGTAGGTCTAGGGGCCTGCTCGGGGTGCAACGTGGGGTGCCTCCAGCTAGGGGAGGACTTTATGTGGGCTGAGGGGAGGAGACAGGGCCCCGGGGGGTCAGACACTTAGCCCCAGTCTCCACAGATGGACCCGACAGCGTGCTGCTGAAGACTAAGCCCTCCAAGTTCAACAGCGTCCTGCCCGCTGAGGTCGGCTCCGCGGTGCAGCTGGACTGCACCTCCAGCTCCTCGCCCAGGCCCACGTACCGCTGGATCCACAACGGCTCCTTCCTGAGCTCGGCGGCGAGCCTCAGCTTCCCGAGTCTGACCTGGGAGCAGATGGGCAGGTACAGGTGCATCGTGGAGAACCCGGTGGCCCAGCTGAGGTTTTACAGGGACGTCCGGATCCAGAGGCCCCGTAAGTGCAGCCGCTCCCCGTCCTGGGCTCACACACTCCACGTCTTCCCACCCCCAGGCCTTTGCCTAGCCCGTGCCCGTCCTCGAGTGTCATCCCCACCGGGCCAGGCCCTGCTCCCAGCAGTTGGGTGAAATCCTCCCATCCTCTAAGATCGGAGCCCAAAGCTGCTTCCTCTAGGAAGCCCCCAGAGTCCTCAGAGCCGAGTTTTTGTTTTTACTTTTTTTCTTTTCTTTTTTTTCAATGTGTTTGTATTGATTTCAAATAGGAAGGGAGAGGGAGATAGAAACGTCAACAATGAGAGAGAATCATGGATCGGCTGCCTCCTGCACGCCCCCCACTGGGGATCGAGCCTGCAACCCAGGCATGTGCCCCTGACCAGAATCGAACCTGGGACCCTTCGGTCCACAGGCCGGTGCTCTATCCACTGAGCCACACCGGCTGGGGCAGACCCGAGTTGATGTGAATTCCAGGGAGATAAGGGTCAGTGGGCATTGGCTGAGCGCACACTCTGTGCCTGCCACCCTTCCGACCTGGGTGAGCCTCACAGGGTCCCTCCGGAGTAGGTGCCTGTTGCACACATCGCCTCCATTGTACAGACGAGAAAACCGAGGCTCGGGGAGCTGGGAAGCTGGGGTGCTTTACTCAAGGTTCCAGTTCTAGTTAGCCGAGGAGGCAGGACTCAAACCCTGGCAGTCTGGCCACACAGCCCTTGCCCTCAACCGTCCCCTCTTCCCCCCAACCTCTCCTCCCTGGGCTGCCTCCCCGATGAGGAAGTGGGAAGACAGAGGGGAAGTGGTGCAGAGAAAGGAGATGTTCACCGTGGATGTGGTGTCTGAAGTGAGGCTTTGATAGTAGACACAACATGGGTCCGTGGCTGCCTGTCGCCACTAAGCCAATACACAGAGGCGAGGTTGAATCCTTTAAGAGCGTGTTTTTTTTTTTTTTTTTTTTTAATGTTTTATTGATTTTTTACAGAGAGGAAGGGAGAAGGATAGAGAGTTAGAAACATCAATGAGACAGAAACAGCAATCAGCTGCCTCCTGCACACCTCCTACTGGGGATGTGCCCACAACCAAGGTACATGCCCTTGACTGGAATCAAACCTGGGACCCTTCAGTCCGCAGGCTGACGGTCTATCCATTGAGCCAAATTGGTTAGAGCAAGAGCATTTATTAATCAGACTAGAGGCCCGGTGCACGGATTTGGGCACTGGTGGGGTCCCTCTGCCTGGCCTGTGGGGATTGGGCCGAAACCGGCTCTCCGACATCCCCCGAGGGGTCCCGGATTGCGAGAGGGTGCAGGCATATGGTTGCTGCTCGGTGAATATTTGCGCTATCTGTGCAACGAGTGCGTGACCCTGTGTCCCCAGCACGCCCTCGCCCTCTCACCCTCTGTTCCCTCCCCTGGGTCTGTTCTTCTCCAGAGCACTCATTGCTCCTGCAAGGATATGAGACATCTCTTTGCTTCATTTCCCAGCCCCGTGAGGGCAGGACATTTGTTCTGCTCCCTGTGGAGCCCCTACTGCCCGGAACAGGGCTTTGCACACAGCAGGTCCTAACACGTCTTTGGAGAACAGGTGTGTGGGTGAGTGAAGGGATGACTGAATGACGGTCCTGACCCCCACGTATCCTCTCCTTCCAGGGACCATCCTGGTTGGCGAGCCAAGTTTCTACCTTTCGGGGTCTTTGGTGGTGTTCTTCATCGGGATGATAGTCCTGGGCGGAGCCTACCTCTGTGGAGTCCTGATCTACACTCTCGTCACTCGTTTCTCCACCAGGTACCTGTTGCTCAGGGTCAAGGGTGGGGCACTGGTTGGGGTCTGGGACTCAGAAGCCAGCACTCCCTGGAGTGGAGGTAGCAGAGCGAAGGGGGAAGGGACAAGCCAGGAGCTGAGTTGTCAGGGACCCTACGGGGCAGACACACAGGTCTTTTTTTTTTTTTAATATATATTTTTATTGATTTCAGAGAGGAAGGGAGAGGGAGAGAGAGAAACATCAATGATGAGAGAGAATCATCAGTTGACTGCCTCAGCACGCCCCCTACTGGGGATTGAGCCTGCAACCCAGGCATGTGCTCTTGACCAGAATCAAACTTGGGACCCTTTAGTTCGCAGGCTGACGCTCTATCCACTGAGCCAAACAAGCTAGGGCAAAGTAATTTCTTTGTTGTTGTTGTTGTTGTTAATCCTCACCCAAGGATGCTTTTTCCATTGATTTTTAGAGAGTGGAAGGGAGGGGGAGAGACAGAGAAATATCGATGTGAGAGAGACACATCGATTGGTTGCCTCCTGCACATGCCTTGATCAGGGCCAGGGATCAGGCTTGCAACCAAGGTAGGTGCCCTTGACCAGTAATCGAACCCAGGACCCCTCAGTCCATGGGCCGTTGCTATATCCACTGAGCCAAACCAGCTGGGGCTAGATAATTTCTATAAATCATCTACCGTAGTGCCCAGCATATAATAGGTGTGAAATAAATCATCATCACCATCATCGTCGACATCATCAGTCATTAGGCCAGGTCATGATAACTCCTTCCCCAGGTATGCTCAGCCTCTTTTCCCTTGGTTCATCCCCTGCCCCAAGCCATCTTCCTCCAGCGACCTTAAGACCTCAGAAACATAAAAAGTATGGGGAATGTTCAGGCATCCTTGCCAAGCATGTCAAACTCACAGCCCACAATGAATATTTTTTGTGGCCCAGCCAATACAATGGTATGTAAGAAACGTTTTAATAAAAATTCCGTAACTTAATTTTTATAATATCCTGTTACACATAATCCTATATAATAAAAGCCTAATATGTAAATTGTCCCCTCAACAGGGAGTTCGACCAGGAGTTCGAACAGGGGGCAGGGCTAGCGGCAGCCACAGTGGCAGGGAGCGGGGGAAGGGAGGCTCCCTTGGCTGGCAGCCACTAGGGACCATGCACGAATTTTGTGCACTGGGCCTCTAGTTATTAATAATGAACTACAACGTTCACTAATGACTGATGACTATAATCGTGTTGCATTCATTTCCCTTACACGCCTTATACGTAGGCGCACCATTTCTCTCCACTAATACCAGCAGCAAATATTTTAGCAGCCGATTGCCACCTCATTAGTCTTGGACTGACTTGTTTGGTGTGTGCAACAGGAAATATTTCGCTTTCGGAGAACAAGAAAAATAGGTTTGGAGCTTTCTTGCCTGGATGGCGTGGGAAGGTGAGCCTAGCAGAGAGATGGCGGCATAGGTAAATGCCTAAACTGCTGCCTCACATAACAATTTCAAAACTACAACTAAAAGACAAAATGGACATCATCCAGAACCACAGGAAGGCTGGCTGAGTGGAAATTCTACAACTAGAAGGAAAGAGAAAAGCACACTGAGACTTACAGGAGCTGCAGAAGGCAGAGGGTGTCTCCAGCACAGAAGTTCTCCCATCGTTGACACAGCTGATCCTCACAGCCAATTGGCCTGGAGGTCAATTCCCCCCAGTGATACCAACAACAATCAAGGCTTAACTAGAACAAGGCTGAGCACACAGTCCACAAAGGGGTGCACCAAGAGTGTCCACCTCAGGTAATTGGGGAGGCTGAGCCACTGGGCCCTATAGGACACCTAGCACACAAAGCCACTCTATCAACTCAGGGAAGCAGCCAAAATGAAGAGACAAAGAAACAGGTCACAAATGAAAGAAATAGAGGAAAGCAAATGACTGGAGATAGAGTTCAAAACCACGGTTATAAGGTTTTTCAAGAATTTTCTAGAAAAGGCCAATAAATTTAGCGAGACCCTCGAGGATATGAAAAAGGACCAACTAGAAATTAAGCATACACTGACTAAAATAAAAAATATTATACAGAGATCCAACAGCAGACTAGAAGATCGCAAGAATTAAGTCAAAGATTTGAAATACAAAGAAGCAAAAAACACTCAACCAGAAAAGCAAAAAGAAAAAATAATCCAAAAATATGAAGATAGTGTAAGGAGCCTCTGGGACAACTTCAAGCGTACCAACATCAGAATTATGGGGGTGCCAGAAGAAGAGAGAGAGCAAGATACTGAAAACCTATTTGAAGAAATAATGACCGAAAACTTCCCCCTCCTGGTGAAAGAAATAGACTTACAAGTCCAGGAAGCACACAGAACCCCAAACAAAAGAAATCCAAAGAGGATCACATCAAGACACATCATAATTAAAATGCCAAGAGCAAAAGACAAAGAATATTAAAAGCAGCAAGAGAAAAACAGTTAGTTACCTACAAGGGAGCACCCATACGACTGTCAGATGATTTTTCAACAGAAACTATGCAGGCCGGAAGGGAGTGGCAAGAAATATTCAAAGTGATGAATAGCAAGAACCTACAACCAAGATTACTCTACCCAGCAAAGCTATCATTCAGAATTGAAGGTCAAATAAAGAGCTTCACAGATAAGAAAAAGCTAAAGGAGTTCATCACCGCCAAACCAGTATTATATGAAATGCTGAAATGTATTCTTTAAGAAGAGGAAGAAGAAGAAAAAGGTAAAGATAAAAATTATGAACAACAAATACATATCTATCAGCAAGTGAATCTAAAAATCAAGTGAATAAAAATCTGATGAACAGAATAAACTGGTGAATATAATAGAATCAGGGGCATAGAAAGGGAGTGGACTGACAATTCTCGGGGGAAAGGGGTGTGGGGGTGTGGGAAGAGTCTGGACAAAAATTGTACACCTATGGATGAGGACAGTGCGGGGGTGGGGGTAAGGGCAGAGGGTGGGGTGGGAACCAGATGGGGGGAAAAAAGAGGAACAATTGTAATAATCTGAACAATAAAGATTTATTTTAAAAAAGAAAAATAGGTTTATTTGTGTGACGCTTATTCATTTGTGCAGTGATTCAGTGTCTGGTAAGTTCAGGTTCAAGAAAAAATATTAATTTTTATTAAAATGTTCCATCATTTTATGTTCACAATGACTCATTTATTTCAGCCCTTTGTATTCAGCATGTCTCTATCGAAATAAACATACCTTTCTATGAAAATGGAAGCTTTTGGTTTTTTTGCAGCCCACATACACCTACACCTTGTTTATTTGGCCCGTGTAAGCCTTTGAGTTTGACATGCTTGGAGCAGAGGTTTAGCTCCCAGATTCATTACCTCCTGCTCCTGGGAGCTCTCGCCTGGGAGGGCCTGGAAGACAAAGCTGCCTCCTCATCTACCCAGGACTCTTGCTTTCTCTCCGTTTCCTATGGGCCTGAGATGTGACTTCTTCCCTGATTTCTCCCCACAGGACAAGCCGGGGTCTATAAGTGTCCACCTCAGACCTGGAGAACAAGACCAGATGAGCAAGGAGGTAAGGGGGATGGGGGGGGGGGGGGTGAGGGGGTGATGGAGAAGGGCTGAGAGTCCTCACAGGGGCGGGCTCGGCTATGGGGCCTGGTACTCACAGGGGACCAGGAAGAGAGGGAGCAGCCACAGTCCCACATGTGCCCTGCGGCTGGGAGACACAGGCTCCTGGAGATGGTCTGGAGGCCCCACCTAGGACCTGGGATGGGACCTCACGGACAGCATGGCCATTGGCTGTTGCATCCGTCCATCAGAGCCGGCCAATGGGCTGCAGGCTGGGGCGGGTCCTGCGGGGAGCTCTGTGTTCTAATTCCAATGCCTCTTTCCCCGCCAGCAAATGTGCTTCTAAGGTCCCCACTTTTTTGAACCCGAAGCCACGGACCATCAGAGATGCTGCAAAGATGCCCCAGCTCAGCATTGCCCGTGGGGACCATCCATGGCACCAGCACCAGCATCGCTATCATCCCCACTGTCCCCATTCACGGGCACAGCCTGGGAGCGCCCAGCAGCCGGGGTTGCTTAGATGGGGCACAGCGCCTGTTGAGCTAATCTGTGGCCTGTGAGGAACCGCGCTGGGGAAAGGTGCCTACTAAGCGCGGGAAAACGCTCACACCCTGACAAGTTAGAAATGCCTAATGCAAAGCAGCATCTGACAGGGCCATCGTTATTTAAAAGCATAGATTAATTTATTGAGACAGACAAAGTATGTACAGCATGTATGTATGTGTTTCCCAGTTTTACATGTATACATACACACATTTATACACACCTGTATGAAAACTGCAGAAAACGTTCACCAGGAACATTGCTATCGCTTCATGTCCTTCTTTACATGTCACTGTATATCCTAAAGTGTTTTGTTTGTGTGTTATTTTTTTTCTCGCAAAGTGTGTACATTGCTTTTACAATCAGAAAATAACCAATAAAGTTAAAACAGCATGAAGTGAGTTCAGATCCCTGATGCCATTTCTGGAACTTTCTTTCTGAGCTGTCTTTGTGGATGTGCCCACAAGTATCTAAACAAATGTGTGTATTGCTATGGTACTAACAACAGAAGGAAGGAAGGGAGGAAGGAAGGAAGGAAGGAAAGAAGGAAGGAAGGAAGGAAGGAAGGAAGGAAGGAAGGAAGGAAGGAAGGAAGGAAGGAAGGAAGGAAGGAAGGAAGGAAAATGGAGGAGCCCTGGCTGGTGTGGCTCTGTTGACTGGGCAGCATCCTCTGCACTGAAAGGTTGTAAGTTCGATTCCAGGCCAGGGCACATGTCTGGGTTGTGGGCTTGACCCCAGGGTGTGCAGGAGGCAGCCAATTGATGTTTCTCTCTCACATCAGTGCTTCTCTCTCTCTCCCTCTCCTTTCCTCTCTCTCTAAAAAAGAAAAAAATCAAAGAAAGAGGAAGGAAGGAAGGAAGGAAGGAAGGAAGGAAGGAAGGAAGGAAGGAAGGAAGGAAGGATGAGAGAGAGACTCCTTCCTGGCTGAATGTATGGACCTGTGGACGCCCAGCCAGCAGCTGCTGTTGGAATATTCACAGACTTAAAACAGTGCCTGGACCCAAGGCAACCTCCCAGGACCCAGGGCTGAAGACTGCCTGTGGCCTCGAGCAGCTCCCCGGCGCCTCCTCTGTGCCGTGGGGACAGCACCGACCCCCTCAGGCGTGATGGTGAGGACTGAGTGAGACAGGATAGATGGAGGCCGGAGGCACAGAGGCCCTGAGCAAATGTACTGGTTTCCTAGGGCTGCTGGGTGGCTTGAAACCGTGGAAACGTGTTCTCTCCCCGTCCTGGAGGCTGGAAGACCCACATTAAGGCTTCGGCGGGGCCACGCTCCCCTGGAGGGCTCTCGGGAAGAGTCCTGCCTTGCCTCTTCTGGCCTCCTCAGCCTTCCTGGCTCTGCAGCATCACCACTCCAATCTCGGCCTCCATCGTCACATGGGCCTTTCCCCTACCTGTATCCAAATTCTCTTCTTTGTGTGTGTGTGTGTGGGGGGCACATTGTTCACTGGATTTAGGCTCTCATCTAATCCACTCGGACCTCATAATAACTTGATTGCATCTGCAAAGACCCTATCTATACTAATAAAAAGGTAATATGCTAATTAGACCAGACAAAGCCATGGTGGCAGGGGCTGAGGTAGAGGCAGTTAGGGGCGATCAGGCCAGCAGGGGAGAGCAATTAGGGGCAATCAGGCCAGCAGGGAGAGCAGTTAGGGGCAATCAGGCCAGCAGGGAGAGCAGTTAGGGGCAATCGGGCAGGCAGGCAGAGTGGTTAGGGGCGACCAGGCAGGCAGGTGAGCATTTAGGAGCCAGCAGACCCAGATTGTGAGAGGGATGTCGGATTGGAGAGGGTGCAGGCCGGGCTGAGGGGACCCACGCCCTCTGTGCATGAATTTTGTGCACCGGGCCTCTAGACTCCAAATAAAATCCCATTTCTAGGTCTTAGCGCTGAGGACACAATCCAACCCACATCAGGAGGTGTTCATTCTCAGGATCATTGGACCCTGATGTTTCCCACTGTCTATCACAGGTCGCCACCTTCCTCCTGAGCTCCGTGCCACCCATCTATCTAGCTGCCTATTGGGTGACGGTCCCTATGGGGAGGTCCCAGAAACCCACCCTCTCCCAAGATGTGACTCTCCTCTTGGTCCCACCCCCCAACACTTGAGAGAAATGAAAATATACCTTGAAACAGTCAGATACCAACATGCTCACAGCCGCTTTATGCGTCATCACCCCAAACTGGAAACCAACCAAACGTTCGTCCATAGAAAAAATATGGGTACACCAACCATGATACACTCTCAGAGCGGATCCTCAACAAATGGGAGACCAAGTTTAAGAAAAACAGACACACACAGGACAGGCTGTATGATTCCAGTTATAGAAACTGATTATATCACGTGTAAGATTCACTATTTCCACACCTCGATCCACTTGCTCGAAGGGCACCCCTTGAGCTCCACTTTCAACAACAGAAGCAGGTAAAGTCTGGGTGGGACGTCCCAGGACGAGGAACCTCAGGGTGCAAGGACTGGTGCTGGTCCCCTCCAGGGTCAGGAGAAATTCCCGGTAGGACCTTTCCGTGCAAAGCCCAGGGATCCAGCACGTGTGCAGCCTACACATTGAGCCAGGTGCGCCGGTAGGACTTCACTCCCAGAATTCTCACCACAAACTTTCAGGTAGGGCTTCTCCACTGGTTCCACAGGGCAGGAAACTGAGGCACGGGGAGGCAGGGACTCGTCTGTCACTTTACTCAGGAAAGGGGCGGAGCGTGGATTTGAACTCACAACTCTTTGGTTCCAAAGCCAGTGTCTTTCCACCATACTTTTAACTCATCACCCAGAGGGCTTTTAATTCTGCAGGAATCTGCCCGTTATTTTTGTTGTTGTTGTTATTTGTTTTTTGGGTTTTTTTGTGTGTTTTTTTCTTTGCCCTCCAGAGGCCAAGTCTCTGCAATTCCCGCTTTCACATCAAGATCTCCGAGTACTCGTTTTCAGTGATGCCCTCCTGTCCCTGAGGGTTCCCAGGCTTCATCCTATGAAATCTGAGGGATGCATATTGAATCTCTTCTTTCTTCCCCGAGGAGGGGGCAGCCAGAGCTGGGGGAAGGTGCTCTAGGTGGCTGTCTGGCTGGGATTCATTCAGGGGACCCTGAGTGGAGGGAAAGAAAAGGAAGTCTGAGCCGCCTGGCTGGTGTGGCTCAGTGGGTTGGGCGTCGTCCATCCCATGCACCACAAGGTTGCCGGTTTGACTCCCAGTCAGGGCACATGCCTGGATTGTGGACTTGATCCCCAGTAGGGGGCGTGCAGGAGTCATCGAATCTATGATGTTTGTCTATCATTGATGTTTCTATCTCTCTATCCCCCCTCCCTTCCTCTCTCTCGAAAAAAATCAATAAAAACATTTTTTAGAAAACACATTATTTGTCTTGTTTACTGAGATTTTGGCATCCCCTTGAGCTTTGCTTCTGAGGCGAAGGCCTCACTCACCTCACCCTAATCCTAATCCTAATCCCAACCCTAACCCTAACCCTAACCATGGCCATTCTGGAGAGGTGGGCATGGAGAGGCCAGATCGGCAAAGCTGCAAGCTGGGGAGTTTGGGCTTTATTCTCTAGGTCAGGGGTTGCCTAACTATAGTCCTTGGGTCAAATCCCACCCACTGCCAGTTTTTGTAAATAAAGTTTTATTGGAACACAGCCATACTCATCCTATATAATAAAGAGGTAATATGCAAATTGACCATCACTCCAACACACAAGATGGTCGCCCCCATGTGGTCAAAGATGGCCACCCCCATGTGAACAAAATATGGCTGCCACAAGATGGCCAGCAGGGGAGGGCAGTTGGGAGGGACCAGGCCTGCAAAGGAGGGCAGTTAGGGGCAATTGGGCCGGCAGGGGAGCAGTTAGGCATCGATCAGGCAGGCAGGGGAGTGGTTAGGGGGTGATCAGGCAGGCAGGCAAGCAAGCGGTTGGGAACTAGCAGTCCTAGATTGTGAGAGGGGTCCCAGATTGGAGAGGGTGCAGGCTGAGTTGTGGGACACCCCCCCCCCATATACGAATTTCATGCACCAGGCCTCTAATTCATTTATAGATGGTGTATGGCGGTGCCAAGTGGCTGCCACAGAGACTGTATGGCCCACAAAGCCAAAATGATTGGCTATCTGGCCCTTTATAGAAAACGTTTGCCAGCCTCTGATCCAGGCAATGAGGGCAAACAGATGTCCAGAGGCAGAGCATCTGGACAGTGATGGCCTTCAGACAATCCCTCTGTGTAAGGCAACAGAGTGAGAAGCAGGGAAACGAGGGGGTGTGGGAAGCAATTCCGCAGCTTTGACAACAATGGGGGTCAAGATGGAGAGAGAGAGAGGCCCTAGCCGGTTTGGCTCAGTGGTTACAGCGCTGGTGAGTAGGCTGAAGGGTAGTGAGTTCGATTCTGGTCAAGGGCACGTGTCTTGGTTGCAGGTCCGGGAGGCCACCCATAGATGTGTCTCTCTCACATCGGTTTCTCTCTCTGTGTCTCTTCCCCTCCTTTCCACTCTTTCTAAAGATCAATGAGAAAAATATCCTCGGGTGAGGATTAACAAAACAAAAAAACAAAGATGGAGAGAATGGGGGACCAATGCTGGCTGTTCTTAGGAGGAAAAATTAGTGAGACATGGTGGATTTGGGGGCAGCAGGAGAAGAAAGAGAGAACAGAGAGAAGGCGAGTCCTCCATTCCTGGCCTGAAAGAAAGAGGAGGGTGCTGTCGTGCTGTGAGCAAGATGGGGAATCTGAGGGGAGGAGGAGATGAGGAGAGCAACTTGTCCATGCTGAGCAGAGCAACCCAGGGGGCCTTCCTGGGGGAGGTGTCCACGTGGGCTGCCGGACCGCGAGATGCCCAGGTCACTCACCTGAGGGGTTGGCCTCTGGGCGGCGTCTGCACCCTCCATGCCTGTGTCCCCAGTGCCCGCTGCTGCCCTTGCCACCCTCTTCTTGCGGGATCTCACTCTGAGTGAAGAGACCAGGTTGCCCTTCAGTCCACCAGTCCAGGGTGTGGTGGGCAGACCGACACTCCTCCTCTGTTCTCTCTTAAGGGGCTGGAGGGGTGACTGAGGTGGTCCCGGGGTTGAGAATGCAGCTCCCCCTCCTGGAGCCAGAGGTTTGTGATGCCCACCCAAGGTGCCAGGGACCCGCTTCCTGCCCGGGCTTCAGGCTCTGCCCCTCCCCCCCCCACGCCCACCTCCCACCTTGTCCCTCCAGCTCTGGGTTCAGGGATTCCACGGCCTCCTGCCCTCCCAGCCCAGGGCTCTCCCTCCTTCCCTCCCTCCAGGTGCTGGTCCCCTCCCTCCCTCCCTCCCTCTCTCCCTTCCTCCCCAGGTCAGTGCTCACATGATGAAGATGGCACAGAAGGCCAGGAAGAGCAGGGTGGTCACACCTGCGCCCCCGACTGCCCCCAGCATCAGTCCCGATGATGGACATGCTTTCCCTGCAGACAGATGGGATGATGGAGGGTTTTCCCCGCTGAGAAGTCAGTCTTCCCTCCTCCCACGCCCGGCAGGGACCCCAGATGTGTGTTTTCTGGCCCCTTTGCAGGGTGCAAAGTACAGGAACAGGGCAGGGGGTGGAGATCGGAGTGAGGCGAGCGAGGCGCCCAGAGCTGGGTGGCAGCCTGTCTTTATTGGGAGCGTGGAGATTTTGTTCCTTGTGGGACTCACTTTGCATTCAGTTTTATTGAAAAAAAGAGACACTGCACTGTGGTCCTGTTTCTCTTCGTGGCTGAGGTTTCTTTGGCTTCTCTTTAAATGTTGTGCCCAAGAGAAGTGCCTCTCTTGCCTGACCCTCCTCCGGCCCCGAAAAGCAAGGACCTTGCATCCAGGGACACCCCTGTCCAAGCCCCAGCCCCTCTCCCAAGACCCACCTCCTTCCCCTGGCTTCTCCCTCCCAGCCCCTCCCCACCCACAGCACTGGCCAGGCAGGAAGAGGACAGGGGCACTTTAAATCCCAGGGAAGTTTTGGGCTTTCACAGTGGAGCCCAGAGCAGAGCTGACCTCCTCTCTGAAGTTCAGGGGGCTGTCGGGGTGGGGGGGGGGGAGGAACGGGGAGGGACTGTGAGGGTGGAGCGGGTGCTGGTTTCCTCCAGTGCCCCCCTTCTTCCCCCATCCACTGGGGCACTCACTCTGTACAGAGAGGCTCAGGGAGGAGTGCAGAGAGCCCCCAGGGTGCTGGGCCCAGCAGGTGAGCTCCCCTTCATCCCCCATCTGCACTGCAGGCAGCTCCAGGACCCCAGACCTGGAGGCGCTCAGGGTCAGGTTCCACCACCTCCCGGCCCAGCTCAGCCTGGCGGGGGGGTTGCTGTCCACCACACAGACCAGGCGCAGGGCCTGGCCCTCTAGGACCAAAAGAGACGAGCCATTCTCCGGGACTGTGGGTGCTAGAGAAGAAGAGACAGAGGGTCAGAGTGACCGCAAGGTGGAGAGGAAGCGGAAGGATGTGGGAGGAGAGCGGAGGAGAGGAACAGACATGCAGACATGGGCTGACCTGCTCTCGCCTGCGGCTGGTGGGAACGAACGCTTGTCTGCCTTTTGTGCAGAACAACTTGACCACTTCCCTCAAACTTGCAAAGAACGTGTGAAGTGCTAGTAGCTATGAGTTGCTTTCAGGAACTTATCCCACAGACACCCACACACACACAGAGTTGTGAAAGTGGAGGCAGAGTATTCGTTGCAGTGTTGAGGCGAGCAGAGTCAGATGAACGTCCTGGGTCTCTGTTAGTAGAAGATGTGCACACAGCCCCAGCTGGTTTGGCTCAGTAGATAGAGCGTCAGCCTATGGACTGAAGGGTCCCAGGTTTAATTCCAGCCAAGGGCACATGCCCAGGTTGGTGCTCACTCCCCAGTGGGAGGCGTGCAGGAGGCAGCCGATCAATGATTCTCTCTCATCATTGATGTTTCTAGCTCTCTCTCCCTCTCTGAAATCAATAAAAAAAATATTTTTAAAGAATATATGCACACAACTAGAATCCAGCCATGCTGTGGAATACTGCATAGGCATGAAGAGGGATGGGGATGTCTGTCCTACGGATGGAGAAGGACCTGTGAGATCCTTCAAGTGAACAACCCCAAGGCTCACGGCAGCATATGGACACTGCTCACTTCCAGGGAGGACCGGGCATCTGAGTGAAGACTTCAGTGCCTTTCCATTTTTGCCCATTTATGTATATAAAAGCATAATATGCAAATTGTCCCCTTGGGAGTTCAACCGGGAGATCGTTCGCTATGATGTGTGCTGACCACCAGGAGGTGGTGCAGAACATGGCAGGTGACCAGCAGCGGAGGTGGCCTGGTGCTGAGGGACAGAGGGAAGGAGGAGGCGGGGAGGCAGGGAGGCCTAGGGACCCTACCTGTGCACGAATTTTGTGCACCAGGCCTCTAGTGTGACTATATTACCTATTGGAAAATACACAAATTAAACTATTGGAGGAAAATGAAAACTTGAGCTTGGAGGACTCATCAGGAGATGGAGGACCGGGGGCCTTGAGCGGCAGCTCAGCCATGTGGAAGTTGCCGAGTTCTCCTGGTGCAGGTGGCAGGGGCTTGGAGAGCAGCCATGGGGACTGAGGAAGAAGAGGGAGCACTGGGGGTGTCTGGTCACGGGGCGAGTCCAGGATGAGGCAGGGACCGGCCCTGTCCTGCCCTGACCTGGGAGAGGCCCACCTCCCCTACAGCCCATGACAGGCTCCCTCCTACCTGAGCCGTTTCCTTGGAAGACAGTTATGGTCAAGTTCTGTGGAGAGTCTGGGACAGGAAGACAAGGTGGACAAAAGTCAGTGGTGAAGGCTGGGTAGACATTGGCTCTGGGCCCCCAGGAGCTGCTTAAAAGGGGACAGGGTGGGAGCAGGCATCCCCTAGACCCCTTCCCAGACCAGGTCCAGGACCCAGCACCCAGTGTCTGAGGTCCCCACCCCCATCACTGCTGCCCTCGGACCCCCATCAGGAGCCCCCACGTTCTGGTCCAGCTCTAACAGGACATGTTGAGGTGAATGGTCCTCATCGTGGTTACCCTGTCCCCAGGCAAGGTCACCTGACAGGTGAAGGTGGCACCCGCCCGCCCCCAGAGGCAACAGAAAAGCAAGAGGGACAGGGCTTTGTGCTCTAGGTCCCCTACACAGCCAGGCCCCCAGGACAAAGCACCCAGCACACCTGCCTCACCCTCCTGCTCTGCACACCCTCAGGGACCTGGTGCTCCGACCAAGAACTCACAGGTGACATTGAGCTGGATGGTTCTCTCCACGGTCACACCAGCGGCAGGAAAATGCACCTGACAGGTGAGGTTGGTGCCGTGGTCCTGGGGCCGTGGGGTGAAGGCAAGCACAGAGGAGAGATGGGTCCTGGGGCCCAGGGAGCTGTGGGCAGCTGACATCCAGGAGAAGATGGGGGGTGTTCCCCGCTTACAGGCCCAGGGCACAGAGCAGGTCAGGTTCCTGGGGTGGCCGCACTCCAGGGTCCCCAGGATGAGGATGTGGGGTGTGTGGTTGAAGGCTGGTGAGGAGGGGGAGACAGGGGGTCAGGAGAGAGGGTCCCAGGTGTGGCCCTGAGAGAAGCCTCGGGCTTTGGTCCAGCTCCTGCCTCTGAGCCCAGCACACTGTACCCCGACCCCCTCCCAGTATGAGGCCTATCCCAGCCCTGCCTGGGGCCACCATGAACTTTCCCCAAGGCCTCTCCTGGAGCCCATTCCTTACCTGTCACATGCACGGAGAGCTTGTTTTCTATGTAAGAAAATTTAGAACCTCCTCTTTCCAACCGAAAATAGTATGATCCGTTATCTGTCCTCCGGGCGTCTCTGATGTCCAGGGAGCAGTCGTGGGTCCTGGGGTCCCCGCGGAGGTGGAATCGGCCCTGGGTCTCCTCCTGCACTTTATGAGATGGGTTGTTTGTGGCCACCAAAACCGCATTTTCAAAGGCCTGTCCCTTGTACCAGTAGCCGTGAGCTGGTGTAGAGTCATCCCATCCATCCCGGGGGTAGGACACCTCGCAGGCCACCTGGACACACAGGCCCTCCTGCACCATCACAGGGGTCTGCACCTTCAGACTGTATTCATTATTCTGAGCCAGGGACCCTGCAGGGAAACGAGGGTCAGCCGCAGCCCCCGCCCTGCCGCCCCCTCTCCTCTGGCACTTACCTGCCCACAGCAGGGACAGCAGCAGCCACAGCATCTCTGAGGGTATCTGGGCTCCTGTGGCTGAAAAGAGAAGCAAGACCATGGGAGGGGCCTGCAGAGAGACCAGGAAAGCTGGGGAGCAGCACAGGGCCTCCCTGTCCACAGAAGAGGAACCTCAGCGCCTGAGCTCGTCCCCCTCTGCACAGAGCGGGGAGGACACCCCACAGCCCAGAGACCCGGGCGACCAGCCCTTGTTATCTGTCCTGAGCGGCCTCTGGCCCTCGTGCCCCCGCCCCCCAGGCCCAACAGCAGCCTGTCTGGGGTCCATGGTACCAAGTTCCCTCTGGGGAATTGTGTTTCTCAGTGTTCATTTCTGAGAAACTAGAATAAATGTTGCAAGATTTACAGAAGGCGGCACAGGAAGATGAGGGTGAGAGCAGAACGGTGGCCTTCATCAGAGGAGAAAGGTCGGGCTCTGATACTGTCAGGACCCAGACAACCCTTGAGGATCACCCCTCCCCTGTCCACATCCACTCCTAGGAACCCGGAGGCCAGGGAGGATGAGAGAGGCAGCCAAATCACACCCAGGCAGGACCTCAGCCCACCTCCTGCTTCCCCGGCATGCCCTTCCCCTTGGAGGTCATTTTCTGCAAAAGTCAAAGTGGTCACAGGCTGCAGATGTCTGTGGAGGTCAGCCAGCCAGGGGTGGGAACATGGGAGACGGGGGCGGTCTGGGGAGGGGGAGGGGTAAGGAGGCCAGTTATCCTTCCTCCCTCAGCATCCATACGGTAGGCACCACTCTCCGCTCACAAGGCCACATGCCAGCCCTGGACGCTGCCCCTGAGTCTCTGTCCAGTGGGGACACAGCAAGTGTTCTGGAACCTGGAGGTCCCTGGGACAGAGCTGGGATGTGGGACCCCAGGCAGGGTGGGGTGTCACTCACTCCTGGATTGGAGGGGAGGATTCTGTGTGTTCACACACACCGAGGGCACCAAGGCGAGATCCACAGGCGAGACACCTGGGAAACTGATGCTGGGATTCTCTGCACAGTGGGGTGTGGTGGGGAAGAAAGTGCAGAGAGGAATGCGCAGGTTTCAAAAGGAATAAACTCTATGCATTTCCTCGCGGCTGTCTGGGAGCCAGGAAGGCTTTTTCACCATTGTGTCACGGGACAGGCTCCTCCTTGCTCCAGAGCATGGCGGGAGGTCCAGCCTCTGGAGCTTTGCCTGGGTAGGCTCTGTATCCAGCAGGACACAGGGAGCGGGGAGCACCACCCGGGAGTCCTCCACCCCCAGGGATGGTGCGGATTTCAGAGGGAAGGGAGGTGGGGAGTGGGAAGAGATTAACCAAGGATGTTATATGCATATGAGAGGCCCGGTGCACAAAATTCGCACACTGGGGGGAGAGTTCCCTCAGCCCTGCCTGTACCCTCTCCCAATCTGAGATCCCTTGGGGGATGTCCGCCTGCTGGCTTAGGCCTGCTCCCTGCCTAAGCCAGCACATGGACATTCCTCTAGCAGTCTGGGATCCCTCACTCCTTACCACCTGCCTCCTTGCTGCTCCTTACAGTTCAGCTAGGCTCTCTACTCCTTAGCTATTTGGGGTCTATTTTTATTCCAGATGAATTTTTGGAGAGTTTGTTCTATGTCTGTGAAATATGCCGTTGGTATCTTAATGGGGATTGCATTGGATCTGTAGATTGCTTTGGGTAGTATGGACATTTTAATGATGTTGATTCTACCAATCCATGAACACGGTATATTCTTCCACTAGTTTATGTCTTATTCCATCTCTTTTTTTCAATGACCTGTAGTTTTTTGAGTACAGGTCTTCTACCTCCTAAGTTAAGTTTATTCCTAGATATCTTAATTTTTTTGTTGCAATGGTAAATGGGATTTTTTTGTTTTAGTTTCTATTTTTATGATTTCATTATTGGTATATAAAAAAGCCATAGGTTTCTGGGTGTTAATTTTCTATCTTGCTACATTGCCAAATTCATTTATTAAGTCTAGTAGTTTTTCATGGAGTCTTTAGGGTTTTCTATGTACAGTATCATGTCATCTGCGAATAATGACAGTTTTACTTATTCTTTTCCAATTTGGATGAATTTTATTTCTTCTTCTTGTCTGATTTCTATGGCTACCACTTCCAGTATTTATCAAACAGGAGTGGTGAAAGTGGGCATACTTGGCTTGTTCAGTTCTTAGGGGAAATAGTTTTAGTTTTTGCCCATTGAGTGTGATGTTGGCTGTAGGTTTGTCATATATGGCCTTTATCATGTTGAAATATGTTTTCTCTATTCCCACCTTACTGAGAGTTTTTATTTAAAATGGGTGTTGGACTTTGTGGAATATTTTCTCTGCGTCTACTGATAAGAACATCTGATTTTTGTCATTCAATTGGTTTGTGTGATGTATCACATTTATTGATTTGTGAACATTGTACTAGCCTTGCATCTCTGAAATAAATCCCACTTGATCATGGTGTATGATCTTTTGACTATATTGCTCGATGCGATTTGCTAATATTCTGTGTTCTCCCCAATCACTATTTGCCTGCTGTGGTCTATTCTGAACAGAGCGGCCATGGCTTCCTGTTACAAAGAACCTTCAACCATATCTCTGATTAGCTCAATGGCTTCCAGGTGCCTGCATTTGCTGCAAGCTGTCCCTAGCTGCATACCATTGGGTCTGCACCTCTCTCCAGGGGTTTCCCCTTCCAGGCGCCCCTGGACTGTCACGCTGGAGTCTTGTCTCCATCACACACCAGGCTGCGTCTGCCTCAGAGCTGGGACACTGCTCCTCATCTTCCCGGATAATCTCCTTTGGGGAAACACACAGTCTGTTCTCTCACCAGCATCAAGTCTAGGCTCAGACATCACAGTTTGTACTCTCAGATATCAGGAATTGTCCCCCCACATGCCATTTGATCCTTTCTTTGCATGAATCTTACACACACACACACACACATATGACCATCGTACAGGCTCTAATATTTTCATTTATTGATTATTAATTCTATCCTCTTGTCTCCAGAATGACAGCTTCTGGGTGAGAGCAATTTTTGAGGCTTGGTTCATAGTTGCATCCCCATTACCTACAACAATGTAGGTGTACAGTTATACTTACTAAAGGGTCATTAAATGAATGGCTAAATATTATTTTGTTCAAAAACCTACAAGAATCACACTTGTACCATGAAGTGACTTATAACTGAACCCAAAGAATGATCATCAGTTGGAGATGTGGGAATGGGGAGGGAAGGGCATTTCAGCAGAAGGAACTGCATGTGCAAAATCTCCAATCAGAAAGGGCCTGGCCCAGCCAGATGTGGAGATGAGGTGAGATTCAGGGAGATCATAGAATCTAGTGGAGAGTCCAGAAGGTGAGAGGCCACGCTGAGCCCTCAAAACCAGCCTGTGGTGTTTGCACCTCATCTCTGGCCATTGAGAGGAAGCATCATTGTTCACACTGTGCAGGAAGTAGGCTATATGTCTCTGGAAGCAGAATCTGGAGACAGGTAGCTGGTGGGTTCAGGCACCCAGGGAAGAGATGAGGCCACAGGAACAATCCCAGCATGACCGGGAGGTGAGGGCCATCCATATAGGCTGTGACCGGGAAGGAGGATGGACAAGTCTTAGTGGATTGGGGAGAAGGGAAGGGAGGCAAAATGTAGACCCACACCCCAGACCTAGCCTTAGACAAGGGTTGCCACCATGTCAGCACTGAAATGGGGAACCCAGAAGAGAAGTGGGTTTGGGGAGGAAGATTACAGCTCAATTTTAGCAATCCCAGGGGCCGACCTGGGAGAGGTATCAGTGGGATGTTGGGTGGTGAGACACTGCCATCACTCACCTGAGGGATTAACCTGAGCCTGGGTCTGCATCCTTCATGCCGCCTTTTGGCCTTGAGGCCTTTCTTTTTGGTACCTGCCTCTGAGGGAAGAGACCAGTGTCTTTCAGTTTGATCGCATCAGGTCCAGTGGGCAGCAGACCCAGCCCCCTGTTTCCTGCCAGGTGGTGGAGAGGAGAGTGAAGTGGGAGAGAGAAGTTCTGGCTCCACAGACCTTCCTGATCACTGCCGGTACCTCCCACCCTGGGCACTTGACTGGCAGGCATTCGTGAGGACTGTCTGTATGGAGTCCTTACCCAGCACCCCTCCTGCTCCTGCCAGCCCTGCCTCTGACCCATCAGGATCCAGGGCTTTGGTTCTGCACTCAGCCTTGTAACCCCTGCCCTCCCCAGGCCTCCCCTCCCCCAATCGGAACCCACATGAGGACTAGGAGGCAGGTGAGGAGGACCAGGCTCTTGACAGCTGCTTCTGCGATGGCCACCAACATCACCTCTGCCCCGGGCCCTGATAATCCTGCAGGAAAGAGGGACCAGGACAGAGTCACCTGCTGGTCCGCAATCCTGTGTCCTTCTGCCCCCAGTAGGACCCTGGATGTCGTTCCCCAGACCCTCCTGCATCGCTGGATGCGGGACCACCTGGGCCCTCACCCCAGACCCCGCCCTGACCCCCAGTAGTAGGACAGAAAATAAAATGCTTAAGTTGCAATTCATCATAATGAAACATTTGTTCATCAATGGACACTACGGGGAAAGTGAAAAGCCAACCCATTTAATGGGAGCAAATATTTGCTAGTTATAGATCTGATAAGGTTTAGTACCCTGCCCATATACAACCCAACAGTAAAAAGTCAAAGAACCTTATCAAACAATGGGCAGGAGACTTGACATAAATAGTTCTTTAAAGGCGACGTACAAATGAACAATAATTCCGCGATAAAATAAGCGGCGTCATAGTGATCACAGAAATGCAAATCCAAGCCACGTTGAAGTAGCTTTTCACACACACACTAGTAGCCTATGATTTTTTTAAAAGGAAAATACCAATGTTGGTAATTGTGTGGAGAAATTGGAAGCCTTATACTTTGCGGGCAGGAATGTATTAGTAAACTGATGCTGCCACTGTGGGACACAGTCCGGAATTTCCTCAGAAAGTTACACATAGAAAGTACCATTTGACTCAGCAATTCCACTCCCAGGTACATGACCTAAAAAACAGAAAACATGTCTGAACACAAAACGTGCACCGATATTCACAGCAGTATTATAACCGCCCCAAAGTGGAAACACCCAAATGTCCATCAACTGATCACTAGAAGAACTGGACTGTCCATCCATTCATACAACAAACTATTATTCAGACAACAACTTGAGAAGATGTTGCCTGAATAATAGTTGTCCATTAGAAGACATGTGCACACAGCCAGAGTCTGTCCATGCCGGTGCCAACACCCCAGGCATGGAGAGGGATGGGCACGTCTCTCCTATGGATGGCAAAGGACCTGCTGGATCCTTCAGGTGAACGATCCATGGTGCACAGCAGTGCGTGGACACTGCTCACTACCTGGGGGGTGGGTTGAGGGGGATGGGTGAGGGACCAGGCATCTGAGGACTGACTTTAGTGCCTTTACTCTAAGGGAAAAGTCTTTTTTCGTGTGTTTTTTTTTAGTTACTGAGAGAGAGAGGAAGGGAGAAAGAGAGAGAGAGACATCAATGTGTTGTTGCACTTATTTATGCATTCATTGGTTAATTATCCTATGTGATGTGACCTGAGATCAAATCCACAACCTTGGGGCACTGGGACGACGCTGGAAGCAACTGAGTTACCTGGCCAGGGCCAACTCCAGTTCCTTTTGAGTGTTTGGCCATGTGACTATATTACCTGTTTTAAAATACATAAATTAAACTATTGGAGGAAAATTAAAACGCGAGCCTGGAGGATTCGTCAGGAGATGGGGAATCAGGGGCCTCAAGAGGCAGCTCAGCCATGTGGAGGGTGCCTAGCTCTCCTGGTGCAGCTGACAGGGGCTTGGAGAAGTCTTTGGGGAACAAGGGGCCAATGGGGACAGCTGCTCACAACGGCCATGGGAGTTGAGGAAGGAGAGGGACCATTGGGTACACCCACAGGAGGTGTCTGGTCACGGGGTGAGTCCAGGATGAGGCAGGGACGAGCCCTGTCCTGATCTGGAAGAGGCCCTGCTCCCTACAGCCCATGACCCGCTCCTTCTTACCTGTGCCGTCTCCTAGGCAACCACCTGGTGTTGGGTTCTGCTGGGGATCTGAGACAGGAAGCGTGACCTTCCCACCTCAGTGAGCTGACATGTGGTGAGGCTTGTTTAGGCATGGCACTTCTACCCTCAGAGACCACAGAAATGCAAAAGGGGCAGGGCTTTGTGTTCTCGGTCCCCTACACAGCCAGGCCCCCAGGACAAAGCACCCAGCACACCTGCCTCACCCTCCTGCTCTGCACACCCTCAGGGACCTGTTGCTCCGACCAAGAACTCACAGGTGACATTGAGCTGGATGGTTCTCTCCACGGTCACACCAACGGCAGGAAAGTGCACCTGACAGGTGAGGTTGGTGCCGTGGTCCTGGGGTCGTGGGGTGAGGATGAGCTTGGAGGAAAAGCGGGTCCTGGGGCCCAGGGAGCTGTGGGCAGCTGATGTCCAGGAGAAGATGGGGGGCGTGCCCCGCTCACAGGCCCAGGGCACAGAGCAGGTCAGGTTCCTGGGGCGGCCGCACTTCAGGGTCCCCGGGATGAGGATGTGGGGTGTGTGGTTGAGGGCTGGTGAGGAGGGGAAGACAGGGGATCAAGAGGGAGGGTCCTAGGTGTGGCCCTGAGAGAAGTCTCGGGCTTTGGTCCAGCTCCTGTCTCTTAGCCCAACAGGCTGTACCCCGACCCCCTCCCAGGATGGGGCCCATCCCAGCCCTGCTCGGGGTCACCATGAACTTTCCCCGAGGCCTCTCCTGGAGCCCATTCCTTACCCGTCACTTGCACAGAGAGCATGTTCTGTGTGTAAGAATATTTAACAGAACTTCCTCTTTTCAACCGAAAAATGTACAATCCGTCATCTGTTCTCCGGGCATCTCTGATGTCCAAGGAGCAGTCGTGGGTCCTGAGATCCCCGCGGAGGTGGAATCGGCCCTGGGTCTCCTCCTGCACTTTATGAGATGGGTTGTTTGTGGCCACCAAAACCGCATTTGCATAGGCCTGTCCCTTGTACCAGTAGCCGTGAGCTGGTGTAGAGTCATCCCATCCATCCCGGGGGTAGGACACCTCGCAGGCCACCTGGACACACAGGCCCTCCTGCACCATCACAGGGGTCTGCACCTTCAGACTGTATTCATTATTCTGAGCCAGGGACCCTGCAGGGAAACGAGGGTCAGCCGCAGCCCCCGCCCTGCCGCCCCCTCTCCTCTGGCACTCACCTGCCCACAGCAGGGACAGCAGCAGCCACAGCATCTCTGAGGGTAACTGGGCTCCTGTGGCTGAAAAGAGAAGAAAGACCGTGGGAGGGCCCTGCAGAGAGACCAGGAGAGCTGGGGAGCAGCACAGGGCCTCCCTGTCCACAGAAGAGGAACCTCAGCACCTGAGCTCGTCCCCCTCTGCACAGAGCGGGAGGACACCCCACAGCCCAGAGACCCGGGCGACCAGCCCTTGTTATCTGTCCTGAGCGGCCTCTGGCCCTCGTGCCCCCGCCCCCCAGGCCCAACAGCAGCCTGTCTGGGGTCCATGGTACCAAGTTCCCTCTGGGGAATTGTGTTTCTCAGTGTTCATTTCTGAGAAACTAGAATAAATGTTGCAAGATTTACAGAAGGCGGCACAGGAAGATGAGGGTGAGAGCAGAACGGTGGCCTTCATCAGAGGAGAAAGGTCGGGCTCTGATACTGTCAGGTCCCAGACAGCCCTTGAAGATCACCCATCCCCTGTTCATGTCCACTCCTGGGAAACCGGAGGCCAGGGAAGGTGAGAGAGGCATCCAAATCACACCCAGGCAGGACTCAGCCCACCTCCTGTTTCCCCAGCATGCCCTTCCCCTCGGAGGTCATTTTCTGCAAAAGTCAAAGTGGGGCAGATACCCTAGTCACAGGCTGCAGATGTCTGTGGAGGTCAGCCAGCCAGGGGTGGGAACATGGGAGATGGGGGAGGCCTGGCAGGGGGGGAGGTAAGGAGGCCAGTTATCTTTCCTCCCCCAGCCACCATGGGGTGGGTACCCCTCTCCGCTCACAAGGCCACAAGCCAGCCCTGGACGCTGCTACAGAGTCTGTGTCCAGTGGGGACACAAATGAGGATTTCAGAGAGAAGGGAGGTGGGCGGCGGGAAGAGATTAACCAAAGATCTTTATGCATACTAGAGGCCCGGTGCACGAAATTCGTGCACGGAGGGGGTTGTCCCTCAGCCCAGCCTGTACCCTCTCCAATCTGGGATCCCTCTCACAATCCAGGACTGCTGGCTCCTAACTGCTTGCCTGCCTGCCTTCCTGATTGCCCCTAACCACTCTGCTGCCAGCCTGTTTGCCCCCAACTTCCCTCCTCTGCCGGCCTGGTTACCCCTAACTGCCCTCTCCTGCAGGATTGATCACCTCCAACTGCCCTCCCTTGCAGGCCTGGTCCTTCTCAACTGGCCTCCCTTGCAGGCCGGGTGCCTCCCAACTGCCCTCTCCTGCTGGCCATCTTGTGGTGGCCATCTTGTGTCCACATGGGAGCAGGATCTTTGACCACATGGGGGCAGCTATATTGTGTGTTGCAGTGATGGTCAATCTGCATAGTACTCTTTTATTAGATAGGATAGAGGCCTGGTACAGGGGTGGGGGCCAGCTGGTTTGCCCTGAAGGGTGTCCTGGATCAGGTGAGGGTTCCCTTGGGGCATGGGGCAGCCTGAGCGAGGGGCCTGTGGTGGTTTGCAGGTGGGCCACGCCCCCTGGCAACGCAAGCGGAGGCCCTGGTATCTGGAATTTATTTTCCTTCTACAATTGAAACTTAGTAGCCTGGAGCAGAGCCAAGCCTGGGGCTCCCTCTGAGGCCGGTAGCCATTTGTGTTGGGGTTATAATTGAAACTTTGTTGCCTTAAGCAGGATGGGCCTGGCCAGGGTGTGCAGAAAGCTTTGCTTCCCCTGTTGCCAGCAGCAACCCTGGCCTGCTCTGTCAAGCTCCATTCTGCCGCCATTTGCTTGAATTTGTTTACCTTCTATAATTGAAACTTTGTAGCTTGAGTGGAGGCTTAGGCCTGGCAAGGGCAGGTGGAAAGCTTGGCTTCCTCTGTTACCTAGGAAACCTTGCTCTCTGTGGCTGTAGCCATCTTGGTTTGGGTTAATTTGCATACTCGCTCTGATTGGATGGTGGGCGTGGCTTGTGGGTGTGCCGGGGTATGGTCAATTTGCATATTTGTCTATTATTAGATAGGATATGCATTACCTATGGACACAGACAATAGGGTGGTTAAGACCTATGGTAGGATGGGAACCACGTGGAGGGGTGCAAGTGGGGGGAGAAAGAAGGACATCTGTAATACTCTCACCAATAAATTTTTTAAAAATCAATGGAAAAAATATCCTTTGGTGAGGATTGAAATAATAATAATATAACAATAATGATATACACTCATAAAAGGGAAATTTGCAAATTGACCGTACCTTCACGTCGCTCACCAGCCAATCAGGAGTGAGTATGCAAATTGACCCAACTAAGATGACGGGTTAATTTGCACATGCAGACGCTGAGCGGCCGGTGGCGGGATGCTTGTGCTGTCACCATGGCAATGACGCAGGCGTTCTGCACCGCCCCAGCCACTCAGCGCCTCTGGGCAGCGTGGGAAGGCAGAAAGGTGGTTCTGGTCGGAGCGAAGGCGGTGCCTGCAGCCAGGGGAAGGAAGGCCCATTCTTGCACGAATCTTTGTGCATCGGGCCTCTATATAATAATAATAATAATCTATACTAATAAAAGGATAATATGCTAATTAGACTGGATGTCTTCTGGATGTCCTTCTGGACAAAGCCACAGTGGCAGGGGCCAAGGCAGAGGCAGTTAGGAGTGATCAGGTTGGCAGGGCAGAGCAGTTAGGGGCAATCAGGCTGGCAGAACAGAGCAGTTAGAGGCGATCAGGCAGGCAGGCAGAGAGGTTAGGGGTGGTCAGGCAGGCAAGCAGAGTGGTTAGGGG
Source organism: Ia io (assembly GCA_025583905.1). NCBI lineage: Eukaryota > Metazoa > Chordata > Mammalia > Chiroptera > Vespertilionidae > Ia > Ia io. Next base: position 45,513,261 of record JAJQQW010000021.1, on the reverse strand, counting down.
TGATCACGCAGGCATCAGGTGAGTGGTTAGGAGCCAGTGGTCCTGACTTGCGAAAGGGATGTCCAACTGCCAGGCTGAGGGACCCGCCTTTTCCCCCTCACCCCTCCCATGCATGAATTTCATGCACCTGGACTCTAGTGTAATAATAATAATAAATGGCTGTTTGCAAAACATTGAGCCCTTACAAGCATAACCAGAACCTAGGAGAGGAAGATGGCCAGGAGGAGAACAGGACATCAGCTCGGCGACATCGCAACACACTGCCCACCACAGATTGCTTGGTGCTGCTGTCATCACCTCCAGGTTGAGACATTGCTACAATAAAATGTGCTTACAAATAAGCCATGGATGAGTAGCCATCACACAGCTTGCTCTTTCCAGGTAGCAGCAAGGAAACAGATCTATTTCCTCTAGGAAACCAATACGGCAGGATGGTTTAGAACCTATTGCTAGACTTATTTATTTTTAATTTATTGATTTGAGAGAGAGAGAGCAAGAGAGAGACAGAGAGACAGACAGAGAGAGAGACATTGATTTGTTGTTCCACTTATTCTTTAAAATATGTTTTTATTGGTAAGGGAGGACCAAGATGGCGGCATAGGGCGGACGCCTGATTGTTGCCTACCACAACAATTTTGAAGCTACAACTGGAAAACAGAGCGGACACCATCCAGAACCACTGGAGGGCTGGCTGAGCGGATGCTCTACAACTAGAATAAAAGAGAGGGGGATGCGGGATGATGCTAATGCCGGTGAGCCAAAGATCACACTTTAACAACTATGGCTCTGGGAGACCAAACCAAGATGGCGGCATAGTTAAGCAAATGAACTGCGCCACACACAGCAATTTCAAAAATACAACTAGAGGACAGAGCGTCTGCCACCCAGAACCACAGGAGAGCTGGCTGAATGGTGGATTTACAACTAAGAGGGAAGAGGAAAGAGCAAACACCGAGGGGCTGAGGTGCGGAGGCGCGTGGGTCGGGCTGGTGGCAGGGGAAGGGACACGCGGCTTTTTTTCCAACCCTAAGGGAGATAAGCTCCCCATCACTCTGAAATCCAGTTTCTGGGGACGCGCAGGAGACCCAGACACCTACGTGGAGAAGCTGGACTCTCGGCCATTGTGTTGGGAAGTGAGAGTGACTTTCTTGCAGAGGTGCACCCAGCAATCAGTGTTTATTGCGCTGGAGCACAGGACGCGGGGACTTGGAAACGCGGAAAGGCAGAAAAGGCAGAAAAGGCAGACTTGCAGCCATTGCTGTTTGCCACGCCCTAGACTAGTGATGCCCTGAGACCCCGCCCTGCCCTGAGACCCGCCCCGCCCTGAGACCCGCCCTGCACATTCCACAAACCCACCCAGGCTCCAAACAGCAGCTTTTGCATATAAATGGCCTGCCCAGTGGCAGCTTAACCAAATAAACTGCAGTTCCAGTCAGACTGCTCCAAAACCACTCAAGCAGGAGGAGAAAACTGCAGTTTTTGCTGTAACTCCTGCTGAGTGGCCTCAGACAGTACCTGACCTGCACTCCATTGGAGACCCAGAAACGAGGGCATCTAGTGGTCGGAGTGAGATGACACCAGATTTCAACCACTCGCATAAGGGACACATTCAAGAGGCAGACTCAGTGAGGTCCAAAGCCTTGCTGCAACAAGATCCGGCCCATAAACGTGTCTCATGCACAGCAACTCTTCCTTTATAGACACAGAGGGTCCTCACAGCCAATTGGCCTGGAAGAAAATTCCTCCCAGTGACACCAACAACAATCAAGACTTAACTACACAAAGGAGGACCAAGATGGAGGCATAGGGCGGACGCCTGATTGTTGCCTACCACAACAATTTTGAAACTACAATGGGAAACAGAGCAGACACCACCCAGAACCACTGGAGGGCTGGCTGAGCAGATGATCTACAACTAGAATAAAAGAGAGGGGTACGCGGGATGATGCTGATGCCGGTGAGCCAAAGATCACACTTTAAGAACTACGGCTCTGGCGACAAAATGGCGGCCTGGAACGTGCTCGGCGCAGTTCCCCCGGCGGTCTCCGGCTGAGGGGATGGCTCCACTCGCTGCCGAGCATGGACAGACGAGCCCCTGGGAGACATGGGGTGGGAGACCCCGCGCTTGCTGACCTCTGAGTCCCTCAAGAATCTCAGCGCCCTGGAAGCGGCCAGGTGCACACGCCCGGCGACCGGCCGCCGCTGCAGACCCGAGTACCGACGCAGCGACCCCGGACCAGCCCACCACTGCGCACCGGGCACACCGGAGCTTCGCCGAGCCGGCTGCCCAGCAAGTTCCGCGGCAGCCACCCCGGAACTCTGAGAAAATGGCCAGAGGAATTGCTGAGAAGGAATTCACCGATGAGAGTTGGGATCGGAAAGATGAGGCCCCGCTGGGTCCTGGATCCAGGAGCGTTCGCCCGGTGACCGGCCACCACTGCAGACCCAAGTGCCCCTGCAACGACCTTGGACCAGCCCACCACCGCGCACCAGAGCTTCGCCGAGCCCGCCGCCCAACGAAGCTCTGAGAAAATGGCCGAAGGAATTGCTGAGAGGGAATTGACCGACAGGAATTGGGATCAAGAAGACGAAGCCCCGCTGGGTCCCAGGTCTGGGTGAGGCCGCGCGCCCCTGGGTTTGGGCGAGGCTGGGACCTGGGTCAGGGTGAGGCTGAGTCCTGGGTCTGGGTGAAGCTGCGCGCCCCTGGGTCCGGGCGAGGCTGCACGCCCCTGGATCCGGGTGAGGCTGCACGCCCCTGGGTCCGGGTGAGGCTGGGTCCTGGGTCCAAGTGAGGCCGCGCCCCTGGGTCCGGGAGAGGCCACGCACCCCTGGGTCCGGGTGAGGCCGCGCGCCCCTGGGTCTGGGTGAGGCCACACGCCCCTGGGTCTGGGTGAAACTGGATCCTGGGTCCGGGTGAGGCCGTGCACCCCTGGGTCCGGGTGAGGCTGGGTCCCGGGTCCGGGTGAGGCTGCGCGCCCCCAGGTCCAGGCAAGGCTGCGCGCCCCTGGGTCCAGGTGAAGCTGGATCCCGGGTCCGGGTGAGGCCGTGCGCCCCTGGATCCGGGCGAGCCTGGGTCCCGGGTCTGAGTGAGGCCGCGCCCCTGGGTCCAGGAGAGGCCACGCGCCCCTGGGTCCGGTTGAAGCTGGATCCCGGGTCCGGGTGAGGCCGTGCGCCCCTGGGTCCGGATGAGGCTGGGTCCCGGGCCCGGGTGAGGTCATGTGCCCCTGGATCCGGGTGAGGCTGGGTCCCGGGTCCGGGTGAGGCCACGTGCCCCTGAGTCCAGGTGAAGCCGTGCCCCTGGGTCCGGGTGAGACCAAACTAGAGGGAGTTGGACCTACATTACCACTTGTCCACCATCCAGAGCTGAAAAGTCAGTGCCGACATGTACACATAAGGAACTGGTGGACATTGAAATTGGGTCTCAAAAGAACTGTTGGTCCAGAAAGAAACTTACTACAGACTGATTCATTTGCCTGTCAGAGTAACTATTATTGCTCGTCTCACATTCATTTCTTAGTATATTTCTAGTAACACATGATCTCACTCATCTAGGGGAAATGATGAACAACATAGACTGATGAACAAGAACAGACCCAGAAACAAGGAGGCATCGATCGGACTGTCGGGCCTCAGAGGGAGGGTAGGGGAAGGTGGGGGTGAGATCAACCAAAGGACTTGTGTGCATGCATACGAGACTAACCAATGGTTAAGGACAACAGGGGGGTGGGGGCATCCGTGGGGAGGGATGTGGGATGGGAATGAAGGGATGAGGACATATATGTGACACCTTAATCAATAAAGAAATTAAAAAATATATATATGTTTTTATTGATTTCAGAGAGAAAGGGAGAGGGAGAGAGAGAAACATCAATGATGAGAATCATCCATCAGTTGCCTCCTGCTTGCCCCCTACGGGGGATAGAGCCTGCAATCCAGGCATGTGGCCTGACCTGGGATCTAACTGTGACCTCCTGGTTCATAGGTTGATGCTCAACCACTGAGCCACAGTGGCTGGGCACGTTCCACTTATTGATGCATTCATTGGTTGATCTCGTATGTGCCCTGACTGGAGATCAAACCCACAACTTTGGTGTATTGGGATGATGCTCTAACCAACTCAGCTACCCGGCCAGGCTAAAATCCATTTCCTTCTTTTTATATATATTTTTATTGTTGAGAGTATTACATATGTCCCCATTTTACCCCCATTAACTACCTCCAGTCTGGCCCTGTCCTTCCCCTGCCCTAGGCCTTCCCCACCCTAATGTCTGTGTCCACGGTAAAACCCGTGTCTTGATATAGGAGGAAATGTGCCATTAAAGAAGGAATCACCATGTTTGAGACATTGGATTTTCATTATAAAGAAACTAGAGGCCTGGTGCATGACATTCATGCACTTGGGGGGGGGAGGGTCCCTCAGCCAGGCCTGCACCCTTTTGCAATCTGGGAGTCCTTAGGGGATGTCTGACTGACGGCTTAGGCCCACTCCCCAGGCCTAAGCCGCAGTCGGACATCCTTAGCGCTCCCAAGGAGGCGGGCCGTTGTGCACGCCAGGCGTCAGCCCAGCTTGTGGCTGAGCGGTGCTCCCCCTGTGGGAGTGCACTGACCCCCAGGGGGCAGCTCCTGTGTTGAGCGTCTGCCCCCTAGGGGTCAGTGCACGTCATAGTGACCAGTCGTTCCACTGTTCTGTCGATTTGCATATTACCCTTTTATTATATAGGATGCTAGTTACAGAACAGAAAAAGAAATAGAATGTTGTGGGGGACCTCTTCCTGGGTCCCCTATCCTTATCACCACACCCCACATCCCCAAAGGAGCCCTTAGCCTCACTTGAAAACTAATTGTGTCCTTGTTTTTCTTTCTGTTTATCATCCCAGCATGCTGCCCTTAATATGATGGCTTTGCATATGTTTTTCTAAAGACTTATATATGGAAAACAATTACAGTCTGTTTCCTTCCATTCAAGTTCAGGAATCTGCCCATCCTATAACATGCCTTTCGCAGAACCATTACCCACAACCTGGAGTGGAGTCAGAGCTGTGGCCTTTGGGGAGGGAAGCTGCAGGTTTTAGCATGCATAGACACTTCCACACCAACGCCAATTCCTGCATTTTCAGCAGGTATCCTGCCTATAGCCCCCTCCTGGGCCCCTGATCCTGGCCAACCCACTCTCTCCCCAGAGGACCAAAGGACTGACTTGACAGCATCTCTGTGGTCAGAAGGGCTGGGCCACCCCGGTTTCCAGTTTCCCCCAATTTGCAGATGAATGGGAAGGAGAGACACGGTGAAACCTCAGATAATCTAACTGCATGCAAAAGAGGAACTTATAACCCGAAGGACATCAGATCTGAGAAGTCTTCTAGCCCCACTTCTTCAATTTGCAGAAGACACGGAGGTTCAGAGAGAGCAAGTGAGTTGCCTACATCACAGGAGTGTCCTGTCTTAGGCATCTGTCTCACGGGGAGCCATGTCATCAATGTCTGTCTGCTGGGAAACAGGAAGACGCTGGTGTTAACCTGAGAGGAAAGAATTGTCAATTCTTCCCATGAGGTGAAGGAGGAAGTTTCATTCATTCATTCATTCATTCATTCAACAACCATCTACTGTGCCCTCAGGTTTCCAGTAAAAGGAAGAATATGAGAGATTTGGCTCTTGCCTTTGAGAAAAGCAACATCTGGCTGGGAGACAGACAGGTTACCTGACAATGCTGGTGGCCTAGAATAGGTGGCTGTGATGGGGGAGGCACAGGCTGGAAGTGGTGGGGCTGTTGCTCTTGCAAACTGGAAGGTGACTTCTCAGGGAGAAACAAGCCGAGTGGACATGGTAAGGACTCTCAGGCAAGTCACAAGGGTCATAAATTCTGCAGGTGATCCTGGAAACGACCGGACTCAGATTCTGTGTTCTCAATACCACTCACTCCTCCATCAACTACCAAGTTATGTGCTGTTTGCGACCAAACCCACCTCTGCCCCAACAGAAGTCAGTTCACTACCCATAGGGGGCGCTCCCTCCGCCCAGGAGATAGCCTGGGTGATAGCGCTGTCTGTGGTGCTGATTCAGAGCTGCAATGAGGCAGGACATGTCCCATCTGTGTGTGTGTGTGTGTGTGTGTGTGTGTGTGTGTGTGTGTGTGTGTGTGTGTGTGTAGATACTAAATATTGGTTTTCTTAGGTCAGTGCATGATTCATTTTATGCATCAGCTTGACTGGGCCACGGGATGCCCAGGTTAAACATTATTTGTGGGTGCGTCTCTGAGGGTATTTCCAGATGAGATTAGCATTTAAATCTGTGGACTCAAGAGAGTGGATTGCCCTTCCCCAGTGTGGGTGGGCACCATCCAATCCACGGAGGGCCCAAACAGAACCAAAAGCAGAGCAGTGTGTGTGCATACTATTCATGTGGTTGCTTTTCACAGTTTTGTGCTTAACACAGGCAGTCCCTCCATTCATTTTATCTTCCCCCTCCATTCTGAACCAGTGTTTGTGGAGTGGATGTTGCTTTCAACCAACTGCTCTGAGACCTAAGTGTCCAGGGTTGAGAGAAAGAGGGTAAAACTCAAATGGGGTTCAGTACACACTCCCTGAGGTCCAGGACTCGACTCTCTTTTCTGAGACTCCAATATTTGCTAGGGTTCTTTCCATCAACCCAGAGGTATGTCTTACATGGGGTTTGTGCTTGAGCCCCAACTCAGAACAATGTGATGGAAGATGGTAAGCTTGGGTGACCCTCAAATACAGAACCAATGATGGATAAGGCTTCTCTGGAAGTCACTTCACTAATTTCATCCAGGTCTGTCCACTCATATGAGTGGGATTATGCGTCTACTGGGGAATCCTATATAATAAAAGCCTTATATGCTAAGTGCCTGGTCGTCCACTCAACCAATCAAAGGGTAATATGCTAATGATAATGCTAAGGCCACTCAACCGCTCGCTATGATGTGCATTGACCACCAGGGGGCAGATGCTCCCACGGGTAGACTAGCTTGCTGCCGGGGTCTGTCCGATCAGAACAGAGCTAGATGGGCTGGCCATGCCCTGGAGCCCTCCCACGGTCCCTCCCCTGTCCCAATCATGCACCGGTGGGGTCCCTCCACCTGACCTGCTCCCTCTCGCAATCTGGGACCCCTCGGAGGATGTCGGAGAGCCAGTTTCGGCCCGATCCCGCCAGCCAGGCTGAGGGACCCCACTGGTGCATGAATTCATGCACTGGGCCTCTACTTTCAATAATAATTACCAGGGTCCTCTCAGCCCCACATTTCCCCCCTATATTCCTAAAAAGGCAGGTCTCCATCACCCCCACCAGGCAAGGCCACAGAGGACAGAGACCTCATTTGTATCGCCAGAACCTAGCACAGGGCCGACACAGCAGACCTCAGGAAATGACACTAGCCAAATGAACTAACAGGCCAGTGATGATGAGAACTTGCCCATCATGATCCTTAACGGTGACTTCACGGAGGTCATCTCTGAAACTGAGGCATTGTGGTTCCCAACATGAGGACAATACGGGCTACACAGTGCCCCTCATGTCCCTCAGGTTATGACTCACCACAGACCCACTCACCCTCAGGCTCTGCACCTCCTGGGATGTCTAAGACTCTACTCCCTTCAGCATGAAGACCTTTGAGCTCCGGATCTGGGGATTTGGGTTTGGGGGCCCTGAGCCCAAGTTTTATAGCCCCTGGATTTCTGGTCTCCTGGGCCTCAGGAATCTGAGTCTATAGACTCCTGTGACCCCCAGATTTCAGTTTCAGGGGTCTCCAAGGCCCTTGGCCACTGGAGGGGAAATGGAGGCTCTAGGCCCCTGGGTTGGGTGGGAGAAGGTTGTCTCTGAAGCGGTGGTTTTCTCAGCTGCTTGGATCTCAGGGATCTGAGACTCCAGGCCCTGGGGCTCCTGGGTTAGGAAGGGTCTAAGCCTTTGGACCTGTCCGTCTAGGGCAGTGGTTCCCAACATGGGGCATGTGCCCCATGATGGGGGGCAATTGGGGAATGAGTTAACAGTGAATTTTTTGCATTTCTTATGGTTCTAGGGATCTCATATACAGTATATAAATATATATTGACATATTTATGCATTTCAGGTCTCTATTATGTTTTGAAACTTTGCTATTTTTTCATATCACTTCATATAATTTTTAAAAAAGACAATTTCTTAGTGATTTCTTCCTCAGTACTTCAACTGTTCTTTCATTTTGCTCTTTCTTGGATGCCATGTTCTTTGAAAGCTTGTTTAAACCAAGTTAATGGACTTTTAGGCTTCCTCCATGTGAATAGGAGTTCACTTTTTGAATAATAATAATTATATGTCACGGGGGGGGGCGGGCATCTTTAGAGATGCTTAGGTGGGGCATGGCCAAAAAAAGGTTGGGAACCAAAAAAAAAAAGGTTGGGAACCACTGGTCTAGGGTCTCAGTCTCGGGGCCGTTGGGTTACTGGAACCCTGAGTCTCCATGACTCTGTGCCTCAGGACTACTGCACCTTCGGGCCCCTCAGTCTCAGAGTCGGAGTCTGTAGGGTCTCCTAGTCCAGTGGTCGGCAAACTGCGACTCTCAAGCCACATTCGGCTCTTTGGCCCCTTGAGTGTGGCTCTTCCACAAAATACCACGTGCGGGCGCGCACCTACAGTGCGATTGAAACTTTGTGGCACATGCGCAGAAGTCGGGTTTTCGGCTCTCAAAAGAAATTTCAATCGTGCTGTTGATATTTGGCTCTGTTGACTAATGAGTTTGCCGACCACTGTCCTAGTCCCATCAGGTCCTCTCTCGCACCCTCCATCATCCAGCTCCACCTTTACATAACAGGAAATGTGTACCGGTTCCCTGGCCAGGGCCTGTGCAGCGGACCCCAAACACATCCACTAACCAGGGCCAGCCAGGGGCACGTACAGAGACCCCACCCCCACCCCACGCCCACCCCACCTCCAAATCACTAACAGCGGACTCATGCACAGAGACCTCAGCTCACTCACTGCTCCTCTCCCCATTCGACAGGCTCACATGCACCGAAATCAATTCGCAGACACGCAGAGACCCCCCACCAATCCGCAGACCCTCGGAGCCCCCACCCTCAGAAAGTCTGCCCCCGTGCATGCGCTGTCCTCGCGACCGACCCTCGCACTCCCACCTTCAATTTCCACCTGCAACCCCACCTCAAAGGGTAGACATCTTATGCACTCTAATCTGTTAAAAAAAAAACCTATAATAATCCCACAAAAGCAGATAATACGCACGCAGTCACTTTGCAAACAGCTCGGCTGCGTCCCATGCCTCTGCGCAGGCGCAGAAAGGAAACAGGGGAAGCGGTAGGCAGAGCCCAAGGGGCCGCAAGGATTGCTGGGAGTTGTAGGCCGAGCGGGGCCCGTAGCCACAAGTGCTTTGGAATGGAGCTGTTGCATAGGGTTCTGGGAGCCGTAGCCCAGACAGCCCCACAGCCTTGTGGGAGTCGTAGTCTCCGGAGCCACTTCCGTGCGGGGCTTCCGCGTGTCTAGCAGCTTGGCCATCCCAGCACCACATTCTGCGTAAAGTGAGTATTTCCTGCCGTGGCGGGTGCGCCCGTGGGCGGCCGCTCTTTGTTGCGGTGTTGTGTGAGTAAGGGTCTCGCCTTTGTGACTTCCCAACGCCTGTATCCCCAGGCCTTCTGTCCAGGATCCCCACGTGGGACACTGCGGTTCGCCTGTCTCTTGCCCACCCACCCCTCCCCCAAATCGGGTTCGACCATCTCCCTGCCCCCTCCTCTAATCGGGTTCATCCGGAAGGTCCCTACTCTGCCCTAGAACCTCCGTCATGATAGAGGTCACACAATATCCATCCTCTGACAAGGCAGCAATCCCCAGGCTTCCCAGGGGTCCGCGTGCCGTCCTCGGGGGTGCACTTATTATCTCCTCATCCTACAGCTATTTACTGAGCGCCGACACTGTGTGCCAAACCCTGTGCGAAGTGGAGGGAGACGATGGTGGAGAGGCAGACCCAGCCCTGCTGTTAGTGAGCTCACAGTGGGCAGTCAGGCCTGTCACGGGCAGGTAGAGCCCTGGTTAGGCTGGGATGAGGCATGCACGAGGCTCTGGGAGCCCAGAGGAGGGGCCAGGCCCATCCTGGAGTCCCTAAAGTCTTTGAAGGGAAGACGCTTAACGGGGACTTCAAACCTGACATGTCCCAGTGGAATTCCTAATTGTGCCCGCCCCGCCCCGCCACTAACGGTCCCATCATCTTCCCAGGTGCCTTGCCCCAAACCTCAAAGCCATTCTTCGTTCCTCTTTTCTCATCACCCTAACCCTCCACCCCAGTCCGCGTCCTGTGCAAGTTCTATGGGCTCTACCTTCAAAACAGATCCAAACCCCCGTTTCTTCCCACCTCCACTGCCACCACCCCCACCCAGGCCACATCATCCCTCACTGACTTTTTTTTTTAATGTTTTCCAAATATGTTTTTATTGATTTTAGAGAGAGAGGACAGGAAAGGAAGAGGGAGAGAGAAAAACATCGATGTGACGATCTAGCAACCCGCAACAGGGATGTGGCCTGACCGGGAATCAAAGTGACGATGCCCAACCAACTGAGCCCACCAGCCAAGGCTCTCACTGACTCTTAATTGCCCCATAGCCTCCTCGATGGCCTCCCGGCCTCTACCCCTTGTAGGGTACAGTCTGTTCTCCTCACAGCAGCGAAAGGGATCGTTTTAATACTTAAGTCCAATTATATCCCTTCTCTACTCAAAACTCTTCCATCTCCCTCTGAATAAAATTAAAACCCGACTTGGTGCCCTGTGAGTCTCTAACAACCTGCACAGACTCATCTTCTGAGGTGACTGTAGATGTCGGGGGAGAGGAGAGAGGAGCCCAGGGTGGCTTTACTGTATGTCCCGTGCTGCGGAGGAGCTGGGTGGAAGGTGGGGGTGCTCCCAGGAGATGGGAGCAGGAGGGCCTGGTCAGTTGGGGCAATTAGGATCTGAGAGAAGGCCCAGCTCCCATTCAGAGTCACCCACAAGGGGAGTGAGCTGGGCAGGACCGGAGGAGCATGAAGAGAACTCTCCCCAAAAGACTGGAGACTCAGCGGGAGAGTAAGGGAGGATCACGTAAAAAACTAGAGGGAGAGCCCTGGCTGGTGTGGCTCAGTGAGGTGGGCGTTGTCCTGTGCCCCGAAGGGTTGCTGGTTCGATTCCCGGTCAGGGCACATGCCCGGGTTTCGGGCTCAATCCCTCGTCCGGGCATGTGTGGGAAGCAGCTAGCTAATCAAAAAGGTACTGTCACACCAATGTTTCTTTCTTCTCCCTTTCTTTCTCTCTAAAAATCAACAAACTATTCTCTTAAAAAAAAAAAACTAGAGGGAGAAAAGATATCAAGGGTGACAGGCAGTCATGGTGGATGGGCCCTAAGAGCTCCATGCTGAGCCCAGTAACAGGGAAGAATATTCCGGGCAGAGGGAAGAGCCAGTGCAAACAGGCTGTAGTGTTCCTGGGTGTCAGCAGGAGGGACTTGGCGGGAGGAAGGGCCAGCATGGCTGAAGGAGACGGGGGTAGGAGGTCACTGGAAAAGGGAGCCAGATCGCATAGGGCTTCATGGTGTTATCAGGACTTGGGCTCGGGCTGCCTGTCACTGTGTCCAATAACGAAGGCAGGGTTGAATCACATAAGGTGTTTACTGAGAAGGCCAGCCAACCAAGAACACTGGGCGCTTGCAAGCATTCAAATCCTTCCTTACAGCCGGGTGCAGGGGGCAGCATTATAAAGGGGAAGGGGCTAGAGTGAGGCTGGGAATGGAGGTCAGCTATTGTCCTTGCCATCAGGCGACGAGATGATGTTTTGACTCCTGGTGTGTCTGTCTGACCATGCTTATTGATTCTGCTTGCTGAATCCACAGCTGAGTCACCTCCTTAATTGGTTTGCACAGGCCTTGGAAAGGAAACTTAAGCCTGGCCAGCATGGGTCAGCGGTTGAGCATTGATCTATGAACCAGGAGGTCAGGGTTTGATTCCCAGTCAAGGCACATGCCCGGGTTGTGGGCTCGATCCCCAGTGTGGGGCATGCAGGAGGCAGCCGATCCATGATTCTTTCTCATCATGGATGTTTCTCTCCCTTCCTCTCTGAAATCAATAAAAATATATTTTTTTTTTTTAAAAAAAAGGAAACTTAAAAACTTAACCCCCTATTCACATAAGTATATGTGTTTTAAGATTTAAAATAATATGATTACCTTTCAGATTAATTCAGGTGCTCCATCTATCAGATTATAGTTCCCCCCTGTCAATAGGCCATCAGCCATGAAGTGAGGTGAGATGCATGGGAGGATGTAGACAAGCTACTGGGCAGGATGCCTCTGACTATGGAGAATACTGTGCCCGTCATAGCAGAATCCTTAAGCAGAACAGGAGTATAGGCCACCCCATGCCCAGAAGCCTGCTCCACCCGCACACTCCCCGGATCTATTTCGGGCAGGGCGCTTTCCAGAGAGCCTCGCTTGGAGGCAACTCCGCAATCCGGATCCACCTGTAACCCGCCTCCCTTCTCTTCTAGTCTAGGAGAAGCGGACCCTTCGCACCCGCCCGGACCCCGCGATGCCGGCCCCGCAGTGCGCCTCCTGCCACAAGGCCCGCGCCGCCCTCCGCCGCCCGCGCTCCGGACAAGCGCTGTGCGGCGCCTGCTTCTGCGCCGCCTTCGAGGCCGAGGTGCTGCACACGGTGGTGGCGGGCCGCCTGCTGCCGCCCGGCGCCGTGGTGGCCGTGGGTGCCTCGGGCGGCAAGGACTCCACGGTGCTGGCGCACGTGCTGCGCGAGCTGGCGCCGCGCCTGGGCATCTCGCTGCAGCTGGTGGCGGTGGATGAGGGCATCGGCGGCTACCGGGACGCGGCGCTGGCGGCCGTGCGGCGCCAGGCGGCGCGCTGGGAGCTGCCGCTCACCGTCGTGGCCTACGCCGACCTCTTCGGGGGCTGGACGATGGACGCCGTGGCCCGCAGCACGGCCGGCTCCGGCCGCAGCCGCTCCTGCTGCACCTTCTGCGGGGTGCTGCGGCGGCGGGCGCTGGAGGAAGGGGCGCGCCTCGTGGGAGCCACGCACGTCGTGACGGGTGAGCGCATGCGCTGCAGCAGGAGGGACTTTGTGGGAGGAAGGTGCGCATGCGCGGGCGAGGGCGGCACTGACGGGGGCTGAGGCGCATGCCCGGGAAGTGAAAAGGAGACCCTGGAGGGTCTCAGTAAAAGGGCTATGCGTACCCCCAGAAGGTTCAGGGCGTGGTATGTGCGCGTCCCCCGGAAGGGGCAGGGCAGGCGTGGCGAGCTTTAGAGCCACAGCCATCACCTTGGTGCACACACACAGGGGCAAATAGAGGGCTGGAGGGGTACCCTTAGGGCCTAGGGCCGTGGTTCTCTGCATTTTAAAAATGACATTCTAGCCCTGGCTGGTTTGGCTCAGTAGATAGAGCGTGGGCCTGCGGACTGAAGGGTCCCGGGTTTGATTCAGGTCAAGGGCATATGCCCTGGTTGTGGGCTCCATCCCCAGTAGGGGTGTGCAGGAGGCAGCCGATCAATGATTCTCATCATTGATGTTTCTCTCCCTCTCCCTTCCTCTCTTCAATCAATGAAATATATATAAAATATATATACATATATTATATAAAAATACATACATATATATATAAATATACATTTAAAATAATAATAAAAATGACATTCTATAGGTTTCCCCTCACGAAAGGAGGGATGTACAGGGGTGTCTCCCATCTGTCATCTAAAACGTAACTGTGTCTTTTAACTTCTTTTCTCTCTTGGTTCGCCTCTCTCATTCTCTCTTACTCCCTCCCAGGCATCCCTTCAACAAGTAATCATTGACCATTTACTATGCGCCAGATGCAAGCCATGTAGCCTCTGGCTGAGTACCTAGCCTCGGTTTCCTCTCTTGTAAATCGGGGATGTTAATAACGCCTGGGTCCCGGAGATGCTGGGCGTTGGGTGAGCTATGCGTGAAGCGCTTAGACCAGAGGCCGAAAAGCAGTGAACCTGATACAAACGTTTGCTGTTACGGTGCACGAGTCGGTCTGCTCCTGCCCGGTTCTCACATAATCACAGCCTGACAGGCGCTACCAAGGAAAAGCGCGCTTTGCGAGTTTGCAACAGGAGGACCTAGAGGAGGGAGAGAGGAGGGAGAGAGGCGGGGATTGAGGAAGCGTTGCCGAGTGAGCGGAGACCTGAAGGCTGCGCGGGTAACCAGGTGAAGGGTGAAGGGCGAACAGAGGTTGGGAGAGGTGTCTGCGCCAAGGAAGCAGCTCAGGCAGAGGCCCTGCGGAGAGGATGTGGGCCGACGGCGAAGCCCTAAGAAGGCCCGGGTTTCACTGCATAGAAAAGTCTAGGATGACAGAATGCACAGTCAGTAGGCATTTAGCTTCAAGTTTCGGGTGGCTTTCTCCGCGATCTGCCGTCCCAGGGGCACGAGTGTCAACAGCCTGCTGAGCATCTCCATGAAGTGCCATTTGACTTCCGCTGTGCAGCCCGAGTGCACTTGACACTGAGGCTGGAACGACATCTGTAGCTCAAAGCACCTTCACTCCCTCCGCCAGGGGGCACCTAGCACAGGGCTGCCTGGCCCGGTAGGCGTGACAGTGAGGGCACCCCAAGTGGCTCCATGGGGGCCTGCCCTCTCCGTATCTCACCGTGTCCACCTTCTGCGCCCCACGCCCTGTGCCCCCGGGTCCCCATGACCGGCTGCGCCCCCTGCGCCCTCTCTGACCGGCTCCCCGTCTCTCCCCCAGGCCACAACGCGGACGACATGGCGGAGACGGTGCTCATGAACTTCCTGCGGGGCGACGCGGGCCGGCTGGCCCGGGGCGGGGGCCTGGGCTCCCCGGGCGAGGGGGGCGCCCTGCCGCGCTGCCGCCCGCTGCAGCTGGCCTCGCAGAAGGAGGTGGTGCTGTACGCGCACTTCCGCCGCCTGGACTACTTCTCCGAGGAGTGCGTGTACGCGCCCGAGGCCTTCCGCGGCCACGCGCGCCACCTGCTCAAGCTGCTGGAGGCGGCGCGGCCGTCGGCGGTGCTGGACCTGGTGCACTCGGCCGAGCGCCTGGCGCTGGCCCCGGCCGCCCGGCCCCCGCCCGCCGGCGCCTGCTCCCGCTGCGGGGCGCTGGCCAGCCGCGCGCTCTGCCAGGCCTGCGCCCTCCTGGACGGCCTGGACCGCGGCCGGCCCCGCCTGGCCATCGGCAAGGGCCGCCGGGGGCGGGACGAGGTGGGGCCGGCGGGGCCTCCGCAGGAGCGGGAGCGGGTCCAACCCCCAGCCCGGGAAGCCGTTCCCGCTGTTCCCACCTTCTAGGGACCCCAGTTCTCCGCTGGGACCCGACCGGGGAGCTCGGGGCATAGGGCGCCTGTAAATGACACTGAATAAACCCGAGTGACCCTTGACCAGGGCTTCGCTGTGAAGTCGGGAGGGAGACACGACCCGTTACCTCTGACCCTGCATGAGCTGGGGGCCTGGGCTCCAGGGTCTGAGGGAGGAGGGGACTGAACAACTTTCTGCTCCTGAGCGAGTGGGAATTGGGGGGCGGGGAGAGGGGGCTTGCCTCACACCTGTGCCACCTTCCTGAGCACCTCCTGTGCACCCGCATTTCCTGTTTGCCTGTAAAGGGATAAACAAAGCTGCCTGACTTAATGGGCACAGGGCTCAGGAATCACGGTGCTTCTTGAGCCTGAGCACCCTGCAGGCCCGCCCCCTCATTCATTTGCATAATCTCATTGGCTGTAGCCTGACTGGTGGAAACTGGCCTGAGGTCACCTGGCAGGGGCAGGACCGAGCTGGGGGTCACACCAGGGTCTGCCTGGGGCCCTTCAAGACCTGACTCTCTCCTGGTGTCTGTGATGGGTGAGGCACAGCTAAGGGCTCCCCAGACCTCAGCTTTTGGAGGCCGAGCTGAGTGAGCCTGGGTCAGTGACTTGACTTCTCTGGTCTTCAGTTGCCTCCTCTGAACATGGAATCAGAGCCCCCCATCAAAGCACTGTTGGAAGGACTTGGTTGTTCACCTTAAGGTTTGGCCACCAGGGGGCTCTGGGTTTCAGGGTTACTGTCCTGCCAGGGGAGACCCCCAGGGGAGACTTTGTGTTTTCAGTCCCACCTCCAAGCTTTGCTGGGCTGGTGTCTTGTCAGGAATGCCCTCCCTTTCCCATCTTCCTGCTCAAATCCTCCAGGGTCCTCCTGGGAGCCTCCTGACTCCTCCCACCCCACCAACTCCCCATCCCCTGGATCCAGCCCTCCGGTGTGGCCATCCACACTCTGGGTTTCATCTTTTTCTAATTAGACTAGAGGCCCAGTGCATGGAATTTGTGCATGGGTAGGGTCCCTAGGCCTGGCCAGCGATCAGGGCTGATGGGGGCCTTCTGGCTGCCGGCTGGAGCCTTCCTCCACTTTGTGCCACCCCCTGGTGGTTAGCACACATCATAGCGAGCAATTGAACTCGGGTCTCCCAGTCAAACTCCCAAGGGGACACTTTGCATATTAGCCTTTTATATATATAGATTGGGCTGGAGGACAGGGACCAGGTGTCCTGCCTCTTCCGTGAGCAAATCGAGTATTAACATTAATAGTTCATGCAACAAATGTTTATTGAGCACCTTGTCTGTGTCCTGTGCGTCAGGAGCTAGGAATTCTTCAAGGTGCTAGAAATACTGCAGTGAACAAAAGACGAAAGCCCCTGCCCTTTGTGACGGTCACAGTCTAGGAGAGACAGACAATAAACAAATAAACCTTGCCAAGTCATGGTGAAGGCAACAAAGGGGTAAGGAGAGAGGGAGTGGGTGGGAGGAGCCAGTTTCCACAGGGCTCGGGGCAAGGCCTCTTTGAAGAGGTGGCATGTGAGCAGGGACCAGAATAAAGCAAAGGGACGAATCATAAAGCCATCTTGGGGAAGAGCTTTCCAGGTGGAGGGAACTGCCGGAGGTGGGAGTAAGCTTGGCAATCCAGGGAACAGCAGGAAACATGTGTCCAGAGCAGAGTGGATAGGAAGAATAGCAACATGAGATGCAGTAGCCAGGGCGGGCCGTGCAGGGTCTGCAGAGGCAAGAAATATTTGCATTGAGTCTAAGAATGATGGTAAATCATTGGGGAGCTTTCCACCAAGAGGTCCGGAACGTATTTCATTGCCTCAAAGCTCACTCCAGCTGCAGTGAGGACAATGGACTGTAGGGGGCGCAAGATGATCAAGGTCAATTGGGATGCCTTTTTTTTATTTATTTTTATTTTTTTAAATTTATTGATTTTTTACAGAGAGGAAGGGAGAAGGATAGAGAGTTAGAAACATTGATGAGAAACATCGAACAGCTGCCTCCTGCACACCTCCTTAGTTGATGTGCCCGCAAGTAAGGTGCATGCCCTTGACCAGAATCGAACCTGGGACCTTTCAGTCCGCAGGCCGACGCTCTATCCACTAAGCCAAACCAGTTAGGGCTGGGATGCCTTTTTAAAAAACAATGCTTATTTTTCAATTACAGTTGGCATACAACATCATATTCATTTCAGGTGTATAAAACAGTGATTGTGCATTTATATACCTTTCAAAGTGCTCCCCCCACCTCCAATAAGTCTAGTACCCACCTGACACCATAGTCACCACAATGGGATGGCTCCTGTGAGGTAACTATGGTGCACTGCAGAGCATTCTTCCCGTGTTAGCTCAGAGGTGTGATGGGCCGGGGGTTGGTTCCCAATTTTACAAAGGATAAGCTTGTGGCTCCGGGAAGGAGGTGGGATGCTGGACCCTTTTGCTATGCTGCCTGCTGGAAGCCGGGGACCTGGGTCCTTGTAGGTGGGCCTCTAATTCACCTATGGCTTTGGGCAAGGGACCTTTTCCCTTCTGTTCAACTGAGTTTCTCCCTCCCACCAGGAAGTGGGTGTTTGGTTAGATTTCTATTGTGATTTAGGGCAGTGTTATTCAATAGAAATATGGTGTGGATCATATATATAATGATGAAGTTTCTTTTTTTCATTTTTACTTATTGATTGATTTGAGAGAGACATCAATTTGTTGTTCCCCTTAATTTATGAACTTATTGGTTGCTTCTTGTATGTGCCCTGACCCAGGATTGAACCCAAAACCTTGCGTATGGGCATGGTGCTCTAACCCACTGAGCTACCCAGCCAAGGTTCTAATAGTCATATTTTATTTATTTATTTTTTTTTCCTAATAGTCAGATTTTAGAAGAGGGGAACAGGTGACATTTAATTTTTAAAAATTTTTTGTTAACCCTTACCCAACGATATTTTTTCCATTGATTTTTTTTTTTTTAGAGACTGGAAGGGGGCGGGGGGAGAGAAACATCGATGTGAGAGAGACACATCAATTGGTTGTGTCCCACACACACTCCGACCAGGGCCGGGGATCGAACCTGCAACGCAAGCATGTGCCCTTGACCAGGAATCGAACCCGCGGCAGCCCTTTGGTTCCTGGGCTGACGCGTCAACTACTGAGCAACACTGGCCAGGGTGGAACAGGTGACATTTAAATAACATTTTATTTGACCCACTATATCCAAAATATTATGACTTTAACATGTAACCAATTTTTTTAAAATTTTACGTTCTTTTTTTTTTTTTCCTTTTGCTGAGTTTTTGAAATCCGGTGTGTCTGTTACACTTTCAGCCTATCTGGATTCAAGCCCGACCACTATTCAATCCACATGTGATAGACATGAGGGTCCTGGGAGCTGGGGAAGATGCTATTCTCAGCCCTGACCACAAGGGGTCACTGTGCTCATGCCTGTGCATGGGGTGGCCCCTCCCTTCATGGGGAACTCTGATCTCCTCCAGTGACCTGAGCCAGCTGAGTCAGGCAGAAATCTGAAGGCCCCACATGAACTCGGGAAACCTTCCTTGACCTCAAGAGCTGTGTGTTCATTTGTTCATTCCACAAACATTTATTGAGCATTTAATTTGTGACAGCAGTGACCAAAGCAAAAACCTGCCCCCGTGGGAAAAGAGAAAAATAATCAGAATATAGAGTGTGTCAGAGGGTGCTAAATCGGGGGGTAGAAGCACACCACATGTTTAAGGGGCTGCAGGGTAAGTCCTGACACGTGGGTTCTCCCCTGTGTGGATTGTACGTGCCTCTCTTCTGCTTTGATTGCCGAGGCATCCATTTCAAAGATGTTTATCCGGAGCAAACACGTCACCAGCCACATGACTATTAAAAGGGCCAGGCTGGCCCCTGGTTTTAGAGATCTTGGTTGATTTCAATAACTTACAGTTTGGGCCTCTGTTTCCCCTCCCCTTCCTTTCTCCCTTCCTACCACCCCCAGAGGTGGGATACCCAGCTCAGTGTGGGGTGCCATGAAATGGTTTCCACAGGAGGTAGTGCTCAACCCAGGACCCAGGAGGTAAGAATGAGCAGGGCCCCTGCCAGTGTGGCTTTGTTGGTTATGTAATGTCCTGGGCACCGAAGTGTCACTGGTTCAATTTCTGATCAGGGGCACATGCCGGTGTTGCGAGTTCGGTCCCTGGTTGGGGTCATGTGCAGGAGGGTGGCCGATTGAAATGTCTCTCTCATCTCTCTCTCTCTCTCTTCTCTCCCTAAGCATGTCCTTGGGTGAGGATGAAAATAAAATAATCCTGCCGAAACCGGTTTGGCTCAGTGGATGGAGTGTTGGCCTGTGGACTGGAGGGTCCCAGGTTCGATTCCGGTCAAGGGCATGTACCTTGGTTGCGGGCACATCCCCAGTGGGGGGTGTGCAGAAGGCAGCTGATTGATGTTTCTCTCTCATCCATGTTTCTGACTCTCTGTCCCTCTTCCTTCCTCTCTGTAAAAAATCAATAAAATATATTTTTAAAAAAATAATAAAATAATCCTGTATAATAAAAGGCTAATATGCAAAGTGACCAAACAGCAGAACGACTGGTCTCTATGATGCACACTGGCCACCAGGGGGCAGATGCTCAATGCAGGAGCTGCCCCCTGGTGGTCAGTGTGCTCCCACAGGGGGAGTGCCTCTCAGCCAGAAGCCAGGCTCATGGCTGGTGAATCCAGCGGCGATGGAGGGAGCCTCTCTCACCTCCACAGCAGTGCTAAGGATGTCCGACTGCCGGCTTAGGTCTGCTCCCTGTGGGAAGCGGGCCTAAGCTGTCAGTCAGACATCCCCCAAGGGCTCCTGGACTGGGAGAGGATGCAGGCCAGGCTGAGACACCTGCCCCCCAGTGCACAAATTTCATGCACCAGGCCTCTGGTAAGTAAATAAATAAGAATGATCACGGAAAGGGGGGGGAGGGGAACAAGACAATGGCTGGCATGAAGGATTGTAGGCACGCCAGCCCTGGGAGCACGGAGAACCTGTGCAGAAGGGCTGCTCCTGGCACAAGACGGCCGGGGAGAAGCCGGCAAGGGTGGCTGGGCCCCCCAAGAGGGGTCAGAATGCTGCTGCACCAGTGGGTGTTCAGCTCGGCTTATGGGGCATCGGGAGAGTTTAGAGCAGATGGGGCTGCCCTGGGTGTCAGAACGACCCTTCTCAGGCCGTGTCCAGGAGGCCAGGGAGAAGCCCAAACCGGCCATGGCCCGGGTGTGGGAGTGGCCGGGCTCAGATACAAGGGCTATTTACGAAGCACTCGCCAAGGGTTGGATGGAAATCCTGCTAAATAAACTGTAGGGTGTGTTTTGTAAGCACAAGAGTTTCCACATAAACCCACATGCAAGAGAAATCTCTACGAAACAGACTGAGGGGAAACAAAGGTGTTTGGCCCCAAGGCCGCCGGCCACAGCACCCACGGGAGAGCCCTGCGGAGGGAGAAGGCCACAGTTCCCACGGAGGGCGGGCACGGGGCTGCTGAGGCCGGAGGCCCTGGCCTTCGGGGAGCCGGGCTGTTGCTGAGGTCTATGGCCTGGTGAATGCAGTCCCTACTTAAACCCAAGCGACCCTTGGAAGGACCGGGCGGATGGTACCCATGCCCTGGGGCACCATCCCCTAGAGTCGGCAACATTCCTCCCTGCAAGTATTTGGGGCCCAGTCTCAGAAAGATGGGCTTCCCCCTCACCCTCCCACCACTCCCCCCCACATGAACGCTCTCCCAGGGCCCGCTAGTTGGAGATTCCTGTCAGGTCTGAAGAGGTAGAGGCGTTGGATGCGGACATTCTGGAGAGAAGGCTCCGTGATCATCTCACTCATCCGTCCCCCGCCACAGGCAAGTATCGGATTGGGCTCCCGGGACTCCACAGTGAACATGTGAGGCACGGCCCCTGCCCTCACGAAGCTTCAGTTCTAGCGGCCGATCCGTTTCTTCGTTTCATGAGCATTTTACGGAGTACCTACTATGCGTCCCCGGCACAGACGCGGATAACGCAGGCAGAACCGCCCGCCCTTGTGCGTGCTGACACACAGACTGTGGCCAGTGTGCATCATAGAGACCAGTAGTTCTGCTGTTTGGTCACTTTGCATATTAGCCTTTTATTATATAGAATTATTATTATTTTTTTCCATCAAGTACATAAAGCGGGAGGGACATCCAACGGGGACACGCACCCTCGAGAAAAACAAAAGGAACAACAAACAAGGGAAGCAAACACATAAAGCCATGATAGGCTGAAGTCAGGCGTCGACAGGAAACCACCAGTGAAGCTACAATAGGAAGCAGAAGGGGAGGTCTGCTCTAGAGACGGTGGCCAGCGGGCGGCCTTCCCGCTGAGACCGGAAGGAGGATCACGGGCAGAGTGGCAGGAAGCGTGTCCCAGGCAGAGGAAACAGCACAGGCAAAGGCCGGCCCTGAGGTGGGAAGGCACCTGCCATGTCGAGAGGATCACAGAGGCCCAGGGGGCCTGAGGCACAGAGCCTGGCGGAGGGGCGAGGTGGGGGAGACGGACGTAAGCCAGGCTGGGGTGCCCTGGGGGCACTTCGGTCCTCTTACAATTGCAGTGGGAAATGACAGATGGGTTTTAAGCAGGTTTTGACAAGATACTGTTGTGTGTTTTAAGGACACGTGGACTCGCCCTGGCCGGTTTTGCTCAGTGGATAGAGCGTCGGCCTGCAAACTGAAAGGTCCCAGGTTTGATTCCGGTCAAGGGCACGTGCCCGGGTTGTGGGCTCAATCCCCAGTGGGGGTCTTGCAGGAGGCAGCCGATTCATGATTCTCTCTCATCATGGATGTTTCTATCTCTCTCTCCCCCTCTTCCTTCCTCTCTGAAATCAATAAAAAATATATATACAGGATAGATAGATAGATAGATAGATAGATAGATAGATAGATAGATAGATAGATAGATAGATAGACATGTTGACTTGGTGTGGGGTAGGGGTTGGGGGTGGGGGAGGTGGGGACAGGGGTCGAATGTAGAAGCAGCTAGACCAAGTTGGATGCTGCTGTACCCGTCCAGGTGAGAGAGACGGGTGGCTTGCATGAGAGCGGGTAACAGGAGGAACATGGGCGACTCGCCATCTATTTTGCAGCTGAGGTGACTAGACTTGTCAAAGTGGCAGGTGGGAGCGAGGGAGGGATCAAGGACCATTCCCGGGTTGGGACCAGAGCCACAGGGAAGAGGATGTTGTCATTTACTAACAAGGGGAAGATTCGAGGGGGGCGGGGGGATACCATGGAGCCTAAACAAAAACAAGTGGGACGCAGCCATGGAGGGGGGTGAGGCAGAGATGTTTGTCGGCTGTTGACTTGGCATCAGGGGTGCCCAGGTGTGCACACAGATGCCGCCTGGCACGTAGCAGACACAGGTGTTGGCTCAGAGACCTCGGAGAGATTACCCAGAGGGAGTTTGGGTAATCAGAGACACGTGAGGTCAGCGGCAGAGAGAGAGAGGCATCGAGACAGACGGGCTGGGGTTTGAACCCCAGCTCCCCCACCTGCTCACCAGGCGCCGTTGGGCAACTGACCACATTTCTCTGTTTCCTCACCTGTCGAAGGGGAGTGTGTTTGCATGCATTTCACGGGGCTGATGGGGGAGTTCGGCGAGACACGGCACGTGGGCGGGACTAGGAAAGTTGTCCACCACGAACTTGCAGAAGACAGATGAGGGTCCGTGTGCTCCTTGTAGACACCCTCACCAACCCTCACGCCGGGCTTTCCCAGGCTTGGGCCTCAGCGGCGTGGACAACAATGAAAGCCGGGTGGCACGGTGCTGGACAGCCCGGCGGTCACGGTTCCGGCCCGGACGACGCCACTTGCACAAGCGACTTCAGTCCGAGACCCGGTTTCCTCACACGTCATGCACGTCCTGATGAGAGGCTCCAACCTCATGAAGCTGTTTGCGAGGATCACATGTGATAATGTATGTAAAGCCCTTGGCAGCCTGCCTGGGCTTTAACTATTTTTGTTATAACTGGGGATGGAGGCGGGTCTCCGCTGACCCCGGGACTCGGGCGCTGACCCCCTGGTTGGGCAGCATCCCTATGCCCACATGGCTGGAGACCACCTCCAGCTGCCACCCATTCTCACGGTCACACCCCGGCCCCTATCTCCATGCGGAAGGGCTCCACCTCTGAAACCACCAAATCCCACATCCCACTCCCTGACCACAGCCTCCCAGGGTTGTGGGTGGCTCTGTCGTACCTGTTTTTCCACCTCAAAGACACCCTGACCCTTCCCAGTCAGCCTCCCCTCCAAGCCCCTTCTGTCTCCACTTCCACCGCCCCACAGTCCACCCCTTCGTGAACCTCCCCCCACCCATCCATCCCCCATCCTCAGCTTCTCTGTCTCAGCATCTGCCCCACCATCACACAGCCCTAGATCTGCCTGTTCTTTGCTGGAGAAAAACAACAACAACAAAATCAACCAACTGCTCAGGTGAGCGGCTCCTCTGTCCATTCCCGATGGCCCACTTCACCCAGCATCTTCTCTACCGTCAGCCCTCCCCCCACCCCACCTGCCCAGGCGTCTGAGGAGATGCAATGGCTCCTGGTCTTCCTATCTCTCCGGGAGGAAACAGGAACGGCCCAACAGGCCCTCCCTCCCCTTCCTGCCACCTGATCCACACCCCACCTGCCACCCCAGCCGCCCTTTCCTCCTTCCTTCCTGGAACAATGGACGAGGTGGTGTCTGTGGGGCTGCTGTCTGGGGCGAATCCCCCCAACTCTCGAGGTTGCACCATCTGCCCCTTTGTTCTGGGGCATCTCACTCCCTGGGGTTGTTAGCTCTCCACAGGGGTTTGCCCGATCCTGGTGCCACCGCTGAGCGTTGTGTAACCGTGGGCGGGTGACTCCGCTTCCTCCTCAGCGCGTGGAGGATAACGTGAGTCCCTTTCTCACGGGACCATGGGAAGGGTTCAGGGAGTTAACGTACAAAAAAAAAAAAAAAAGGGCATTAAAACAGTGTTGGACAGAGAGATGCAAACTGGGACCAGCACTCTGTGACCACAATGGGGAAGGGGGCCGTCTACAAGCCAAGGAGAGGAGCCTCAGGAGAAACCCAACCTGCTGACACACCTTGAACTTGGACTTGTAGCCTCCATCACTATGAGAAAATAACTATCTGTATTTTAAGCTCTCCCCCGACTCCCACCCCCCAAAATAAAACAGTGTTGGCACAAAAATCGGTGCTCAGATGGAACTGACTCCTCTCATCATCTCCAAAGGTTCGGAGAGTGAAGCAGAGGTTCAGCTAGTCCTGGAGTTTGAATGCTTCCTCCTGCATCTCTACCAGCTGGATGACCTTGGGCAAGCCACTTTCCCTCACTCAGCCTCAGTTTCTCTGTCTGTAAAATGGGGACAAGATAGCACCTGTCTCATGGAGCCCAGAATTCCCATAATCTCACTGCCCTTACTTTTTTTTTTTTTTTCTGCCCCAGTGACACTGGCCTACCCTCTGGTCCCCAGACACACACCAGGACTCCTTCTCCCACCTCAAGGCCTTTGCACCGGCTGCTCCCTCAGCCCCGGAACAATCTTCCCCCAGAGATCCCCATGGCTCGCTCCCCAACGACCTTTAAACCATTGTTCGAAGTTGCCTTCATCAGGATTCCCTGACCCTGCCCTTCTCCCTGCTTTCTTATTTTTCATATCACTCATAACTTGTTACATTATGTCCTGTATTTCTTTAACTTTCTCTCTCTTGGTTGCCCCCTTTCCAGAATGTAATTTTTTTTTTAAAGTTTTGAACAGCCCAGCTGTGTTTGACCCCCATGCCACATTCTCCTTAAAGAGTTACCTGTGCCCAGCCCAGCTGGTGTGACTCAGTGGTTAAGCATTGACCTATGAACCAGGAGGTCATGGTTTAGTTTCTGGTCTGGGCACATGCCTGGGTTACGCAGGCTTGATCTCCAGTAGGGGTCATGCAGGATGTTGCTACTTCTCTCTCATCAGTGTTCTGTCTCCCCCTCTTTCTTTCTCGCTCTCTCAAAATCAATAAAAACATTTTTTTTAAAAGGAGTTACCTAAAATGCCCTGACACCTCTCTCTCCTGGTTTTCCTTCTAGCTCGTCCATGGCTCCCTCTTACCCCTCCACTTCCTGTACCTCTTCCCACCCACTGGGGCCCTTCTTTGGGGTCCCTAATCTTCTCCCTCAATCCTGTCTCCTCAGACCAGCTCCCCACTCTGGCTTCTGGTGCCATCTGTCCTGGTAACGCCCCATGGCTGTCTCTACCCAGACAGCTCTCCTAAACTCGAGACCTGTGTCTGCAGTGAGGACCCTCAGGGACCTTCTGTTCCCTGCTCAGAATCACCCTCGGGCCCCTTGCTTCTCCTGGCCACATCTCCCTCCAGCACTCTGCAGGACTATCCTCAGAATCACTCCCTCCCCTCCCACCCCTGCCACACTCCGCCTGGCGAACTCCTACTCATCCGCAGGACCCAGCTTCGCACGCCCGCCAGGGTCTTCCCACTCCCCAGGCTCCATCAGGCCCTCGGACAACATCCCCCATCAGAGGCTCTGTTGACCTTTCCCACCAGACTGTGAGCTCCTTGAAGCCAAGGCTGTGGCCATATGTTTGTTCATTCATTCATGCATTCATTCATTCATCAAATATTTATTAACACCACGTCATGGCAACCAACACTGTGCTACGCTGGTGGGTGGAGTGGGGAGCAGAGTTTAGTCTGGCGAGAAGGGAGTGAGTAAGCGGGAGTGGCCCTGAGGGGGCTCGAGGGCTGGGCTGGGCAGCGATAAGGCGGTTCTGAGCCTTATATGTGGTGGCATCCCCAGCCTTCGCGGCTCCCATGGGCTCTGTGAGGCCGCCTGCTCGAGCCAGGAGTTCTTGTCAGGATGAGGGAGACCTTGGAGACAGGCTGGTCCCCTGTCTAGTGGAGGGTCCCTGTAAGCCCCTCAGAGCAAAGCTTTCTCCTCACACCGGGGTCGAGGGCTTGTGTTTCCCAGGAAGTTCTGTTCCGTGGCCAACTCTTCATCCTGAAGTTGTTATAGATTCACAGGATGTTGCACAAACAGTCCACATGGTCCCACGTCCCCTCCCCGGATGGTGACGTCTAGTTAGCTGTGGCCCAACATCCAACCCAGGCCATCCACAAGGGTCAGCTTGACCCAGATCTTCTTTTATTGAATTTATTGAGGTGACATTGGCTAATGAAATTATATAGGTTTCAGGGATACAATTCTATCAGACATCATCCGTTAGACCCCAGATCTCTCTCTTTTAAAAAAAAAAAAAAATCTCATCCGAGACGATGTTTTTCATTGATTTTAGAGAGAGGAAGGGAGAGAGGGGAACATCTATGTGAGAGAGAAACATCAATCAATTGCCTCCCGTAGGCGCACTGAGAGGCGATCAAACCCGAAACCTAGGTAAGTGCCCTGACAGGGAATCGAACCCGCCACCTTTCACTGTGCAGGACCGAGCTCCAACCAACTGAGCCACACCGGGCAGATCACCCTCGGAATCACCCCAGATCTTATCCCGCACCCATTGCTTATATGCGTCTGTGTGTGTGTGTGTGTGTGTGTGTGTGTGTGTGTGCGCGCGCGCGCACGTGTGTACACGTGTGTGCACTGTGTTTCTATGTAACTTTATCCCAGGTGTAGCTCTGTGTAAGACACAGAACTGATCCCTCATCACAGAGCAGGCCCCTGGAGCCGCCCACCTCTCTGTCCCCAGAGAATTCTTTCCTCTTTTACGTGTTTTTATTCTACATTTTTAGAAAGAGAGAGAGAGAAACATCGATGAAAGAGGAGCATCATCAATAGGCTGCCTCCCGCGTGGCCCCTACCGGGGATCGAGCCTGCAGCCTGCAATTGAACCTCTGGTTTCCTGGGCCCATGTCAACCGCTGAGCCACACTGGCCGGGCCAGAGCATTCTTCCTTTACAAAGGGGTTTCCATGTTGCCGGGCTGTGGTGGCTCAGTGGACTGAGCATCATCCCAGGAACCACGAGGTCCTGGGTTCGATTCCAGTCAAGGTCACATGCCTGGGTTGGGGGCTCCAACCCCAGTAGGGGGCATGCAGGAGGCAGCCGATCAATGATTCTCTCCCATCATTGATGTTTCTCTCTCTCTCCCCCTCTAAGCCCTTCCTCTCTGAAATCAACACAAAATAAATTAAAAACAAACAAATAATAAAGGGGGTTCCGTGTTTTAGCCCAGCACCTGGCCCTTCTGTGTCACCAGGGCCCGAGCCAAGGCCTTCAGCGCGAAGCAGGGCGCCCCCTCCCGGGGCCGGTTGGTGGGGAGCAGACATGCACGGGGGCCCAGGTGGGTGTGGGCATCCTGAGGCAGCACCGAGAGGGTCCCCAGGTGCAGGCAGAGGCAGGCTCAGCTCGGGGCAGCCCGGGCTCAGGCGAGGAAAGTGGTTTGGGAGCCAGCCCTGGGCGGGCGAGGGAGGGAGGGAGGGAGGGAAAGAGAGAGGGAGAGAGGGAGGGAGGGCGAAAACAGAGAGGCGGCCTCCTGAGTCACCGCGTGGTGGTCCGGGGCGGGGCTGCTCGGGCCGGAGACAAATTGCAGTCATTAGGGACTTTAAGAGGCTGGGGGAGGGGCTGGGCACAGAGGCCCTGCTCCCCGTCAGGATGGGTTCCCCCAACCCAGGGCCCCACCTCGGGCTTCCTGGAACTTCCCTCATCTCACCGCTGTCTCTCCAGGTCTCTCTGGGTCCCTGTCTCCCTCTGTCTGGGTCTCCATCGCTTCCTGTGCATCCGTGCCCTCCTCTCCGGCTCTGCACGGAGCCTCCCCGGTTCTGCACGGAGCCTCCCCGTCCCTGCCTGGGACCCTGCTCCCTCACCTCCCAGGACTGTGAGGACCACAAAGTGAGAAAGCATGGGTGCCTCCTGCACCTCCTGCACCTCCCACCCCTGCCGGGTCCCCACCTCCTCCCCCCCCCCCCCCCCCGCCCCCCAGCCTCTCCCTCTGCTGTGTCACCTTCCACTGCTCCCTCTGCTCACGTCCCCATCACCTGTCTTGCATCCATCACTCTCATCTGCCTGGTTCTGCCTTCTCCTTCCGGGGTCTCTCTGCACCTCCCCCCATCATCGCTGCTTTATCATTCAGCACGTGTGTGTTCGGGGGCGGGGAACCCCGCTTTTCTCTCTCTCTCTCTCTTTGTGTCTCTTCCTATTCTGCCTGCACCTTCTTCCCTGTTCTCTCTGCTCCTCGCTCAGCTTTCCACGCTGACCGCTCCAAGAATCTCTCTCTCTCTGTGCCTCCCACCCCGCCTTGTCGTTTTCCATCTGCCTCCCCTGTCCCTGTCTCTCTCCGCTCTGCCTCTCCCACTTCTCTCGGGGCCTGTATTTGTCTTACCTCTTTCCCTGTCTCTCCACCTTCGTGGACCTTTCCAGCCTCTGTCCCTCCCTCTCGCAGCCCCTCCCAGCACCTTCCTGGGAGCCCCTCCACCCCCACCCCATCCGCCCTGCCCCGGGGTCCCCTCCCTGGATCTCTTCCAGGTTCTAACACCTTTACGGGGCGGGCAGGTTCACCTTAACAA
Source organism: Ia io (assembly GCA_025583905.1). Classification (NCBI taxonomy): domain Eukaryota; kingdom Metazoa; phylum Chordata; class Mammalia; order Chiroptera; family Vespertilionidae; genus Ia; species Ia io. The sequence continues at coordinate 45,484,456 of JAJQQW010000021.1, read as the reverse complement.
TTGTGGCTGCTTTTCTGGCCAGAGAGGGAGGGAGGAGATGGTACCCGGGAGTCTTGGAATGGGAACTAAGCAATTAATAAAATGTCAGGAGGAGAAGGGCGGGTTGGGGGGTGGGGGGAGGTTGGGCAGGGCCAACTGCCCAGACCAGGGATAAAAGGGATCTACGGAGTGACAGGAAGGTGAGGCACCATCCCCACTTCCTCCTCCCAGGAAGACATCAAGGCCGGACGTGGTGCACCTTGGTCAGCATCCTCCCTCCAAGCTGCCAAGGACCCCGGATTCACGTCTCTAAGGAAGAGTCTCGGTCTCCGTGTGAGAGGCTCTCGCTGTCTCTGACCCTCGGCCTCTGGGCCTGACGCAGCCTCCTTCTCTCTCACTTTCTCCCTGTTTTTGCCAGAAACCCAAACCCTGAGTCCCCAGAATGCTCCTCCTGCTGACCTCACTTCAGATCTTGGCTCTAGGTAAGATAAGCAAGTGGGGTCCAGGGTAGGAGGTGCCCTGGAGACGCTGAGAAAGGAGGGGCAAAGGGCGCTGGGGCCCAGGATGCTCATGGGTGAGCTGGTGAGGAGGAGAGGGGGCTGTAGTTTGGAAACCCAGGCCGAGGGATGGGCTGGAGCGGGCCCGAGTGCTGTTGACTTGTGGTGATATCGCAAGGTTTTGGGGGTCATCCAAGAAAGGAGGGCATAGGGTACCCCCAAGTGCTGGTGGGGGTGGCGATGGGGTGGCAGGCTGGTGGCAGGGATGTGGTGTGAGTACGGAGTAGATGTGGGGAGAGATCCTGGGACCCAGGGTGGGGGGGCACATTGAGTGGGACGTTTGGGGATGGGACAGGGAGCTCATTGAATGTTTTAGGGGAGGAGCAAGGGGCGTATTGAGATAGAAGGTGTTTGTGGGAGAATGCCGTTGAGGGCAGGAGACATAGCAAGGCCCTGGGTGAGATCATGGGGATGGGGGTCAGTAAGCTCCCTATTGTGTTGGAGCAGAAATGGAGGTCCCGTAGGTGGGGCTGACAGAGGCAGTGGGTCAAGGGTTCAGTAAAGAAAGTGTGTGTGGGGGCATTGGGTCCAGGAGATCCTCGCTTGCTGGGGGCGGAAGGACATTGGCTCAACTGCTTTTCCCACCCCACCCCTGCCTGCTCCTAGCCATGGTACAGAGCCAAGACGATGAGAACAAAATAATTGGTGGCTACTCCTGCATCCAGCACTCCCAGCCATGGCAGGCAGCCCTGCTGGCGGGCGTCGGCCGTCGCTTCCACTGCGGCGGGGCCCTGCTGTCAGACCAGTGGGCCATCACCGCCGCTCACTGCTCCCGCCCGTGAGTGGCACCCTCCCCTACGCTTACGCCAAGTGACCTCCAGTTTGGAGGCCCAGAGCTCAGCTCAGAACCAGAACCCAACGAAGTAGCTGGGTCCAGGTTTGGGGGTCCAGGTCTAGAGAAGAGCCTAGAACCCAGACACAGCTCCACAGATGGAATCCAGCCACGAATCTTGAACTCAGTTTATGTTCTGAAAGCAGATTGAGAGTTTAGAACCCCCCATACGCCAGCTTGGAGGCCCCCCACAGAACCTGGAACTGACTGCGTGATCTCGAGATTCATCCGGAGGCCGGGGCCCACATAGAGACCAAGATTAGGGGCCCATTCTAGGTGGATGGTTGAATTCGGGGCACAATCTACCTTTAGGAACCCAGGGCCCCCTCTCGGACAGAACACTGCCTAGAATCCAGAGTCTGGTTCAGGGCCTACAACCCAGCCATAAATCCAGAACCCCACTTAGAGCTGGGACATGCAGCTCAGAGAGTAGGGTAGATAGAAGCAGAACCTGGAGCCCATTCTAGATCCCATGTTTAGCCCAGAGTCTAGGCTACAGCTCCTCGTTGAGCAGCCTAGAACCCAGACCCCAACGCAGCATCTAGATCCCAGAATTCAGACCATAATCTGAAGCCCCACGCAGCAACTCATAACCCCTCTAAGCTTCTGCACCTAAACCTAGAGCCCAGGCCCCAAATGAGAGCTCTCCGTCCGACTGCCTATGAACCAGGTCCAATGCCATAAACGGAAGTTCCGTGTGGAACCTAGAGGGCAGAACTCAGCCCAGATTCTAGGATGTGAAGCCCAGAATGCAAACCAGTATCTAGAAACGGATCCAGGAGCTCATTCTAGGACCCAGAGCCCAACTGGAGGTCAAGGGCTCAGACCAGAGTCTAAAACCAAGAGCCCGACAAACCAGTGATTCAATGTGAGCAGTCTAGCCTAGAATCAAGATCTCAGACTGCTGTTTAGAATCCGAAGCCCAACTGCAGCACAGAGCTCCAACCATTGTCCAAAACCCAGGTCATAAGCCAGAACTGAAGCAAGAATCCAAAACTCAACCTAGAACCTAGAGCTCATATCAACGTCCAGAATCCACAGCTCAGGTCTCTCTCTCTTTTTTGTATTTTTTTTTTTAATTGATTTCAGAGAGGAAGGGAGAGGGAAAGAGAAACATCAATGATGAGAGAGAATCATTGATCGGCTGCCTCCTGCACGCTCCCTACTGGGGATCGAGCCCACAACCCGGGCATGTACCCTTGACCGGAATTGAACCCAGGACCCTTCAGTCCACAAGCTGATGTTCTATCCACTGAGCCAAACCAGCTAGGGCCACAGCTCAGGTCTTAATCTATCGGTCCGTATAGCATCCTCTCCCTACCCCAAAACTGAAAACTCAAATCAATATCTAGAACCCAGATTCAAGCCATCATGCAGAGCTCAAAACAGAACCCTCAGCCTGCCCTACCAGTATCTAGAAAGGATGCCACAACCCACACTCCATCTAGAACCCCAGTCCTAGCTTAGATTCCAACATTCAAAAGGTCGGGAACCCAGAGGCCAGGCTAGAACTGGGATGGAGGCTCCCTGGAGCCTAGTCCAGAACATCGGTTCTGATGTAGAGCCTAGAGCCGTAGCCTAGAGTCTGGCATAGGACACAGAGCATAGAACCTGGCCCCGGCTGAGAACTCCCACCCATCGCCTTACACCCCAGCCAGAAGCCAGAGCACAGCTCACGAGAGGAGGGGGAGGATGGGCCTGGGCTGAGAAAGAATACCCAGCCAATGCCCAGCCCCCCGGTAGAGGGAGTGGGGCTGGAGCGTGGGGAGGGGTCTCCGGGTCACATTGTGAGCAGTGCTCCTCTCGTGGGTCATGGGCCAGGATCCTTCAGGTCGCTCTGGGCAAGCACAACCTGCAGAAGCGGGAGGCCACCCAGCAGGTGCTGCGTGTGGTCCGCCAGGTGCCACACCCCCAGTACAACGCCCGGACCCACGACAACGACTTGCTGCTGCTGCGGCTGCAGCAGCCGGCTCGACTGGGGCGTGAGGTGAGGCCCATCCCCGTGGCCAGGACCTGCGCCAGCCCACAGACTCCCTGCCGCGTGTCCGGCTGGGGCACCACATCCAGCCCCATTGGTGAGGACTCCTGCACCCTGGAAAGGAGCAAGCTGGGGGCTGGGCTCTGGGTCCGAGGGAGGAGGCGGTGGGTCCCCACATTCCAGGGTCCTGGTGGAGGGTAGACCCACGTCCTGACCACTCAGTGCCTCCCCAGCCAGGTACCCCAACTCTCTGCAGTGCGTGAACATCAACATCACCTCCCATCAGCAATGTCAGCGGGCCTACTCGGGCGCCATCACCGCGGGCATGGTCTGCGCAGGAACTCCCGAAGGCGGGAAGGACTCTTGTCAGGTGAGGCCCAGGGTGAGAGCTGGGGAAGGGGGATGGCTCGGGGCCGGGACTTCAATGCAAAAGGATCTTAGGATCATCCAAGACCTTGAGAGATTGGAATAGCCGGGCGGCCTCCTAGCTGTGAGCCCTCGTAACGGACCTAATCCCTCTGTGCCTCAATTTCCTCCTCTGTCAAGCGGAGGTAGCACCGCGTAGAGCAGTTGGCAGATCAGATGAAATGTTCCGTGGAAAGAGCGTGGAGCCGTGCCTGCACATAGCTCTGGTCGCCGCTGTCATTGTCCGGATCATGCATGTACACCTGGGACTCTGTGCTCAGGGCCTCCAGGCATCTCAAGCCATCCCCGGGAGATGGCTCTGGAGTCAGGGGTGTGTGAGGAGCCACACACAGTTTTCTAGAGGCAGAGCTAAGACAAAGGGGGGCTCTGTGAGGCCCAGAGATAGCAGGGACCAAAGAGGGAAGGAAGGACCCAACCCTGGGGCTATGTCTGCAGTCCTCCCCTCACCCCCACCCCGGTCTCCTCCATGTGCCTCCCCGTCTCTGCCTCTTGGTTTCTCCATGCGCATGGCTCTGTCCATCCACGGGTGTCTCCATCGGGGTCTCTCCCCTTCAGGGAGACTCCGGGGGACCCCTGGTGTGCAAAGGGAAGCTCCAGGGCCTGGTGTCCTGGGGGATGGAGCGTTGTGCCCTGCCTGGCTACCCCGGAGTTTACACCAACCTCTGCAAGTACTATGACTGGATCCAGCAAACCATTCAGAGCGCATGATCGCCCGTGTGAGGGAATATTGATGCCCACCCGCTGCCCAGACCTGCTCTCTCCACTCCAGATCAGCGGCTCCTCTGCCAGCCCCAGGAGTCCAGGCCCCAGCCCCTCCTCCCTCAGACCCAGGAGTCCAGGCCCCAGCCCCTCCTCCCTCAGACCCAGGAGTCCCAGCCCCCAGCCCCTCCTCCCTCAGCCCCAGGGGTCCAGCTCCCAGCCCCTCCTCCCTCAGACCCAGGAGTCCAGGCCCCAGTCCCTCCTCCCTCAGCCCCAGGAGTCCAGACCCCAGCCCCTCCTCCCTCAGACCCAGGGGTCCAGCCCCAGGCCCTCCTCCCTCAGACCCAGGCGGCCAGGCCCCCAGCCCCTCTTCCCTCAGACCCAGGAGTCCAGGCCCCCAGCCCCTCCTCCCTCAGACCCAGGAGTCCAGGTCCTCAGACCCAGGAGTCCAGGCCCCTAGCCCCTCCTCCCTCAGACCCAGGCATTATTCTATTTATTGGGAGTTCAGGCCCCCAGCATACTGGTCCTAATGCCTGGCTCAGAACTTCCCTCTCCCAGAGCGTCCCTCAGATGTTCTCTCCCCACCCCCATCGCGTCATCACCCTTAGACACAGAGGCGGGAGCATGAAGGCACCACACTTGGCAACATATTCCAAAGAAGACAGTTTTCAAAACTCTTAGCGTCTCTGTAAACCAGATGAATAATAATAAAAATTGAATAATCCTAGATTCCGTCCATCTGCTCATTTAATTCATCCAACATATATGCACACAGCAGCTCCCTTGTGCGCAGTGAGGCGCCTGGCTGGCCAAATGGGACGCCTGTTGTCCCCTGGGTGTTCCCTGGGGGCCTCCCACACCCCCTCCACTGGGATGGTGCGAAGAAGGAGGCCCCCCAGCTCTGCAGTGTGACCCTGAGCAGGACCGCCCCTCCCCGGCCTCCTGGCTGGGTCCTGTGAACAGGCACTGCAGAGGTCCAGGGCAGGGAGGGCAAAGATGTACTGTGTTTCCTGGAAAACCCTATGCAAATGGAGCAGCTTTTGTCCTAATCAGATCTCAGGTGAAGGGAGTTGAGTTAATCACACTTTGAAGTTCAAGTCCTGGCAGGGCCCGGCTCTCCCGGTATTGGTTTATTTCCACCTGTCATCCCTGGCCTAGGTCTCCTCCCTCCCCAAGGGCACCAACGCAAATGGCCTCAAATGCCAGTGCATTGTTGCTTCTAATTTACAGGAATCCATTGTGTTATGAATTTCATTTTCTTTCTTACTTTCATTCATCAACAGCTATTTTGGGGGGGCACCTACTATGCACCAGACATGTGCCAGGCATTGGTCTACTATTAGACACCTACTGTGTGTCAGACATTGGCTTATTATTGGGCATCTACTATGTGCCAGGCATTATTCTATGTATTGGGCCCCTACTGTGTGCCAGGCATTGATCTACTGATTAGGCACCTATGGTGCACTAGGCATATTCTAAAAGGTGGAACTGTGAATAAGTCAGATAAAACCACTAGTAAATGCTTCCTCTCACAGAGCTGACATCCTAGCAGGAGATGACAGACAAGAAACAAGGAACTTAATAAAAGTAAGGTAGAGAGTCCGGATAAGTAAAAATGTCAATAAACTTGGGCTGGGCGGCAGACCCAGTGTGTGCCAGAGCCAGCTCATAACCAACCCAGACGAGCCCATTGGCAAATTTTCAGGAATTTTGAGAGCTGGTTGCTAAACACAGCCATTATTAAAAATTAAATTGCATAAACTTACAATTAAACAAGGTATATTTAAAACAAAATCCAGTCCGGCCGGAGTGGATCAGTTGGTTGAGCGTCGTCCTGTGCACCGAAAACTTGCCAGTTTGATTCCCAACCGGGGCACATACCTGGGTTGTGGGTTCGCTCCCCAGGGACATGTACAAAAGGTAACTAATAGATGTTTCTCTCTCTCTCCTTTCCTCTCTCGAAGCATGTTCTCGGGTAAGGATTTAAAAAATGAAATAAATAAAGCTAAAAGAGTATCTTTTTAAAAAAAAAAAACACTCAAAACTAATCAATTTCTAATTATGTTTACCAATATTCATGCTTTGACGTTATTTATGTCTATCACATTACATCTGTAATGGTGGGCTTCTGAGCGCCGTTTTTTTAAAAAATATATTTTTATTGATTTTAGAGAGAAAGGGAGAGGGAGAGAGAGATAAAAACATCAATGATGAGAGAGAATCATCCATCGGCTGCCTCCTGCACAGCCCCTACTGAGGATCGAGCCCGCAACCTGGGCATGTGCCCTGATCGGGAATCAAACCGTGATCCCCTGGTTCATAGGTCTATGCTCAACCACTGAGCCATGCTGGCCGGGCTCAGCATCTTTTTTTTCTGATTCAGTGTCAAGCAACTTTGCAATGATAGGTTGATATCAATTCAAGGGGCAGTATTTGCACCATAGAAATTGGCAAACCGTGCAGATCAGAGAGCTGTTGACCCCTCACCGACACACTCCTGGACAGGTCGTCCTGGGGGCAACCTGCTGACCTTGGTGTCTGTCTTCTCACAGTTCTGTTCTGGGGGACTGCACAGTTCAGAGTGGAACGCAGTCTGGCTTCACCAGTGCCCACGTGCGGTGCTGAGAGGACAGCACAGAATCAGAGTTCTGAGCTGGCAGCTCTGGGTCCTGTGTGACCACAGCAGCTCAGAAGATTTCTGGGAAATGTCCTGGCCACGTTGCTCAGAGCACCATCCGGATATGCTGAGGTTGTGGGTTTGATCCCCAGACAGGGCACACACAGGAATCCATCAGTGAGTGCATAAGTGGGTGGAGCAATCTCTCTCTCTCTCTCTCTCTCTCTCTCTCTCTCTCTCTCTCTCTCTCTCTCTCTCAAAATTAATAAATTGGCCCTAGCTGGTTTGGCTCAGTGGATAGAGCATCAGCCTGCAGACTGAAGGGTCCTGGGTTCAATTCCAATCAGGGCACATGCTTGGGTTGTGGGCTCAATACCCAGTAGGGGGTGTGCAGGAGGCAGCCGATCAATGATTCCCTCTCACCATTGATGTTTCAATCTCCCTCTCCCTCTCCCTTCCTCTCTGGAATCAATTTAAAAATTATTTAAAAAAAATAAATAATTAATGAAAATAAAAATTAATAAATTTTTTAAATTCAAAAGAAAAAATGACTTCTGGGCAATGGAGGCTGCACCTTCTGTCGAGGTCTACACACACACACACACACACACACACACACACACACACACACACATGCTGTGGCCAAACCAGCTCTTTGAGGACAGGGAAGATAAGCAGCTGTGTGGCTGGGTTGCGTCAGGCCTGGGTGAGATGAGGATACAGCCCTGCTGTAATTCTTGGCCTGCGTGCTTCCATAAAGCTAAGTAAACATACCTTAAAGATTACTCTAATCTGATTTCCAGCCCATACTCCCAGCTGTGGTGGTTGAGTGCCATCTTTTATTGCTTCTCAGATGCACATTTCTTTTTTCACATTTTTAACATTTCTAAAAGTGGGAGGGCAGCCCTGGGCACCGAAGGGTCTTGGGTTTGATACCCGGTTAAGGGCATATACCTAGGCTGCAGGTTCAATCTCTGGTCCTGGTCGGGGTATGTGTGTGAGGCAACCAATCCATCTCTCTCTCTTCTTCTCCTTCTCCTTCTCCTTCTCCTTCTCCTTCTCCTTCTCCTTCTCCTTCTCCTTCTCCTTCTTTCTCCTCCTCCTCCTCCCTCCCTCCCTTCCTCTCTCCCTAAAAATCAATGGAGCCCAGCTGGTGTGACTCAGCAGTTGTGTGTCGACCTAGGAACCAGGAGGTCATGGTTCGATTCTCAGTCAGGACACATGTCTGGGTTGTGGGCTCAATCCCCAGTGCAGGAGGCAGCCAATCCATGATGTTCCTCTCTCATTGATGTTTCTATCTCTCTATCCCTCTCCCTTCCTCTCTCTCAAAAAAAAATCAATAAAAAAATACTTTTAAAAAATCAATGAGAAAAATACCCTCTGGTGAAGATTAACAACAAAAAAATTTTTTTAAATGCGAGGGCGTATTACAACTGATAGTGTCAGCATAATGTCATAATTTAATTGTCACCCCCCTTTTTAAAAAATTCTCATCCAAGGATATTTTTTCCATTGCTTTTTAGAGAAGAGGGAGGGGGGAGGGAGGGAGAGAGAAACATTGATGTGAGAGAGACACAGCAATTGGTTGCCAGGGATTGGGAACCGAATCTGCAACCCAGATATGTGCTCTTGACTGGGGATTGAACCAGAGATCCTTTAGTGCTTGGGGGCCGGCGCTCTAACCATTGAGCATACCACCCAGGGCAATCAGCACCCCTCTTTTCTTTCTTACTGGTATATGAAATCATAAAGCAAATACAATCCACAGCATGATGGACAATAAAGGGCAGCTCTAAGACAAGTAACCTCTCAGGGTGATCTGATCATACATTCTTAACTGGGCAGGTCACGGTGGGTAGCGAAGCCCCAGGCATACATCTTCTTTAGTGAAAGGTTTCAAGCCAGCCTTCGCCATTGTTCTTACCCATCTACACCAGTGGTTGGCAAACTCATTAGTCAACAGAGCCAAATATCAACAGTACGATTGAAATTTCTTTTGAGAGCCAAAAACCGACTTCTGCGCATGGGCCACGAAGTTTCAATTGCACTGTACATGCGCGCCCGCACGTGGTATTTTGTGGAAGAGCCACACTCAAGGGGCCAAAGAGCTGCATGTGGCTCGCAAGTCACAGTTTGCCGACCACTGATCTAGACCAACACAGGCACATACTCCGGTGCCCACTTTGCTTCCTCCCACCTCCGTGTGCTCTTCCTCAGTTCCCTGCTTAATTCCAAATGCGTAAGAGAAACCCTGAAACTTTTATTCCCCAAAGCGTTTGAGATCTCGCTCCCTAGCATGTGTCTTCAGTTTGCCTCAAATAAAGGCTTGCAAAAAAAAAAAAATTACTTGCAGGTTTGGATGCTTCTTATGTCGACAACCTTTTAGAGTTAATGAAAGAGGGTGGGAAGGAAAGTGAGTGGGTGAGGAGTTGGGCTGCCATATTAACGAGGTGATCTCACTCCATGACACAGTGTTAATCTATCCATGTTGCCATCTAACTGTCACGGTCTTCTCAGCCTGTGTGGTCCAACATGGTAGCCACTGGCCACTTGTGGTCATTTTTATTTATTTATTTACTAGAGGCCCGATGCACAAAGATTTGTGCAAGAATGGGCCTTTCTTCCCCTGGCTGCTGGCACCACCTTTGCTCTGCCCAGAGCCGCCTTTCCGCCTTCCCACGCTGCCCAGAGGCCCAGAGCGGCTGGGGTGGTGCGGAACACCTGTGTCCCACTCTGCTGCCAGCCCCACCATCTTTGTTGGGTTAATTTGCATACTCACTCCTGATTGGCTGGTGGGCATCACAAAGGTATGGTCAATTAGCATGTTACTTTTTTATTAGTGTAGATTCTTTTTATTTTTTAATCCTCACCTGAGGATATGTTTTTTTTTTAAATATAGTTTTATTGATTTCAGAGAGGAAGGGAGAGGGAGAGAGATAGAAACATCAATGATGAGAGAGAATCATTGATTGGCTGCCTCCTGCACGCCCCCCACTGGGGATCGAGCCCGAAACCTGGGCATATGCCCTTATCGGGAATTGAACCAGTGACCTCTTGGTTCCTGGGTCAATGCTCAACTGCTGAGCTGCACCCGGCTGGGTGAGGATATGTTTTTATTGATTTTAGAGAGAAAGGAAGGGAGAAGAGAGAAAGGGGAGAGAGAGGGGGGGGAGAGAGAGAGAGAGAGAGAGAGAGAGAGAGAGAGAGAGAGAGAGAGAGAGGACATCGATGTGGGAGAGAAACATTGGTTGGCTGCCTCCTGTATGCACCACAAGTGGGGATCGAACCCTCAACCTGGGTATGTGCCCTGGCCTGGAGTGAAACCCATGACTTTTTGGTGTATGGGAGGACACTCCAACCAACTGAGCCACACCAGCCAGGGCACTTGGCGTTTTTCAATGAAGCTTAGCTGAATTGAACACGTGTGGAATTTCCATTCCTTCATCTCATGGCCACATGTTGGTGCTCGATAACCGTGTGTTGCTGGTGGCAGCCAAATTGGGTGGTGCCAATACATGAAATATTTGCATATCGGATGAGGAATGTTCTGCTCGACAGCTGTACTCCAGAGCATGGCCCTGAGAACAGCCAAAGCGTCATCACCTGAAGCTTATTCGAGGTTGCGTCTTGGACCCCCAGCCCAGACCAGCTAAACCAGAATCTGCATTTCACCACGATCCCCAGAAGACAGTGCCTAGGAACATTGGAGAAGCACCACCCCCTGGTGCCAATGTGAAGCACCCAGCCCTGTAGAGAATTCTTGTAAGCCTTTCTCTGAGCCAAGCTGATGACATAGGCTGGGGAGCAAGATCTCAGATGCTCTGGGGAATAACAGTTTAGCAGCTTTTGTGTGTGTGTGTGTGTGTGTGTGCCTTTGAAGGTCAGGAGGGAGCTAGGGATGATTACGTGACGGTGGGAAACAGCAAGGCGGGCACTGGATCACAGGAGAGCTAACGAGATTAAGTATTCTCTTTCCGGAAGGTGGTTATGCCTTCCAGGGGTGTCACTTATGGTGTCTCAAAAAGGTGTGTTAACCTAGATGCACAAGAACAATGGATGGGACTGGTTTCACAACATTTCACTAAAGCGATAGGGGAAAAAAAAGAAAGGGTGGGGGGGGGGACAAAAAAATGAAAAATTAAAAAAAGATGCCCTGGCTGGGTCCCACCGTTGGTTAGAACATCGTCCCAAAACACCAAGGTTGTGGGTTCGCTCCCCAGTCAGGGCACATCCAAGAAGAAACCAATGATGAACGATAAAGATTTATTAGACAACGAAGAAGAAGAAGAAGAAGAAGAAGAAGAAGAAGAAGAAGAAGAAGAAGAAGAAGAAGAAGAAGAAGAAGAAGAAGGGAAAGGGGAAGGGGAAGGGGAAGGGGAAGGGGAAGGGGAAGGGGAAGGGGAAGGGGAAGGGGAAGGGGAAGGGGAAGGGGAAGGAGAAGGAGAAGAAGAGGAAACCAATGAATGCGTCAATAAGAGAGGGACAACAAATGGATGCTTCTGTCTCTCTCAAATCAATACAAATGAATAAATACATAGAAAAAAATAAACAAATAAAGAAGTGACAGGCCCACGTGTGACTCCCCACCGTGCCCTGCCCGGTTAGAAAATGGTAATTTATTTCACCATCACTTTTCTAGCCACCATGTGAATGACTCAATCCCCCAGTGATGGGCACGCCTAGGTTCCCTCCACTACCCAAGCAATGGCGCAATGATTATTTGGGGCGTTGACCATAAACAGCCGTCAACTTGGTATTCGCTGGACAAAAAGCGTTTATTCAGGAAAAAAACAAAAAACACCCACAATCCAGTATGTGCAGCCACGGCCAGACACGTGGAAGTTCGTGCCAGGACAAAGATGGAGGAAGTCCTTTGTACAGGGGGAAGAGAGCTAAGGGGAGGGGTGTAGAGCTCCATTGACAATACTGTAGAATGGCTCCTATAGGACTCTCTCCACAACACCGAGCATGAGAGCTCCCCCTACAGGCCCTCCCGATTCCTGTCTAGGGTAAGGTCACTGTCCTACATTTTGGCAGAGAGGATAGGATGCCCCTTATGTACCTACAGGAGACGTCTCTGGAATACAGGAGCAAGACTAATGGACCAAAAGGCCCATTCTTAATCCGTCTCACCAAATGCCAGCAGGTTTTTGTCCAGATAAAGATTCCTGTCTCCCACCCCAGCCGGTTATGCTCAGTGGGTAGAGCATCCGCCTGTAGACTGAAGGGCCCCAGGTTTGATTCCGGTCAAGGGTACATGCCCAGGTCGTGGGCTCGATCCCTAGTAGGGTGCATGCAGGAGGCAGCTGATCAATGATTCTCTCTCATCATTGATGTTTCTATCTTTCTCTCTCTCTCTCACACCCTCTCTGAGATCAATAAAAATATATGTATTTTTAAAAGATTCCTTTCTCCCCACACCCTCAATCATGCCACTACATTCATCCATTCATTCATTCAGCAAATATCCATTGAATCCTATTCCATGCCGGGTATTGGCAACTCACTTCCAGAGGAGAAGCAGACAAAGAAACAAATGAATAAGTAAAACAGAAAGTATTACAGATAAGAGTCAGCCCTGGAGACGAAGGGGATAGAGGGTTGCAGAGAAGGGTTACAGTGTGGTGTGCTTTTTGTGTTTTCTTTTTTCATTGTCACACGAACACTTCCCACCTGCCAGTGGGATTCCAATTATCTCATTAATGGACGAATCCCCTTTAATTTGTCAATTACAGCTGACATTCATCATACTTTATATTCCTTTCAGGTGTCCAGCATAGTGGTTAAACAATTATATAATTTACAAACTGATTCCCCTCTTAAGTCTTGTACCCACCTGGCACCATCCATAGTTAATGCAATATGATTGACTACTAGAGGCCCGGTGCATGAAATTCATGCACAGGTAGGGTCCCTAGGCCTGGCCAGCAATCAGGGCCCATCTGGGCCTTCCGGCTTCCGGCCAGGGCCTTCCTTCATTCTGCACCGCCCCCTGGTGGTCAGCACATGTCATAGTGAGTGGGGACACTTTGCATATTAGCCTTTTATATATATACTAGAGGACCGTTGCACGAAGAGATTCATGCAATAGGCCTTCCTTCCCTTGACTTCCAGCACCAGTTTTCCTCCAGCACCCAGGACCCAGGCCTTCACTCTGGCTGGAGTCTGCCTTCTTCGTCTTTGCTGCAGACCCCGGCTGGAGTCTGCAGTCTCTGTCTTCGCTGCTCTGGAGTGCCGCTCCGGTAGATCCCTTTGCCCCCTGCCCTCCCTCTCATAGTGGGCATCCAGCCTCGCCCTGACACTCCGCACCTGGAGCAGCTGGGTGGCCGCCATTTTTTCCTTCTAATTTGCATATTCCCTCCTGATTGGCTGGTGGGTGTAGCGGAGTGATGGTCAATTTGCATGCTTCTCTTTTATTAGTGTAGATATAGATATTCCCTGTGCTGTATTTTACATCCCTGAGGGCTGCAATGCTAAGCGGGTGGTTGTGCCACGAAGGGTTGTTAACTCAGGGGGCCTGGGCTGTCCGAGTCCTGTGCATTACATACAAACAGAGGTTTGGCCTTTGCCTGGCTTCTTGGAGATAACCACAGATACTCTGCATTATCCTGTTTTTGTCTACCCGGGGCACCAGACCATGCCGGAGAGTCTATGCTAACACGGTGACTTCTGGTGGAGTCCTCGGAGGACCCAGAGACAAAGGTCAGCCACAAGGGCAGACAGCTGTGCCTACGTGACCAGCAACCAATAAAATACCTAGACACCCCCGGTGGACAGCCCTCTGTCTGTGGGGGGATTAGGGGCGACCTGCATGACCACAGTCGGAGAGGACACCAGGAGGCTCGTGCCTGGCCTCTCCTGGTCTCTGCCCTGTGTGCTGTGTTGCTTGGTTCATGTTCATCTGCAGCCTTTTGCTGTCATTTAACCCAAACCATGAGCAGAGCCGCTTTTCTGAGTTGGAGTCCTTCCGGGGATTCACGGAACCTGTCTCGGGCCCCCAATTACAAGGAGTCAAGGAAGTCTTTGTGGAGACAATGAGGAGAATAAGAGAACCCACGTAGACCTCTGGTTTGGAAGAGCGTTCCCATCGTGAGAACAGCCCTGAGGTGGGGGTATGGCTGGCATGAGAGGGGCAGGAGGAGGGAGGGAGGGTAGATGACATTAGAGGACCATCGGGGCCAGATGGTCTAGACTCTAGAGAGAGCCCTGTAGGCCGCCCTCAGGAAACTTGACTTCCACTCTGAGTGAGGCGGAAGGCACTGCAGGGTTTGGAGAAGAGGAGTGACCTGCCCTGGCTTACTTTTTTTTTTTTAAAGGTCAGTCTGGCTGCTGTGTCGCAAATAGAATGTAGGTGGACAAGGACAGAAACAGGGAGACGAGAGAGTGAACATATAGGTGAGAGGTGATGGTGACTGGGAGGGACCAGGTGGCAACGATGGAAGGTGTTGAGAAATGGGCAGATTCTGGATCTACTTCGAAGGCAGAGCTGACAGGGTTTGGTAACAAAATGGATGTGTGGTAGGAGACAAGGAACTCAAGGGCAAGGCTAAGGTTTGGACCAAGGAGTGGAAGGATGGAGAGACCATCTACCGAGAAGACCAAGACGGCAAGCGGAGCCCGTGTGAGCCGTGAGAGGAGTGGAGGACAGGAGTCTGGTTTTGAACTTGAAGGAACACGCAGACGTTGAGTAGGCAGTTGGGTGCTAAGCCCGGCGTTCTAGAGCGAGGTCTTGGCCGGAGACACAGATTTGGGAGTCGTCAAACATGTGGATGGTATTTAAAGCCACGAGACCAGGTGCGATCATCACCAAGGGACTGAGTGTAGACAGAGGAGAGAAGAGGACCCAGCGCTGAGTCCTGAGATGCCCCACCACGTAGAGACCGACCGGGGAGATGAGAGCGAACAGCACCAGCCACGGATGCGGACCAGCCAGTGAGTGAGGAGGAAGACCGGGAGGGTGAAGGGTCCCAGAAGCCGAGGAGAGAAACCCTTTGAAGGAACAGGGAGTGATCCGCTTGTTAAACGCAGCTGATAACTCAAGTAAGAGGAACCCTAAAGGGATTGCCACTGGGTTCAGCAACATGGAAGTTATGGGTGCCCTGAACAGGAGCACGGTTGGCAGAGCAGTTGGAGGGTGAGGGGTGGGGAGGCTCAAGAAAGAACAAGAGGAAATTGCAGTCAGTGAGTGTAGCCAACTCTTTAGAGAAGAACTGCAGTGCAAACGAGTAGAAATTTGGCCAGGAGAACATGAAGGTTTTTGTTTATTTTATATATATATATATATATATATATATATATATATATATATATATATATATATATATATATATATATATATATATATATATATATATATATATATATATATAATTTTAGAGAGACAGGAGACTAGAGAGAGAAACATCGATTGATTGCCTCCCATACACGCCCTGACCGGGAATGGAACTGGAGCCCCTTTGGTACACTGGATAGTGCTCAACCAGCTGAACCACATCATCCAGAGCACCTGGAGAGGTTTTTAAAAATTATTTTAATGGAACATGGGAGAAATGGTAGCATGTTTGTATGTTAGTGGGAGAGCTCACTGGTCGGGGGAAGAATTGATGATGTAGACAAGGGAAGAGAGAAGTGCTGGCTGGAACAATGAGTTCAGGAAGACGAGAGGGGGCGTGATACCGGGCACAAACAGAGGGGTCTGTCTTCGATCGAGGTGCAGACTGTTCGTCTGCAGACATGGGAGAGGAGGCAGAGGAGGTGGGCACGCAGGCAGGTAGGTGGCAAGGCTGACCTTTCTAGCTTTTGCTATTCCTATGGGTGGAAAGTGATGTCATTGCCGCCCAGGAACGATGGTGACTGGGGCCGACGCCTGTGACCAGCTCTCACGAATGAATGCATGGCTCTCGACTCCTTGCACCTCTCAAGTCTGGTTTTTCCGGGGACATCTCTCTATCATGTCTTTGTGCCTTTTCTCTCTCTCTCTCTCTCTCTCTCTCTCTCTCTCTCTCTCTCTCTCTCTCTCTCCCCCTCCCTCTGCATTTTCTCCCACCTCTCCCACCCACTTTGTCTGTCTGTCTCGGTGTATTTATCCCTTTGTCTTTCTATCAGGGCCTCTCCTCTGGGCCTGGTTGTGGGGCCAACTTTCTCGCCCCAATCAGCACTTCCAACCAGAACTTCCAGTTCCTGCCTCACAAAGAACCCCATTTTTGAAGCCAAGCCAGGGTGGGGCTTCCAGGAACCTCATCGGCCTCCCTCTCCAGGTTTACCGATTTAGCAAGCACCTGTGTGGCCCTAGGTCCCTATTAGGCTCTTGTGCAAGCACCTTCCAATATTAACTCATTTAACCCTCTGTGAGGTAGGTGCTGTTGACGATGCCATTGTACAATCGGGGACACTGAGGCACAGAGGGGCCTTGTCACTTGAACCCCAGAGTCTCAGCCCTAAGCCATCAGGAAGCCTGCCTCTTTTTCTCGTCTTTCTTTCCCCAGCCCTACTCTCAGAAGCGGAAGTTATGGGTGGACCACTGGGAAGTTATGGGAAGACCCTGACCTGTGAGACAGTACACCTGGACTTGGTCCAGTTGATGTGTCACCCCCGTGGGCTCCAGTTGCCTTATCCGTCAAGGGAGGGGGTGGAACGCACCCCATCCTCCGTGGGTCCATGACCTACCTCACTTCAACACAAGTCAGCCAACCTCAGTCCTGGCCAATCATAAGCTCAGTGATCAGCATTGACCTCGTCCTCACCCCTCAGCAGATGCCAAGCCAGCCACCCCCTCTCCAGGCTCCATCCAGCCCCTCCTAGGTGAGAAAGGGCCCTTCCGAGATGAGAAAGGCTTCCGTGGGAGCGTGGACCCAGCCACAAGAGGGCACAGGTACCCCGGCTTCCCACACAAGCCCAGTACCTCACGTAACCCGGCATCCTCCCTCTTGCCACCCAGACTGAACCCAACTCTACTGGGAAAGAGAGTCAACTCGGTATCCACTCGGGCTCCCGCCCTATGAAGTGGGGGAATTCCACAAGGCGGAAGGACAATTGCTTTTCTGTCACCCGGAGAGGAGTTCACAGCTATGACCCAGGCCACCCCCACCAAAACCCTACCTCAACACAGATGCTCAACCTCAGTCCTCATTATCCATGGCGACCCGTACCTAACACCAACTCAAATGCGTTTCAATACCACCCCATCCAAAACTTCAGTTTGGGCCCCATCCCCAGTCCCAACCCAACAGGACTCCATCAACAGCCTTATGGCCAGAGACCTCCCAACCACAACTCAATTCTGTCCCCTAAACCAGTGGTCGGCAAACTCATTAGTCAACAGAACCAAATATCAACAGTACAACGATTGAAATTTCTTTTGAGAGCTGAAAACTGACTTCTGCGCATGGGCCACGAAGTTTCAATCGCACTGTATGTGCGCGCCCGCACGTGGTATTTTGTGGAAGAGCCACACTCAAGGGGCCAAAGAGCTGCATGTGGCTCGCGAGCCGCAGTTTGCCGACCACTGCCCTAAACCGACTCCAGCCTCATCTTCACCACATGTCCATTCTTCTCCCCCAATCCACTTGCATTCCCAATGCTGTCATGAGACCCATCCTAAACATGACCAAAAACTTTTCCCCCTGGTGTATGGAAAAATTGTGAAAGACGTGGATATTGTGAAGGCAATGGGTGTCTTCAGTGGAAAACTACATGGGCCAACTGATTGGGGTCCCTGCTTCTTTTACTGTCTTTGAGCTGCTTTACAACGCTGTAAATTATGGACAGCTGAGAGCAATGCAAATCACTCCTGTCCATAACCATGCAAATGAGTCTTACCAGGTAGAAGTGCAATATCCTTCTCCCCACCACGTGGAATAAGACAGCTTATGTCTATTTATAAATTCTTTTCAGCATTCTTTATTGCCTATGGTTCTACTGAGCCAAACCGGTTTCGGCTTATTGCCTATGGTTCTTTGGAACATCTTGATAGCTTTATCACTTATTAATGAGCCAAAATAAAATATTAGACATATGTTCAATTTATATATGTAGGAGAGTCATGGTTTGATCTTTAAAAAAAAAAATTATATTTTAGCCCTAGTAGGTTTGGCTCAATGGATAGAGCGTTGGCCTGTGGACTGAAGGGTCCCAGGTTCGATTCCGGCCAAGGGCACCATGCCCAGGTTGTGGGCTTGATCCCCAGTAGGGGGCGTGCAGGAGGCAGCCGATCAATGATTCCCTCTCATCATTGATGTTTCTACCTCTCTCCCCCTCTCCCTTCCTCTCTGAAATTAATAAATATATATATTTTTAAAATTATATTTTAAGCCCTGGCCAGGTAGCTCAGTTGGTTAGAGGACTGTCACTATATGCCAAGGTTGTGGGTTCAACCCCTGGTCAGAGCACACGTGAATAAGTGGAACAGCAAATCAATATCTCTCTCTCTCTCTCTCTCTCTATCTCTCTCTCTCTCTCGTCTTCCTTCCCTTCTCTCTCTAAAATCAACAAATAAAAGTTATTTAAAAATATTTTTTGACACTAGATTTGATCCCTATATCCAAATTTAAACTTTCCCCAATACGGCCACACCAGTTTTGATGTTAACACTCACTCCGTTCGGCTCAACCCCTTATCCCTATCCTGACACCACTACCCTCTCCAGACTTCATCGGGGCCCCCATCCCTGGCTTTCTTCCAAATTCTGGCCCCACCTGGGTCCTCCCTAATCCCTAATCCTGCCTCCTCCACCCTCTAGGATTAATTCACAGCCCCACCCAGTCACAATTCCAGGAGACTCCCACTCATTCCCCAAACAACCTCTTCCTCCTTCCTCTTCCCTCTCCGCCTCCATGCCCATGGACTCCCTCACCCCATCTGACCCCAAAAGGCCATTTATCCAAAATATTGCTTTTCCCGGGCCCAATCCCTGCCCCCATCCTCATTTAAGGACCGTTGACTGTCAATCACCCACCTGAAGAATTAATTCTCTTGTTGTGCCCGATGGTTGGGTGTGAGGTGGGGGGAAGGGCAGACGGTAGAATACGCTTGGGCATCCCTGTGTTTTTTGGAAGAAAAAGGGCTGGAGATGGAGTTGGGGCTAGCGTCCCGGCCAAGAACTGAAATTTAGATGCGTTGTATTGTGTTGTCTAGAGATAATTTTGAGATAAAGCTGTCGAGGGCACTGGTTTTGAGGGATAGGCCAGGGGCTGGGGGCTGGCTGGAAGTAGGCAGGGAAATGGAAATAGAGTGGAAATAGCCTTCTGGTGGCTGATGTCTATTGAGAGGATGCGCAGGGTTGGAGCGGAGGTTGGAACGCGAGCTATGTTACCGGGAAGGGTTGTGGGGATTTGGGGTGGGTTTGGGGAAGGAAGTCATGGGCTTTCTCCTTCCGCCTAGGTGGGTCTCCTGCCACCTCAGAGTTCACTGTGGGTTCAACTGGGGCTTGGGAGGAGCCAAATCTGGGTCCCAGTTTGTCTGAAAGCTCCGCCCCAAGCAGAGGGCCAAGCCCAGGCTGGGGGGTGCCTGGCACAGCCTGCTGAGCCATCGGGGGTGGAGAGGGGTAGGCCAGCGACCGGGAAATGCTGAGGGCGCTGGGGGAGGGCGTCAGGGGTTAAAAGGCATGGGTCGGGGCTGAAGTTGGAGGCAGCTGGCTGCAGAAGCTCTCCACCCGGGCCCCTCGCCCAGGTAAGTTGCGTGCGCCTGGGGCAGGGGCTGGAGCATTGAAGGGGAGGAGGGGGGCGGATGGAAGGGGGAAAGAGGGAGGATAGCTGAGTCAGGGAGATGGAGAGGGAGACCTGAGGCTCAGTTTCAGATAGAAATCTGCAGAGATGGAGAGCTGCAGGCGCAGGGTGATATGCTCAGGGTGAGAAGACCAGGTGTGGGAACCAACCCTGGGAAGGGGAGGCAGGGGCCAGAGAGAGGGGCTGGAGCGTGCACCGAGGGCCCAGCTTGCAGGGCAGGGTGGAGGGACTGGCTACCTGGGTCGAGGTCTGGCAAGCCAGCGCCTTAGGGTGCACGCCCGCCCCCGATGAATTTGGGGAGGAGGTGGGCCAGGGTTCTCAAGAGTGCAGGCAGATTTACAGCTGGGAAGTTCAGGGGTCAGAGATGGGGATTTTGGCCGGCCCTTCCACACCTCCCTTCCTAGTTCTCAGGCCCGGCCCGCCCTGCCCCCCACCCAGGAGCTGCCATGTGGCCCCTGGCCTGTGTGATTGCCTTCCTGACCGCGGCCTCGTCAAGCGGTAAGAATGGCGGGGGTGGAGGCGGGGTGGCCACCGCAGACAATGGTAGGAGGGGTCAGGCCGCGGGAGGGGGCGGGGAAGCCGCGAGCTCCGCCCCCCCCTCCCACTCGGGGCAGGGTCCCCTGGGGACAGCCCCGAAAACTTCCTGCTTATCCCTGAGTGACCTGGTTTCCTGGCCGAGGTCAGCCTCCCTCCTGGCCCCAGCAGGCCCCCCCCCCTTTTCTCTCTGACTCTGCGCTGGAAAGCCCACCCCCAGCCCCGCCCCCAGCCCAGGCCTCCTGGCCTCCCTGAGTGAGAGGAGTCGCACAGACACGGGTTCAAATCCGGACGCTGCCACTCTGGGCGGGTGACTTCCGCTTCTTTGCGCCTAGGTTGTTCCATCTGTGAAATGGGGACGTGCGGGGCTGGGCAAACGTAGGTTTACCGTTGTTTCGCATGGGAAATAATGCAATCGTTAATAAATAATAATTAATAATTAATAATAATCATACCGTGCTTTGCCTAGTACTCATAACTGTAAATGTACTTTTGCCCACAAAGGGCTGCTGCAGGTAACGCCCGTCTGTGCTGACTGCCCGGCAGACAGAAGGGGTGGGAGGCTGGTTGGTTCGTCGTCACTATTGCCTTATTAGTCGTGTTCTCTATCCATTCTCAGAACCTCCCAGCTCTTCCTTTCATCCTTGGGGTGACCCCAGAGCTATCCGCTTCCACCCAAAGTCAGTCCTCTCCCTGCCTTTGCCGGCAAGTTCTCTGGAAACCCCATTCGTGCGTCATTCGCGCGTTCAGATGATGTATGGTAGCCTTGTACCCCTGAAACCTACATCATTTTATCCCCCAATGGCACCCCAATAAATTCAGTAATAATTTAAAAAAAAAAAACAAAACAAACCACAGCTCTGCATGCCAGGCGGTGTGCTGGCTGCTATGCAGGCAGAGACAGGGTCCCTGCTCTCAGCACGCAGAGCCCCCCGGGTTCGGTTGCAGACCTCATTCCAACAATTACCCAAATAATTAGTTAATAATCAGCTGCAATTGTTGCAGGAGGGGATGGCTTTAAAGGACCAAGCCAGGAGGCTAGGGATGGCAGCTCCCTGCCTGGAAGCCTCCCCCCCCCGCTCCCCGCAAAGGACTAGACCCTGGAGATGAGACCCAATGGAGGGAGGGGGCCAAGGGCACCCGGCACCCGGCACCAGCCTTGGCCCGGAGGTGGGGTGCCTCGTCTCCTTTGGCGACACTCCCAGGCCTCCTGCCAGGTCCCCAGCCCCTCCTGGGTGCCACGCCCTGGGCTAGGAGCTCCACATGCATTGGCTTGTGGAATCCTCAACAGTCTTAGGAGGGACCTGAGCTATAATTACTCTAGTTTCACAGCTGAAAAACCCAAGCCTCCGACAGGAGAGGCCAGCCCTAGACAGCAGCGCCCTGAGTCAGGGTTCTAATCCGTACCTGCCCCGTCCCATCCCCCGCGTCCTGGCATCCATCTTCACTATTTTAGGCCCCGATGGTCTGCTTAGAATCTATTATTTTTTAAACTTGAATTAACAAATGTTAAAAGTAAAGTTGATGTCATTGTCCTAAACGGAAAACCGCATTCCTTGCCAGAAACAAAAGAGAAAAAGAACTACACTGAATGGCCAGATTATTATGATCTCTGAACGCATAATAATCTGGCCACTCAGTATATATATTTTAGAGGCCTGGTGCATGAATTCGTGCATGGGTGGGGTCCGGCCAGCCTGGCCAGGGGGAAGGGACATGGGTGCTTGGCTGGCCTGCCTGCTGGTCGAACTCCTGGTCGAGGGGACAATTTGCCTATTAGCCTTTTATTATATGGGATACACACTGAGTGGCCAGATTAGTATGCGTCCAGAGATCATAGTAATCTGGCCACTCAGTGTAAATCTTGCACAATGAAACAAAAATGGTCTGTTTTTTTTTTTGGGGGGGGGGGTTGGACCACCTGAAATTGTCCACCTGCCCCAAAACAGCACATGCAGGTGGTGCAACCTAATACATTTGAGGTTGCAGGCCGAGGGCTCTGCTCCGTCTGTTTTTTGTTAGTTAGTTAGTTAGTTAGTTAGTTAGTCCTCACCCGAGGGTATTTTTGAGAGAGTGGAAGGGAGGGAGGGAGAGACGGAGACAGAGAGAGAAACATGGATGGGTCGGCTGGCTGCCTCTCCTGCATGGCATGCACCCCAGTGGCTGGAGCCGGGGATCGAACCTGCCGTCCAGTTACCTGCCCTTGACCGGGAATCGAACCCGTGCCTCTGTGGGTGCTGGGGCCAATGCTCTAACCACTGAGCGCACCAGCCAGGGCATCCCTTTAGGTTTTGAAAGGAGAGCTCAGCCCTGGCCGGTGAGGCTCACCTCAGTCTGTTGGTCACCATCCCGTGCACAGAGAGGTCTCGGGTTCGACTCCTGGTCAGGGCACATGCCCACGTTGTGAGCTTAATCCCCAGTAGGGGGCATGCAGGAGGCAGCCGATCGATGTTCCTCTCTCTCTCTCTCTCCCATTCCCTTCCTCTCTAAAAATCCATGTAAAGATCGGAATTGGGAGAGAACCGGACCGTGACACAGTGTCCGAGGATGCGACTTGATGTTACTTACGCCTCACGCCTGTACCACCTAAAATGGCCTCGTGCACACCAATGACCTTCTGTCCCCAACTTTGAGAACCGCTGGGCTAATCCCACCGCTTATGTAGGTGGGGAAGGGGCTTGCTGGCCACACAGCTGGGGACCTCCTGTCGCAGCTGATGATAGCAATAGTGTCCACCTGCTGAGTGCTGTGTGTGTCTTAGGGTGTAGGATTTTACCGAATCCTACATGCTGCCCCATGACAGATGGAACCGTTTACCTTCCCTGCTGTATCGCTGAGAAGACAGAGGCTGGTAGCTTGTGACAGGATCCCCAGCCAAAAAGCGGCACATTCAGAATTGGACTTTCTTTGTTCCATTGTCAACGGCTGTGTCCAGAGCCAGATACAGTGCCTGGCACACACGACATTGGCTGAGCACCTACTGTGTGTCAGATATGATGCTATCTGCAGTGTCCAATAGGGTGGCCACTGGCCACTTGGAGTTTTTGAGCATTTCAAATATGACTCGTGTAGCTGATGAAGTGAATTTTTATTTTTTATTTTGTTAACCCTCACTTGAGGGTATTTTTTCCACTGATTGTTTTAGAGAGTGGAAGGGGGGGGGGGGGAGAGAGAGAGAGCGACATCAATGTGAGAGAGACACATTGATTGGTTGCCTCCTGCACATGCCCCAACCAGGGCCTCGGATTAACCTACAACCCAGGTGTGTGCCTTTGATGGGAATTGAACCTGCCACCCTTGGTGCAGGGCCGACACTTCCCCCTGAGCCACACTGGCCAGGGCAAGAACTGGAATTTTTAAGTTTCGTTTTGATGAGTCTAAATTTAAATAGCCACGCCAGCTAGTGCTACCATATTGAACAGTGCAGGCCTGGAGAAAGAACTGTCGAGAAAGGAAGCAGCAAGTGCCAAGGCCCTGGTCGGTTTGAGAACAGATCTATGAAACTGGAACAGAGTGAGTGAAGAGGAGAGAGGTGAGGGATGGGGTCGAAGAGATTAACAAAGGTCAGATGATTCAGAATCCTGCAAACTTTGAACTGGGGAGTAGTTAGCCTATGGATGGTATTTGAAGCCATAGAGGAACCCAGTAAATAAGGTGTTAAAAGGATAGATGCATGGATGCATCGATGGACAGATTAGTGGATGGATGAAGGAATGGATGGATGAGTGGATGGACAGATGGATGGACAATGGATGGATGGATGGACAGATGCTTGGATGGACATATGGGTGGATAGATGAAGGGATGGATGGATGAAGGGATGGATGGATGGGTGGATGAAAGGATGGAAGGATGGATGGATGGACGAATGGATGGAGGGAGGGAGGGAGGGAGGGATGCTGCCTAGGTTGTGGAGGTCCATCTCACTTCTACCTCTTGAAATCCATCCCCATGGTGGAATGAGAGAGAAAATGCAGGTGGGGAGAAAGCTTATCAGAAACACCTTCATTCGGTGAACTCTTCCTCCCGCCCCCCCCCCGTGGAGGAGATGACACTTCTGTGGAAAAGGACATTGTCATCTCTTTGTCCCGACTCATCTCTGCTCCATCGAAAATGGCAACTCCCAGAGCCCAAGAGATGAATCATCAGTTCCTGGTCACCAAGAGCAAATGCCGACCCTCTCCCCAAACTCAAGAACTACACCTCCAGGCCTCCTCTACCTAAACCCCCATCCTATAACATTTACTCTCCTTTTCCAGGCCTCTCTCAGGAGTATCCCAAGATTATCAACAGCACCAATGGGACCAATGGGTTTCTCCCAGGCGGCTACACCTGCCCTCCCCACTCTCAGCCCTGGCAGGCAGCCCTGCTGGTTGAGGGGCGGCTGCTCTGCGGGGCAGTCCTCGTCCACCCCCGATGGGTTCTGACTGCAGCGCACTGTCTGAAGGAGTACGTGGGGGCCAGGGGAGCATGGGGGACGGATGGTAATGGGACTGGGTGGAGTTTGCCTTTGAGGATGAGGTTGGAGTTCTTTCCGGTTTGGAGGTGAACGGGTGAGAATGAGGTTTGGGTGGAGTTAGGGGGTTGGGGATGGGAATGGCCTTGAAGTAGAGGATTTGGATGGGATTGGAGTTGATGTGGAAGGAGATGGGGAAGGTGTGATGGAGCTGGGAGGGGGTTAGGGAGGGGCCCATCTTCTCCTCTCACCACCCTGTTGCTGCACCCACAGCGGATACAGAGTGTCCCTGGGCAAGCACACCCTGGGGCACGCGGAGGCTGGAGAGCAGGTGCGGGACGTCGCCCGCTCCATTCCCCACCCTCAGTACCAGAGCAGCCCCACTCACCTGAACCACGACCACGACATCATGCTGCTGGAGCTGCAGTCGCCTGTCCGTCTCTCGAGCCACATCCGCGTCCTGCCTCTCTCCCACAGCGACTGCCTCCCGGCTGGCACCTGCTGTCGCGTGTCTGGCTGGGGCACCACCATCAGCCCCCGGGGTATGTACC
Source organism: Ia io (assembly GCA_025583905.1). NCBI lineage: Eukaryota > Metazoa > Chordata > Mammalia > Chiroptera > Vespertilionidae > Ia > Ia io. Next base: position 45,459,102 of record JAJQQW010000021.1, on the reverse strand, counting down.
CACACAGGTGGTCTCACAGGGTGGCAGGGGGACGGGGCAGAGGCGGGAGAGTAGGTTGGTGGAGGATTCATTTTTTTTTAATTTGTTGATTTTTAAAGAGAAAGAAGGGAGAGAGAGAAACATTGATTTGTTGTCCCACTTGTTGATGCTTTCGTTGGTTGCTTCTAGTATGTGCCCTGACCGGAGATCGAACCTACAATCTTGGCAAATCAGGAGGATGCTCTAACCAACTGAGCTACCTGGCCACAGCAAGATTCCTTTTAATATAAAAATGAAAATAAAAAATATATAGTTCTAAAGAAACAAGAACAATATATAGTTACATATGTATATTACATATAACATAATGTATAAAGTTATGTATATCTTTTACATAAATATAAATTTATAAATATATAAAGTTGTTATAGATATCCTTTATATAAATTTATAAAGTTATATACTGTTATAAGTCATATACTATACAGTTATATGTCTTTTTTATTATTTTTTAAAATATATCTTTATTGATTTCAGAGAGGAAAGGAGAGGGAAAGAGAAATAGAAACATCAATGATGAGAGAGCATCACTGATTGGCTGCCTCCTGCACGTTTCCTAATGGGGATCAAGCCTGCAACCCAGGCATGTGCCCTTGACTGGAATCGAACCCAGGACCCTTCAGTCCGCAGGCTAATGCTCTATCTACTGAGCCAAGCCAACTGGGGCCAGTTATATGTCTTTATACAAATTTATAAATATATATAATTTCATATATTCTACATATTATGTGCATATTTATAGAAATATACATTATATGCCTGGCTGGTGTGGCTCAGCAGTTGAGCATCAGCCCATGTACCAAGAGGTTGCTGGTTCAATTCCCGGTCAGGGCACATGCCGGGGTTTCGGGCTCAATCCCCAGTAGGGGCATGCAGGAGGCAGCTGCTCGATATTGATGTTTTTCTCATCGATGTTTCTATCTCTCCCTCTCCCTTCCTCTCTCTCTAAAAAATCAATAAAAACATTTAAAAAAAATAAAATGCACATCATACATCTGTATATAAATATGCAAATTATAAAAATTAGATTTTCTAAATTATAAATCTATATTTATGCATTTATTTAAATATATTTGTATATAAATTGTATATTATGGTAGGTATATAGTAATTAAATATAATAAAATGTAAACCGCTTTATCCTTTGTGTATAAATGTTACATATGTGTGTACATATATATATACATATATATATATATATATATATATATATATATATATATATATATGTGTATATATATATATATATACATACAGACACACACACTGAGTGGCCAGATTATTATGACCTCTGAATGCATAATAATCTGGCCACTCAGTATATATATATATATATATATATATATATATATGTGTATATATATATATGTGTGTGTGTGTATGTGTGTGTGTGTGTGTGTGTGTGTATATATATATATATATATATATATATATATATATATATATATATATTTTTTTTTTTAGAGGATCGGTGCATGAATTCATGCATGGATGGGGTCCGGCCTGCCTGCTGGTCGAACTCTTGGTCAAGGGGACAATTTGCATATTAGCCTTTTATTATATAGGATATACACTGAGTGGCCAGATTATTATGATCTCTGAACGCATAATAATCTGGCCACTCAGTGTATATATATAAAATGTGTGAATATAAAGTTGATCTACAGCGGCAGAGCCCTGAGCCATTCCCGCACTCTCCCATCTTCAATTCTGTGTCTTTCGGCCCAGCATGCCCCATCTCTCTCCCACCCCTTCCCTACTCTCCTATAATTCTTGCCACCTCTCCTGTGGTTTCCCCATCACCCATTCCCTCTCACCTTCTCTGTCTTCGTAGTTCTCCCCACTCTCTCTGTCTTCATGCATCAGTTCTCTCTTCATCTGTGTCTCTTCACACTCAGTTCCCTGACCATCTCTCCCTCCACTTTCCTTTCCTGTTACCTCTCCCCCACCCGCCATTTCTCTCCGTGTTTCTGTCTCTTCCATCACTTTCTCCCCCGTCTCCCTCTTCCCATCTCTCTTTTCTGCCAACTGTCCTATTGAACTCCCGCCTCATAGCCTGTCCAAGACAGCTATCCCCAGACCTTTTCTCTCTCCTCCCCAGTGAGTTTCCCACAAACCTTACAGTGTGCCAACATCCAGCTACGCTCAGATGAGGAGTGTCGGCAAGCCTACCCGGGGAGGATCACACGCAACATGGTGTGTGCCGGCTCACGCGAGGGCGGCAAGGACTCCTGTGAGGTGAGGCGGCGTGGGGCTGGGGTGGGGGGCTGCCATGGGCCAGGACGGAAGCCAGAATGGAGGTGGGGACAGAAGCTGCAGGGAAAGGATTTGCTTCTAGCCTTTGGGGAACTAGTCTTTGTAAGGTGAGATGTCCCCTAGAGTAGAAGGTTAAGGCAAAAGGGAGTACCCATGGATGGCAAATACACTTCATCTTAAGCCCCAGCTGTGACTGACAGTGGCTGCCAGATCCTGATGTTGACATGCATAAAAGTTAGGATTCTTTTGGTTGCAATTGACCAAAAAACCCCCCAAAAAACAACAAACAAACCCAACTCAAACTGCCGTCAGCAAACACGGGCTTTTAAAGCTGGAAAACCCCGAGGTCCCTGGTTCAGGCATGGATGGATTCAGGCACATGCGTAATAGAGGTAAGACACACATGAACATCTTTTTATTTTATTTGATTTGATTTGATTTGATTTATATATTGTATTGATTTTTTTAAAAATATATTTTATTGATTTTTTACAGAGAGGAAGGGAGAGGGATAGAGAGCTAGAAACATCGATCAGCTGCCTCCTGCACACCCCCGACTGGGGACATGCCTGCAACCAAGGTACATGCCCTTGACCGGAATCGAACCTGGGACCCTTCAGTCCGCAGGCCAACACCCTATCCACCAAGCCAAACCGGTTTCGGCTATTTTATTGATTTTTTTACAGAGAGGAAGGGAGAGGGATAGAGAGTCAGAAACATCGATGAGAGAGAAACATCGACCAGCTGCCTCCTGCACACCCCCTACCGGGGATGTGCCCGCAACCAAGGTACATGCCCTTGACCGGAATCGAACCTGGGACCTTTCCGTCTGCAGACCAGCGCTCTATCCACTGAGCCAAACCGGTTTCAGCTCACATGAGCATCTTGAGCACCTCACTCACGAGGCTGACTGAAGTCATGTGTCCCAGAACCTTCACGCTGGCCCGAGCTGTGGGATTCTCTGATGGACCAAGTCAGGGTCACACGTCACTGTGGGGGCTGGGAAGGGCAGGGACAAGGGGGAGGGGGCCATTCCCCACATGAAAAAATCAGAAAGTTGTTACCAAAATAAGGTAAAATGGATACTACATGGGCAAAATGACAGCTAGGTACAATAGAGGAGGCTTCTTTTTTATATATATATACTAGTAGCCCTGCGCACGAATCCGTGCACCACTAGCTCTCTGCGGGGCCTGGCCGCTCCGCGCCCACTGCCCAGAGGCTCTCCGCGGCCCAGAGGCCCACCCGCGGCTAGGCGCGGAACGCTTGCCTTGTCGCCACGGTGACGAAGCAAGCATTCCGCCAGGCCGCTTACGCTGCCCACTCTCAGCCGCCACTCCCCCAGGACTGGGGGACTCTGGTGGGGCTGAGAGGACTGGGCACCGCCAGCTTTGTGATGGAGTGATGGTTAATTTGCATATTACCCTTTTATTAGATAGGAGGACTAGAGACCCGATGCACAAAATATATGCAAGAGTAGGCCTTCCTTCCCCTGGCTGCCGGCACCAGCTTCCCTCTGGCACCCGGGACCTGGGCTTCTCTTGCAGCCCCGGCTTCATCCGATAGATTGTCCGGAAGGACTTCTGGTCTAATTAGCATATTAAACTTTTATTATTATTTATATATATTATTGATTTCAGAGAGGAATGGAAAGGGAGAGAGAGATAGAAACATCAATGATGAGAAAGAGTCATTGATCGGCTGCTTCCTGCAGGCCCCCCACTGGAGACTGAGCCCACAACCTGGGGGCATGTGCCCTGACCGGGCATCGAACCCCATCCCCCCTGGTTCATAGGTCGATGTTCAACCACTGTGCCACGCCAGCCGGGCTAGAGGAGGCTTCTTAAGTGGAGGTTTGGTTCCGTGGGAAAGGGTGTGATGATGAATCAATGGAGAGAGCCTTATCAATAGTAATTATAATATGTGTCCTGGACCCGGGGTTGTGGGGGAGAAGAAGCACATGTGTGCACAAACCAACCCAGATGTGGCTGGGTTAGCTCAATAGTAAGATGGTGTGAAGACACCGTAAAGCAGGAGCAGGTTTGGGGGGCAGGGGGTGCAACGTGGGATTCGATGGCAGGGAAAGAAGAGCGGGTGTGTGGGGTAAGCTTTCACCATTTTCATGAGATGGGAATAAAACAAAAAAAACAGAGACACAGAAGTCTCCCCCCCGTCTCAGTGTCTCTCTCTCACCGAGACGGGGGGGGGGGCGGGGGGACTTGTCTCTCATTCTCTGTCCCTCTGAGTTTATCTTTGTTTGTTTTGGGTTCTGTTTTGTTTTGTTTTTGAGTTTGTCTTTTTATCTGTTCCTCCCTGTCTGTTGCTCACTGTCTCTCCATAGTCCTCTGTCTCTCTCTGTCTCCATGTCTGTCTCTCTCCACCTTTCACTCTCGCCCCACAAGGCCCCCTCTCTGCCTTTGTCTGGCCCCAGCAAGGACCCCCCCATTTTCTGTCTCCCCAACTCAGGGCGACTCAGGAGGCCCCCTGGTCTGCAACGGAAAGCTCCACGGTATCATCTCCTGGGGAGACTTCCCTTGCGGGCAGCCCAACCGGCCCGGCGTCTACACCCGCGTCTCTCAATACATTTCGTGGATCCAAGAAACAATCCGAGAACAGAGACCTCGAGAGCAGAAATGGACGAAGGGCCCACAATAAAAGTCGGGTTGACTGACCCACCTCCTCACACCCTTGGAGCCCTCCTTCCGCAGTTTGCCCAGGCGCCCCCCCCCCCCCCCCGCCCCGCCCCTGCAAGAGCGTTCCACTTGAACCAGCGACCCGTGTTCCCAGAATGTCACACCCCAGATGACATTCTGTGTTTCAAAAGCACTCAGCCCCTGTTGGCATCACGGTCTACCAGACATTGTATCCCTGAAACACCCCAGTCCCCCGAGAGTCCCAACCCGGATATGTTCTGGGTCTCCCAACGGTTTCAGCACCAACCCAGATCACCATCTAAACGTTCTGTCTGTGGGACCCTTAGGTACCTCCAGCCCATCTCAGCAATAGTCCATGTCCCATGAATGCAGCATTCTTGGAAATATCCCATACCCCTCCAGATACTTACTCATTGCCAACATTTTATTTTATACTAGAGGCCTGGTGCACAAAATTTGTGCACTCGGGGCGAGGTCTCAGCCTGGCCTGTGCCCTATTGCAGTCCGGGAGCCCTCGGGGGATGTCCGACTGCCACGGAGGTGGGAGAGGCTCCTGCCACCGCAGATGCACTCACCAGCCGGGAGCCTGGCTTCTAGCTGAGTGGCACTCCCCCTGTGGGAGTGCACTGACCACCAGGGGGCAGCTCCTGCATTGAGCATCTGCCCCCTGGTGGTCAGTGTGTGTCATAGTGACCAGTCGTTCCCCCATTAGGTTGATTTGCATATTAGCCTTTTATTACATAGGATTTTTCTGTGTTTTTAAAAAATCTTTATTGTTGAAAGTATTACATAGGTCCCCTTTTTCCCCCCATTGACCCCCTCTAACCCACCCACCCCCTACCCCAGGCCTTCACCACCCTATTGTCTGTGTCCATGGGTTATGCATATATGCATACAAAGTCTTTTCCTTGCCAATAGATCCTTCTATGTTTTGTACTCAAGAAGGTTCTAGATTCCCATGACATTTCATTCCAAAAACATTCTCTCGTGCCCACCATCTTCGGTGCGATGCCCTTCTGAATGACATCACAGCTAACACTGGACCCTCCTAATGGCTCGTTCTCACGTGGTTCCTGACCTCCCAAGTGCCCCATCCCTGCCTACCTCCCACATTCTGTCAATATCTGACCTCCTGGCAATATTCCCTCTCAATCCCCGAGCCCATGCTAGAATCTAGAGTGACGGGGTTCAGTATCCCCAGGGGGTCTCCATGCCTGGACCCTACTGTCTATCACAGATCCTATCCATCTGTCTCCTCCAGGGACACCCTTGTTGAATGCCCCCAGCTGTGGACACATCTTTGCCCATGACCCCAGCACACAATGGTTGAACGCTCGGGCCACTGGAGTCCCTGCTTTGAACAAGTACTGAAACTCACCGCCCCTTCTCACCTGTGAAACAGGGCTTCTCCTTTTCCCTCAGAGCGCTGCTTTGAGGATAACTTCTGAGGACTCCCCGCCATTATTGGCACGATTCCCTAGAAAATGTTACCTTGGGTGGCAAAAGCAACCCCTTTGTCGAGTGTCCGAAAGGTGTTGCATCTATTTCTCTCGGCACACGTTTATTCAGTGCTGGCACTGGGTGTCGGCAAATATAGTTTTGTTTATTTACATGTCGATGCCTATCCTAAGCCAGGTGCGTTTGTAGACATTGGTGAATTAAACAGACAGAAACCTCTGCTCTTGTAGAGCTTACATTTTTTTGTGGGAGATGCATGATAAATAAGGTGAATAAAGAAATAGACTGGGCAGGTGGCAAGAAAAAAAAGGCAGGGTGGGCCCTAGCTGGTTTGGCTCAGTGGATAAAGCATAGGCCTGCAGACTGAAAGGTCCCGGGTTCGATTCTGGTCAAGGGCATATGCCCAGGTTGTGGGCTCAGTCCCCAGTGTGGGGGCATGCAGGAGGCAGCTGATCAATGATTCATCATTGATGTTTCTATCTCTCCCTCTCCCTTTCTCTCTCATTAGAAAAATAATAAAGATTTTTTAAAAAGCAGGGTGGAAGGATAGAAAGTTATGATGGAATGCACGGAGCTGCATATATATATCTTATTGATTTTTTACAGAGAGAAAAGGAGAGGGATAGAGAGTGAGAAACATTGATCAGCTGCCTCCTGCACATACTGGGGATGTGCCCTTGCCCGGAATCGAACCTGGGACCCTTCAGTCCTTAGGCCAACGCTCTATCCACTGAGCCAAACCAGTTAGGGCTATATATATTATTGATTTCAGAGAGGAAGGGAGAGATGGAAACATCAATGATGAGAGAGAATCATTGGTCGGCTGCATCCTGCATGCCCCACACTGGGGATTGAGCTGGCAACCAAAATTGAACCCAGAACCCTTCAGTCCGCAGGCCAACATTTGATCCACTGAGCCAAATCAGCTAGGGCTGGAGCTGCTATTTTAAATAGGGTGGTCTGGGAAGGAAACGCTGCACACCAAACAATATGCAAGTTGTTATAACATATACTAATAAAAGAGTAAGATGCAAATTGACCATACCTTCATGACGTCCACCAGCCAATCAGGAGTGAGTATGCAAAATAACCCAACCAAGTTGCTGGGTTAATTAGCATATACAGGTGCCAAGCGACTGGGGGCGTTCCGCACCACCCCAGCCACTCTGGGCCTCTGGGCAGCGTGGGAAGGCAGAAAGGCGGCTCCAGCGGGAGTGAAGGCAGTGCCAGCAGCCAGGGGAAAGAAGGCCCATTCTTGCACAAATCTTCATGCATTGGGCCTTTAGTATACTAATAAAGTCTACATTGAGAAAGTAAATGTCAATGAACTGTTTGCCTGGAATGGTTCTTTTTATGTGCAAGTTTCATCTTAAATTTTTAAAAATATATTTTTATTGGTTTCAGAGAGGAAAGGAGAGGGAGAGAGAGAGAAAAAAATCAGTGATGAGAGAGAATCATTGATCAGCTGCCTCCTGCATGCCCCCCACTGGAGATCAAGCCCACAACCCAGGCATGTGCCCTGGCCAGGAATGGAACTGTGACTTCCTGGTTCCTAGGCTGACGCTCAACCACTGAGTCACGTCAGCCATTAATTTTTTTTAATGGTAGGTGTTTTTGTTTCGTTTGTTTTTTCATTTTGAAATGTTTTTTTTTAATTCATTTTACAAAAAAAGAAACAAAAAAATCTTGATTTTACAGAGAGAAACATTCATTTTTCCACTTATTTATTTATTCATTGGTTGATGCTTGTCTGTGCCCTGATCTGGGATCAAACCCTCAATCTTGGCGTATTAGGAGGATGCTCTAACCAACTGAGCAACTGTTGTTGTTGTTTTGTTTGTTTTTAGCAGAAAACATAGAGATTACGTCCCTCAACCTCAGGCTCAGGGCTCATCTTAATTTTTTTTAAAGCTAATAAACGCAATAACAAAAGAGACACAGTAACAGAGACAATGACAAGGATAAACAACAACACAGATAATTGCAAAGGAGACAATAATAAAAACAATAGTAAAGATACACAGCAGTAAAAATAGCAAAGGATACACAATAGAGATAAAGGCAGAAGATACACAGCAATAAAGAGAATAGCAGTCCTGGCTAGGTCGGGTCCCGCAGATGGTTGTTCCCGATGCGCCAAGGTTGTGGGTTCGACCTTCTCCCCCCGCCCACCACCCCCTGCCGTCGGGGCACATACCAGAGTCAAGCAGTGAATGCCTAAGTGGAACAAGTCCTGTTTATCCCTCCCCCTCTCTCAATCCATTTTTAAAAATAGCAGAAGGGAATGGGGATACACGGGAATAAAATGAGGGAAACCGGAAGGCCCTTGCACGGATCACCAGTTCAACTCTCCCCATTCGAGGATGAAGAACCAGCTAGAGTCACAAACACTCTTAAACAGCACGTGCCTCAGAGGCTCTTGGGGAGGTCCACGGGGTTGACATGTGAGCAGCGCTGGGAAGAACACCGGGTACCGAGCGAGTGCTCGCTAAGTGGCAGGTGTCCTTAGCACGGTTGCTCCTGTTGCTATAATTGTTATGATGCCATGTCTCCAAGGCTGCCAGGGCCAGAGCCAGCTGCCTGGGTGACAGCCAGGGATGTGTGTGTGTGTGTGTGTGTGTGTGTGTGTGTGTGTGTGTGTGTGTGTGAGAGAGAGAGAGAGAGAGAGAGAGAGAGGAGAGAAAGAGGGAAGAGAGAGAGAGGAGAGATGGGGCGGGGGGGTGGGGCGGAGAGAGGTGGCCACCCAGATCTGTCCTGTGGAACAGAAAATGACACACCTGAGCTGGAGACTGCCCACACCTTTACATCAGGAAGGCCAGCCAGGTGGCCAGGCTTCCAGGCTTCTCAGCTTTTCCTTCCCCTCCCTCTCCCAGGATTTTGAAATCAAGGGCTCTTTTCCAGTTTCTGCCCAGGGACATTTTCATCACCATGGAGACCTGGGCGGAGAGGATTTGGTAAGCTGGTGGACAGCCCTGGGAAAGAGACTGAACAGCAAGGAGGGAGGGGTGTCCGAGGGATGGCAACACTTGCGGACACTAACTAGCCCAGCACAAAGGCCCTTTTCACGCTCCCCAGGCCCCCACTGGGGAGATGTTAGCACCCCCATTTTCAGAAGTGTCCCCCTAGACCAGTGGCCAGGAAACTCATTAGTCAACAGAGCCAAATATCAACAGCACAACGATTGAAATTTCTTTTGAGAGCCAAATTTTTTAAACTTAAACTTCTTCTAACGCTACTTCTTAAAAATAGACTCACCCAGGTTGTGGTATTTTGTGGAAGAGCCACACTCAAGGGGCCAAAGAGCCACATGTGGCTCATGAGCCACAGTTTGCCGACCACGGCCCTAGACTAAAGACACTTCATCAGTGAGCTGAATCCATCCAGGTCAATGGAGACACATTCCTGTTCTTCCCCCATGGGGGTCATTGGGCTCCTGGGTGCGAGACGGGGTTCTCCAACATGACCAAGCAATTCTCGGACACCAGGTGGGTGTCCTACCATCGAAACTCAAGTCTGACACTGCCTGCCAGGAGATAGTGGGATCCCACAGGTGGAAGGCTTAGTCCTACAAGACAGTCCCACCCCCACTGCCCCACCTCAGATGCCAATCAAAAGTCCAGGTTGTTGCCTGCGCTTCTGATCGCCAGCTGCAAATCTGAGCGTCCAAGGACCCCCTCCTCGGGTTCCATTCACTGGCCAGAGCAGCTCACAGGACTCAGAGCAGCGTTGGACTTATGGGATCACCACTTTGTTGTAAAAGGATGTGACTCAGGAGCAGCCAGATGGAAGAGATGCAGGGGGCCAGGCGTGGGGGACGCTCTCCTCCCCAAATCCCCACGTGGTCACCATCCCCGAAGCTCTCTAAGCCTCTCCTCCCAGGTGTTATGGAGCCTTCATGGCACGGGTGAGCATGATTGATTGAGTCCTCGGCCCTCGGTGATTGGTTCAACCTCCAGCCCCGATCACTTCCCTGGAAGTTCCAACCCTCTCATCACATGGTTGGCTCCCCTGGCATCCAGCCCCCACCTTCAGGTGCTTTCCCAAAGTCACCCCATCCACCTGACAAGAGATACCTTTATGGTCTCTTCACTTAGGACAGTGATGGGCAACCTTTTGAGCTTGGTGTGTCAAACTTCGCCAAAAAACTGAGCATAACTCGGGTAGTGTGTCACTTTGAGGAAAAAACTAACTCCAAGACTCTAGTCGCAAATGTTTCATCCTCAGGAGCAGCAAATGTTTCATCCTCGGCTTGCGGCCGCGTGTCATCAGAAATGGCTACATGTGTCAGTGCTGACACGCGTGTCATAGGTTCGCCATCACTGACTTAGGAAATGCTAAGGCAAGCATGTCAGACTCAAAGGCTAACGCGGGCCAAATAAACAAGGTGTAAGTGTCTGTGGGAACGCAAAAAAAAAAAAACAACACAAAAACTTCCATTTTTATAGACACATAGGTTTATTTTGATAGAGACATGCTGAATACAAAGGGCTGAAATAAATGAGTCATCGTTAACATAAAATAATAGAACATTTTAATAAAAGATAATATTTCTTCTTGAACATGAACTTACCAGACACTGAATAACTGCACAGATTAATAAGCGTCACACAAATAAGCCTATTTTTCTTGTTCAAACGAAATATTTCCTGTTGTGCACACCAATCAAGTCAGTCCAAAACTAATGACGTGGCAATTGGCTACTAGAATATTCGCTGCTGGTGTTAGTGGAAAGAAATGGTGCGCCTGCACGTAAGGCTCGTAAGGGAAATGAATGCAACACGATTATAATCTTCAGTCATTAGCAAATGCTGTAGTTTGTTATTAATAGTTATGTATAACAGGATATTGTAAAAATTAAGTTACGAAATTTTTATTAGAATGTTTCTTACCTACCGTTGTATTGGCTGGGCCCCAAAAATATCCGTTGTGGGCTGCTTGCCAGTTTGATGTGCTTGCAAAGAGTTTTAGGGGCTTTGTGCCAGAATTGAGAATGAAAACCAAACATATATTCCTTATTATAAATTACTAGAGGCCTGGTGCACGAATTCGTGCACGGGTGGGGTTCCTCCACTTAGCCAGCGATAGGGGCTGATCAGGGCCAATTGGGGCTGGCTGGCTGGGGGGAGGGACCGTGGGAGGTTGGCCAGCCACGAGAGTTTGGCTGTGGGAGTGCACTGACCACCAGGGGGAAGCTCCTGCATTGAGCATCTGCCCCGTGGTGGTCAGTGTGCGTCATAGCGACTGGTCGTAATGATCGATTAGTCTTTTATAAAAGCCCAAGCAACCGTTCAACCAGTAGCTATGATGCCCACTGACCACCAGGGGGCAGATGCTCAACACACAGGCATGGGAACATGGAACAGACTGATGAATCTCAGAGGGAAGGGGGGAGGGGGGAGGGTGGGAAGAAATTAATCAAATATCTGATATGCATACTAGAGGCCTGATGCATGGATTCCTGCACTGGTGGGGTCCGTCAGGCTGACCTGCAGGGATCAGGCTGAAACCGGCAGTCCGACATCCCCTGAAGGTGCAAGATTGTGAGAGGGCACAGGCCAGGCCGAGGGACCCCACCAGCACTGGGCCTCTACTATATGGATGATGTCAGAGGGGACCATGGGCTTTAAACCTAAGCTTTGATTCTAACAAGTTCAATGATAAGATGCAAGAAGCAGACAGGTTGTGGGAGGGTTGAGGAGGCAGGAGACCCTGGTCAGGCTTTTTGGAAACAAAAGGGACTGGAACTCCGGGAGCTCAGGAGACAGACTTCAGGGACAGGGAATGAGCGGGTAATTGAGGCAGTCCTGGGAGCTGAATGGATGTCTCAGCAGAAATAAAGGAAACTTGGCCCCAGCTGGTTTGGCTCAGTGGATAGAGCATCGGCCTGTGGACTGAAGGGTCCTGGATTCAATTCCGGTCAAGGGCACATGCCCAGGTTGCGGGCTCGATCCCCAGTGGTGGGCGTGCAGGAGGCAGCCGATCAATGGTTCTCCCTCATCATTGATGTTTCTGTCTATCTCTCCTTCTCCCTTCCTCTCTGAAATCAATAAAAATTTTTTTTTAAAAAAAAGAAAGAAGTAAAGGAAACTTGGCCCTGGATAAGATGGGTCTCCTGAGGGTCTGAACCAGGGGACACCGCCTAGACAGAACGGGGGCTGGCAACACGTCCCAGACCTGTTGGTGGTGAAACACTACCCGGGGGTTAGACTGTGGGAGTCATACTGGGCCTTGCTACCCGAGTTCTGGTTAGGAACGAATTCAGAGCCCGGGCCGGTGTGGCTCCGTTGGCTGGGCATCGCCCCGTGCAATGAAAGGTTGCGGGTTTGATTCCAGGGCAGGGCACATGCCTGGGTTGTGGGCTCCATCCCACGTAGGGGGCGTGCTGGAAGCAGCCGATAGATGTCTGGCTCGCAGGTCGATGGGGACAGATGGTGAGCTTTATCGGGGTCGTTCAGGAAGCTGTTGGAGGCACAGGCCTGGAGCTGGGGAGAGGCCTGAGACCCGACCTGCCCCAGTGACAGGTGGCAGTGAAGCGTAGTTGTCCCTCCTTTGGAAAAACTGCTGTTGGAACTACTCTGTTATTCTTAGTCTCTTATTCTGTAGGTCTACTCTGTTATTTTTAGGCTGTAAAATAACTTTGTTTTTAGCTTGAATCATAGAAAAGATAAACTTAGCTGTCTGACCTTGCCAGCTAGCCATCTAAAGGGGCTGATACTGATAATAATTCCCACATTCTCATGCCACGTGTTTGTTCATCCAAGGTTACAGGTGTCTATGTAGCTATGTACTCAAGGTTACAAAATTGTCTGTAAAAATAACTTACACAAGGACCTAAAAAGATATAAAACAAGAATGCTCCCTCCTGTGTTCAGAATTTGACAGAAGTAATCTGCTCTGAACCTGCGGGCAATAAAGATGACTCCTAACTAATTGGCTCATTAAGGCGTCTTGTCCAGCTCGCCGATTTGCAATACAACAAGAGGTGAAACTGTCAGGTATATGCAGGCTTAGCACCGGGGCCTGGGAACACCCTTGTTTGTCCAGACACCTGTGCAGGAAAAAAGGGCCTATTCATGCAGGAGGACAGGAAGGACAGCCAACAAAGGAGGAGGAAAAGCAGGAATGCGTGGCGTCCGGAAGCCGGGAGGGGAGCCGCCGGCCTGGGGAATGCTGCGGAAAACCTGAGTGAGGACAGGACAGGCCGGTGACCGCTGGGTTGCTCAACATGGAAGTCTGTGGAAACCCAGGGAGATCATGGCTGCAGGGGACCCGCAGTGAGTAGACCTCCATGGAGAAGGTTTGCTGGGAAGGATGGTAGGAAGACAGGGTGGTAGGTGGAGCTTAGTTCTGATTAACTCTGTGGTCCCAGCAGAGCATCAGGCACGTAGGCACCTCAGATTGTTTGTTGAGTGACTGACTGAATAAATGAGTGAGCAGAGAATTGAGTGAGAGAGGTGGAAAGATAGACAAAAAGATAAAGTTGTAGCATCAAGCCCTGACCGGTTTGGCTCAGTGGATAGAGCATCGGCCTGTGGACTGAGGGGTCCTGGGTTCGATTCCGGTCAAGGGCATGTACCTTGGTTGCGGGCACATCCCCAGTAGGGGGTGTGAAGGAGGCAGCTGATCAATGTTTCTAACTCTCTATCCCTCTCCCTTTCTCTCTGTAAAAAAATCAATTTAAAAAAATACATTTTTTTAAAAAAGGATAAAGTTGTAGCATCAAACCCTGACCGGTTTGGCTCAGTGGATAGAGCGTCAGCCTTCGGACTGAGGGGTCCCAGGTTCGATTCCAATCAAGGGCATGTACCTTGGTTGCGGGCACATCCCCAGTAGGGGGTGTGCAGGAGGCAGCTGATCAGTGTTTCTCTCTCATCGATGTTTCTAACTCTCTCCCTCTCCCTTCCTCTCTGTAGAAAAGCAATAAAATATATATATTTTTAAAAAGTTGTAGCATCAAGTTGTAGCTGATATTTCTTCACACCTAAAGAAAAAAAAAAGATTCTGTCATCGAAGTCAGCTCTGCACATTTTTACAATAAAGAAATTAACTTTCTCTGACTTATTTCACTTAGCATCATACCCTCCAGGTCCACCCATGTTGTCACAAATGATGTCTTCATTCTTTTTCATGGCCAAGTAATATTCTCCATTGTGTAAACGTATCACATCTTCTTTATCTAGTCACCTACTGATGGACAATTAACTGTAATTGAAAAATTAAAATGGAAAAAATTAAAATGCAATATATATGTATATATGTGTATATATATATGCATATATATGTGTATGTATGTGTGTATGTATATATATGTATGTATGTGTGTATATATATGTATATATGTCTATATATATACATATATGTGTGTGTGTGTGTGTGTGTGTGTGTATATATATATATATATATATATATATATATATATATATATATATATACTGAGTGGCCAGATTATTATGACTGCCCCATCAGTACTTCGTTGGGCCACCTTTTGCTTCAATACTGTGGCGATTCTTCTTGGCACTGACTCCACGAGATGTTGAAAGGTGATGCGAGGAATCTGACACCCTGCCTGATGAATAGCACTGTCCAATTCTGTGAGATTTGATGGTTGTGGAACCAGCTGCCTGATGGCTCTTTTAACTTAGTCCCACAAATGCTCAATTGGATTGAGATCTGGTGATTGTGGGGGCCACCTAAGCAAAGTAAGGTCTCCCTCATGTTCTTGAAACCACTCCTGCACAATACGAGCACCGTGGCATGGTGCATTGTCTTGTTGGAAGAAGCCATCTCCATGGGGATACGCCATCAACATGATAGATGAACTTACTTAGGTATGTTGTGCTATTCAGATATTGTTCCACGCGAATTAAAGGGCCCAAATCATGCCAGGAAAACATGCCCCAAACCATAACACTGCCCCCACCAGCTTGAAGGGTTGTACTCATGCACGTGGGGTGCATCCTTTCATGCCGTTTCCGCCAAATTCTCACTCTGCCATCGGCATGATGCAACTGGAAATGCGATTCATTGGACCACATGACTTTTTCCAATGCTCGACTGTCCAATCCTTGTGTTCCTGTGCGAATTGGAGACGTTTTATCTTGGTAACTGCAGACAGCAAAGGTGTTCGAACAGGCCTTCGGCTTCCATATCCCATAGATGCCGTGTATGGCTAATTTGCCTACAAACATCAGGTGGTCATAATAATCTGGCCACTCAGTGTATATAAAAGCCTAAGCAACTGTAACAACCAGATAACCGAACGACCAGTTGACCGGTCGCTATGATGACGCACTGACCACCAGGGGGCAGCCACTCAGTGCAGGAGCTGCCCCCTGGTGGTCAGTGCGCTCCCACAGCCAACCTCTTATGGCCAGCCCTGATCGGCCCCAATAGCTGGCCAGGCCAAGGAACCCCACCCATGCATGAATTCGTGCACCGGGCCTCTAGTATTTGGATAAGAATTAGCGATGCATTAGAGAGTCTGCCTGGGTTCGAACTCCGGTTCTGCCACTGACCAGCTGTGTGTGTGTGACTTCATCCAGTGGTGCCTCCATTTCCACATCCATGGCCAGGTGTCGGGGTGGCTGAGTTCTCTCTGGGCCATGATGGTGCCCTAGGGTCAAGTGGGAGGCATGGGGACTTGAGAGCCCTGAGGGCTTCCTGGGGGAGTTGGCAAAGTGCTCACAGGTGTAGGCCAGCCCCTGTTCCCTGAGCCTCCAGCTGCAAGAAATGGGAGTGGCTGTAGCCAGAAGCCACAAGCTGCACGTCTGTGTGTCAAACAGAACCACTGAGCAATCTACCCTCATCCCCACTCCCCTCAGCCCCAGGTAACCACGGATCTGCTTCCTGTCCCTAAGGATTTGCCTATTTTGGGTATTTCATATAAATGGGATCCTTCAGCCTGAGTTGGTTTTGGCTCAGCCGATAGAGCTTTGGCCTGTGGACTGAAAGGTCTCAGGTTCGATTCCAGCCAAGGGCACATGGTCAGGTTTCGGGCTGGATCCGCAATAGGGGCCGTGCAGGAGGCAGCCGAACAATGATTCTCTCATCATTGATGTTTCTCTCTCTCTTCCTCTCTGAAATCAATAAAATACATTTAAAAAGAATCTCTAGGGTCAGGCTCAGGAGCCTAAATTAAAAAAAAAAATTCACTTAGAGCCCTGGCTGGGTAGCTCAGTCGGTTAGACTCATTAGTCAACAGAGCCAAATATCAACAGTACAACAACTGAAATTTCTTTTGAGAGCCAGATTTTTTTAACTTAAACTTCTTCTAACGCCACTTCTTCAAAATAGACTCGCCCAGGCCGTGGTATTTTGTGGAAGAGCCACACACTCAAGGGGCCAAAGAGCGCATGTGGCTCGCGAGCCGCAGTTTGCCGACCACGGGGTTAGAGCATTGTCCTGATACAGGTCAGGGCACATAGAAGAATCAACCAATGAATGCCTAAATACAATGAACAACAGATCTCTCTCTCTCTCTCTCTCTCTCTCTCTCTCTCTCTCTCTCTCTCTCTCTCTCGCTCTCTCTCTCTCAAAAATCAATAAATAAAAAGTAAAAAAAAATCGGTTAGAATCGGACTTCCACAGAACCCAGGATGGAAACCCTCTCCAGCCCCTTCTGTCGCCTCTTGTGAAATCGCTTCCTTCCCTTCCCCTCCCCTTCTCTCTCCCAGCTTCTCTCTGCCTCGGCCCTCCTGCCTCTCACGTCCACCCTCCTGCCCTTTCCCTCACTGCGTGGGGAGGGGCCCGGGGGCCCAGCGCCCCACCCTCCCTGAGCCTCGGTGTCACTGGGGTTGGGATTAGAACCCAGCTTCCAGATCACCTTGAGCCGCCAGCTGGAAGGGGTGGGTGGGCTGCCGGCTGGCTGGGAGAAGAGGGGAGAAGGCGTGGGGTGGGGTCTGTCCCCCAGAGCCTGCCCGGGCCTCTCCCCTGCTCCCCTTCCTCCATGGAGCCGTGAAACTCAATTACATGCCATTAGAGTGAGGAAGCGTTTGTAGGGGATTAGAGGGCGCCCCACCCCGTGTCTTCCTGGTCCCCTTCCCTCAACCAGGAAATGGAATGGGCTGGAAGGAAGAGAGTTAAAAGCGGTGCCAGCTGCCAGTCTGGGGCAGAGGGACAGACGGAAGGAGGGGGACCGGCGGGGAGGCATGACAGGTGGCTGAGAAGCCAGGTGGACAGGGGAGCACTGACTGGCCGGCCGGTGACAAGACAGGCAGGTAGGGTGACAGACAGATAACAGACACACGGGCAGGCTGAACCGGCCACAGCCACAGCCACATGGAGGACGCAGCAGGCAGAGAGACAAGGTGAGGAGGGGCCGCAGTCACAGGTGAGGGGGGACAGCGGGAGACGGGGAGAGAGGGGAAGGGGGCATCCCCTGTGCATGGAGCTGACATGGGAAGGATGAGGGAGGGGAGAGGGAGGGAGGGAGGGAGGGAGGACAAGGACAGGGCCATTTCTGAGAATCCCCCACCTTTTCCCAGAACCTGGAGGTGGCCAGCCATGGGGCCCAGCATCCTTGTGCTCCTGTGTGTTATTGGTGAGTTCCCCAGGGGGAAGGAGAGTCCCTCCCTCTCCCACGAGGGGACTCCCATCTCTCCTTCTCAGCTCTGGCCTCCATTCACCTCCAGCTCCCATCCCAGGGTCCTCTCACCCCTCCTGCATCTTTTCATCCATCTCCCCTCTGTCTCTTCCTGCCACTCAGTCTCAGTTCTCTATCATCTATCTATCATCTATCTATCATCTAACTATCCATCTATCTATCATCTATCTGTCTATCATCTATCTATCATCTAACTATCCATCTATCTATCATCTATCTGTCTATCATCTATCTATCTATCTATCTATCTATCTATCTATCTATCTATCTATCATCTATCTATCATCTATCAATCAATCAATCTATCTATCATCTGTCTATCTATCATCTATCTGTCTATCTATCATCTATCTGTCTATCTATCATCTATTTATCTATCTATCAGCATCTCTCTCTGTTTCCCTCTTCCTCTCTGTATCTCTTGGGTGTAGCACTGTCTTTTGCTCTCCATCCTTAGGTGTTTCCCTGTGCCTGGCTCTGTCTTCCTCTCGCCTCCTTCTCTTTCTGTGTCTCAGCATCTTTGTGTCTCTCTCTTCCTGTCTCTGACCCACAACCTGTGCGGGTCTCTGACGCCCTCTCTCTGGCCCATACCCCCATCCTCAGGGCTCAGCCACGGGGCCTCAGAGAAGATTTACAATGGCACGGAGTGTGATCCTCACTCACAGCCTTGGCAGGTGGGGCTGTTTGAAGGTGCCAACCTTCGCTGTGGGGGGAGTCCTCATTGACCGGAGGTGGGTCCTCACAGCTGCTCACTGCAGTGGCAGGTAAGCCCCCCGCCCCCCCACCCAGTCTGACTCCCTTCCTGGAGTGGGCCAAGGAGGGTGATGGGGAGGGAGTGTCAAGGAGAAAGGAGATGGTCCTGCCACAAGAGACTCTGAGGTTAGACAAGGAGTAGGACTTTTTATTTTTATTTTTTTAAATTTTTTAAAATATATTTTTATTGATTTCAGAGAGGAAGGGATAGGGAGAGATAGAAATATCAATGATGAGAGGGAATCATTGATTGGCTGCCTCCTGCACGCCCCCTACTGGGGATTGAGCCTACAACCCAGGCATGTGCCCCCAACCAGAATCGAACCCAGGACCTTTCAGTCCACAGGCCGACATTCTATCCACGGAGCCAAACCGGTTAGGGCAAGGAGTACAACTTCTTATTTTTTTATTTTTTTAATATATCTTATTGATTTTTTTACAGAGAGGAAGGGAGAGGGAGAGAGTTAGAAACATCAATGAGAGAGAAACATCAATCAGCTGCCTCCTGCACAACCCCTACTGGGGATGTGCCCGCAACCAAGGTACATGCCCTTGACTGGAATCAAAGCTGGAACCCTTGAGTCCGCAGGCCGACGCTCTATCCACTGAGCCAAACCGGTTAGGGCAGGAGTAGGACTTTTTAAACAATGGGACTGGGTGGGGCTGGCTGGGGTGCAGGAGGGTGGGGGGCAGAGGAGGGGCATGGAACCTGCCCACCCACCTCCTCTCATTCCTTCGAGCCCCCTCCCTTCCTAGATGGCACCTGTCACCTGCCCCGGCCATTCCCTGACCTCATTTGATCCCAACTCTTTGTGCAGCCTCAGGGATCCATCTGTAAAATGACAGGATTGGACTTCCTGGGTCTGACCCTCCGCGTTTTATGCAAAAGGGAAGTTTCAGACACACAGAGATGGAGAGATGTGGGGACAGGGGGAGGCACGAGCAGGACAGAGAGCGGCCACACGGTGGACAGCGTGGACAGTCCAGGCAGTCTCTTAGGAGGTGGGGTCAGAGCTGGGATGAAGTCTGACAGCGGTCCGTTCCCCTGTGGGCCTTCACCAGCTAAGAGAATCAGAAGGGGACACAGATGCAGGGACATGGTGTGGGGGCAGGAGGGCACTGGGGTGATGGAGATAGAGACCAAGAGACTGAGAGACAGCACCTTAGAGAACAAGGGGGAACGAATGAGGGACCGAGATGACCTGAGCTGGAGGCAGGAGTGCCTGGGAGTCTGGGGCAGCCCACCTGCTGAGCCACCATAACCCCTAGCAGGTACTGGGTACGTCTGGGGGAACACAGCCTCAGCCACCTGGACTGGACGGAACAGATCCGGCGCAGCGGCTTCTCCGTGACCCACCCCAGCTATGAGGGCGCACAGAGGAGCCACGAGCATGACCTGCGGCTTCTGAGGCTGGGCACCCCTGCCCGCCTGACCCGCAGCGTCCAGCCCCTGGCCCTGCCCACCACCTGTGCAGCAGCTGGCACCGAGTGCCACATCTCCGGCTGGGGTACCACCAACCGACCGTGGAGTAAGCTGTCCCTGGGGTCAGGGGTCAAAATAGGCAAAAGTCTGGGTATAGGGTGAGAGGTCACCAGTCACACCATCTCAGGGGAAGGATGATTAAAGGGTCAAACAGCAGGATTATAGTTTGGGGTTGGAGATCATGGTGGATCAGGCCTTGAGTGTCAAAGTGGTTTAAGGGGTTGGGTATGGAGTCAGAAGTCCTGGGTCAGGGAGGATGTGGTTAGAGGTCAGAGTGCTGTCGGGGATCATCCGACTGGAGCAAAAGTCATGTATAAAAATAGGATCGGGGTTGGTCAACGTCATTGAAGAGTTGAGGCCATGGGACCCATATGTTGCAGAAGCTGGCCACAGTCTCAGGATGGGGTCATCAGTCTGGGACTGGAAGCCATAGGGTATAGAGTGTGGAGGCAGAGGCTAGGGGTCATGGAATCGGGATTCAAATAACCTAGGATCAGAGGTCACCTTGGAGTAGAGACCAGTGATTTAGAGGAAGCAGAACTGAGGTTGGAGCATAAGGTGAAGACAAGGAATACGGGGTCAGGAGACAGAATTCATGAGGTCCAGTTGGGATCAAAGGACGATAAGACTGAAGGTCGAAGGTCACACAGTAGCTGAAACGAGAGGAGGAGGCCAGGTCCGGATTTATGGTATCTGAGGTTGGAGGGACACGGAGGGTCTAGAGTTAGAACACTCAAAGTTAGAGGTTAAAGGTCCGGGAACTGGGCCCATGGGCTGGGGTCAAGGGTCATGATGACATCAAGTCATCCATCTAAAGTTTGGAGGTTTGAGGGTTATAGTGGAGGTCACAGGGAGGGGACGGGGCATAGTTTTGGACTGAGCTTCCTTGAGAGGAGGGACGTGGAGAGCTCTGGGGGGAACCGGCACCACCCATCTTCCACCCCCAGGCCCATTCCCAGACAAGCTGCAGTGCCTCAACATCTCCATCGTCTCCAGTGCCATCTGCCGCGCCGTGTTCCCCGGGAGAATCACGGACAACATGGTGTGCGCGGGCGGCAACATGGGAAAGGATGCCTGCCAGGTGAGCAGGTGCAGGCGAGGCATGGCCACCCGGGACAGGGAGCAGGGGGCGGAGGAGGGGGACGTGGGGAGGGTGCGTCAGGGAAAGGGGGTAGGGGAGAGAGATGAGGTCAGAAAGAAGGGGAGGCACAGCACCAGGGAGGGGGGCAGTACAGGAGGAAGAGCCAGGGAATGGAGGACAGAGAGAGGGAGGGTGGGCAGAGAGAAGAGAGGGAGATGGGGGAGAGTGAAGGAGCAGCCGGTATGTGGGGCGCTCAGGTAGGTAACCTACTTCCTCTCCAGTTCTGAGTGATACTGGCCCAGGTGAGAGATTCCAGGATGGAGGCAGGAAAGGGGGTGGGGGAGCGCTCAGCCTCACATTCTGCTTACCTTGCCCTCTTGGGTCCTCCAGAGGGGAGGCCTGCCCCACCCTACAGGCCAGGGCCCCAGCCTACTGCCCTTCAGAGAACTCTTTACGGAGTCCCGCCCTCCTTTGCTGCGATTGGTTGTTGGTGCCCTGCTCTCTTCCCTCATTGGTCAGGGCCCCTACCATTGTTTTTTTTTTTTTAATATATTTTATTGATTTCAGAGAGGAAGGGAGAGGGAGAGAGAGATAGAAACATCAATGATGTGAGAGAATCATTAATTGGCTGCCTCTTGCACGCCCCCTACTGGGGCTCGAGCCCACAACCCAGGCATGTGCCCTTGGCCAGAATCGAACCTGGGACCTTTCAGTCTGCAGGCTGACACTCTATCCATTGAGCCAAACCAGCTAGGGCTCTGCCATTGTTCTTGAGGGAACTCTCTACCCTGTGGGGAGCTCTCAGCCTCACATTCTGCTTACCTTGCCCTCTTGGGTCCTCCAGAGGGGAGGCCTGCCCCACCCTACCGGCCAAGGGCCCCAGCCTACTGCCCTTCAGAGAACTCTTTACGGAGTCCCGCCCTCCTCTGCTGCGATTGGTTGTTGGTGCCCACGCCCTCTTCCCTCATTGGTCAGGGCCCCTGCCATTGTTCTTGAGGGAACTCTCTACCCTTTGTGGAGACCCGCCCACCTTCCCTGAGTCTGGGAACAGTGTGTTCTCAGCTGTTCAGTCATGGCTGTTGTCCCTCCGGCACTGGGCTGTGCTCTTTCTCTGACGACCAGGTTTGGAGCCACTGTCCTCAAGGCCCAGACATGGGTTGGGGAGAGGACAAGGGCAACAGGGTTTCTCCCCTGTTCAGGCCTTTGCTCCTTTCCCCCCTTTTCCTTCCAGGGTGACTCAGGTGGCCCCCTGGTGTGCGGAGGAGTCCTTCAGGGTCTGGTGTCCTGGGGGTCCGTGGGGCCTTGCGGCCAAGAAGGCATCCCGGGGGTCTACACCAATATTTGCAAATATGTGGACTGGATCCTGGGGGTCATCAAGAGCAACTGACGGCCCCCTCTACCTCCACCCCCTCCTGGGCTTGGGGGCCACTCTGACCCCCGGAACACCAACACCCCCTCCACCGCCAACCCCAGCTCTCAGTCTTCTTGGTCTGGGACATCTCCTTCCCAGAACTCCACCTCCAGCCAGCCCCCTTCTAAGACCCACGGTTCAGGGAGGAGGGAGTGTGGGACCATTTGGAATAAATATAACTCGCCAAGGGGTGGTGTCTGTCTGTCTGTCTGGTATCCCCGTGCTGGTTGAGAATGGGGGGAGGCCTCCTTCGTTCCCCTCCTCACTGGTGTAGAAATAGGGATCTCAGATGCGGAGGGTTTTCCCCCAGGAATGGAGTAGAAAGAGTTACGTATGACAATAAAAATAAGGGACCTTTTTCTCCATTGGACACAACAGGAACAGGAACCAAGCCCTTATAAGCTTTTCAAGGGCTCATACGCACAAGGACCTGAAAACGGGGGGCGGGGGGGGGGGGTAGGGAATTTACTGGTTGCAAAATACCAAACCACAACTGTGAAATCAAAATTCGTGACCATTTAATTAAATGCCTATAAAATGTAATATCCCCCCAACCAGCCAATGGCAGCTTGCTTCTGTGGGAGTCGAGCACACGTTCTATTATTTTTAAAAAAATATATTTTATTGACTTTTACAGAGAGGAAGGGAGAGGGAGAGAGAGTTAGAAACATCGATGAGAGAGAAACATCCATCAGCTGCCTCCTGCACAACCCCTACTGGGGATGTGCCCACAACCAAGGTACATGCCCTTGACCGGAATCAAACCTGGGACCCTTGAGTCCGCAGGCCGACACTCTATCCACTGAGCCAAACCGGTTAGGCTTAGGGCCATACGTTCTATTATTTAACGACTGAACGTGGCATGTGGGTTTGTTTTCGTGCTGACGATGACGGAGGGTGGGGTGCAGGCAGCCCTGGAAGGCCAGAGGACCCAGCCTATGTCTTTGAATCGTCCTGCCCAGCCCCTTGGGGTCTGTCCTCACTGCCTCTCCAGGAGGTGCAGGGAGAACTTGTCCACAGTGACTGGAAGAGGAATTTGAGGTGTGATCAGGACAGCTGTGGGAACATGGGCTGAGAACCTTCTGTCCTTGGCTCTCTTGAACTTCTCATCCCAACCCCCCAAGGCAGGGCTGTCCCACCCCCCTCCACACACACACACACACACACACACACACACACACACACACACACACACACCCCTCCAGGTCACAGATGAAGAAACTGAGCCTCACTGGGGTGGAGTCCCCTGGCCCACGTCACCGTGCTAGCCAGAGGCAGAGCCGAGGTCTGGGGCCAGGGCTGGCTGCTGGCAGAACCCAGGCCTACCTGGCAATCCTGCTCCGCATCTGGTTAGAGGAGAGAGGAGGGCATGACAGGAAGCAGATCTGCCGGATAACAAGCCCGAAGACGTCGGGGTTGTCACTCGACTCTGCAGACCAGGAAATCAAGGTGGCTCAGATCTGGGAAGGCATCGGACCCAGGTCACACAGCCAGTAAGTGCCACAGCTGGATGCCAAGGCCCCTGGGGGGTTCCCCACGGACTCAGACTCGGGGGGGAGCGCAGAGGGAAGGGTGGGCAGAGGAGCCCTCATTTCCCATTCTCGGGCCTTGGCTCCCACAGGCCCTGACCTGCCTCCCCCACCCTCCTGTCCTGCCCCTGCGCCTGGCAACAGCCCCACCTCTGGGACGCCCCAGTTCCCCCTTTCCTTGGAATGGAGAAGGGAGGGGCCCAAAGGAGGCCAGGGGCCTACCTGGGCTCGAGCTGTGGGGAGGGAGGGGCAGGCCCAAGAGGAGATGAGGTAGAAGAGGGTTAAGAGACAGAGGGAGGGAAAGGGAAAGACGGACAGAGGGAGGGAGGGAGGGAGGGAGGGAGGCAGAGACAGGCTCCAAGAAGGACAGAGCCTGTGAGGAGAGCCTGGGAGATGCAAACATGGACAGAGGGAGACAGAAAGCCACAGACACGGATGAACAACACGCACGCAGAATTACGGAGAGGCGGCCGGCAACAGGGGAGGGGAGAGAGACTCAGAGCGACAGGGCAGGATGCAGGCAGGCAGGTGGATGGACCGGCTGGAGAAACCCTGAGCAGCAGAGAGAAGAGGGGCTTGGAGAGGTGACAGAGGCGGGCAAGCGGGCGGCAGCATCGCCCAGGCCCTGCGCCTGTCTGGGTAGGGCCCCCCCCCCACACCCCGCCCCCAAGGCAATAAGGCAGGGCTGGGAGGCCCCGTCATCCGGGCCACCCCCTACGACTGCCAGCCTGCCCCAGCCTGTCACAGCTGCCACCACCACCACCACCACCACCACCACCGTGGGTCCCGGGAGCCCCAGCTCCAGAGCCTGTGAGTCTGGGAGGGAAAAGAAGCCCCCGGCATCCAGGTGGTACCAGACAGAGAGCCCCAGGCCTCCTGTTTCTCCCTCTGCTCTGTCCTAGACTTGCGGGGTGGGAACGGGGGGAGACTCTCTGTTTCTCTCTCTGCCTCTCCAACCGGCCGCCGCCAATCTCCGTGACTTCGGGCCCCAGCCTCTGACCCTGAGTCCAGCCCTCTACCTCTGCCCCTGTTGGCCAGGGCAGCTGAGGATACAGGCTCTTCCTGGGACCAGCCCCTCCCAGCTCTGTCCAGTGCCCTTCCAAGGGGCTGGGGGCTGGGGTGCAGCAGGGCAGGGTCCCAAACACCATCCCCGGCCAAGTCCCCCCTCCCCCCCCCCCCCCCCCCCCCGCCCCACCGCACTCCCAGAAAAACCTGTGAAGGGCCCTTGTCCCCCTGGGTGGTTCCTGAATGGTGCCAGGTCCCTTTACCCTCCTGCCCCAAGCTGCTGGGGCCTGGCCAGCTCTCAGGTGGGCAAGGAGAAGGAGGGTGGGGTGCAGCCCTGGAAGACCAGAGGACCCAGCCTATGTCTTCGAATGCTCCAAAGGGAACCTCAGGGGTTCAGAGGTCGACGTGAAACCAGGCAAAGCCTCCCCGCCGGCCGCCAGCAGCTTCTGTCTGAGATCTGGTCCCTCCAAGGCCATCCTCCAAAGATTCATGTCAAGGTCGGGGTGCTGTGAGGACAGAACGAGGGGATCCTTCTAGCCCTGCTGTTTCTCCCTGGGGACAGTCAGAGCAGGCGAGGGAGAGGGGGAAGGGCAGGAACCAGTCCCCCATGTGCCCCCTCCTTGCTTCCAGAAGTACCTGGGGCCTGCCCTCCTCCCCCCCGGCGCCAGGCCATGACGATTCTGCGATTACTCATGCTTGCTCTGGTGACAGGTACGGTGGGCGATGGGGAAGGGCAGCGGCCTCCCTCTCAAACCTCCAGCGTCCCCCGACCCTCCGTGTCTAGAGGGCATCCGAATGGGTCTATGAGCCAGAATGAGGCCTTGGCTGCAGCAGGTGTCACCCCTTTAGATGCTAGAATGGGGAGAGGTCCAGGAGGGCCCCAGGGGAGGGGCCAGGGCAGCCGTGCTGGAGTGGGAGGAAAAGAGCTCAGGACAGTGGCTATTGGCCAACTGCCATGTCAATCATCCAATGCTCAGCCTGTCCATACAGTGCATCCCAGAGGGACACTAGGCGGGGGGGCCCAGACACCCCCCCTCCCACTCTCCTGGGAGTCCTCTCATGCCTGAGCCCCCTCTTTTGCCCCCACCCCCTCCAGGGCATGTAGGGGGAGAGACGAGGATCATCAAGGGGTACGAGTGTTCTCCTCATTCCCAGCCCTGGCAGGTGGTTCTGTTCCAGAAGACACGTCTGCTCTGCGGGGCAACTCTCGTCGCCCCCAAATGGCTCCTGACAGCGGCTCACTGCCTCAAGCCGTGGGTGCGGGGGCTGGGGCGGGGCTGGGAGGGGGCTGGAGGTAGAGATTTGCATGGAGAGGGGCTTGGTGATGGGGAGAATGTGCATGGGGTGAGAAAGGTGGGGTGGAGATGGGTACAGAGGTGGGGCTGAGTTGGCGTTGGTGATGGGGAGCCACTGGGGATTGAGGCGGAAGGGAGGGATGGACAACGTTGGAACTGGGATGAGGCTGGGTATGGGGCTGGGTGCTGGCTGCTGGATGGGGATGTAGTTTGGAAAGGGGCTTCGATGGGACCCAGGGGTGAGGTTGGAAGTGGAGGTGTGGTCCTTCATTCCCCTCAAGGTGCACTCATGTCTCCCTCCCCCCCCCCCCCCCCCCCCCCGCCCTGCAACCCCGTGCCTCTGGCCCCACCTCCCGTCTCTCCTTCTCCTTCCACCTCTGACCATCATCTCTCCCACCTCAGCCAATACATAGTCCACCTGGGGATGCACAGCCTGCATCGACAGGATGGCTGGGAGCAGACCCGAAGGGCCACGGAGTCCTTCCCCCACCCGGACTTCAACAACAGCGTCCCCAACAAGGACCACCGCAATGACATCATGCTGGTGAAGATGGCGTCACCAGCCATCATCACCTGGGCCGTGCGCCCCCTCAAGCTGTCGTCACGCTGCGTTGCCCCGGGCACCCGCTGCCTCATCTCCGGCTGGGGCACCACGTCCAGCCCCCAGTGTAGGAGCTCCACCAGGGGTGGTGGGGGTGGGTGCGCGGTGGGGGCAGGGTGGTCACGACTGAGGAACGGCGAGAGACCGGAAGAACCTTCCCAAATGCGTCCTAGTGATCAAAGAGGGGGGCTACCTTTTGGCGTCAGTGGTGGGATCAGGTGAAAGGAGACGGGGGAAGTCAGGGCCGGGGGTGGGAGGAGACAGGCGTTTGGGGCCTTAGACTCCGACGACGGAGGTGCAGTCCCAGACCCACACTTGCTGTCCTAGTGGCCTCACCTCTGTCAACCTTGGTTTTCTCTATAAAATGAGAACCCTCACACCCACCCACCCACCCACCAGGCAGGATTAGAGGTCCTGTGTCTAGAGCCGTGGTCGGCAAACTGCGGCTCGCGAGCCACATGCGGCTCTTTGGCCCCCTGAGTGTGGCTCTTCCACAAAATACCACGGCCTGGGCGAGTCTATTTTGAAGAAGTGGCGTTAGAAGTTTATGTTTAAAAAATTTGGCTCTCAAAAGAAATTTCAGTCGTTGTCCTGCTGGTATGTGGCTCTATTGACTCATGAGTTTGCCGACCACCGGTCTAGGGCAACGAAGGAGTTACTGCTGGCCGTCAGTGAGCGCAGGGACTGGGTTCAGAGCGAGCCCTGCAGTGCGGGGCACGGAGCCAGGAGGCTCTCATGTTCCACACCCCTTCCTGCCATTTCCACAGTGCACCTGCCCCACACCTTGCGATGTGCCAACATCACCATCATTGATCACAAGGAGTGTGAGAACGCCTACCCGGGCAACATCACGGACAGCATGGTGTGCGCCAGCGTGCGGGAGGAAGGCAAGGACTCATGCCAGGTCAGAGGGCAGGGCCTGGGTCTCCAACCTCCGTCGTGTCTTCATCGACACCCACCACCCCCACCTCTTCCCTAACAGCACACCCAGCCCCTTCCCCTCTCCCAGTCTCATCCTAGCTCTACCCCCACCCCCTCACCCCTTGCCCATGCTCTCTGCTGTCCCAAATCCATCTCCATCTCCGACTCCCTATGCCCACCCCAACCATCCCCAAATCTGTTTTCTTTTTCTTTAAATATGCTTTTATTGATTTCAGAGAGGAAGGGAGGGAGGGAGAGAGAGAGAGAGAGAGAGAGAGAGAGAGAGAGAGAGAGAGAGAGAAACATCAGTGATGAGAGAGAACCATGGATGGGCTGCCTCCTGCACGCCCCACACTGGGGATCGAGCCCACAACCTGGGCATGTGCCCTTGACCGGGAATCGAACCGTGACCTCCTGGTTCATAAATGGACGCTCAACCACTGAGCCATGCCGGTCGGGCCCCAATTCCATTTTCCACCCTAACCCCCATCTTTGTTCTTACCCATAACTCCAGCCTCATCCCCAACCCCCTCCTCCGTCTCCACCACACGAACCCCACCCCATCCCCACCTCTCCCTGACCCCACGCCCAGCACCTTCCCCTCCCCCAAGGCCTCTCATTCCCGCTGATGGGTTTTCTCTCTCCCCGTCCCCAGGGTGACTCTGGAGGCCCTCTGGTCTGCAATGGGTCTCTCCAAGGCATCATCTCCTGGGGTCAGGACCCATGTGCCGTCAGCAGAAAGCCCGGC
The DNA here is from genome assembly GCA_025583905.1 of Ia io. Taxonomy (NCBI): domain Eukaryota; kingdom Metazoa; phylum Chordata; class Mammalia; order Chiroptera; family Vespertilionidae; genus Ia; species Ia io. The sequence continues at coordinate 45,430,266 of JAJQQW010000021.1, read as the reverse complement.
GTCTACACAAAGGTCTGCAAATACGTGGACTGGATTCACGAGACGATGAAGAACAACTAGCCGGCACCAGCTCGCCAGCCTCACCCACATCCCGTCCGTGTGTGCGTGGTGATGTGGCGTCTGTTCCTTCTGCTCCTAACGAAGCCTGGGCCAGGACCCCTTCACTCGTCCTTTGGGCTTCCTTGACCAGATAGATGCCGACGCGCAATAAGCAACTTGTCGGAACGAATGATACCGGAATTCATTAACTTGGGACTCTGGGGGTGATTATTGGGTAGCTGCTTGGTTCACGGTTGTATCCCCAGCCCCAAAGACAGTTCCTGGCACAAGATTTCAATAAATATTTAGGACATGGATGGCTCTCCTGAGTGCTTAACTGGGTGCCAGACCCCGGTCCAAGGGCTTTTACATGTATCAGTGAACGTACCCTGCACCAACGCCTAAGGAGGTCGTGCTATTATTATTATAACTAGAGGCCCGGTGCATGAAACTTGTGCGTTGGAGTGGGTCCCTCAGCCCAGCCTGCACCCTCTCACAATCGGACATCCCTCTTGCAGTCCAGGACCGCTGGCTCCTAACTGCTTGCCTGCCTGACTGCCTGATCACCCCTAACCACTCTGCCTGCCTGCCTGATCACCCCTAACTGCTCACCTGCCTGCCTGATCGACCCTAACCACTCTGCCTGCCTGCCTGATCACCCCTAACTGCTTTGCCTGCCTGCTTGATTGCCCCTAACTGCTCGCCTGCCTGCCTAGTCACCCCTAACCACCTCTGCCTTGGCCCCCCGCTGCTGTGGCTTTGCCCAGAAGGACATTCAGAATGATGTCTGGAAGGTCGTTTGGCTGTCAGTTCTAATTAGCATATCACACTTTTATTATTATAGATTATTATACCTATTTTGCAGATGAGGAGACTGAGGCACAGTGAAATGAAGTCACTGGCTCATGGTCACACAGCCAGTAAGTAGAAAAGCCAGGAATCTGAAACAGGGGTGATTCCCTCACGGAGCCCTACTGCCTTGGTTTCCTTAGCTGTCAAGCCACGCATAAGCCTTGGACCCCAGCACGTGAGGTGGGTCTGCGTGCACATAGTGAACACTGAACGAAAGGGAGCTCTCATTGCTTTGTTTCCAACCTCGGTGAGAGGTCGCAGGCCAATCCGTTAGCCCCGTGGTCGGCAAACTGCGGCTCGTGAGCCACATGCGGCTCTTTGGCCCCTTGAGTGTGGCTCTTCCACAAAATACCACGGCCTGGGCGAGTCTATTTTGAAGAAGTGGCGTTAGAAGAAGTTTAAGTTTAAAAAATTTGGCTCTCAAAAGGAATTTCAATCGTTGTCCTGTGGATATTTGGCTGTGTTGACTAATGAGTTTGCCGACCACTGCGTTAGCCACTAACCACATGCGACTTTAAAAGTACGTTTTCGTGGATTTTTAGAGCTGTGGGAAGGGAGGGAGCTGGAAACATCCTTGAGAGTGAGACACTGATCGGCTGCCCCCTGCACGGCCCCCACTGGGGGTGGGGCATGTGTCCTGACCAGGAATCGAACCAGCGACCTCTTGGTGCATGGGCCGACGACGCTCGACCACTGAGCCACACTGGCCGGGTGTGACTCTAAATTACATGAAATCAGAAATGCCATTCTTCCATCCCATGTGACACATCACACATGTGGCCGGTGGCCGCCCGGTTGGGCAGCACCCACGGGGCACCGCGTGGCCGCAGGAAGTTCGCCTGGACGACGCTGAGCCACGCGGCCTCTGGAAGGAGCTCGCTCCTCACTGGAGAAGTTGCTGGGTCAACAGCCTAGCGCAGGGTTCTGCTCTCCTAGCAGGGGAGGGAGCCGGCAGGAGGAGGAAGCGCCCGGAGCTGGGACTGGGGCCTCCTGGTTGTTAGGTGGACTTGCTGCGTGACCTCCCCTGAGTCACGGCCCTCTCTGAGCCTCCCATCCCTCACCCCGAAATGAGGAAGCTGGCTGCGGGGCTGTGGACACCCCTTGCAGCCTCCGGTGATTCATGGGCCTGCCTGTCACCTGCAGACTCACGGATGGCAGGGAGGGCGTGAAGGGACCACACACGGGGATGACAGGGAGTGCCCGCCTGCCTCTCCCTCCCCCAGCACACGGGCTTGGTCACTGCGACACACACCAAGTCCACCACTCTGGCTGCGAGGGGGGTGGGCGGGTGGACTCCAGCAGAGAGCACCCCTCTGGGCCTTGTCTGCACCTCCTCGCCCTCAGTCTCCCCATTTTCCTTTTCCTGTTTTGTGTCTGTGAGTGTCTCGGTGGATCCTACTCTGTCCTTCAACCTCTCTTATCTCTGCCTCCCTCTCTCCCTGGCAGCCTGCTGGCTTATTCTTACGCGGTCACCCAGGTATGCGTCTCCCTGTTTATTTATTTTCCCAGGTCGGCGTTTCCCTGTTTATTTATTTTCCCAGGTCTGCGTCTCCCTGTGTATTTTCTTCTCTCCTGCTCTGTCACTCATCTCGAACCCGTGCTCCCCGCCACCCTCCGGCTCCCCGGGGCACCCTCTCTCCCCATCTGGGAAGACTCCTTGGAACAAGGAGACTGAGGGACATCCCCAAGGAAGCCGGGTCCCCAAAGGGGTGTTTGGGACAATGGGAGAAGCCTGTGTTCCCGGCCCCTCCCAGAGCAGGAATCTGAGGCCCAGGTTGAAAGCCAGCCGCACCCACGGAATAATTAGGGAGAGGGAAAGGGAGGGGGCGAGGCCCGGGGGCAGGGTGGGGAAGTTTCCGGGCTCTCGGAGGTTAAAAGGCAAGGCCTGGCCAGGGGTCCCTGGGCAGAGGATCCAGCGGCCCGCACGACCAGCAGAAACACTTCTGGATCACCACCACCTCCTCCTCCTCCTCCTCCTCCTCCACGACAACCAGGTGAGATCAGGTGCACCTCACTCTGGTTCGGGTCCCCGAACCCCGGGCCGGAGCCCTGCTGGAGCCTGGTTTCCCTCCAGACCCCCAGCCTCGCGGGGAAGGAGGCGCAGCCCCACGCGCCCAGAGGCGGGCAGCCGCGCCAGGAGGGCGCTCCCCGCGGGCGCAGGAGGGCGCGGCCGGAGCGTCATTAAGATAATTGCGCCCGTGACCGCTGTCCCGGCCGGAATGGCCCCTCCGCCTGCCCCTGGGGTTGTGGCCTCAGGTTACACGGGTCCCGCGGGCTGGGGGGTGGGGGCCAGGCTGGCGGACGCGCGCTGCGGGATGAGGGTCTTTGTTAGGGCACCTGTTTTAACCAGCCTCCCTCCCCCGCACCCCCAGCCCAGGTCCTGGCCATGAGACCCCAGCGCCTCCACCTCCGCGCCGCCTCGGGCGCCCGGGCCCCGGCCAAGCTGCTGCTGCCGCTGCTGATGGCGCAACTCTGGGGTGAGGCGGGGGTCAGGGCTCGCGGGAGGCGCCGAGACGCGGCGACGGGAGAGTGAGCTCTCACCACCCACCCCCATCCGCTCCCGCCCGGGCCCGGGGACCCCGCGTGCAGCCAGCGGTCCCGAGCAGGCCCCACCCCCAGCCGCGCCCCCTCGTCTAGCTCTGCGGGGGATGCCGCGCCGCGTTGTGGCCCCGCCCCGCATGCCGCCCGCATCCACCCACCGCCCCCCCCTTTCCTTCCCGCGTCCTCTCCTCGCCCCTAACTCCGCCGGGTGCTAATCCTGGCCCCCCTCCGGCTCTGTTCGGTCCCGGGCCCTCCTCACTCCGCCCTGTTTGATCCCAAGTCTGGCCTTGGCCCCGCTTCTCCTGCCCGTTGCGTTATTCCCACGCCTAACCCTCACGCCCCGCGCCCCGCGCCCCGCGCCCCGCCCCCTCCGTGCCTGCCCCTCCAGACCCATCCTGCTGGGTCCCCTTTCTCCACCCCGCCCGCTCCCCGCCTTCTTCCCCTTTCACGCCCCTTTCCTTCGCCCACTTCCATTAGGTTCCCGCATGACCCCCGCCCCCCGCTTTCCACTTTCTCCCGGGTTCTGGCTGCGCCCCTCGGCCCCACCCCCTGCTCCGTCCCGTGGCCGCGCTCGGACGCCAAACCCAGCCCTTGCCCGGCGCTGCCTGCTCTGATCGCCCCCTGCCTTCCCCAGCTGCAGAGGCGGTGTTCCCCCAAAACGTCACGGCTTTGGACCTCCAGGCCTCAGGCGCCCCGTGCGCGCGCGGCTCGCAGCCCTGGCAGGTCTCCCTCTTCAACGGCCTCTCGTTCCACTGCGCGGGGGTCCTGGTGGACAAGAGCTGGGTGCTCACGGCCGCGCACTGCGGGAACAACAAGTAGGGAGCTCCTCGGGACGGCGCGGGGGTCGCGGTGGAGGCAGGCCCGAGGGAGGGGGCGGGGGGCCTGGGGCATCGGAGGGTCTCGTGCTCTCCCGGCTCTGAGTGGGGTCAGCCCGAGATGGGCTGCGCTGTGGCCGCCAGGGGGCAGTGTGGTCCTCAGCATTTCTGGGCCCATCCATCACCTCCGTCCACCAGATTCCCCCTGGGTTCCATTTAGGTGTAGAGAGTTGTGTGCCACAGACAGCGGTCAAGGAATTTCGCACTAAAAGGAATTGTTCATTTCATGAGTCCCTGTTGAGGGAGGCAGAAAGGTGGGCCCCTAGCAGAAGTCAGGGACCCTCCCATGTCCCCAGCTCTCCTCTCTTCCACTCACTCCTCCTCCCTCGGACTCAGGAATCCAGGCCCCAGCCCCGCCTCCCGCAGACCCAGGGGTCCAGGCCCCCAGCCCCTCATCCCTCAGACCCAGGAGTCCAGCCCCCATCCCCTCATCCCTCAGACCCAGGAGTCCAGTCCCCCAGCCCCTCCTCCCTCAGACCCAGGGGCCCAGGCCCCCAGCCCTCCTCCCTCAGACCCAGGAGCCCAGGCCCCCAGCCACTCCTCCCTCAGACCCAGGAGTCCAGGCCCCCAGCCCCTCCTCCCTCAGACCCAGGAGTCCAGGCCCCCAGCCCCTCCTCCCTCTGACCCAGGAGTCCAGGCCCCCAGCCCTTCCTCCCTCGGACCCAGGAGTCCAGTCCCCCAGCCCCTCCTCCCTCGGACCCAGGAGTCCAGGCCCCCAGCCCCTCCTCCCTCAGACTCAGGAGTCCAGGCCCCCAGCCCCTCCTCCCTCGGACCCAGGAGTCCAGTCCCCCAGCCCCTCCTCCCTCAGACCCAGGAGCCCAGGCCCCCAGCCCCTCCTCCCTCAGACCCAGGAGTCTAGGCCCCCAGCCCCTCCTCCCTCAGACCCAGGACTCCAGGCCCCCTTCTAGGATCCGGGTGTCTACCCCCACCCCACTGCCTGTGCCCTCCTTCCCAGGGACCCCGAGTCCTGTTTCCGTCTCTACAAAGGCTTTGCCTCCATGTGGCTCTTCCCTCCCCAGGCAGCTGTGGGCTCGCGTTGGGGATGACCACCTGCTGCTTCTGCAGGGTGAGCAGCTCCGCAGAACCACGCGCTCTATCGTGCACCCCAAATACCGCCACGGCTCAGGCCCCATCCTGCCGAGACGCACTGATGAGCACGACCTCATGCTGCTGAAGCTGGCCCGGCCGGCAGTGCTCGGGTCACGAATCCAGACCCTGCGCCTGCCCTACCGCTGCACCCAGCCAGGAGACCAGTGCCAGGTGGCTGGCTGGGGCACCACGGCCCACCGAAGAGGCAAGAGCTGGGGGCCCTGTATCTTGGGCAAGAGGGGCTGGGCGGCTGGACCCCTGGGTCTGAGGGAGGAGGGGCTGGGGGGCTGGACCCCTGGGTCTGAGGGAGGAGGGGCTGGGGGCCTGGACTCCTGGGTCTGAGGGAGGAGGGGCTGGGGGCCTGGACTCCTGGGTCAGAGGGAGGAAGGGCTGGGGGCCTGGACTCCTGGGTCAGAGGGAGGAGGGGCTGGGGGCCTGGACTCCTGGGTCTGAGGGAGGAGGGGCTGGGGCCTGGGATGGGAACAGTCTGGGTGTCTGCACTTCTGGGTCCTGGAGCACTGGGGCTGGACCCCGGAAGAACCTGGTGTTTTCTCCCATCAGTGAAGTACAACAAGGGCCTGAGCTGCTCCGGGGTCACCATCCTGAGCCCCAGGGAGTGTGAGGTCTTCTACCCGGGCGTCATCACCAACAACATGATGTGTGCGGGACTGGACCAGGGCCAGGACCCCTGCCAGGTAGGGCCTGCCCGGGGAGGGCCTCTGACTGGGGGAGTGAGGAGGGAGGTGATGGGGAAGCAGAGGGTCCACCCTCGTCCCCTACCCCCCAGCCACACATCATCCCCACGCCCAACACTCTCCCACCCCCACCTCAGCTTCATCCCTGTCAACAAAACCTGGTCCAAACCTATATGCAAATTTTATGAGTTTATTGGAGTCAAAATTTTGAGGACATGCCAGGAAGCGAGACCTCCACGGACTGAGAAAATGCCCCGGGGAAAAGCAGCTTTGCAGTTGATTCCATACGTTCAGAATCGAAGGAGAGGAGTGAGCAGGGCTGCCCGGCATCCACTGGTGATGGATGAGGGAGCCGGGAGAAAGCACAGCGGGGAAATCTTCCAGGCGTGGGTGCAAAGCAACATGGGGGATCCACCCTTCTCCATCGGTGGGTGCAGGATCGCTCACCGCTCACACTCACAGTAAAGGGTACGGAGATGGCACGGGGGCCCCGCGATCACGAGGAATCCTGTGGTCCGGTCGGTGTGGTGCCAGCCCTTGGGGTTGGAAAAGGAGATTGCGCCGGCATTTCAACATGTGATTGTAGATGCAAGAGAAGGATGGGCAGGCTTTGACGAAGGTGAAGATTGGTGCCTTTGCTAAGGAAGCTGTAGGCCTGGGACATGACCACCCGCGATGACCTGCCCAGTTAGGAATTGGAGATCAGACCGTCCTGTGAGGCCTGCCCTGTAGCCCCCCTGAGCTGGTCAGGTTTATGCCACAGCCCCTTTTCACTCATGTCCCCACGCCCCACCCTGCCTCCTTCAGTCCATCTTCTTTTCTTTTTTTTTTCTTTTTTAAATACATTTTTATTGATTTCAGGGAGGGAGAGAGAGAGAGAGATGGAAACATCAACGGTGAAAGAGAATCATTGACTGGCTGTCTCTTGCATGCCCCTTACTGGGGATGGAGCCCGCAACCCAGGCAGGTGCCCTTGACCGGAATCGAACCCGGGACCCTTCAGTCCACAGGCTGACACTCTAGCCACTGAGCCAAACCGGCTAGGGCTGGGCCCATCTTACGTCCAACGCTGACCCCAGCCCCATCCGCTTCCCAGGCCATCCTGAACTTCATCCCCATCCTCCAGCCATTCCTAACCCCCCACCCCGTCTCTCTCTAGATCCATCTCCATCCCCTTCCCTGTCAGGAGCTAGAATCTCAGCTCCATCACGCCTCCATTCTCATTTTCGGATCCAACACCCATAACCCACGGTCAAAGGCCATGCCATCCCACCCCACTTTATTTTTTTTTAAATATATTTTTATTGATTTCAGAGAGGAAGGGAGAGGGAGAGAGAGATAGAAACATCAATGATGAGAAGGAATCATTGATTGGCTGCCTCCTGCATGCCCCCTACTGGGGACCAAGTCTGCAACCCAGGCCTGTGCCCTTGACTGGAATTGAACCCAGGACCTTTCAGTCCACAGGCCCATGCTCTATCCACTGAGCAAAACCGGCTAGGACCCCTACCCAGTTTATACCCAGTGCCAGCCCCACCCCAATCCCCTCTCTATCCCAGCCTCTTTCTCCCCCACCACGACCTCAGTCCCCCAAGCGACAGCCCTCACATTGGTGTATGTGTCCGACCTCTCCTCCCTCCTCCACGCAGAGTGACTCCGGTGGCCCCCTGGTCTGTGATGAGACCCTGCAGGGCGTCCTGTCCTGGGGCGTTTACCCCTGCGGCTCCGCTCAGCATCCGGCCGTCTACACGCAGATCTGCAGATACACCTCCTGGATCGAGAAAACCATTCGCTCCAACTGACCCCGCAACTCCTTCCCCATCTCATACCCTTCCTGTACGGTCGCTGGACGTTCCCCCCTCGCCCCATCCAAAGCTCTGCCACCCATCCTTTCCAGCCAGCACCTCTCCTCTTCCCGCATCCTCCTCCCCGCTGGAGTGCAGGAAGCGGGAGCCCCAGCGAGGCCAGGAAGCCAGCCTCTGAGAGAAGTTATCAGTCGCCCAGCCTGGCTTCCTCGACCACCGTTCTCTGCTGTGTGACCTTGGGCAAGCCAGAGACCTCTCTGGGCTTCCGTGTCCACCTGGAAAATGAAGACAAAGAAGTGCCTACCTCGTAGAAAGCAGACGTGTTGTGAGGAAACCGTGACAACGCGTGTGTATGTGTGTAGATCATGATGGTCATTCTCAGTAAAGCATGACATGGCATGTGGTGGTATGATCCGTGAACAGATAGATCCTGGTGACAACATGTGTGACTCTGGGTCTTGGAGAGAAAAGCACAGGGGTAGTCCCCAATCCTACCCCCCTCAAACCCCCCCCCCCCACACACACACATCCCAGGGGTCCCCGTTCCTCAGGGCTGATGGGAACATCACACGGCCCACCCCCCTCGGAAGTTCCGTGAAGCACCCCCGAACCATTTCCTTCCTCCCTCCCATAGTGTCCCACGCCTGGGTCCACCCAACACCAGTTGGTCCTGGACAGCAGGAGCTGGCCCGCCTTTTATTTATTTTTATTTTTAAAAAATATATTTTATTGATATTTACAGAGAGGAAGGGAGAGGGATAGAGAGTTAGAAACATCGATGAGAGAGAAACATGGATCAGCTACCTCCTGCACACCCCCCACTGGGGATGTGCCCGCAACCAAGGTACATGCCCTTGATCGGAATCGAACCTGGGACCCTTCAGTCCACAGGCTGAGGCTCTATCCACTGAGCCAAACCAGTTAGGGCTGGCCCGGCTTTTAGTCATTAGGTACCTTCTTTGTCTTCCTGGGGCCGCTGGAACAAAAGAGACCTCATCCTTTCTCCACCCCCAGCCTCCGAGGCCAGGGGAGCGCTCCTCACCTTAATCTCTAAGTTCCCGAAAAGGGGCCTCCCTCTGAAATGTAGGGGAAATTTTTTTAATTTTCTTTATTGATGAAGGTATTACATATGTGTCCTTCTCCCCCCATTGCCCCCCTCCACCCCCGTAGGGGAAATGTTTTTCTGTTTGTTCCATCCAATGGCATCCCTTCACCAACCAAGAGCTGCAATTCCAGCTCCCCGCTCCCGCCCCCCCCCCCCCCCGTCCAATGCCCATAACCCAAGTCCAAGGCCATCCTTCACAGCCCCATCCTAAAACGCCTTTGAGATTTTTTGCTCTGAAAGTGTGTGCAGAAGGGTGCTTTTCCTCGCTCTGAAACTGTCTCTGTGTAAATATTCCTATACCTGGGGAAGGGGGGCGGGGGGGCGGAGATAATACACAGAATGTGGGCAAAGCTAACATATGGTCTTGCATCTCCACTTAGCCTGGCGTTTGGAGTGGTAACATCAGCTGACCCCATGCACAACAGGAATTTTCCATCCAGCACAGGTGGTTCTTGTGTCCCCATCCAAACACCAATTTGTTGAGCATTTATTGGGTGGCAGGCCAGGAGCTGGGCTGGGAACATGGCGGTGACCACACGGTCTCTGCCTCCATGGACGACAGGTGCACAGCCCCTCGCAGGGACTCCTCCCTGCTCCCATGATCACACCCAGGGAACAATAATGACGTGTCAGCTGCGTTTGTTATGGGAGGATTAGAAGCAAAGAGGGTGGGGACTCAAAAACTTGAATCATTTTTCTTTAAAAAAAAATATTTTTATTGATGTTAGAGCAGAAGGGAGAGGGGGAGAGAGATAGAAACAGCAATGATGGGAATCATTGAGCGGCTGCTTCCTGCACGTCCCCTACGGGGGATCGAGCCCGCAGCCCGGGCATGTGCCCTTGACCGGAATCGAACCCGGGACCCTTCAGCCCACAGGTCGACGCTCTATCCACTGAGCCAAACCTGCTAGGGCTTGAATCGTTTTTCAGAAAATATTTTTTATTGCTTATTAGATAGAGTGGAAGGAAGAGGGAGGGAGAGAGGAACATCTATGTGAGAGAGAAGCATTGATCGGCAGCCTCCTGCACGCCCCCTCCCTCCCGGGGATGGAGCCTGAAACCCAGGTATGTACCCTGAGCGGGGAATTGAACCGGCAACCTTTCAGTGCACCGACAGTGCACAACCAACGGAGCCACACCAGCCAGGGCTTGATTCGTTTTTAAAGGCAACTCACCAGTCTTTTGAGTCACACCACAAGTATTGACTGAATCCTGTTCTGTGTCAGGTCCTAGAGGTGAATCAGACGGGGCCCTACTCTCAAGGAGCTGCTCTGTCAGGTCAGGGAGACAGGCAAGCCTCACATTCTTGGCATTCAAGTCTCCTCTCAAAGGTCACCTCATGGCGGCCTTTCAGGATGGCCTCGGCTGAGGAGTTCCCCCTCACCCCCAAGTCACCAATCCATTGTTTCGTGTCTCTCACAGCCCTCGTTATAGCAGAAACGATCTCATTTATTTGTTTCCTCCATAACGACGTGTCCCCTCCCTCCTCATACCCAGTCCATGAGGGCAGGAATCTGAGATATTTACTGTGATTTGTTTGTTTGTTTGTTTTTGTTCTTTTGGTTTGTTTTTTTAATGTATTTTATTGATTTTTTTAAAAAGGACTTGGGGTGTGTTCTACTCCAATATGAATTTTATTGATTTTTTACAGAGAGGAAGGGAGAGGGATAGAGAGGTAGAAACATCGATGAGAGAGAAACATTGATCAGTAGACTCCTGGACACCTCCTACTAGGGATGTGCCCACAACCCAGGTACATGCCCTTGACCGGAATCAAACTTGGGACCTTTCAGTCCGCAGGCCGATGCTCTATCCACTGAGCCAAACCAGTTAGGGCTGTTTTTGTTTTTTTAATATTTTTATTGATTTCAGAGAGGAAGGAAGAGGGAGAGAGAGATTGAAACATCAATGATGAGAGAGAATCGTTGATCGGCTGCCTCCTGCACGCTCCCCATTGGGGATAGAGCCTGCAACCCAGGCATATGCCCTTGACCAGAATCGAACCTGGGACCCTTCAGTCTGCAGGCCAATGCTCTATCCACGGAGCCAAACCGGCTAGGGCTTCACTGTGGTTTTCCTAAGCACCTGGTACAGTGCCTGGCACACAGAAGCCACTCAGTACACTGTTGAATTAAAAAAAAAAAATAACACCAATCGATCAATGCTGTAACAGAAAGAGGGACAGTGGGCCCCAAGGAGGGGCCTAGGTCTCTTCTTGAAGGAGTCAGGGAAGTGTTCTCAGAGGAGGAGGCATTGCACGGGGTTTTAAGGGATAAGGAGGAGTTCACCTGTGACAGGGGACATGCATTTGTATCACTTACTACGTTGAGCAAATTACTTGAACTCTCTACCTCAGTTTCCACCCGCTTCCTGTGAAATTGAGATGCAATGCTTACCTAACTGCCAGGTACAGAGTAAACAGTCCATAAAGGCAGCTATCAATATGTTCTTAAAGCAGTTAGTATGACTCTTAGCACATAGTGGGTATTCAGGCACATAGTGGGTATTCAGTCCTTGGTCTCAAAACCTGCTCGTCTGGAGAGTGAGTTAAGACAACTGCAGTCCTGGGAGCAGGGCAGGGCTCTGTAGGAGATGGACAGACATAGGCGGGTAATACTCACAATGTGCCAGAAACTCTCCTCACACGTGTGAATCAATCCCCCTACAGCCTTGGCGGAGAGAGGTCCAGGGACCTGCTCAAGTTCACACACCTCATGATTGCCAGCACTGAGATTCGGATCCAGGTGGTCCAGGTCCAGAATTCATGCTCCAGACTGTGACGTCCTTGTGAGGATGCATTCAAAGGGAGCCCAGACCCAGCTTGTCAATCAGGCTTGTGGCAAGGGGAAGAGGTAGTGAGTGCTCAGGCGAGGAAAAGAAGGACTCTGCCTGGAGAAATCAGAGTCCATCTTTGTGGGAGGTGGTATTTAGGTTGGGTCTTGAAGGATGAGTTCAAGTTTCCCCAGGAAAAGAAGGATCTTAAGAAACGCTGCTGTAAAAAAGAAGGAATTCTTACCATTGGCAACAGCATGGATGGAACTGGAGAGCATTATGCTAAGTGAAATAAGCCAGGCAGTGAAAGACAAATACCACATGATCTCACTCATTTGTGGAATATAAAGGACATTATAAACTCTTGAACAAAAACATACAGTAGAGGCAAAGAAGCATCGAACAGACTATCAAACTACAGCGGGAAGGCAGAGGAGGGTTGGGGGGAAGGGGTAAAAGATCAACTGAAGTACTTGTATGCATGCATATAAGCACAACCAATAGGCACAAGACACCGGGGGAAGGGGGGAGGGCAAGGTCAGGGGGGTAGAGGATGCTGGGAGGTGGTCAATGGGGAAAAAGAAAAGGAGACATATGTACTACTGATTGTAATACCTTAAGCAATACTATCTAATAAAAGAGTAATATGCAAATTGACCATCACTCCAACACACAAGATGGCTGCCCCCATGTGGTCAAAGATGGCCACCCCCATGTGGACACAAGATGGCCGGCAGGGGAGGGCTGTTGGGAGGGACCAGGCCTTCAAGGGAGGGCAGTTGGGGGCAACCAGGCCTGTAGGGGAGGACAGTTGGGGGGGATCCAAACCTGCGGGGGAGGACAGTTGGGGGCAACTAGGCCTGCAGGGGAGGGCAGTTAGGGGCAATCGGGTAGGCAGGGGAGCAGTTAGGTGCCGATCAGGCTGGCAGGGGAGTGGTTAGGGGCAATCAGGCAGGCAGGCAGGCAAGTGGTTGGGAGCCAGCAGTCCTGGATTGTGAGAGGGATGTCCGACTACCCGTTTAGGCCCAATCCCGGGCCTAAATGGGTAGTCAGACATCCCACAAGGGGTCCCAGATTGGAGAGGTTGCAGGCTGGGCTGAGGGACATCCCCCACCCCCTGTGCACAAATTTCGTGCACGGGGCCTCTAATAAAATAAAATAAAATAAAATAAAATAAAATAAAATAAAATAAAATAAAATAAAGCATTCACTCATTCAATTAACATATTCTGAAACCTCCCAGGAGCTGAGCTTGAACTGGGTGATTCTGGGGAAACAGATGAGTCAGACCTGGGCTTGGCCCTTCCTGGGCTGCCCATCAGATGAGAAGGTGTGGGGGAGATGCAGCAAGAATGGGGTGATGGGAAGGACAACAGAGGAGGGGAGGATATGGATGAGAAAAAAAAGACAAGAGAATGTTCTCCACACTTAGCCAGGATCTGGGGATAATAAGAGAAAGGGAAGTGCTAGTTTCAGGCAGGGGGGGCCACTGGGGGCCTTGTGGTGTGAGGATGTGAGGAAGGGAGTAGGTTATGGCAATCCAGTTGGGACCATATTTCTCAATCATCTTTGAGGTCTCTGCCTCTTTGGGTCAGAATCTTCTCTCTGGATCTTTCTGTGTCTGTGTCTCCCTCTCCCTATGATTTGTTTCTCTGTCCCCAGCTCAGCCACATCCCGTCTCCTGTGTGGCCTCTTGCCACTGCGTCCTGGTTCTTCTCCCACCTGCAGCCTGACTTCTGTGCAGTGCTCCTGGTCATTGGTCATTCAAGACTCCAGAGCCCGCCTTAGGGGTCTTCCTCCTCACCCTCTTCCTCCTTCAGGCCACTGACTATCCTGCATGCAGATCCTGTACCTGGAGGTCATGGGGAACGAGGGCTCCCCCTCTTCGGAGACGCCCAGGAGGATTCCATGTCCTAGGCCCCCTTCCTTCCCCATGTAGTCAAGCCCCGACCCAGCAGGCAGTCAGCTCTTTCTAACAGGGGATCCCCCTGCCCGGCCTCCTTCTCAAGGCATCCAGTCCAGGCCCCAGGGCTTCCTCCTCCCCCAGTGACATTTCCCAACCCCAATTAATCACAGGGTGGCCCCAGGGAGGAGGAAGGCGATGGCATGGCTTACCATAAAGAAGCAGGGACACCAGAGCCAGACGCCAGGACCCAGGCACCCAGAGGTCATGAAGCTGGGATTTGTCTGTGCTCTGCTTTCTCTCCTGGCAGGTGAGGCTCCTGCCATCTACCCTGTCTGTCCCGCTGACCCTCTAGGGCCCCAGCAGCCTCTCCACGTTGCCCTGCACACCCCCAGCCTTCTGTGCCTGCCCTCTAGGCGTCTCTGCTTCTCTCCCCAGCCCTTCCATCTTGCTCTTCATTGACCCTCTCTGCTTCTCACCTGCCCACAGGGAACAGCTGGGCAGACACCAGAGCCATTGGGGCTCAGGAATGCCACCCCAACTCGCAGCCCTGGCAGGCAGGCCTCTTCTATGTCACGAGCAACCCCTACCGCTTATTGTGTGGGGCGACCCTCATCAGTGACCGCTGGCTGCTCACAGCTGCCCACTGCCAAAGGCCGTGAGTGACCGCTCTGGGGAGGGTGCCGGGGATAAGAGAAGGTGAGGCGGGCAAGGGCCTCAGGTAGAGGAGGGAGGGAGCGGTGGGCAAGAAGGGCTGAGCCTCTATTTCTCCTAGCCTGGTGTAGAAGTTGAACTCAGAATTACAAAGAGTCAACTTTCCCTAATTCTAGTTTTAAATAATCTGGTTCTAAGAGTCTAAGACTGGAAATTTACACTTTTTGAATCTTCGTCTCTGGCCCAGGGTAATCCAGAACCGTAGACTCCTAAAATCTTGGATCCACGGGGTTCTACATGAGCCTCAGAGAATTCTAGAATCTTAGAAGTCCAGAGCAGCACTGCCAAGGAAGTATAACGCTAGCCATTTAAGTTTAACATTTCTAGTAGACACGTTGCAAAAGGAAAAGGAAAACAAGAAGATTTCATTTTCATAATGGATTTACCTACGTACTCATTATTTTACTCAATATTATTTTAACATGTAATCAGTATCAAATATCTACAAATGTCATTGTTTACTCTTTATGGGGTAAGCCTTTGAAAGTGGACGTGCATTTTACACGTATGACACATCTCAATTTGAACTAGTTGTACTGGATAGAGCAAATACTAGAATCTTAGAGTATTCAGGCTAGGCTCATCGACTACAGCCCTAGAATACTGTGGTTTGTAACATTCTGGAATCTTGAAACAAGGAAATTCTAGGAGGTTATATTCATAAATGTCTAGAATTTGTCGCATTTAATACCCCAGAATGCTATCATTCGTGATTCTTAAAACCTCCACACTTTTAATTCAGAGAATTCTAGAGTCTCCAACTATTTGAATCCTATATTTTTCAATTTCCAAAATCAATAGATTCATAGAATTCTAGAATGATGATATTCTCACCAGATTGTCCCAAAATGTTAAAATTCTAGGCTCATTAAGTCCTAGATTTAATTCAGATAATTTTAAAGTCCTAGAATTTTGATCTAGAGAAATCTAGAACAGTACAATCTTGGATTCATGACATTCTAGAACTTGAGCCTCATAGAATTCTAGAATTTGTAGATTCCTAAGGGGTTAGAATCCTAGAGTCCTGGGCATTTTAATAGAATCCTAGAATTTACCTGAGGCAGAAATCCTGTCTGCATCTCTCTGGAAAGGGGCTGTCTACCCTGTTCTTCCCTCCAGGAATGAAGAGCAGGTGTTGCTACAGGATGCTATGTGGGAATTTCCCATCATGCATTGCTCCATGATGGGGCCTCTTTCAGCTCAAGGTCTGTACACCAGGCTAGGAGAGCAAAGTTGAGATTTCAGGCCCAAAGATGAAGAAGGAGAAAAAAGAGATATGGAGGTAGAAGGGATTGAGAGGCAAGGATGAATTTGGGTGAGGAGAAAGGCTAATTTCCCAGATACAGAGCCCCCACACAGAGATAGAAATAACTTCACACTCCTCAAACTCGGAGTTCTCAGACATTAGCCTGGTCCCTTCCATGAGAGGTCAGAGCCTGGGGGTTGGACATGTAGACCACCAGAAGGTCCCCAGCTGTCCAGGACATGAACCCAGAGTAGAAGATGTAAACTAAAACTGCAGTAAGAAGACATAGGATTAAACCTCAGAAGGAAATGCATTAAAGGGTTAGTGATATGGCAGTCAAAAAAAGCCTGAGGCCACAGATGACCCCAAAGTTGGGGATTTTCCATACCCCATCAACTGGCCACTCCCCACAGAACCACCAGGGGTGGGGCTGTTTTTGTGTTGTAGGTGGAATCCCTATGTGCCTACACCGTGCCAGGGAACCCAGATCACCAGCAAGGCTGCAGGTGGGGCAATGAAGAAGGTGGCTCAGTTGGCATGGACCTAGGAAATGGTGTGAGCTTTTGAGGGAGAACTACAAAAGCAGAGGCAGACAAAGGGATGGAGTGGGGATCAGGAGCCCAGAGAGGGTGTGTGCCTTGCCTAAAATCACACAGCACTCTTGGGTCGTACATATGATGGGGACCCAGAGAGGATATATACCTTGTGGAGAGCCACACAACACCTGAGGTCTGTCCCAGCAGGTATCTGTGGGTCCGTCTGGGGGAGCACCACCTCCAGAAAAGGGAGGGCCCAGAGCAGCTGTTCCGGGTCACGGAATTCTTCACCTACCCTGGGTTGGAGAAGAACCGTATCACCCAAGACTACAGGGATGATGTCATGCTGATCCGTCTGCCCAGGAAGGCACGCCTGGGACCTGCCGTGCAGCCCCTCAACATCAGCCAGACCTGCGTCTCCCCAGGCACCCAGTGCCTCATCTCAGGCTGGGGGGCCGTGTCCAGCCCCATAGGTACAGCCTTGACCATGAAACACTCCCTTACCTCTCACGCTGAGGTCTAAATCCCTCCTCCTTCTCTGTCTCTGCCTTTTCATGTCTACCTTCTATCTATTGATCTATCTCTCCACCCATATATTCCATCAAATCTAAGATGCTATCCACACTAATAAAAGAGAAAGGTGCAAATTGACCATACCTCCGTGATGCCCACTAGCCAATCAGGAGTGAGTATGCAAATTAACACAACAAAGCTGGCAGGTTAATTTGCATATGCACGCGCAGAGTGAAGGCTGAAGACTGAAGATGACTGAAGACTGAAGATGACTAAAGACTGAAGAGGCTTGGTTTCTCCACTGCAGCCAGAATGAAGGCCTAGGTCCTGGGTGCTGGAGGAAAACCGGTGCCAGCAGCCAGGGGAAGGAAGGCCTATTGCATGAATCTTTGTGCAATGGGCCTCTAGTAAATTATAAGGTGCACCATTAATTCACTGAGAATGGGGGAGGAGGGTCCCACTGACCCTTGTGAGACCACACTTACTGGAAGACACCTCCTGATTTCAGGGTGTTTAAATGTAAAAAATACATGTATCTTAGAATCCAAATAAGGCCTTCTGTTCTCAGAGTCAGAAATCAAAAACCTATTAGCCAGATTTGGCTTCCCACATTAGTGCTGGTTTTCCAAGTGTCTTGAAAAATCATGTCTGAATTTGTTGCTGCCAACATCTGAAACCTGGGAGATGCTACAGAAAAGCCGAGTTTCTGGATTCACGTGGAAAGAACGGGCAATGCTGGACCCGCATTTCCCAAAGATCAACCATTGTTGGATAGAGAGAGTGAAGGTGGCTCCTGCAGATTGAACCACATCGGTGCCTGGCACCCCACTTCTATTTACCCACCAAGTCCCTGCATGCATCTGAGTTTGCACCCAGACATTATATATACTGATATATGTGTGTTTATATCCATGTCTATCTCTATGTGCTGTAACTCCCTCTACCTCTACCTAGTACCTCTAAATCTTTCTCTATCTGTGTACCAATGACCCTCTCCCTATAAGTGTCTCCTCCCCTTTAACTCGTGGCCTTCTCACTGGATATCTGTGGGCCCATTTCTATTTCTGCATGGCCTCCTCTGAGAATTTTTTTTAAATATATTTTATTGAGTTTTACAGAGAGGAAGGGAGAGGGAGAGAGAGTTAGAAACATCGATGAGAGGGAAACATCAATCAGCTGCCTCCTGCACACTCCCCATTGCGGATGTGGCCGCAACCAAGGTACATGCCCTTGACCGGAATTGAACCTGGGACTCTTGAGTCTGCAGGCTGACACTCTATCCACGGAGCCAAACCAGTTAGGGCTGATAATTTTTTTTCCCCCTTAAAAGGTCTCTAGCTCCTGCCACGGTCTCTGTTTTCCTCTGTGTAAAATATATACGCGTCTCTTCTTGTCTCTTGCCTCTCTGCGTGTTTCTCTTTCCCTCTTCAGAAATGTCTGTTTCTGTTTCAGGCTATGATTCTGTCTCTTTGTCACTGTCTCTCATTTCTTGGAGAAGCAGATGCTGTGGCTCCATGGATCCTCCTTAAGAAAGGGGTTGTGTGTGCTGACTTAGCAGGTTTGGCTCAGTGGATAGAGCCTCTGCCTGCAGACTGAAAGGTCCCGGGTTCGATTCTGGTCAAGGGCACATGCCCGGGTTGCAGCTCGATCCCCAGTAGGGGGCGTGCAGGAGGCAGCCGATCAGTGATTCTCTCTCCTCATTGATGTCTCTATCTCTCTCTCTCCCTCTCCCTCCCTTCTGAAATCAATAAAATTTTTTTTTTCTTTTTAAAAGAAAGGGGTTGTGTGTGCTGAGTGAGATGAGTAAAGTTGCTGATCTTCTGTGACCTCCTTCCCCAACAGTGCATTTCCCACTCACACTGCAGTGTGCCAACATCAGCATCCTGGAGCCCAGACTCTGCCACTGGGCATATCCAGGCCAAATCTTCAAGCGCATTCTCTGTGCAGGCCTGTGGGAGGGAGGCCGCGGCTCCTGTCTGGTGAGATCTACTCTGGGGAGGAGGTGGAGGATGGGAATTCTGCTAAGACACTGGGTTCTGGGAGAGGATGGGGCCAGCACCAGGATTTCCTGATCTAAAACAGGAGGGAACTGGGGGTCTGGTTTCTAAGTCCTGGGGAACGAGGGTGCTAGGGGCCCAGAATGCTAGGTCCAAGGGAGGGGTGAAGGCTGTGAGCTTTTACTCCTGGGTCTGAGGGAGGAGGGCCTGGAGAGCTGGATGTCTGGGTGTCAGGGGAGTAGAAACTGGGGGGGTCTGTGTAATGGCATGCTAGTAATGAGACTGGCCTAACAGTTTCTCTGCTCTTCTCCCGCGCACAGGGCGACTCTGGGGGCCCGCTGGTTTGCCATGGGACTCTGGCTGGTGTGGTGTCTGGGGGCTCCGAGCTCTGCTCCCGACCACAGCACCCCGCCGTGTACAGTAGCGTTTGCCACTACGTGAACTGGATCAGAAAGACGATGAAGGAATACTGAGCCCTCGCGCCTAGGATGCCCAGAGGAGGAGGGGGCGCAGGATAAGGGGGTCCAGCCTCAGGGGTCTCCACCCGTGCCCTCAGCTGTCCTGGAGAAGCCTTCTGGTTACTTAGGCTCCGGCCCCTCGGGATGGAGCAGGAAGACACGTCTATCCTCCCGGTTCCAGGTCTAAGACTTCAGCAAGGACTGGCACCGCCTTGTGGAACAGCATCACCTGGTGGCTCCGCCTCAGGCCAGCCATCCACCAAATAGCTCCGCCCCTCGGAACTTCGCCCAATGAGAGGTCTCCGCTGGACTCCAGCCCGTGTGGCCCCGCCTCTTTCATCAGAGTCCCCGCCCCCATGACATCAGGAGTGCCATATAGCTTTCCCCCATTGGCGAGCAGGAAGGGTCTGGCCCCGCCCCCTCGCAGCCCTGCTTGAGGCGTGTCCTGGGTTTGAATCCTGCCCTGGACCTTCTGGGAGGAGTTGAGGGGAGGGTCTGGATTTCTTCAGATGCAATGCATGGTTCTGCAATAAAGGCATGGAGCCCTTTCTGCTTTCTGCTTGGGTCGTGGGATGGAGGAAGGGCAATGAGAGGGTGTTGGAGGGCCGATAGGGAACTGTCACCAGAGGAGGCCAATGGGGGTGGGGGAGGGGTGGGGAGATGGGGAACATCTGTTCTACTGTCAGTAAGAATCCTACATAATAAAAGACTAATATGCTAAGTTTCCGACCATTCCACCATTCGACCAGTCGCTATGACATGCACTGACCACCAGGGGGAAGACGCTCAGACTGGTAGGTTAGCTTGCTGCTGGGGTCCAGCTGATGGGGACAAGCAAGACAGGCCAGACAAGCCCTGGAGCCCTCCCACAGTCCCTCCTCGGCCCCCATCGTGCACTGGTGGGGTCCCTCCGCCTGGCCTGCTCCCTCTCGCAATCCAGGACCCCTCGGGGGGTGTCGGAGAGCTGGTTTCGGCCCGATTTCCACAAGCCAGGCCGAGGGACCCCACCCGTGTACAAAACTGTGCACCCGACCGCTAGTAATAAATTAATTTCCCCTGAGTCCTCAGTCGGTCCTGCCTGAAGTCTGCCCCCATCAGCCCTATTGCAGCAAGCCTCCTGGGTTCTGTCAGGCTGGTCCCGTCGCCCCCAGGGGAAGGGGAAGCCAGGTCACGGTGCCTCCCAAACCTGCCTGCCCAGGCCAGACCTCTCATCCCTTGTATGCAGGGGTCCAGACATCCTCTCCCTCCTCATTCAGACCCAGGAAGCTAAGTCCCCAGTCCCCTTCTCTTCTCAGGCCCAGGATTCAACGCCCCCAGTCCTGGCCTCTTCCAGACCTAGACAGATGTCTGAGCCCCCAGTCCTTTCTGTGTCAGACCCAGGAGTCACAGCACTGAGCTCCTCTCCCTTGCCTCTGAACCCCGAGAATCCAGCCCCTCCTCACTCCAGCCCAGGGGTGCTCTGCCAGCTCAGGGCGGAGGAGGCGGAGCAGGAGGCGGGGATTCCCAGTTAAAAGGCTCCAGATCCCTGAACCAGGCAGAGAGCTGAGCTGCTGGGGCCTCTTCCTCTGGGTCAGAATCAGTAGGTGACCCCGCCCCCCCGGCCTCTGTAAATTCTCAGAGGCTGGCAGCTGGACCCTCCTTCAGACCCAGGACTTTAACCTGAGATCCCGTTTTCCTTCTGGACCCGGGAATCTGAGCCCCAGCCTCCTCTTCCCTGAGATTAGGCGGGGTCTGGGATACTAACTCCCTTCTCCTTGGGAATGTAAAATCCCAGACACCCTCCCCTCCTCTCTCCTCAGATTCAGGAATATGGGGCCCCACCCCCTTCTAACTCAGCTCCTTCCTCCCCGCCCCCCCCCCCCCCCCCCACCGCCCAGACCCAGAAGACGCTCTGTTCCTCTCCCCTCCCAATCCCAAGATCTTACCAGGATTTCAGGCTCCCCGCTCCTCCTCTCTCAGCTCCTGCTCTCCCTCCCCCAGGCCTCAGCATGGGAGGCCCACCGCCTGCTGCCGTGTGCACCTGGATGTTCCTGCTCTTGCTGCTGGAAGTCTGTGCAGGTGAGGCAGGCCTGACGGCACCCGTGGTGTGTGTGAGACTGTGTGCACGCCGTGGTGGCGGTGTGGGTGCCTGTGGTGGTGAGAAGGCTAAAAGGCTAATTCCAGATGAGGACAAATATGTGATACCGTAATCAATAAAGAAATTTAAAAAAAAGAAAGATTAAAAAAAAGATAATCCATTGAATAGAAAAAAAAATTTTTTAAATGAAATAAAAGGCTAATTCCAATGTAACCCTGATGTTTTGGGGGGGGGGGGGGGGGGGGCTAGCAATCTGAATCTGTGCCCTTAACCTAATGTACATTCTTGATAACCTATAATTAAGTCACTGCCCCTTTCTCCACAATCTGGTCTTGCAAGACCTGTTACCTAAATGCTCACATTTCACAGAGGCCATAAACCATGAACCCCCGGAGGGGGTTATCAGCGCTGGTGCCAGGCCAGGCCCTTAGATGTGGTCTCAAGACCCCCATCCCAACCCACGGGGCTTTTTGCAAAGCCCGAGAAAGGTCCGGAAGTCCTGTCCCACATTTGGGGGACAAAGGAACCAAAGGGGTATAAAGGGAGGGCTTCCACCATATTGGTTTGCTCAGACTCCGGAGGCGACTCCTCTGAGACCGCCGGCGTGATACAGCTGCGTAACGCCATCCCTCTGAGCGTCGCCTGGGTGTCTTCGGTCTTCTACAACATGGGGTGAGGGATGTGTGAAGTGTTTGGTCGCATGTGGGGGCTTCTGGGGGCTGGCTTTGGTGGGGGCGGGTGGAGGCATGGCTCTGGTGACAGCAGGTAGGAGCGTGTCAGGGGATGCTACAAATTTGCATATGCACACCAAGCTTGTGGGGCCGCATGTTGAGGGGTGCAGATACGCACGGGAGTGTAGGAGCATGAGGACGCATGTGGGAGCATGTGGAAGTGTGCTGGGGCATGTGGCTCTGTGTGATGATTCGTGGGCTTCCATCGTTATCGTGGTAATTAGCTAGTTAACTTTATTTTAAAATTTTATTTATTTATTTATTTATTTATTTATTTATTATTGATTTCAGAAAGGAAGAGAGGGGGGAAAAAAGCATCAATGATGAGAGAGAATCATGGATCGGCTGCCTCCTGCACACCCCCTACTGGGGATTGAGCCTGTAATCGGGCATGTGCCCTTGTCGGGAATTGAACCTGGGACCCTTCAGTCGACAGGCCAAGGCTCTATCCACTGAGCCAAACCAGCGAGGGCTAGCTAGTTAATATTAACAAAGAAAGCTAAGGGAATTCAGACATTGTAAGCATGGTCACCTGGGAAGCTTCACCAGGAGCTACAGCTTCAACAGCCTTGTCCCTCCACGGGGCTTCACACCCCTCCTTCCCTCCCCCCCCGCTCCCCGCCCCCTACCGTCCTGCAGTTGCGGGAGAAGGGCGAGTTAGACAGTGAAGTCAGGATGGCATATGGAAGGCGCTTGCCTGTCATTCTAACCTGGGAAATGATGGATTGTCTAGGGCAGTGGTTCTCAACCTTCCTAATGCCGCCACCCTTTAATACAGTTCCTCATGGTGTGGTGACCCCCAACCATAAAATTATTTTCGTTGCTACTTCATAACGGTAATTTTGTTACTGTTATGAATCGTAATGTAAATATCTGTGTTTTCCGATGGTCTTAGGCGACCCACAGGTTGAGAACCACTGCTGTAGAGCCTAAGACCATCGGAAAACACAGATATTTACATTACGATTCATAACAGTAGCAAAATTACAGTTATGAAGTAGCAACGAAAATAATTTTATGGTTGGGGGTCACCACACCATGAGGAACTGTATTAAAGGGTCGCGGCATTAGAAAGGTTGAGAACCACTGGTCTAGGGGGTGGGCCCCATCAGAAGCTCCTGGGATCTTGGAACGTTAATAGGTTAGTTTGAAGAAACTCCTGGTTCAAATCCCCAGACAAAGAGCTCCTTCTCTCCTGCTCTCTTTAGCTCCATGACCCCACTGGCACCTGCAGGCACGCCTTCTCTCTGCAGAGCTCTGTGGCCCTCCCACGCAGGATGCTGGCCTGGACGGGACACGAACACGGAGCAGAAACCATGGGCAGCGGCCTTCATCCTGGCCCTGCCGAAGACACGGCTGGACGTGTTCCGTGGTGGGATGGAGGGAAATGGGACATTGGAAAAGCAGGAGTTTATTCCCACACCCATGAACATCACTCGCCTCCTGTGCCGGTCTCGGGAAACTTTTCCTTGAGACATGGCAAGAACTCCACTTCTACCAATAACACAATGAGCGTCCGCGTGATTCCATGCGGCGGCATGTGCAAGCCGGGAGCCCCACACGGGAGGGTGTGTGGACACGTGAGGAGGCAGGCAGAGAACCTGGGGTGTGTCCCTTTGAACCCACAGTGGGTTTCCTGCCCGTCTCCTCCCTCATCCCCCCTACACTGCCCTGGGGGTGGCGATCCACCCCTCTCCCTCTTGCTGCCGGGCACTGGAGGCCACAGGACAGCAAGGTGCTGGGGGCCAGGAGTTCAAGGCCCATACGCAGGCTTGGGAGGCAGCGTGGCTCCAGGGCATTCAACTGCTATGTCCGGGTGTCTTCATAGATGTCACAACTGGGTCCTCACAGAAGCCCACTGTAAAAACAAAATTGTGAGTGGCCCTGGCTGGTGTGGCTCGGGTGGCTGAGCGTGGGGCCACGCACCAAAAGGTCACCAGTTCAATTCCCGTCAGGACGCAGGTCCAGGTTTTGGGCTGCATCCCCAGCAGGGGGTGTGCAGGAGGCAGCTGATGGATGTTTCTCTCTCTCTCCCTCTCCCTTGCTTTCTCTCTAAAATCAACAAAAACATGTGTTTAAAAACCCGAATGGATGCTTGGCCTGAGGTGGGTTTGGCCTGAGGAAAGAGGGGGCTGGAGTTTCACATCAGGGAAGAGAAACTGGGGACCGAGCCTCTAACAGAGGATGTTTGAGAGAAGAGGGAGCTGGGGGCCTGGGTCTGAGAAGCTGAGGGGACCCAACTCCTGGGTCTGAGGGAGGAGGAGGCTGGAGGCCCAGGAAAGGGAAGCAGGGGCTGGGGTCTGGGGCCTGGGATGGGGACAGTTTGGGTGTCTGGACCCCTGGGTCCGAGGGAGGAGGGTCTGGGGGCCTGGACTCCTGGGTCTGAGGGAGGAGGGCTGGGCTTGGAATCCTGGGTCTGAGGGAGGAGGGCCTGGTGTCTGGACTTCTGGGTCTAAGGGAGGAGGGGCTGGGGCCTGGGATGGGAACAGTCTGGGTGCCTGGACTCCTGGGTCTTGGAGCACTGGGGCTGGACCCCGGGGAACCTGGTGTTTTCTCCCATCAGTGAAGTACAACAAGGGCCTGAGCTGCTCCAGGGTCACCATCCTGAGCCCCAGGGAGTGTGAGGTCTTCTACCCGGGCGTCATCACCAACAACATGATGTGCGCGGGACTGGACCAGGGCCAGGACCCCTGCCAGGTAGGGCCTGCCCGGGGAGGGCCTCTGACTGGGGGAGTGAGGAGGGAGGTGATGAGAAAGCAGAGGGTCCACCCTCGTTCCCTACCCCCCAGCCACACATCATCCCCACGCCCAACACGCTCCCACCCCCACCTCAGCTTCATCCCTGTCAACAAAACCTGGTCCAAACCTATATGCAAATTTTATGTGTTTATTGGAGTCAAAATTTTGAGGACATGCCAGGAAGCGAGACCTCCACGAATTGAGAAAAAAAAAAACACAACAAAACAAAAAAAAGCTGTCTGCCTTTGTAATGATAATATCTAGTTTCCAATAAGCTTATCTAAATAATCTGTTAACCAGTTAACTGCCACGAATCCAACATGGAAACCATCCTCACATGCCACGGTATTTTGAATTTAATTTTAAAAAATCAATTTGCGATGAATAGTATAAAAATAAGTACATTACTCACAATATGGGTGTCCTTGAATATTTTTCCGTTGAAAATTCTCACGGAAGAAAATGATTTTAAAGCATCCACAGACGCTTGAGGCGTACAAAGGGTTAAAATATAAATTCTGAGAAATAAAACTTACCGTATCTAAGCCAATCAGTTTAACTCAAGTCACCTGTGGTTTATTGACTCCGTAAATTTTCCTGTAAGCCCGTCTCCATTAAAATAGCTCTCTGAAGCCCGCCCGTCGTGGCTCAGTGGTTGAGCATCGACCTATGAACTAGGAGGTCACGGGTCAATACCTGGGGTCAGGGCACATGCCCGGGGGTGGTGGGCTCGATCCTCAGTGCCAGGTGTGCAGGAGGCAGTTGATCAATGATTCTCTCTCATCACTGATGTTTCTCTCCCTTCCACTCTGAAGTCAATAAAAACATTTTTCCAAAGTCTCTTGAAACGTCCATAAGTTTGCTAAGAAATCACGAAATATGTTTGCCAGCCTAGGGAATACTAGTGACTCACCTTTACTAGCAGTTTTTCTCCCTTCTCGCTCTACGGAAGCCCTGGCTAGACATTCTCCAGGACTGGTTTAAGGGATACGGGACTTTGGATATCACTCCTTATCCCGAGCGAGTCGTAGAAGGCTCTGATGACACCACAAGTCTTCCCACTAGCAGTGGGTGAATCCCACCCACGTAGTCCTCTGATAACATCATGATCTGCAAACAGCTCCTAGTGACAGCATGTGTGACTCTGTGTCCTGTGGAGAAAAGCTCAGGGTGGCCCCCCATCCTCCCCCCTCACACACACCAGAGCTGATGGGAACAGCACACGGCCCACCCGCCTGGGAAGTTCCTTGAAGCATCCCTGAACCACTTCCTCCTTCCCTCCCACTGTTTCCCATGTCTGGGCCCACCCAACACCAGTTGGTCCTGTACAGCAGGAGCTGGGCTGGCTCTGAGTCACCTGGTGCCATCTGGCCTTCCTGGGGCCACTGGAACCCACGAGACCTCACCCTGCCTCCGTCCCAGCCTCCAAGCCAGAGGAACTCTCCTCACCTCTGTGGTTACATTCCCGCAAAGAAGCCCACGGACATTTTAGGGGGAATGGTTCTGTTTGCTTGTGAAATCCAATGGCATCCCCTTCACCAACCAAGAGCTGCAATCGCAAGCTCACCACGTCTTCATTCTCACCCCTCATCCAACGCCCATAACCCAAGTCCAGCTCCATCATCCAGACCCCTAACCCACAATGGCTTTGAGATTCTGCTTGAAAAAACGTAGGAAGAAGGGTTCATTTCCTTTCTCGGAAACTGTCCCCGGGTAAATATTCCTGTGCCACGAGTGGGACTGGGGAGGTGGGCGGGACGATACTGAGTCCAGGCAAAGCTAACAAATGGTCTTGCATCTCCCCTTAGCCTGGCATTTGGAGCGGAAACACCATCTGACCCTATGAGCAACAGGAATATTCCATCCAGCACAGGCGGTCCTTGTGTCCCCATTCAAACACCGATTTGTTGAGCATTTATTGGGTGGCAGGCCAGTTGCTGGGCTGGGAACATGGCGGTGACCACATGGTCTCTGCCCCCACGGACGATGGTTGCACAGCCCCTTGCACGGACTCCTCCTCGCTCCCATGGGCACACCCAGGAAATGATAATGAAGCATCAGCTGCGTTTGCTATGGGAGGATCCGAAGCAAAGTGGGCGGGGACTTGAAAACTTGATTCATTTTTAAAGGCAATTCACCCGTTTCTTCAGTCACGTCTCAAGAGTTTATGGAACCTTGTCCTACATCAGTTCCTAAGGATGACTGGGCCCTACCCTCAAGGAGTTGCTACTCAGGTCAGGGAGACAGGCAAATCTTACATTCTTGGCATGCAGGTGCCCTCCTCAGAGAGGCCCTCCAGGATTGCCCTGGCGAAAGGGGTTCCCCCCAAGTCACCAATCTATTCCTTTGTTTATTTATTTATTTATTTTTTGGAGCACTTGTTATAGCAGAAACTATCTCATTTATTTGTTTACTCCCTAATGATCGTCCCCTTCCTCCTCCCACCCAGTCCATGAGGGTAGGGAGTCTGATTTATTCACTGTGTTTTTCTAAGCTCCTAGTACAGTACCTGGTATACAGAAGCCACTTGATACATTTTTAAAAATATATTTTTATTGATTTTAGAGAGGAAAGGAGAGAGAGAAACATCAAGGATGAGAGAGAAACATTGATAGGCTGCCTCCTGCACACCCTGCACTAGATATCAGGCCTGCAACCTGGGCATGTGACCTGACTGGAATTGAACCATGACCTCCTGGTTCATGGGTTGATGCTCAACCACTGAGCAACACCAGCCAGGCAATACACTGTTGAAATAAAAAAATAATAATAACATAAATCGATCAATGCTGGAAGAGAAAAAGGTACAGTGTGCCCCGAGGAGGGGCCAAGGTCTCTTCTGTTTTTTAAAAAATGTATTGTTATTGATTTCAGAGAGGAAGGGAGAAGGAGAGACTGATAGAAACATCAATGATGAGAATCATTAATTGGCTGCCTCTTGCCCACCCCCTAATGGGGATCAAGCCTGCTACCTGGGCATGTGCCCCAACCAGGGATCAAACCGTGACCTTCTGGTTCATAGGTCAATGCTCAACCACTGAGCAACATCGGCCAGGCAATGACTCATATATATGTATACTAGAGGCCCGATGCACGAAATTCATGCAAGAGTAGGTCTTCCTTCCTTCGGCTGCCAGCACCGGCTTCCCTCTGGCATCCGGGACCCAGGCTTCCCTTGCAGCCCCAGCTTCGTCCAGAAGGACGCCCAGTCTAATTAGCATATTATGCTTTTATTACTATAGATAATTGATTTCAGAGAGGAAGGGAGAGGGAGAGAGAGAAATATCAATGATCCGAATCATTGATCAGCTGCTTCCTGTACACACCCTACTGGGGATGGAGCCCACAACGTGGGCATGTGCCCGGACCAGGAATTGAACCATGACCTCCTGGTTCCTAGGTTGATGCTCAACCACTGAGCCACGCTGGCCAGGTGGCAAGGTCTCCTCTTAAAGGAGTCAGGGATGTCTTCTCAGATGAGGAGGCATTGCATGGATTGTTGTTTTCTTTAATCCTCACTCTAGGGTATGTTTTTACTGATTTTAGAGAGAGTGGAAGGGAGAGAAGCATTGATGTGAGAGAGAAACATCAATTAGTTGCCTCTTCTAAAGGCCCCGACCTGGGATTGAAGTCAAAACCCCACCATGTGTCCAGACTGGGAATTGAACGGGCAACCTTTTGCTGTATGGGATAAAGTGGCTAGGGCTGCATGGGGTTTTAAAGGATAAGGAGGAATTCACCATTTCTAGAAGGAAATGTATTCCTATAACTTACTGTGTGACATTGACCGCATTTCTTGACGGCTCTACCTTAATTCCCATCCCCATTTCCTGTGACATTGAGATGAAAAAGACTCTTGTGAGAAGTAAATGAGATAGTAGTATACATGCAATGCTTACCTAACTGCCAGGAACAGAGTAAACAGTCCATAAAGGCAGCTGTCAAGACGTTCTTAAGGCAGTTAGTATGACTCTTAGCACATAGTGGGTATTCAGTCCTTGGTCTCAAAACCTGCTCGTCTGGAGAGTGAGTTAAGACAACTGCAGTCCTGGGAACAGGGCAGGGCTCTGTAGGAGATGGACAGACATAGGCGTGTAATACTCACAATGTGCCAGAAACTCTCCTCACACGTGTGAATCAATCCCCCTACAGCCTCGGCGGAGAGAGGTCCAGGGACCTGCTCAAGTTCACACACCTCATGATTGCCAGCACTGAGATTCGGATCCAGGTGGTCCAGGTCCAGAATTCATGCTCCAGACTGCGACGTCCTTGTGAGGATGCATTCAAAGGGAGCCCAGACCCCGCTTGTCAATCAGGCTCCTGGCAAGGGGAAGAGGTGGTGAGTGCTCAGGGGAGGAAAAGATGGACTCTGCCTGTGCGGCGGGGGTTCATCTGAAGAAGGGGCTGATGCACAAATGAAAACACTAGACAAGAAATATGAACTTAGAAGGCATGGGGGGGGGGGCACGTGGAGACCTCTCTCTTGGAGAGGCACACTGAAACCTGGCCTTATCCGCTTTTTATTCAATTTTAGATATACATCTTGCTCTCAGTAAAGCACAGCAAACAGATAGCAGACAGACCGTCTTTAAGGTCAATAAAGATTAGTAAAGATCAGTAAACATTTACTTTGAGGCTATTAGGTCCGGAAATTGCTTCGAGCCGCCACTATCTCAACAGAACAATGGTGCTTGGTGTTAGCCCTGCTAACACCCAAGGTCCATCAGCCTTCTGCGTTCCTTGATGCACTCTCGTGATAGTATGGGCAGTGGGTGGCTTCCCGCATGCCTGGAGAAATCACAGAGTACTCCCTGAAGGAGGTGGTATTTAGGTTGGGTCTTGAAGGATGAGTAGGAGTTCACTAGGAAAAGAAGGATATTGAGAAAGACATTCACTCATTCAATTAACATATCCTGAAACCTCCCAGGAACTGAGCCTGAACTGGGTGATTCTGGGGAAACAGAGATTAATCAGACCTGGGCTTGGCTCTTCCTGGTCTGCCCATCAGATGATGAAGGAGAGGAAGAGAGGCAGCAAGAATGGGGTGATGGGAAGGACAACAGAGGGGAGGATATGGATGAGAAAAAAAAAGACAAGAGAATGTTCTCCGCACTTAGCCAGGATCTGGTGACAATAAGAGAAAGGGAAAGTGCTAGTTCCAAGCAGGTGGGCCACCGGGGAACTTGTGGTGTGAGGATGTGAGGATGTGAGGACATGAGGATGTGAGGAAGGGAGTAGGTTATGGCAAGTGTGTGTCAATCCAGTTGGGACCGTATTTCTCAAACATCTTTGTGGTCTCTGCTTCTTTCAGTCTGAGTCAGAGTCTCTCTCTCTCTCTCCGGATCTTTCTGTGTCTGTGTCTCCCTCTCTCTATGATTTGTTTCTCTGTCCCCAGCTCAGCCACATCCCGTCTCCTGTGTGGCCTCTTGCCTCTGCGTCCTGGTTCTTCTCCCACCTGCAGCCTGACTTCTGTGCAGTGCTCCTGGTCATTGGTCATTCAAGACTCCAGAGCCCGCCTTAGGGGTCTTCCTCCCCACCCTCTTCCTCCTTCAGGCCACTGACTATCCTGCATGCAGATCCTGTACCTGGAGGTCATGGGGAACGAGGGCTCCCACTCTTCGAAGACGCCCAGGAGAATTCCATGTCCTAGGCCCCCTTCCTTCCCCATGTAGTCAAGCCCCGACCCAGCAGGCAGTCAGCTCTTTCTAACAGGGGATCCCCCTGCCCGGCCTCCTTCTCAAGGCATCCAGTCCAGGCCCCAGGGCTTCCTCCTCCCCCAGTGACATTTCCCAACCCCAATTAATCACAGGGTGGCCCCAGGGAGGAGGAAGGCGATGGCATGGCTTACCATAAAGAAGCAGGGACACCAGAGCCAGACGCCAGGACCCAGGCACCCAGAGGTCATGAAGCTGGGATTTGTCTGTGCTCTGCTTTCTCTCCTGGCAGGTGAGGCTCCTGCCATCTACCCTGTCTGTCCCGCTGACCCTCTAGGGCCCCAGCAGCCTCTCCACGTTGCCCTGCACACCCCCAGCCTTCTGTGCCTGCCCTCTAGGCGTCTCTGCTTCTCTCCCCAGCCCTTCCATCTTGCTCTTCATTGACCCTCTCTGCCTCCCACCTGTCCACAGGGAACAGCTGGGCAGACACCAGAGCCATTGGGGCTCAGGAATGCCACCCCAACTCGCAACCCTGGCAGGCAGGCCTCTTCTTCTTCACTCACCTATTCTGCGGGGCGACCCTCATCAGTGACCGCTGGCTGCTCACAGCTGCCCACTGCTACAAGCCGTGAGTGACCACTCTGGGGAGGAGGCTATGTGTGAGGAAAGAGTGAGGTGGACAAAGGCTCCGATAGAGGAGGGAGGGAGCTGTGGGCAAGAAGGACTGAGCCTCTATTTCTCTTCTCAGAAGTTCAACTCAAAATTACAAAGTTGTCAACATTTCCTCATTCTAGAGTTTTAAATAATCTGGTTCTAAGAGTCTAGGATTGGAAATTTACACTCTTTGAATCTTTGACTCTGGCCCAGGATAGTCCAGAACCGTAGACTCCTAAAATCTCGGATCCACGGGATTCTACAGGAGCCTGAGAGAATTCTAGAATCTTAGAAGTCTAGAATAGCGCTGCCAATGAAATATAACACTAGCCATTTAAGTTTAACATTTCTAGTAGACACGCTGCAAAAGTAAAAGAAAAACAAGATTTCATTTTAATAATGGATTTAACTTTAAATATTATTTTAACATGTAATCAATGTTTAAATGTCTAAAAAAATGTCATCATTTATCCTTTTTTGTGTGTAAGCCTTTGAAACCGGACGTGGATTTCACATGTATGACACATCTCATCGGAACTAGTTGTACTGGATAGAGCAATACTAAAATCTTAGATTCAGCGTATTCTGTCTGGATTCATCAACTACAGGTGCTCATAGTCCTAGAATACTGTGATTTGTAACATCCAGAATCTTGAACCAAGAAAATTCTAGAAGGTTCTATTCATAAACATCTAGAATTTGTTGGATTTAATATAGCAGAATGCTATGATTCCAGATTCTTAAAATCCCCCACTTTTCATTCAGATAATTCTAGGGTCTCCAACTATTTGAACACTAGATTTTCAAATTTCCAAAACTATAGCTTCATAGAATTCTGGAATGATAGCAATCTTGTGCGATTGCTTCAAAATATTAGAATTTTAGGCTTGTTATGTCATAGATTTAATTCTGATAATTTTTAAAAACTAGAATATTTGATCTAGAGAAATCTAGAACAGTACAATTTGGGATTCATGACATTCTAGAACTTGAGCCTCATAGAAATCTAGAATTTCTGGATTTCTAGTGTGTTAGAATCCTGGAGTCCTACAGTTTTAGATTCTGAGCATTCTGATAGAATCACATAGACTCTACCTGGGGCAGAAATCCTGTTTGCATATCTCTTGAATGGAGCTGTCCACTCTGTTCTGATGTTCTTCAGGAATGAAGCACAGGTGTTGTTTACAGGACGCTATGTGGGAATTTCCCATCATGCATTGCTCCATGATGGGGACTCTTTCAGTTCAAGGTCTGTACACCAGGCTAGAGTTCAGCTCCAAGCATAGGGAAGGAGAAGCAAAGAGAGATGGAGGTGGAAGGGCTTAAGGGGCAAGTATGAGTCTGAGTGGGGAAAGGGCTGGTTGTGGAGGCAATACAGTGACAGAGAGACACAGAGACAGAAATAACCTCACACTCCTCAAACCCAGAGTTCTCAGTAATTAGCTTGGCCCCGCCTGTGAGAGGTCAGAGGTTGTGCAATGGAATGGATAGGTAGACCCCCATAAAATACTCAGCTGACCAGGCCATGGACCCAGAGCAGAACAAGTACACTAGAAGTGCCGTGAGAAGACTTGAGGTTACACCTCAGGGGGAAATGGATTGGAGGGTCAGCGATATGGCAGATAGGAAAAGCCCGAGGCCACAGATGACTCCAAAGTTGGGGATTTTCCATATCCTATCGACCTCCTGCAAACACACTGGAAGGCACAAACAGCCACTCCTCACAGAAGCCACCAAACCTGCGGGGGCAGGGGTGGGGCTGTTTCTGGGTTGTAGGCGGAGCCCCCATGTGCTTACCTAGTTCCAGGGGACATAGGTCACCAGCAAGGCACCAGGTGGGGCAATGAAGAAGGCAGGTCAGTTGTCGTGGACCTTGGAAAGGGTGTGAGCTTTGGAGGAGAGTTACAAATGCACAGGCAGACAAAGGGATTGAGAGGCCCAGAGAGGGTGTGTGCCTTGCTTAAAATCACACAGCACTCTGGGGTCGCACACATGACAGGGATCCAGAGAGGATATGTAGCTTGTGGAGAGTCATGTAACACTGTGGTGGACACGCATTTTGACCCCTGAGGCCTGTCCCAGCAGGTATCTGTGGGTCCGCCTCGGGGAGCACCACCTCTGGAAATGGGAGGGCCCAGAGCAGCTGTTCCGGGTCACGGACTTCTTCCCCCACCCTGGGTTCAACCAGGACCTTCGAGCCCAAGACCACAATAACGACATCATGCTGATCCGTCTGCCCAGGAAGGCACGCCTGGGACCTGCTGTGCAGCCCCTCAACATCAGCCAGACCTGCGTCTCCCCAGGCACCCAGTGCCTCATCTCAGGCTGGGGCGCCGTGTCCAGCCCCATAGGTACAGCCTTGACCATGACACACTCCCTTACGTCTCACGCTGAGGGTCTAAATCCCTCCTCCTTCTCTGTCTCTGCCTTTTCATGTCTATCCTGTATCTATTGATCTATCTATCTCTCCACCCATATGTTCCAGCACATTTAAGATGCTATAAATTATAAGGTGCATCATGATTTCACCTCATATTATTTATTATCATACTAGAGGCCCCATGCACAAAGATTCGTGCAAGAATAGTCCTTCCTTCCCCTGGCTGCAAGCACCCGGGACCTGGGCCTTCACTCTGGCCTCTGCCTTCCACCTTCGCTCTGGCCTGGAGACTCCTTCTGCCTTTGCGTGCTGCCCAGAGGCCCAGAGCGGCCCAGCCGCCACCATCTTTGTCACATCAATTTGCATATTTCCTCCTTATTGGCTGTGGGTGCCGCCATCTTTGTTGTGAAGTGATGGTCAATTTGCATATTCTGTCTTTATTAGATAGGACTAGAGGCCCGGTGCATGAAATTCATGTACAGGGGTGGGGGAGTGTCCCTCAGCCCAGCCTGCACCCTCTCCAATCTGGGACCCCTCAAGGGATGTCCGACTGCCCATTTAGGCCCAATCCCACTGGAAATGGGAGGGCCCAGAGCAGCTGTTCCGGGTCACGGACTTCTTCCCCCACCCTGGTTTCAACCACTGGGATCAGGCCTAAACGGGCAGTTGGACATCCCTCTCACAATCCAGGACTGCTGGCTCCCAACTGCTCACCTGCCTGACTTCCTGATTGCCCCTAACCACTTCTGCCTGCCAGCCTGATCACCCCCTAACCACTCCCATGCCAGCCTGATTGATGTCTAACTGCTCCCCTGCCAGCCTGTTTGCCCCCAACTTCCCTCCTCTGCCAGCCTGGTCACCCCTAACTGCCCTCCCCTGCAGGGTTGATCGCCTCCAACTGCCCTCCCTTGCAGGCCTGGTCCCTCCCAACTGCCCTCCCCTGCTGGCCATCTTGTGGTGGCCATCTTGTGTCCACATGGGGGCAGCCATCTTCGACCACATGGGGGCAGCCATGTTGTGTGTTGGAGTGATGGTCAATCTGCATATTACTCTTTTATTAAATAGGATTATTGAGAATGGGGGGATGTCCCATTGACCCTTGTGAGATATCATTTACTGGAAGACACCTCCTGATTTCAGGGTGTTTAATTGTGCAAATATATGTATCTTAGAATCCAAATAAGGCCTTCTATTCTCAGAGTCAGAAATCAAAGACCTTTAGCCAGATTTGGCTTCCCACATTAGTGCTGGTTTTCCAAGTGTCTTGAAAAATCATGTCTGAATTTGTTGCTGCCAACATCTAAAACCTGGGAGATTCTACATAACAGTCAAGGTTCTTACTCACATTCCCACAAGAGCTACCAATATTGGATAGAGTGCAGGTGGCCCCCTGCAGGCCAAACCACAACAGTCTCTGCCCCACTCCTGTTTACCCACCAAGCCCCTGGATGCATCTGAGTTTGCATCCATGTCTATAATTTTTGCACATTATATACATGGGCATACGCATATTTATAGCCATGTCTATCTCTATATGCGGAAACGCCCTCTTTCACTACCTCATATCTCTACATCTTTATCTCTGTATCAATGACCATCTCCCTATTAATGTCTCCTCCTCTTTAACTCACAGCCTTCTCACCGGATATCGCTGGGCCCATTTCTATTACTCCATGGCCTCCTGTAAGAATTTCTTTCCTCTTAAGAGGTTTCTAGCTCCTGGCATGGTCTCTATATTTTCTATGTAAATTATATATGTGCCTCTTCTTGTGTCTCACCTCTCTGTGTCTTTTTCTTCTTCTCTGCATCTTTCTGTTTCTCTTTCTCCCTTTCTCCTTCTTCATATACATCTATTTTCCTTCTATGCTATAGTCTGTCTCTTTGTCACTGTCTTTGTTCTATCTTGGAGAATCTTATGCTGTGGTTCCAAGGATCCTCCTTAAGAAATGGAGGGTGAGGGGGAGAGTCCAGCCCGTGCTTTAGTAGTTGAGCATCGACCTATGCACCAGGAGGTCACGGCTGGATTCCTGGTCAGGGCACGTGCCCAGGTTGCGGGCTCTATCCGCAGTAGGGGGCGTGCAGGCGGCAGCCAGTCAATGATTCTCATCATTGATGTTTCTACCTCTCTCTTCCTCTCTGAAATCAATAAGAATGTGAATATATATATATATATATATATATATATATATATATATATATATGTATGTGTGTGTGTGTGTATATATATATGTATGTGTGTATATATATATATATATATATATATATATATATATATATACATACATATATATATATATATATTTTTTTTAAAGACATATAGGCCTAACCAGTGGACACAGACAACAGGAGGGTGAAGGCAGGAGTGGAGGGGGAGGGTTGGAGGGTTAATGGGGGGATGAGGACACATATGTAAAATCTTAATCAATAAAGAAATTTAAAGAAAAAGGAAAAGAAATGGGCAGGGAGGATGCTGAGTGAGATGAGTAAAGCTGCTGACCCTCTGTGACCTCTTTCCCCAACAGTGGAGTACCCACTCACGCTGCAGTGTGCCAACATCAGCATCCTGGAGCCCAGACTCTGCCGGCGGGCATATCCAGGCCAAATCTCCAAGCGCATGCTCTGTGCAGGCCTGTGGGAGGGAGGTCGCGGCTCCTGCCAGGTGAGATCTACTCTGGGGAGGAGGTGGAGGATGGGAATTCTGCTAAGACACTGGGTCCTGGGAGAGGATGGGGCCAGCACCAGGATTTCTGGATCTAAAACAGGAGGGAACTGGGGGTCTGGTTTCTAAGTCCTGGGGAACGAGGGTGCTAGGGGCCCAGAATGCTAGGTCCAAGGGAGGGGTGAAGGCTGTGAGCTTTTACTCCTGGGTCTGAGGGAGGAGGGCCTGGAGAGCTGGATGTCTGGGTGTCAGGGGAGTAGAAACTGGGGGGGTCTGTGTAATGGCATGCTAGTAATGAGACTGGCCTAACAGTTTCTCTGCTCTTCTCCCGCGCACAGGGCGACTCTGGGGGCCCGCTGGTTTGCCATGGGACTCTGGCTGGTGTGGTGTCTGGGGGCTCCGAGCCCTGCTCCCGACCACGGCGCCCCGCCGTGTACAGTAGCGTTTGCCACTACGTGAACTGGATCAGAAAGACGATGAAGGAATACTGAGCCCTCGCGCCTAGGATGCCCAGAGGAGGAGGGGGCGCAGGATAAGGGGGTCCAGCCTCAGGGGTCTCCACCCGTGCCCTCAGCTGTCCTGGAGAAGCCTTCTGGTTACTTAGGCTCCGGCCCCTCGGGATGGAGCAGGAAGACACGTCTATCCTCCCGGTTCCCAGGTCTAAGACTTCAGCAAGGACTGGCACCGCCTTGTGGAACAGCATCACCTGGTGGCTCAACCCCAGGCTGGCAATTCACCAAATAGCTCCGCCCCTCAGAACTTTGCCCAATGAGAGGTCTCCGCTGGACTCCAGCCCTTGTGGCCCCGCCTCCTTTGTCAGAGTCCCCGCCCCCCGTGACGTCAGGGTTGCTAGTGCTTTCCCCCATTGGCGAGCAGGCAGGGTCTGGCTCCGCCCCTCGCAGCCCTGCTTGAGGCGCGTCCTGGGTTTGAATCCTGCCCTGGACCTTCTGGGAGGAGTTGAGGGGAGGGTCTGGATTTCTTCAGATCCCATGGATGGTTTCGCAATAAAGGCATGGAGCCCTTTCTGCTTTCTGCTTGGGTCGTGGGATGGAGGAAGGGCAACGGATGGGCGGTGGAGGGCCGATAGGGAACGTCACCGCGTTAAAATTTCCCCTGAGCCCTCAGTCGGTCCTGCCTGAAGTCTGTCCCCATCAGCCCTATTGCAGCAAGCCACCTGGGTTCTGTCAGGCTGGTCCCGTCGCCCCCAGGGGAAGGGGAAACCAGGTCACGGTGCCTCCCAAACCTGCCTGCCCAGAACCCGCCCTCTCAGGGGACAGAGGGCGGGGCTGATCCACCCTCAGGTGTCCCAACCAAGAAGACTCGCCTTTCTTCTATTGGGGGTAACTGGCAGCAGCCCCCCCCCCCCCCCCCCCCCGCCTGTCCTCCGTCAGTCCTAAAGTCCGGGCCCCAAGCCCTCTCATCCCTTGTATGCAGGGGTCCAGACATCCTCCCCCTCCTCATTCAGACCCAGGAAGCTAAGTCCCCAGCCCCCTTCTCTTCTCAGGCCCAGGATTCAACGCCCCCAGCCCCGGCCTCTTCCAGACCTAGACAGATGTCTGAGCCCCCAGTCCTTTCTGTGTCAGACCCAGGAGTCACAGCACTGAGCTCCTCTCCCTTGCCTCTGAACCCCGAGAATCCAGCCCCTCCTCACTCCAGCCCAGGGGTGCTCTGCCAGCTCAGGGCGGAGGAGGCGGAGCAGGAGGCGGGGATTCCCAGTTAAAAGGCTCCAGATCCCTGAACCAGGCAGAGAGCTGAGCTGCTGGGGCCTCTTCCTCTGGGTCAGAATCAGTAGGTGACCCCGCCCCCCGGCCTCTGTAAATTCTCAGAGGCTGGCAGCTGGACCCTCCTTCAGACCCAGGACTTTAACCTGAGATCCCGTTTTCCTTCTGGACCCGGGAATCTGAGCCCCAGCCTCCTCTTCCCTGAGATTAGGCGAGGTCCGGGATACTAACTCCCTTCTCCTTGGGAATGTAAAATCCCAGACACCCTCCCCTCCTCTCTCCTCAGATTCAGGAATATGGGGCGCTACCCCCTTGTAACTCAGCCCCTTCCCCCCCCCGCCCCCGCCCAGACCCAGAAGACTCTCTGTTCCTCTCCCCTCCCAATCCCAAGATCTTACCAGGATTTCAGGCTCCCTGCTCCTCCTCTCTCAGCCCGTGCTTTCCCTCCCCCAGGCTTCAGCATGGGACGCCCACCGCCTGCTGCTGCCGTGTGCACCTGGATGTTCCTGCTCTTGCTGCTGGAAGTCTGTGCAAGTGAGTGTGAGCCTGTGTGCACGCCGTGGTGGCGGTGTGGGTGCCTGTGGTGGGGTGAGGGATGTGTGAAGTGTGTGATCGCATGTGGGGGCTTCTGGGGCTGGCTTTGGTGGGGGCGGGTGGAGTCATGGCTCTCTGGTGACAGTGGGCCGAAGTGTGTCAGGGGATGCTGCAAATTCACATGAGCACACCAAGCTTGCCGGCTGCTTGCGGAGGAGAGAAGACACACATGGGAGTGTAGGAGCATGTGGAAGCACGCTTGGGTGTGTGACTCTGTGTGATGGGTGACTCATGGAGTTCAGCGAGTGTACGTGTGAATGTGTGTGGTGGCATGTGCAAGCCAGGAGCCCCACACATGAGGGTGTGTGGACACATGAGGGAGGCAGGCAGAGAACTTGGGGTGTGTCCCTTTGAATCCACTCTCCTGCCCTCCTCCCTCATCCCCCCTTCTATAGGACACTGGAGGGCAGAGGAGAACAAGGTGTTGGGGGGCCAGCCGTGCAAGTCCAATTCGCAGCCTTGGCAGACAGCCTTGTTCCAGGGGGACCAGCTGCTATGCGGGGGTGTCCTCATCGATGACAACTGGGTCCTCACGGCAGCCCATTGTAAAAAACCGTGAGTGGATGCCTGGGGCAGAGGTGGGCTGGGCCTGGTGAAAGAGTGGGCTGGGTTTTACCTTGGGAAAGAGAGAGCTGGGTCCCAGGCCTCTAAGAGAGAGACAGAGAGGTGTGAGAGAAGAGGGAGCTGGGAGCCTGGACTCCTGGGTCTGAGGGGACTGTAATGAGGGGGCTGCATCCCAAACTAATACCCATCATTCCAGGAGGTACACCGTCCGCTTGGGAGAGCACAGCCTGAAGAATAAGAGTGGGTCGGGGCAGGAAAGGGCTGTGGCCCAGTCCATCCCACATCCCTGCTTCAGTGGCAACAGTGAGGACCACAACCACGACCTGATGCTCCTTCGACTACGTGACCCAGCATCCAGAGGGTCCTCCGTGAAGCCCATCAACCTAACAGATCACTGCCCTCGAGCTGGCCAGAAGTGCACCATCTCAGGCTGGGGCACTGTTACCAGCCCCCAAGGTAGTTGGAGTGAAGGAGGAGCTGGTTTTCCCAGTGGACCCCAAGCCATTGGCAAAACTTTACCCCTGCAAGGAGATAAGGAAGGGACTGTGACTGTGGGGTTGCAATTCACACGTGGCGCATGTTAGGAACACTGAAGGCCAGAATATTAATAGGAGTGGTGGGAGAAAGAAAGCAAAGTAACACATTGTTAAGCAGGGCTCAAAAATATGGATGGATGGATGGATGGATGGATGGATGGATGGATGAATGGGTGAAATGAATCCCTCCTTTATGGTGGAGAGTAACGTGCTATGGGATCTTTGTTGGGTAGGATTTTATATAATCTCATTCGTAGACCTGGGATACAAAGGATTTGCAGTGGCCCAAGAAAGATTTCTCAGCCCCTTTTCCCTCTTGAACCCAAGAATACTGGCCCAGGCTCTCAGCCTCACTTTCCTCACTTGCAAAATGCGGAAAACTAACGGATTGACTTTTAAGCTCCATAAGGGCTCATGTTATATCTTTTAAAAAATCTCTTTTTAAATATATTTTATTTATTTTTTACAGAGAGGAAGGGAGAAGGATAGAGTTAGAAACATCGATGAGAGAGAAACATCGATCAGCTGCCTCCTGCACACTCCCTACTGGGTATGTGCCCACAACCAAGGTACATGCCCTTGACCGCAATTGAACCTGGGACCCTTGAGTCCATAGGTCAATGCTCCATCCACTGAGCCAAACCAGTTAGGGCTATATCTATTTTTTTTTTCCATTGGGCATTCCTGGTGTTCAGGGTGCTCAATATGTATTTGTTGGATGATCATGTGGATGAGTGAAAGAAGGAATAAATGAATCCATCCCTCCTTCCAAAAGCCATTGTGAAGGTTAAATGAGATGTGAGCATATTACTTCTGGCTGGTAGAGGTGCCCACGTTTCCCGACTCACGTCTACTGCTCAAAGGCTAATAAGAAGGATGAATTCCACTTATAGTCATTAAAATTCAAACACTTCCTTGTGAGGATCTGACAGGCCCCACATGCTGTATGCAGGATGAGTCACTGTCCTTATAGAGTTGCATGCCAGGTGGGGGGAAATAGACAATAAATATATAACATGAAATATGAGAGAGAGTTGTGGGTTATATAATGAAGTACCCTGGATGGTAAGAGGATCAGGAGTGATAGAGGTGTGGTGTTTTAATTAAGATGGTCAGAGAAGTCTTCAAGGAGGAGGAGGTGACAATTGGAAGAAGGAGAATTCCGCTGAGATTGAGAACCTGGTGGCCTGGGGGTGGGAAGACTGGAGGAAGTGGGACAGATATGTCACAAGAAGGCACCTCCAAACCCTCCAGTCTCCTGACTCTTAATTTGAAAATGACTCAAGGCAAGAAAGAAAAGATAGGATCCATTGGTCCCACGCTAGGGCCATGGCTCTGTTTAAGGTGGTGAGAAATGATGAGCCACGAGGAATGTGCCAGGAACCACCCCCCACCCCCAACCCCTGCCCCCCGTGCAGCTGTGGATGCCGAGAGGAAAGGTTAGATCCAGACAGGGATGGAGGGCAAGGGCTGCTCTCTCTGGGAACTTACACCCTGTACTCCCTCAGGGAACTTTCCGGATGACCTCAACTGCGCAGAAGTCCAAATCGTGTCCCAGAAGCGGTGTGAAGACGCCTACCCTGGGAAAGTCACTGAGGCAATGACCTGTGCAGGTGACAGCAGCGGGGCTGACTCATGCCAGGTAAGTGACTTCCTAATCAGCCAATCGAAATCCCTTCTGAATTAGCCAACCTTAAACTCTTTTCTTCCTTCCCCTTTCCCCTCCTGGTAGAGGCTGGAGGCACTGCAGTGGGGTGACCCCACAGGGTTAGCACTCAGAGAAGTTCCCATCTCTCTGAAGTGGGAAGAAGGTTCAGAGGAGGCCACACTCTCTCTGCAGGTCACACAGCGCAGGGGTCAGAAGTGTTGAGTAGTTGCTGTCGTTTTTATGGCAACACCTGTCTGCGGGATGAGGTTCAGGGAGGGGAGAGGTAAAGGGGGTGGGAGGAACGTCCAACTGCCTAAGACGGCAGGTGGACATCCCCCGAGAGGTCCCAGACTGAGAGAGGATGTTTCCATGAAGAAGAGAGTCGGAGGCTACAGGGCACACAGGCTTCCGTTCCCTTTCTGTGTGTTCGTTCCTGACGTTTCTGCAGACTCTGCCATCCACCAGCTAGTCAGCCACTTTGATTTGGCACTTGACTTGATTTGGCTGCCTGCTCCTGTGATTGGTTTCTTGGGGGAACAATGCTCTCTTCTCAGTTGTCCAGGGAATGGTGCCATGGATTACAGTGCTCCTTCAAAGACGCCCCACCCCCAAGATAACGAGTCTTGGGACTTGCCATAGATATAACTCTCTCTTTGCCAATGATTGGACCCTGAAAACGATGCTCCACTGCATTCCTCCCCATTGGCCAGGAGCACAGTCATTCCATCAGGGATCCTGCTCTGAAATGTGTTTCTCTGGATGGTTCCTAGAGATGATGGTTTCTCCCCACAGAGACTCCTACAATTATTGGCATAGGTGGGCGCACGTGTGTGTGTGTGTGTGTGTGTGTGTGTGTGTGTGTGTGTGTGTACAAGAACCCTGCTCTTTCTCCTGTTTGGTAACTGGATTCAATGATCTGTTCACCAAAAGCCAGGAATGGAGGTCACATCAGCTCAGTCCCTGATGTTTTCTCTTTAGATTGGACCCTTCAGAGCACTCTCTTCTCCCATTGGCCAGGATTTCCCTCACTGCCCTTAGACAATTTGTTTGGTCCCTTGTATGTGGAAGACCCCACCCTACTCTCTTAACCTCTCGCTCACCCTAGTCTGCCGGGGCTGACCAGCAAACCCTGAGTGACGGATGAATGATTACTCTGACACACGTTTCTGTGAAAGAGAGGGCTAAGGGACTGCCTGGCTAAAGGAACCAGACAGCTCCATTCACCTGCCTTCTTAGGCTTTTATTGTAGCAACAGCTTGAACTAAAATTAACCTCTAGATACTATTAGCAGGGTAAGTATCCTTGAGGAAACACTTGTATCTGTAGTGTCTTTCAAACAAGGACGTTTTGAAGTCTAAACATAAAGATTCCAGTAAAACACCCGGGGGCTCAGACTTGTTTGGAAGAGTCAAGGCAGGGTCTACTGCCTTCGGCAAGGTTCCCCTAGAGGTATCCGACCTTCCAGAGAATCCTCCTTACAGGCTTTCCAACCAAGTCCCGTGCTTCCCTACATCAGCCAACAGTTGGAACCAGGGGACAATGCTCTTGTCCCCAGTGCCTGGGGGGCCAATCATTTGGCAGAGCAGGTGCTAAATACTAGATACAACTGGGTATCTTGGGCAAAACTCTCCCCCTACCCCCCTCCAGGGCGACTCCGGGGGCCCACTGGTGTGTGATGGAGTTCTCCAAGGGATCACATCCTGGGGATCGGACCCCTGTGGGCAGTCCCAGAGGCCTGGTGTCTACACCAACCTCTGTCGCTACCTCGACTGGATCAAGAAGACCATGGGCAGCAGGAACTCAGCCTAGGACAAGCTTTGGATCCCCCTCAATAAACCAAAAACCGTGGCCTGGCTCTTTGCCTGTCTTGCTTTGGCCCTGCTGGAGTGTGGAGGGACAGGATCTGCGCCCTATGGGAAGCTAGACAGGAGGTCTAGAGAGACCAGGACCCCATGGCCACTCTGGCCACCACCACTGCCTAAAGGGGCCCCATTTTCCTGGAAAGACTTGGAGGAAGGGGAGGTTAATTTCAGGGGACAGAAGACATGTAAATTTTTAAAAAATATATAATTCTTTAGTGTTGAAAGTATTACATGTGTCCCCTTTTTCCGCCCCCCATTACCCTCTCCAGCCCGCCACTGCCCCCACCCCCACCCCAGTCCCTCACCACCCCACTATCTGTGGCCATGGGCCATGAATATATACATACAAGGTTCTTGATTGATTACTTCACACACACCCACCATTCCCCACCTTCCCTCTGAGATTCTGCACTCTGTTCCATGCTTCTGTGTCTCTGGATCCACTCCATTCATCAGTTTACTTTGTTACTTAGATTCCACATATGAATGAGGTCATGTGATCCTTGTCTTTCTCTGACAAAGACATGTAAGAATTTTCTAATATCCAATGGCATGGCCTGTCAAAGACAGACTTGAAAGGGTTTATGCTTCCTTTTCCTGAGAAGCTAACGTGTTTTTACCCGTTGAGGAGAGATATGCAAAGTAGGGTGCAAGAAGTATGTTGACAGCTTAAACATGCACTCATGAACACCCATAAAGCGCCACCTAGGTGAAGAAATAGGACATTGACAGCCCTCAGATGACTGAGAGACCAATTCTTCGGCTCCCCGCCCCCGCCCCCCCCAGGAGAAATAGCATTCTTTCTCACAGCTTAGAGCTTCCAGGGGGTAACTGCTGTGGCAGAAAGAAGTGAGGCACAGCATTGCTGGTGTCCAAGTTGAAGTGTGTAGAAGAGGACATTTGGGGCAGTTCTTGGGAAAGATGTGTGTGGAGTGGGTAGTTGTGAGGATATAAATAAATTGTGACCAGGTGGAGACCGGCTACCCTCTGCATCTCTCTCCTGGCTCTTCCAGGATGTTCTATGACTTTCTTGCTAACAACCATCTAATTCCTCTATTTGACACTGAAAATCCCTTCTCTACTGCTTCTGCATTTTAATAGTGTCTGCTCCCTCATGCCTTTTTTCATTT
The DNA here is from genome assembly GCA_025583905.1 of Ia io. Taxonomy (NCBI): domain Eukaryota; kingdom Metazoa; phylum Chordata; class Mammalia; order Chiroptera; family Vespertilionidae; genus Ia; species Ia io. The sequence goes on along the minus strand of JAJQQW010000021.1, from coordinate 45,386,177 downwards.
CTCTCTCATTTTATAACTTTTCAACTTCACCTTCAACCATCAATGGCTCCATTCTCCCAGGATTTTTAAAATTTTGTTTATTTATTTATTCATTCATTCATAGAAAGAGAGAAAGAAACATCAATTCCACTATTTGTGCATTCATTGGTTGGTTCTTGTATGTGTCCTGACCAGGGATTGAACCTGCAACCTTAGCATATAGGGAGAATGCTCTAACCAACTGAGCTAGCCCACCAGGACTCACAGGATTTCTCAGGTCATATTTTCATGAAAGAAAATACAACTGGTCCAGCTCAACTTTTCTCCTTCAGCCACATCATAGGTCACAGAAATGGCCAATGGTTTGACTGCATTCTGGTCAAGTGACCAACCCTATCCAATCACCACTGGGTATTTGGAGTCATGCTCTATGAGACATGTGGATGGAGTGGTTTCCCCCAAGGGTTGTGAGATGTCTTGCATACATCAGTCTCCCTGAACCTCCATGAAAGTCCCTTCATGACAAAAATCCAAAGGAAAGCTTTCATGCCTGACACTAAATCCCTGGTGCCAGGGATGCATATCTGGGGGCTACCTGTGCCGTGCCAGCACAGCCATGGGTTTGGTGAGCCTGAGGAGGGGCAGTGAAGGATTAAAGAAAAGACAGACAAAGAGAATATAGCTGGGGCTCGGAGGATCTCCTGTGCCTGGATGAGGCCACAGAGAAGGACTCAGCCAGCAAGCTGAGGCTTTATTTTATAGTCGGAGAAAAACAAGGTAGTGGTCACCATAGTTACAATGTTCTTGTGAGTTTCACTTGTTTTGGCAGCACTTGCTGCACCTCCCACAGCCCATTAGCTACCCAGGAAGGATCTAGGGGGTGGCCATAAGGTCAAGCTTAATTATGCTAAGAGGACTGTGCCCTCCAAGCTGGAACTTGTTTGTGGTTCTGCCACAGGGTCAATCTGAGGCTTAACTCTAGAGCCGTTCCCTACAGCTACCCAAGGGTCATCTCAACGTGAAGAATAGCCCAGATTTGGAAGCAGCCCAAGTGTCCATCAGTAAATGAGTGGATAAAAAAGCTGTGGTACATTTACACAACAGAATACTGCACAGCCCTAAGAAAGAAAGAAATCTTACCCTTTTCTGCAGCATGGATGGACCCGGAGAGTATTATGCTAAGTGAAATAAACCAGTCAAAGAAAGACAAGTGCCATACGATTTCACTTATATGTGGAATCTAATGAACAAAATAAATGAACATAGTGGAGGCAGACTCATGGATACAGAGAACAGACTGACAGTTGTCAGAGGGGAGGGGATTGGGGGCTGGTTGAGAAGGGTGAAGGAATTAAGCAAGGGACAAAAAAAGAAAGACTCATGGATACAGACAATAGTATGGTGCCTACCAGAGAGAAGAGGGTGGGGGAGGTAAAAGAGGATAAAAGGGGGTGGGGGTAAATGGTGATGGAAGGAGACTTGGCTTGGGGTGGTAAACACGCAATACAATATATAGATGAAGTATTGTAGAATTGTGTACCTGAAACCTATATAGTTTCATTAACCAATGTCACCCCATAAATTCAATAAAAAAATTTTAAATTGTCACATAATGTTTATGGTGGAAAATTTCAAACCTATATAAAATAGAGAGTATAGTATAATGAACCCTCATCTACCACCATCTAACTTAACAATGAACAGTGCAAAACCAAGTCTTCTTTCATTCTCCCACACACTTCCCTAATGCTGGAGTATTTTGAAGCAGATCTTAGCCATCACTTCCTTCTTAAATATTTCATTATGTATTGCCGAAACAGACTGCAGCTTGTGGGCCAATTGGAGAGGTTTGCGACGCAGGAGACAAAACACAGAGAGTGCAGGCGATTAAAAATTCTCTGGTCCGAGGGTGGGCCAGGGAAGTTGGAGCCAAAAGAGGGCATAGGTACTTCTTTTATACGGCTGTTTAGTGGGGGGAGGGCGGAGGGCCTGAGAGGTGTGGAACTTCTGCCTCCGGCCAGGGGTCTAGGAAGGCGCCAGTTATCTCTGTCACCATCTACCTTGCAGATGCATGCATCGGCTCTGGACTTCCCCCTTGCCTCGACCTAACACAATTCCCATAGGCGAAAAAGAGACCTGTATGACAAAAATGTGTGGTAAACATTATTATTATATTTTGAATAATGTCAATTAAAAATGTGGGGGCGAGGGATAGGGAGAGACTAACCAAAGAATTTATATACATATACGCATAGTCCATGGGCACAGATAATAGTGTGGTGAGGGCCTGGGGAGGGGCAAGGGCTGAGTGGAGGGGGGCAAAGGAAGGAGAATAGGGATATTTGTAATACCATCAACAATACGAAAACTTATATACAGCACCAATAAAGCTTTTCCATTTAAAAAAAGTGTGGAAATTTATTTTCTCCCTTAGGATATAAGTACCTACATAATATCTTTGATTTTGTATCTTGATCCACGAAAACTAAAATGTTTACTATCTGACCATCTATGGAAAATGTTTACCAACCTCTGCTCTAAAAGATAAATTTTAAAAAGCATAATGAACTTACATTAGCGCACCTTCCAGAGTTAAGAATAATTCCTTCATATCCACCTAACATCTAGGTAATGTTTAAAGGTCCCCCGTGGAATGTAAACCAGAGAAGACTTGAGGATTGGTTTCTGGCATTAAGTAGGTGGGTAGTTGGGGGTCGAAGAGGTGAAGGGGCTTGTCCAAGGTCAACCAAATATTCAGGAATAGAATTGTGGACTGTGGAGTCCGGCAGAGGATCAGAGGGCAAAACAGAGACAAAACCTGGAAGGACCCACATAGACAAGGGGCTTATTTCCGCCTTAGTCAGGGGCCTATGGGATACACGTGTCAGGGCCTCAGTTCAAACTGGCTTATGCATAAGAAGGTTGTGAGCATGGCTCATCATGACAGAGGAAGTGACATGGGCACAAGAATCTAAAGTTGTAGAAATGGTGACTTAAGCCAATCAGCTCTTTCTCTTTTTTATCCTCTGGGACATTCTTTCTCTCTCACTCTGCCCGCCTCTCTCTGCCTGTTTCTCTCTCCCATATTTCTCAGCTTTTCCTCATCTCTTGTATCTCTCGTCCTCTTGTGTATCTCATTCTAGCCTCTGTAGACCTGGGGGAAACACAGCAGCTACAGACAGACCCAGTTAAGCAAACCCAGCAAAAACAAAGACTTCCTATTCTGTCGTCATGATATTTATCCCAGGGAAGAGTTACCAATGCTCTCGCTCTAGCTCTCCCACTTCTCTTAGTGTCCTGCCTCTGTCACTCTCTTTACTTTCTCCCTCTCTACCTCTTTTCCACCCCAACATTTCTGCTTCTCTGTCTGTCTCCCTCCTCCTTCCCCTTCTTTTCTCCATCCTTCTCTCTCTCTCTCTCTCTCTCTCTCTCTCTCTCTCTCTCTCTCTCTCTCTCTCTCTCTCCTTCTCTCTCTTTGCCTCTTCGTATCCTCACTCTCTTTGCTCACATCTGCACTCTCAGTTTTCAGGTGCTGGGGGGTGTGGGGGGGGGATATGTGTGTTAGGGAGAGGGGTGATGAGACAAGGCTGTGTGTCCTCAAGAATAAGGAGGTGTCCCCCATGTCCCCCAGTGAGAGCTGATTCATGAATGTGCAAGATGTGCAGGGACTCAGGCCCACAATCAGGGAGTCACGCACTTGGCTTAACACACTCCTCTTATTGTTTTTGAAATTCACAATATTTGAACACAAGGATTCCCATTTTAATTTTACACTGGACCTGGGAATTACGTCATTGGTCCTGCGCCTGGCCCCCATCTCTGGGTAAGGGCATGCATTAATTTTCAGGAAATAATGTTTCTTTTCCCAGTGGCTTGGCAAAGGGTAATTGGAAAATAAATGAAGCTCTGACTTCCGGGAAGCCCCGCCCCCTTCCCTGTGATTGGTTCCATTGGCTGGGGCTCAAGCCAATGTCTTTGGACTGTCCTCTGCATGATCGCATTAATTTCTGCTCTCCCATTGGTTCACAGAGACAACAAGTCTCTTCCCATTGGACAGGTGGAAGGCTGTGGTCTGTCAGGACAGAAACTTGATAACCATGGGGTGTATGAGACCTCAGTGCTGGCTGGTTGCTCTGAGGCCAAAACTAATCTGCTCTCTCCTGTCCAGGGTGACTCAGGGGGACCACTGAGGTACAGAGGTTCCCAGCAAGTCAAGGAATCCTCAGTACATTTTTCCTAAGACCCACCCACCCATGGGCCCAATGATCTGCACCCGCATATGCAAGTGCTGAGAAAGGGTATATAAAACCACGGGAAATAATTCCTAATATCTCCCTCCTCCCATCTCTCCAACCCTACAACCCGAACTGGAAATCCACAGAAATAAAAGCATCCATGTCCTAGGGTCATATTTTACTTTACAATTTTTCAGCGTCATAGGAAAACCTTAGCAATATGCCAGGTGTGTCAACCAGTCAAACCAGCAAAAATCTAAAACCAAAACAAGAAACACACACACCTCGGTGCTGGTGAAGTTGCAGGGAGTTTAGCAGCGTCCACCACGGGGACCGTACACTGGAGCAATGTTTATGGCTGCGAACAAGGTGAATCAAGAGCTTTCGTCAGCATGTTTGACCCAACCATCTAGTAATCCGAAATGTGGGCAAGGTTTGAATTCATCACAACATTATCTGTCAGCGCAAAACAGTGGAAACACCAAACACGTCCCAAATTAATGGATTGTTTATCTAAACAAAGTAATTTAGGGCAAGGATATGATAGAAACTGTTCAGGGTAATAATTATGCAGAATTGTCAGTGTCACGCAAACATGCATATGCTCTCTGATATTAAATGAAAAAAGAAACAACAAAAAAGAATATGCATGTGATCCTCACCATGTAAAATGAAATAGTCACAGAATAGAGAGCGTGTACCAAACTGCAAGTGGACATAGTCATGGGTGCCTCCTTCCTTCCATTTCTCCTTCTGTGCCTGCGCACTTTTATAACCTGAAAAACACAGATGGGAATCTTTGATGAGCTAACGTTGGGGAGAGGAGACCTCAAGAGGGGGAGACGGGAAATGAAAACCTTTCTGATTTTGTTGTTGTTGTTGTTGTTAATCCACACTCAAGGATATTTTTTTCATTGACTTTTTCCATTGAGGGAGGAAGGGAAGGAGGGAGGGAGGTAGGGAGGGAGTGAGGGAAAGAAACATAGATGTGAAACACATCCATTAAGCTGCCTCCCACATGGGTGCCAGGGATGGAACCTGTACCCCAGGTATGTTCCCTTGACTGGGAATCAAACCCATGACCATTTGGTGCATGGGCTGATGCTCTAACCACTGAACACACTGGCCAGGGTAAAAATGTATCTTATTTTGAACCCTAACCCCACCTCCTGCCTCCACAGATACAGTGGCATGTTTCTCTACATTTCCCATGTTTCATTGTTTTCCATCCATAAAATGAGGGAGGGGGGAGAGAGAGAGAGAGAGAGAGAGAGAGAGAGAGAGAGAGAGAGAGAGAGAGAGAGAGAAAGAGGAGGGAGGGAGAAAGGAACGGAGAAGAGAAGACAAAGAGAGAAATGTCTAGTTCATCAGGGTGCAAAGGGATGTGAAAGAGGTTCTGAGCATTTCACAGATGACTAGGAGAGAGGGAAGCATTTCCAGAAAGATAGTTCTGCAGGTAAACGGGACCTGGAGTCCCACATGGACCTGCCACAAGTGAGCTTCCTACATCTGGGATGGAAGAGAAAGATAGGGTGGGAACCCCTGTAGGTGGGCTCCTGCTTTCAAACAATGCAGGAAGGTGCCTCTGGAAGGGAGGAGGGGGAAGTCCCTTGTGACTCAGAGCCTGGGAAGGTCCGGAGACTCCTGGTATCCTGGCCTCCCTGGGCAACCACACCTCACACTGGGTCTTCTCCAGGTTAGGAACACCGATCTCACCCATATTACCAGTTTCTCTCCCAGAATTCCACTCTGGCCAATCTCCTCCAGATCCTTCCTCTCCTCATCTCATTTTCCTCTTCAGTCTCCCTCCCCAGCACTCTCCCCACCTTACCCGGAATTGCAGAATTTCTGTAGCCACCAATACCCTGCACAGAGGAAACCAAGACCCGTCCTCCCACAGAACACAGGAGCCAAGGTGTGAATGCCGCATCCATTTGCGGCTAGGGTTCAAGGTCTGGCGAAGGGGCTGCGCACAAATGGATGCACTAGATAAGAAATATAAATGTAAAAGGCATGGGGAGCCAGGCGATTAACTTCCCTCTAGTGGAAAAGCTTTCTGAATCCTCCGACCCATTAGCTTTTATTTACTAGAATACACATTTTCCCTTTAGCAAAGCAAACAGGCATATCAAAGGTAAAGTTTGGTAAACAGTAAAAGGATTATCAGGTTAGGGGATTGCCTTCAGCCATTCAGCCAACAGCAATATTATGCTGATTTTCAGCCCTTACTGAATATTAAAGTCCATTAGCCTTCCAGCAGACTTCTCACATAATTATGCTAACTACTTGTTGGTCTTAGCCTTCAGCACCAAGGCTCTCAGCCCCCTTCTCCCTCAGACCGAAAAGTCCAGGCCCCTGTATCTGTGTAAAGTTGAAGGTGTGTGTGGGGTTTTGGGACACCCATCCCCACGAAGCTCCATCAACTTCTCCTCTCTCCCCCATGGCTTCAAATCAAATTCAATCTAAAAATTTAAGAAGTAACAAAACATGGGGGTTTTGCACCAACTCTGGCTGGAGCCGCCTGGCCCTGCCTCTCAGCTCCTTTATACAAGCCCGAGATGGAATTCTTTGCCAATGACTTGTGATAGCCCTCTTTGTTGAATTTTTTAAAAAGTGGGGAAATCTGTAGGATTGGATACAAAGGGCAATGGAGAGGTACATGTTTCTTTTACAGGTAATGCAAGATAGTTAACCTCTCACATAAATATTTTACCGAGGTTATGCCGGTAAAAGATAACGATGAGGAATGTTGGGGTCATCTTCTCCCAGTATCAGGGTATATTATCTCTGGAATTTTGGAGAGATTATGCTGGCATTGAAAGTTGTTATTTTCTCAGATGCACAAACACAGTGAACAGGATTTGCTCAAGGTAAAAGTTAAGGTACCATATAGACCTCAGGACGTGACTTCCTGCAATAACCCACCCGTTGGGAATATTTTATGATCAGAACATGCCCATGTGGTTACTTTCAGTTAGTGAGTTTGTCAGACTTGCCAGGTAGTTATATTCTTGCTCATATTTCTTCTAATCATATCTCCCTCTTGAGTCTCTCCTAGCCCCACGCTCTACCCTTCCCCATATTGCAGAAATTCTGCAGCCACTGGTTCACTGCACACAGGAGGTGAAGACCCCTCTTTGAACAAAGTATAGAAACCAAGTCTCCCGGACGCCCCTCTCTCAGACCCGAAAGTCCACACCCGTCCTGCTTAGGACCCACAGTCAAGGGACCAGCTCCCTCCTAATTCTGGACCTCAAAGTCTAGACCACCGTGAAGGTCCTCCCTTTGAGACTTTGGAGTCCAGGTAGCCCCTCATATTCTTCTTCACAGTGAAGAACTTGGGGTTCATCCCAGAGAGGCAATGTGACTGACCAGGAAGCAGCACAGCCAGGATTCAGGTCCTTGCCTGTCTGACTCTCATTTCTTGGCAAGCCCAGAGAGGCTGTGAAAAGCCACCCAGGGCATCAAGGGCTCTACTGAGGACCAGGTTGTATGTTGTGACTTTGCCAGTGACACCCACTTTCCCAACGTCAGTGCTGAAGCTGACATTGTCAATGACCATTCATCAACCTCACTTCCTGGTGTGAAAATGAATTTGGCCACAGAAATGGAGAGATGGATCATATGGTCCACGTGGCCTCCAAATAGTGAGCGACCCCTGGACCACCAGCCCTATGAGAGGAGGAGAGGCCTTCAGCTACTGGGAGTCCTTACCCCAAATCGATTCCCAACACGCTGAAAATCTCCTGACCTACCTCCATATGGTATAGCCCTGACACCCTGTAGAAGTAGGGGTGAGGCCTAGGGAGCCCTACCTTGTCATACATAATAAAGTTCACTGGCCCTAGTTGGTTTGGTGCAGAGTATAGAGCCTCTACCTGTGGACTGAATGGTCCCAGGTTCGATTCCAGTCAAGAGCACATGCCTGGGTTGCAGGCTCGATCCCCAGTAGAGGGCCTGCAGGAGGCGGACAATCAATGTTTCACTCTCATCATTGATGTTTCTATCTCTTTCCTCTCCTTCCTCTCTGAAATCAAGAAAAATATATTTTAAAAAATAAATAAAAAATAAAGTTCACTGTATCCAGCCCCCCCCCCCTCCCAAAAGCTGTTGTGAAGATTAAATGAGATGTGAGCATATAACTTGTGGCTTATAAAGGTGCCAGATAAATGTTTTTCTCCTCAATTCTATAGCTCACCGGCTAAAAAGGAAAGGTAAATTCACTTTCAGCCATTAATTCTACTCTTACTTATGAGGATCTGACAGACTCCAGGTGCTGTACTATATGAGTCCCTATCTTTATGCAGTCACATGCTAGGTGGGAGAAATAGACAATGAACAAATGCATATAAAACAAAACATGATATAGAGTTAAGTGCTATAATAAAATATCGGGGATGGTAAGAAGAGCTGCCACTAGAGATAGGGTAAGGTTTGTTGGTTAATTTGGATTCCACATGGAGATTCAGCTCGGAATTAGATTTGGAATTGATGGTTTGGGATCAAATTCCAGACTTGCAATGAAATCTGAACATGATGTCAAGGTCTTACTAAAAAGACTTTGGCAGTGGGAGCAACAACAACACAGAAACTTTAAACCAGAAAGGAAACCTGCAGATGACGTGAGATGAAGGGGCTCCATGGAGCATTAATTCACCAGCTCAGCAACCTCATTAAAGACACTGTCTATCTCCATCACTTTCTCTCTGTTTGACCATCCACAGAGCTATGGCTCTATCCCCGGGCCACTTCCCTCCCCAGTTTCAGGAGGGCTGCCTCACTTCCAGAATTTACACCCAGAAGGGACACTGTCTAACAGAGTCAAGGAGAACTCTTCTCTTGTCTCACTTATGGAAAGAAGAGAGCAGTTCCCTGAAGTAGCCCAGTTAGGTTTCCCTCACTCCTCATTGGTCAACATTGTATCACATGTTTATTTCTAAACCAGTCCCTGGACAGCAGAAATGGGCCCACCCGTGCTTGGTGCAGTAAAGCTCAGTTGCAGTCACAATGAGCACAGCAGGTTGTCCAAACTAAATGAAGGTTCTGACAAATGGCAGAAGGAGTGCATGTTGGGTAGGCAACAACAATGTCCATGATAGTCAACTTCTGGGACCGAGACAGAATTGGATTAAAGATCTGAATTGAGATAACAAGTGGACTCACACTAAGGCATGAAACATATTTTGGTGTCTGAGTTAGAAGTGAGGGTCAATTCCACGATTAGGAATCAGCTGTCTAGTAGTCATCTGACAATGGTTCCTGTGTTACTCAATGCAAATGCCAAAGTCCTACTCGTTCCTCAATCCTTGTGTCTTCCAAATCCTGTGAGGCCTCTGAACTCATCACCCACCCTTCTTCATCTGATTCATTCTGCTCTAATAAAAAAGTCCTCCCGGCTAGAACATTCTAGGTCTTCCTCCTCTTCTCACCTGCCCGTCACTCTGCCTAGGACTCATCACAAATATGTACATGAATGCATCTACCACCTCCTACAAGATTGTATCCAAATGTCCTCTTCACCTGGGGTCTTTCCAACCACCTTTCCCAATATTATAACTGCAGGGGTTGCTGAGATCAAAGGGAACAAATAATTCCCTAGTCCTCCTCTGGTCTTATTTTTCTCCATAGCACTTACTGCCACAAAAAAAAACCACAAATGTGAAGTTTTTGTCTCTTTACTCAAGGTCTCCACCCACTGCAATGAGGGGCTTTGTGATGGAATTTTGCTGTTTTGTGGATGCTGTGCCCTCAGAGGCCAGAACAGATTCTGGATCAGAGTAAATGCTCAGTAGATACTTCATGAATGAATACAATGAGCAAAGATGAAAATACAAAGAAATTCATCCCACCCTCATTATAATGAAAGTGATTCAAAGGTACTTCAATGTGGAAGAGTCACATAAGTCAGAATAAAGCTATAGTGTAGAACATTATACAATAGAATAAAGGAAGGAGTAAGCATTCTAAGAGAAACAATTGTCCAAGACTTTTAAAATTTATTTTTAAAATTAAAAAATTTTTTTTTGTCTTTTGGTTAATTCTCATCCGAGGATGTTTTTCCATGGATTTTTAGGGAGAGTGGAAGAGAGAGGGAAAGACAGAGAGAAACAAGGATGTGAGAGAGACACATCGATTGGTTGCCTCTTGCACGAGCCAATCAGGGGCAGGGCCGGGGAGGAGCCGGCAACCAAGGTACATGCCCTTGACCAGAATCGAACTCAGGGACCCTTTGGTCTGCAGGCCAACGCTCTATCCACTGAGCCAAACAGGCTAGGGCTGTTCAAGACTTTTTATAGAGTAAATAAAATGTCCCATTAGATAATGTTCAGACATTTTTGTTAGATATACATACTATGTATAGAAATCAAAGTATAATAAGTGAAAAAAAGTACATATTTAGTAGGTGGAGTTAGGAAAGCCTTCTCTTTAGATTCATAGCCCAATATTAGGGTTGGGTTCAGGCTCAAAGACACGTCTGGGATTCAGCCTGACAAGTTCCCACAAGCTGCTCAGAGTTACAGTGTAAGTTCCAGGCCACCCCCGAGAGGGGCAGAGGGCAAGAACATTGGCCACAGTGGAGGACCCAGGGCACAGTCCATCCTGAGCCATGAAGGTAGGTCCTTGACTCCTGGTCCTGCCCCTCAGTGCCAGTACCTGGTCACACCACTCATAGCTGCCCCCAGGGATGGTGGAGCTGGAACGTGCTGGGGCCAAGCCCCTGACCTGGCCTCAGGAATGAGGGTGGAGGTAGAGTGCGGGCATGTGGCTTGAGCTGCCTCCAGGATTCCAGATAAGAGCAAATGCAGGTAAGGTAACCCCAGAGCTGGGGTCACCTGAACTCCAGGACCCTGAGAATTGGAGTGGGGTCGGGTGTGCTATAAGAGGGCCACTCTGCACAGGGCTGGACACAGTTGAATTTCAACCCAGTCTGAAGACCACACCAGACCAGACCTACTGCAGGTGAGAGGATATCCCATTTGGGGTGGGGCAGGTGTGTCTGCATGGACAGCCGACTCTTGCTCTTGAGGGCAGAGCAGTAGAGGGCCAAAATCTGGTTGTGAGAAGGAGGGGCTGGAGGGCTGGAGTTTTGGATCTTTTATCTAAAAGGAACTTGGGACATAGAATTATCAAAATGGGGAAGAACAGAAAGGCTTTCGATTATAAATGGGGAGGGACAGAAAGCCTGATCCCTAAGTGCATCTGCATGGAAGGGTGTCTCTGGCCTGGACTTCTGAGTCTGAGGGAGGAGGTGGGTGCAGACTGGGGCTCCTAGGTCTGGGTCTGACCTAAGAGGAGGGACCTGGAGACCAGGAGTCCTGCTTCCTGAACTCTCTGTCTTTCCAGCCCCAGCAGAAGAGGCCCTTCCTCTGTGGCAGCCACAGAGGCTCAGACAGGACACATGGCAGGTCCCCTTCTCCCAACCCTGCTGCTCCTACTGCTGTCCTTAGCCCTGGGATCTGCTGGACAAGAAGGTGAGGACCAGCCTGGGAGTCCTGACCTTGCCCCTGGGCCTCACAGTCCCCCACCTCCCCTCTCCAGGGCCCCCTCTCTCCAAGGAGCCCCTGAGTCAGGACCCTCCCCTGCAGCAGCCTCTCCCATGGAGACTCAACCCCTGGGCTGTGGCCCCTTTCTTCCTGCTCCCTCCTGACTCCTGGGCTCTGGGTGCCCTCCAGGCTGCTTCCTGCCCTCCATGTCTCTCTCATCAGATGCTGGGGTTGCCTCCATACCAGCTGCTTCCCTGGGTTTCTGAGCAGGTGCCCCCCGTCTCTCTCCATCTCCATCTGCAGCTGTCTCTGCCCTGTGCTCGTGCCTGCCTCTGCCCTTCTCCACGCCTCTCTGTCTGTGTGTCTCTCTCCATCACTGTCTCTGGGAATTCATCTACTGTGGACTCAGCCCTCCCCTGATGCCTGCTACCCATGTTTTCTCCATGTCTCCATCCAGCCCACGGCAACGGGGAAAGGATTATTAATGGAGATGTATGTCCAAGAGGCTCCCATCCCTGGCAGGTGGCCCTGTATCAAAACAATGAGTTCCAGTGTGCAGGCGTGCTGGTCAACCAGCAGTGGGTGCTCACCGTCGCCCACTGCCACATGAGGTACGGGACAGGGGATCCCACCTCGACTCTCTCTCTCTCTCTCTCTCTCTCTCTCTCTCTCTCTCTCTCTCTCTCTCTCTCTCTCTCTTCCTCTTCTCTCTCTCTCTCTCTCTCTCTCTCTCTCTCTCTCTCTCTCTCTCTCTCTCTCTCTGGGCTTCTGTTCCCCTAACTCTGGGTCTTTGTACCCCTCTCTCAATCACAGTGTCTCCCTCTGAATGTTGCTTTTTTTTTTTTTTTTTAAGTGATTATATTGTGCAAATGGGCAGTGATCTTCTGGTTGGTGGGCATGCCCGGAAAATCAGGGCTACAGAGTCCTTCATCCACCCCCGGTATAACAACCGCACCGATGATCATGACATCATGCTTGTGAAGCTGAGCAGCCCGGCCAGGCTCTCGCAGCAATGTGAAGACAATCAACCTACCGTCCAGCTGCAAAGACCCTGGGACAAGCTGTACTGTCTCTGGCTGGGGCATCACCACCATGGTTGAAGGTGAGGCTGCCTCTGTGACCCCAGTCACCAAGGTCCCAGCTCCCTTCTTCCTCAGGCCGCAGATACAGGGGACAGACCCAAGGTTCCAGACCCCCCAACACCTGCGTTCTCAGACCCAGGAAGCCAGACTACCAGGCCCTGCACGGTCAGACCCAGAAAGCCTGACCTTTAGACATACCTCCCCCATTCCATAATCCTTGGATCCCAGGCCTCCATCCCACAGACCCAGGAGTTTAGAATCCCAGTCACCACCTCACGCAGAGCCAAGTGCCCAGGCCCTCAGCCGCTTCCACCCTCAGACCCAGGAGTCTTGGCCTTCAGATGCCTTCTCCCTCAGACAAAGGACACCTGGTCCCCAGCCCCCTCTACCCAGGAGGTGTCCCTCAATGCCAGCTCCTCTTCCTTCCATTGGTTGAGCTGTCACTAGGGATGGTGGAGCTAGAACCTGCTGGGGCCAACCCGCTGACCTGGCCTCAGGAATGAGGGTGGAGGTAGAGTGCGGGCATATGGCTTGAGCTGCCTCAGGGGTTCCAGATAAGAGCAAATGCAGGTAAGGTAACCCCAGAGCTGGGTTCGCCTGAACTCCAGGACCCTAAGAGTTAGAGTGGGGCAGGTGTGCTATAAGGGGGCCACTCTGCCCAGTACGTTCAAACCCAGGAGTTCAGACACAAGTCCCTTCCTTCCAACGACCCGGGAGTCCAAGAAATAGGGCCCTTTTTATAACCATCGTATTGGGTCACCCGGCTCCTCCTCCTTCCATGTCCAGGGTCCCCATTTTTTTACATCAGCACCCACAGGTCCACCTGACCAAGCCTCTGACTCCTCCCCCCCTCCCTAACTTCTCCAGGAGCAACAATTTCCATCAGAGCTCATGTGCTCGAATGTCAGCCTCATCTCCTACAAGGAATGCAAGTTGTTTTATCCTACCGTGTTGAAAAAGTACATGATCTGTGCTGCTGCCCCCGACGGGCTCTCCTACCCCTGCACAGTGAGTCCTCTCCTCCCTGCCCTGCCCTGGGTCCTGCTTCCTCTCAGCCCAGGCCTGTCTCCCCCTCCATCCAGTGTCCCTGGGCCTGACCCTGGTGCTGAGCCTTCCCTCACACCTTACCAGTCCCACTTTCCTGGCTCTCTCTCCTCAGTTCTCTGCCCGGGTCATGGTGGGACCCCATGGGGGCCTGCGTGGCCTTGGGTGTGGGCACAAAGCTGAAGGATAGAAACTGGGGGTGGGAAATGGGGCTGGGACTATGGGGGAGGGCAGTGAGGCATGGGCTACAAGCACAAGCTGTAAGGGCACACCAAAAGCTCAGTGACCAGGATAGATCATATTCCAATGAAATATTTAAAACCTAATCCATGATGAGCAAAACATCAGAATTTTCAACAAAAAGCAACCAGAATGGGCTGGATTTGCCATTTGCTTCGGGCTTCTATGTGGTTCAGAACAGCACTGTAATGACCCAGTCTTTATCTGAAACTGGAATACCGCAATAGCTGGTTTGGCTCAGTGGATCAAGCATAGGCCTGTGGACTAAAGGGTCTGAGGTTGAATTCCAGTCAAGGGCACATGCCCAGGTTGCAGGCTCCATCCCCAGGAGGCATGCAGGAGGCAGCCGATCAATGATTCTCTCTCATTGACGTTTCTATCTCTCTCTCTCCTCTCCCTTCCTTTCTGAAATAAAGAAAAAAAAAACACACACACACACACACACACACACACACACACACACACACACACAACTGGAATACGAGGTTCCTCATAGATATTTTTCATATTAAATTTGATTTTTAAAATATGCCTTAAAATGTTCGTTGCAATCACTGGCATGTGCCTGAGGCTAATGTCCTGGGCTTGTATCTGTGTATCTGGTTCTAATTCTGAATAAAGGATGAGCCCCTCCTCTTTGCCTCCCCCCCACTTCCTCATCTCTGTACCCTCCTCTCTGTCTCTCAGGACCGTCTCCCCTCATCTCTCCTCACACCTCATTTCTTTTTATTTTTAATATTTTTATTGATTGGAGAGAGGAGGGGGGGGAGAGAGAGATAGAAACATCAATGATGAGAGAGAATCATTGATTGGCTGCCTCCTGCATGCCCCCCTACTGGGGATTGAGCCCACAACCCAGGCATGTGCCCTTGGCCGGAATCGAACCTGGGACCCTTCAGTCTGCAGGCCTATGCTCTATCCACTGAGCCAAACCGGCTAGGTCCTCCCACCTCATTTCATTTCCTGGTTTCCTCTGTGTTCTCTCTGTGTTGTGATCTCTCTCTCTCTCTCTCTCTCTCTCTCTCTCTCTCTCTCTCTCTCTCTCTCTCTCTCCTCTCTCCCTCCCTCCCTCACTTCCTCTCTCTCCTGCCTCTGTCAATTTTTTTTATTTTCTCCATCTCTGCCTCATTCCCTACCCCCAACATTCTGTTTCTCTGTCTCCTTTCATCCTTCCCTTTCTTCTTCTCTCCATCCTTCTCTCTTTCTCTTTCATCCTTTGCCTATTTGTACTCCCACTATCTTTGCCCACATCTGCACTCTCAGCTTTCAGGGGTGGTGAAATGGTGTGTGTTAGGAAGAGAGGTGATGGGACAGGGTTGAATGTCCTAAAAATGGGGGGTTCCCCCTTGTCCCCCTCTGAGGGCCTGATTCATAATTCTGCAAACTGTGCAGGGACACAGAGTCGCAAACTCGCGACATTCCCGCATTTGGTTTAATGCACTCGCTTTTCTTAAACTTCATATATTTGAACCTGGTGGTCCATACTTTTATTTTGCACTAGATCCTGTAAATTAGGGCCTTGGTCCCGCCCCTGCTTTCCAGGACTACCCTGTCCCCCATCCCTGGGTAAGGAAATGCATGGGATTCCCTGGAGGTAATGCTTCCTCTCCCAGGGGATTGACAAATAAATGGGGCTCTGACACCCTGGAAGCCCCGCCCCCCTCCCTGTGATTGACTAGGGCTCAAGCCAATGTCTTCTGAAAACCTGGTTGGTCCTCCCATGATAGCATTCATTCCTGCTCTGCCATTGGTCCGCAGAGACAATGAGTCTCTTCCCATTGGCCAGGGTGGAAGGCTGTGTTCTGGGAGGATCAAGGCTTGATAAGCATGGGGTCTGTGGGACCTCATTGCTGGTTATTTTGAAATCAAAGCTAATCTGCTCTCTCCCCTGCAGGGTGACTCCGGGAGCCCGCTGATTTGCGAAGGTTCCCTGCAAGGCCTGGTGTCTGGCGGATATTACCCTTGTTCACTGCCCTTTGAGCCAGTGATATACACCCGCCTATGCATGTACCGCAAATGGATATCTGATACCATGAAAACCAATTCCTAATCTCTCCATCCTTTCACCCTCCATCCCTATGCCCTGAACTGGAACTTCCCAGAAATAAAGACATCCATGACTTGCAGCCACACTTGACTTTATCATTTTTTTCAAAGTCATATGAAAACGTCAACAACATTCTAATAAAAAATTAAAATTTGCAAAAACCTATGAGCTAAACATAAAAAAATGCACAAAAAAAAGTCGGTCCTGCTGGTGAATATGCAGGAGACGTGCAGTGTTCTCCAGTAGAACTGTAAACGGCTACAATTTTTATGACAGAAGGTGAGGCAAGGTGAATCCAGAGATTCTCATTCATCACCTTTGACCTAGTAATTCTGGTAAATCTTAAATGTGGGCAAGGTTTGAATGCATCACAACACTATTTGTCATAGCAAAGCAGTGGAAACGCTGAACATGTCCCAAATTATTCAATGGTTTTCAGCAACAAACAGATGTAGGTCAGAAGACTCATGAAGCTGTTCGGGATAATAATTATGCAGAGCCCTGACCGGTTTGGCTCAATGGATAAGGGTCAAATTCCTGCATGAAGATGATTTCAAGGGCATGTAGGGACATCCCATGTGGGTTTGTGCAGACAACTGTTGGTCTCAGTCAGAACTGTAATACTGCTACAATGGGTTTTATGAAAAAACAGAATGTGTGTGATCCTCACAATGTAAAATGAAACATTCACAGAATAAAGAGCGTGTACCGAACTGCCTGTGGACGGAGTCATGGGTGCCTCCTCCTTCCTTCCGTTCCCTTTCTGTGCCCGTGCACCTCTACAACCTGAAAAATTCGGGTGGGGACCTCTGAGGAGCCAAGGGTGGGGAGAGGAGACCTTCACAGAGGGAGGTGGGAAAGGAAAATGTAACTGATTTTGAAATCTCACCCTGCCTCCTGCTCCCACTGATACAGTGGCATGTTCCTCTACATTTCCAGCCCTTGGTTTTCCCCATTCAGAGAGAGAGAGAGAGAGAGAGAGAGAGAGAGAGAGAGAGAGAGAGAGAGAGAGAGAAGAAGAAGAAGAAGAAAGAGAGAAGAAGGAGGAGGAGGAGGAGGAGGAGGGGAGGAGGAAAGAGAAAAGCCTAGTCATGTCCTAACACCTATATGATTGGTCAGTTAATCTTACCTCGAGTGAGACCTATTCATTGGTTTTGTGCATCTGGAATAAGAACAACTTTAATATATTTTATTGATTTTTTACAGAGAGGAAGGGAGAGGGAGAGAGCTAGAAACATCCATGAGAGAGAAACATCAATCAGCTGCCTCCTGCACACCCCCCACTGGGGATGTGCCCGCAAACAAGGTACATGCCCTTGACTGGAATCGAACCAAGGACCCTTGAGTCCGCGGGTGGACGCTCTATCCACTGAGCCAAACTGGTCAAGGCAAGAACAACTTTAAACGTCAGATGACCTTCTCTCCGGAGCTGCAGGGACAAAGACCCTGGCACTGAGCGGAGAGGACCCCATCACTCCTGATGGTTATCTTTTACCCGAAGAACCTGGTAAACGATTTATGTCAGACGTTACCCATCCTGCATCACCTGTAAAAGAAACACACATCTCTCCATTGCTCATTGTATCCAATCCGAGGTTGTTCCCCTTTTTTTTTTTTTTTTTAAAATTTCAACAAGAGGACTATCTCCTTGCAAAGAATTCCACCTGCACACTTCTGTGAAAGAGCGGAGAGGCATGGCCAGGCTTCTCCGGCCAGAGTTAGTGCAACTGCCATGTTTTGTTATTTTAAAAATTTTTTGAGATTGAATATTGATTTGGGGGTGACATGCTGGAGAGAGGGGATATGGATGCAGCTTCATGAAGACAGGTGTATGGAGAGCGGCTACAGTGTTTGGACAGATTCAAGCCTCGGGACTAATGAGAGGGCACATTCCTCTCCTGGCCACGTGCAAGTCACAGCTTGGAGGACAGAGCCCTCCCAGCACAATGATAGCCAACAGCTATAGTTGTAAGCTTAAACCTATGGTCCAAACACGTGGCCCCACGTGCCTGAGTGATATAGGTTGCAAGTAAACAAAGCTTGATCAGGTGCATGTAATTGAGTAGGATCGAAACCCACGAAAATGTTGTAAACATCTTTTTGACCACGCCCTTACTTTGCCTCGTGGAATCTGGCTATAAAATAAAGACACGGCTTGTAGTCCGTGGCGCTGTCACTAGCTCTCCATCAGAGAGGACAGTGTCCCACCGAGACCCAGCTTTCATTCTCTTGTCTGTCTTTTCTCAATCCTTCACCGCCCCCACTCAGGTTCACCTTGGCTGTGCTGGCGAGGCACACGGGTGTCCCCAAACCCAGATATTTTCTAAATTGTCACTGATCAAGAGAAAGGATGAGTCCAGGGGCCTGGACTCTTGTGTCTGAGGGAAGAGGGGTCTGGAGGCTTGAACTCTTGGGTCTGAGGGATGTGTGGGATCAGGGCCAGAACTTCTTGTCTGAGAGAGAGTGTCTTGGGGACCAGTGTCCTGGGTTGAGTGAGGAGAGGGCTGCGGGCTTTGACTCTTGGGTTTGCATTAGGAAGGGACTGGAGGGTCCACAGTTTTGTGTCTGAGAAGGAAAGGATGGAGTTCAGAATCTGGGGTTTGGGAGAGAAGGTTATTGGGATCCAGGCCCCAGGGTCAGAGATATGATTGACCTTGGGGTTTGAACGCCTGGGTCTGAAAAAGAAGAAAAAAAAGTGGTCTGGGTAGAGGAGGAGGAGGAGGAGGAGGAGGAGGAGGAGGAGGAGGAGGAGGAGGAGGAGGAGGAGGAGGAGGAGGAGGAGGAGGAGGAGGAGGAGGAGGAGGAGGAGGAGGAGGAGGAGGAGGAGGAGGAGGAGGAGGAGGAGGAGGAGGAGGAGGAGGAGGAGGAGGAGGAGGAGGAGGAGGAGGAGGAGGAGGAGGAGGAGGAGGAGGAGGAGGAGGAGGAGGAGGAGGAGGAGGAGGAGGAGGAGGAGGAGGAGGAGGAGGAGGAGGAGGAGGAGGAGGAGGAGGAGGAGGAGGAGGAGGAGGAGGAGGAGGAGGAGGAGGAGGAGGAGGAGGAGGAGGAGGAGGAGGAGGAGGAGGAGGAGGAGGAGGAGGAGGAGGAGGAGGAGGAGGAGGAGGAGGAGGAGGAGGAGGAGGAGGAGGAGGAGGAGGAGGAGGAGGAGGAGGAGGAGGAGGAGGAGGAGGAGGAGGAGGAGGAGGAGGAGGAGGAGGAGGAGGAGGAGGAGGAGGAGGAGGAGGAGGAGGAGGAGGAGGAGGAGGAGGAGGAGGAGGAGGAGGAGGAGGAGGAGGAGGAGGAGGAGGAGGAGGAGGAGGAGGAGGAGGAGGAGGAGGAGGAGGAGGAGGAGGAGGAGGAGGAGGAGGAGGAGGAGGAGGAGGAGGAGGAGGAGGAGGAGGAGGAGGAGGAGGAGGAGGAGGAGGAGGAGGAGGAGGAGGAGGAGGAGGAGGAGGAGGAGGAGGAGGAGGAGGAGGAGGAGGAGGAGGAGGAGGAGGAGGAGGAGGAGGAGGAGGAGGAGGAGGAGGAGGAGGAGGAGGAGGAGGAGGAGGAGGAGGAGGAGGAGGAGGAGGAGGAGGAGGAGGAGGAGGAGGAGGAGGAGGAGGAGGAGGAGGAGGAGGAGGAGGAGGAGGAGGAGGAGGAGGAGGAGGAGGAGGAGGAGGAGGAGGAGGAGGAGGAGGAGGAGGAGGAGGAGGAGGAGGAGGAGGAGGAGGAGGAGGAGGAGGAGGAGGAGGAGGAGGAGGAGGAGGAGGAGGAGGAGGAGGAGGAGGAGGAGGAGGAGGAGGAGGAGGAGGAGGAGGAGGAGGAGGAGGAGGAGGAGGAGGAGGAGGAGGAGGAGGAGGAGGAGGAGGAGGAGGAGGAGGAGGAGGAGGAGGAGGAGGAGGAGGAGGAGGAGGAGGAGGAGGAGGAGGAGGAGGAGGAGGAGGAGGAGGAGGAGGAGGAGGAGGAGGAGGAGGAGGAGGAGGAGGAGGAGGAGGAGGAGGAGGAGGAGGAGGAGGAGGAGGAGGAGGAGGAGGAGGAGGAGGAGGAGGAGGAGGAGGAGGAGGAGGAGGAGGAGGAGGAGGAGGAGGAGGAGGAGGAGGAGGAGGAGGAGGAGGAGGAGGAGGAGGAGGAGGAGGAGGAGGAGGAGGAGGAGGAGGAGGAGGAGGAGGAGGAGGAGGAGGAGGAGGAGGAGGAGGAGGAGGAGGAGGAGGAGGAGGAGGAGGAGGAGGAGGAGGAGGAGGAGGAGGAGGAGGAGGAGGAGGAGGAGGAGGAGGAGGAGGAGGAGGAGGAGGAGGAGGAGGAGGAGGAGGAGGAGGAGGAGGAGGAGGAGGAGGAGGAGGAGGAGGAGGAGGAGGAGGAGGAGGAGGAGGAGGAGGAGGAGGAGGAGGAGGAGGAGGAGGAGGAGGAGGAGGAGGAGGAGGAGGAGGAGGAGGAGGAGGAGGAGGAGGAGGAGGAGGAGGAGGAGGAGGAGGAGGAGGAGGAGGAGGAGGAGGAGGAGGAGGAGGAGGAGGAGGAGGAGGAGGAGGAGGAGGAGGAGGAGGAGGAGGAGGAGGAGGAGGAGGAGGAGGAGGAGGAGGAGGAGGAGGAGGAGGAGGAGGAGGAGGAGGAGGAGGAGGAGGAGGAGGAGGAGGAGGAGGAGGAGGAGGAGGAGGAGGAGGAGGAGGAGGAGGAGGAGGAGGAGGAGGAGGAGGAGGAGGAGGAGGAGGAGGAGGAGGAGGAGGAGGAGGAGGAGGAGGAGGAGGAGGAGGAGGAGGAGGAGGAGGAGGAGGAGGAGGAGGAGGAGGAGGAGGAGGAGGAGGAGGAGGAGGAGGAGGAGGAGGAGGAGGAGGAGGAGGAGGAGGAGGAGGAGGAGGAGGAGGAGGAGGAGGAGGAGGAGGAGGAGGAGGAGGAGGAGGAGGAGGAGGAGGAGGAGGAGGAGGAGGAGGAGGAGGAGGAGGAGGAGGAGGAGGAGGAGGAGGAGGAGGAGGAGGAGGAGGAGGAGGAGGAGGAGGAGGAGGAGGAGGAGGAGGAGGAGGAGGAGGAGGAGGAGGAGGAGGAGGAGGAGGAGGAGGAGGAGGAGGAGGAGGAGGAGGAGGAGGAGGAGGAGGAGGAGGAGGAGGAGGAGGAGGAGGAGGAGGAGGAGGAGGAGGAGGAGGAGGAGGAGGAGGAGGAGGAGGAGGAGGAGGAGGAGGAGGAGGAGGAGGAGGAGGAGGAGGAGGAGGAGGAGGAGGAGGAGGAGGAGGAGGAGGAGGAGGAGGAGGAGGAGGAGGAGGAGGAGGAGGAGGAGGAGGAGGAGGAGGAGGAGGAGGAGGAGGAGGAGGAGGAGGAGGAGGAGGAGGAGGAGGAGGAGGAGGAGGAGGAGGAGGAGGAGGAGGAGGAGGAGGAGGAGGAGGAGGAGGAGGAGGAGGAGGAGGAGGAGGAGGAGGAGGAGGAGGAGGAGGAGGAGGAGGAGGAGGAGGAGGAGGAGGAGGAGGAGGAGGAGGAGGAGGAGGAGGAGGAGGAGGAGGAGGAGGAGGAGGAGGAGGAGGAGGAGGAGGAGGAGGAGGAGGAGGAGGAGGAGGAGGAGGAGGAGGAGGAGGAGGAGGAGGAGGAGGAGGAGGAGGAGGAGGAGGAGGAGGAGGAGGAGGAGGAGGAGGAGGAGGAGGAGGAGGAGGAGGAGGAGGAGGAGGAGGAGGAGGAGGAGGAGGAGGAGGAGGAGGAGGAGGAGGAGGAGGAGGAGGAGGAGGAGGAGGAGGAGGAGGAGGAGGAGGAGGAGGAGGAGGAGGAGGAGGAGGAGGAGGAGGAGGAGGAGGAGGAGGAGGAGGAGGAGGAGGAGGAGGAGGAGGAGGAGGAGGAGGAGGAGGAGGAGGAGGAGGAGGAGGAGGAGGAGGAGGAGGAGGAGGAGGAGGAGGAGGAGGAGGAGGAGGAGGAGGAGGAGGAGGAGGAGGAGGAGGAGGAGGAGGAGGAGGAGGAGGAGGAGGAGGAGGAGGAGGAGGAGGAGGAGGAGGAGGAGGAGGAGGAGGAGGAGGAGGAGGAGGAGGAGGAGGAGGAGGAGGAGGAGGAGGAGGAGGAGGAGGAGGAGGAGGAGGAGGAGGAGGAGGAGGAGGAGGAGGAGGAGGAGGAGGAGGAGGAGGAGGAGGAGGAGGAGGAGGAGGAGGAGGAGGAGGAGGAGGAGGAGGAGGAGGAGGAGGAGGAGGAGGAGGAGGAGGAGGAGGAGGAGGAGGAGGAGGAGGAGGAGGAGGAGGAGGAGGAGGAGGAGGAGGAGGAGGAGGAGGAGGAGGAGGAGGAGGAGGAGGAGGAGGAGGAGGAGGAGGAGGAGGAGGAGGAGGAGGAGGAGGAGGAGGAGGAGGAGGAGGAGGAGGAGGAGGAGGAGGAGGAGGAGGAGGAGGAGGAGGAGGAGGAGGAGGAGGAGGAGGAGGAGGAGGAGGAGGAGGAGGAGGAGGAGGAGGAGGAGGAGGAGGAGGAGGAGGAGGAGGAGGAGGAGGAGGAGGAGGAGGAGGAGGAGGAGGAGGAGGAGGAGGAGGAGGAGGAGGAGGAGGAGGAGGAGGAGGAGGAGGAGGAGGAGGAGGAGGAGGAGGAGGAGGAGGAGGAGGAGGAGGAGGAGGAGGAGGAGGAGGAGGAGGAGGAGGAGGAGGAGGAGGAGGAGGAGGAGGAGGAGGAGGAGGAGGAGGAGGAGGAGGAGGAGGAGGAGGAGGAGGAGGAGGAGGAGGAGGAGGAGGAGGAGGAGGAGGAGGAGGAGGAGGAGGAGGAGGAGGAGGAGGAGGAGGAGGAGGAGGAGGAGGAGGAGGAGGAGGAGGAGGAGGAGGAGGAGGAGGAGGAGGAGGAGGAGGAGGAGGAGGAGGAGGAGGAGGAGGAGGAGGAGGAGGAGGAGGAGGAGGAGGAGGAGGAGGAGGAGGAGGAGGAGGAGGAGGAGGAGGAGGAGGAGGAGGAGGAGGAGGAGGAGGAGGAGGAGGAGGAGGAGGAGGAGGAGGAGGAGGAGGAGGAGGAGGAGGAGGAGGAGGAGGAGGAGGAGGAGGAGGAGGAGGAGGAGGAGGAGGAGGAGGAGGAGGAGGAGGAGGAGGAGGAGGAGGAGGAGGAGGAGGAGGAGGAGGAGGAGGAGGAGGAGGAGGAGGAGGAGGAGGAGGAGGAGGAGGAGGAGGAGGAGGAGGAGGAGGAGGAGGAGGAGGAGGAGGAGGAGGAGGAGGAGGAGGAGGAGGAGGAGGAGGAGGAGGAGGAGGAGGAGGAGGAGGAGGAGGAGGAGGAGGAGGAGGAGGAGGAGGAGGAGGAGGAGGAGGAGGAGGAGGAGGAGGAGGAGGAGGAGGAGGAGGAGGAGGAGGAGGAGGAGGAGGAGGAGGAGGAGGAGGAGGAGGAGGAGGAGGAGGAGGAGGAGGAGGAGGAGGAGGAGGAGGAGGAGGAGGAGGAGGAGGAGGAGGAGGAGGAGGAGGAGGAGGAGGAGGAGGAGGAGGAGGAGGAGGAGGAGGAGGAGGAGGAGGAGGAGGAGGAGGAGGAGGAGGAGGAGGAGGAGGAGGAGGAGGAGGAGGAGGAGGAGGAGGAGGAGGAGGAGGAGGAGGAGGAGGAGGAGGAGGAGGAGGAGGAGGAGGAGGAGGAGGAGGAGGAGGAGGAGGAGGAGGAGGAGGAGGAGGAGGAGGAGGAGGAGGAGGAGGAGGAGGAGGAGGAGGAGGAGGAGGAGGAGGAGGAGGAGGAGGAGGAGGAGGAGGAGGAGGAGGAGGAGGAGGAGGAGGAGGAGGAGGAGGAGGAGGAGGAGGAGGAGGAGGAGGAGGAGGAGGAGGAGGAGGAGGAGGAGGAGGAGGAGGAGGAGGAGGAGGAGGAGGAGGAGGAGGAGGAGGAGGAGGAGGAGGAGGAGGAGGAGGAGGAGGAGGAGGAGGAGGAGGAGGAGGAGGAGGAGGAGGAGGAGGAGGAGGAGGAGGAGGAGGAGGAGGAGGAGGAGGAGGAGGAGGAGGAGGAGGAGGAGGAGGAGGAGGAGGAGGAGGAGGAGGAGGAGGAGGAGGAGGAGGAGGAGGAGGAGGAGGAGGAGGAGGAGGAGGAGGAGGAGGAGGAGGAGGAGGAGGAGGAGGAGGAGGAGGAGGAGGAGGAGGAGGAGGAGGAGGAGGAGGAGGAGGAGGAGGAGGAGGAGGAGGAGGAGGAGGAGGAGGAGGAGGAGGAGGAGGAGGAGGAGGAGGAGGAGGAGGAGGAGGAGGAGGAGGAGGAGGAGGAGGAGGAGGAGGAGGAGGAGGAGGAGGAGGAGGAGGAGGAGGAGGAGGAGGAGGAGGAGGAGGAGGAGGAGGAGGAGGAGGAGGAGGAGGAGGAGGAGGAGGAGGAGGAGGAGGAGGAGGAGGAGGAGGAGGAGGAGGAGGAGGAGGAGGAGGAGGAGGAGGAGGAGGAGGAGGAGGAGGAGGAGGAGGAGGAGGAGGAGGAGGAGGAGGAGGAGGAGGAGGAGGAGGAGGAGGAGGAGGAGGAGGAGGAGGAGGAGGAGGAGGAGGAGGAGGAGGAGGAGGAGGAGGAGGAGGAGGAGGAGGAGGAGGAGGAGGAGGAGGAGGAGGAGGAGGAGGAGGAGGAGGAGGAGGAGGAGGAGGAGGAGGAGGAGGAGGAGGAGGAGGAGGAGGAGGAGGAGGAGGAGGAGGAGGAGGAGGAGGAGGAGGAGGAGGAGGAGGAGGAGGAGGAGGAGGAGGAGGAGGAGGAGGAGGAGGAGGAGGAGGAGGAGGAGGAGGAGGAGGAGGAGGAGGAGGAGGAGGAGGAGGAGGAGGAGGAGGAGGAGGAGGAGGAGGAGGAGGAGGAGGAGGAGGAGGAGGAGGAGGAGGAGGAGGAGGAGGAGGAGGAGGAGGAGGAGGAGGAGGAGGAGGAGGAGGAGGAGGAGGAGGAGGAGGAGGAGGAGGAGGAGGAGGAGGAGGAGGAGGAGGAGGAGGAGGAGGAGGAGGAGGAGGAGGAGGAGGAGGAGGAGGAGGAGGAGGAGGAGGAGGAGGAGGAGGAGGAGGAGGAGGAGGAGGAGGAGGAGGAGGAGGAGGAGGAGGAGGAGGAGGAGGAGGAGGAGGAGGAGGAGGAGGAGGAGGAGGAGGAGGAGGAGGAGGAGGAGGAGGAGGAGGAGGAGGAGGAGGAGGAGGAGGAGGAGGAGGAGGAGGAGGAGGAGGAGGAGGAGGAGGAGGAGGAGGAGGAGGAGGAGGAGGAGGAGGAGGAGGAGGAGGAGGAGGAGGAGGAGGAGGAGGAGGAGGAGGAGGAGGAGGAGGAGGAGGAGGAGGAGGAGGAGGAGGAGGAGGAGGAGGAGGAGGAGGAGGAGGAGGAGGAGGAGGAGGAGGAGGAGGAGGAGGAGGAGGAGGAGGAGGAGGAGGAGGAGGAGGAGGAGGAGGAGGAGGAGGAGGAGGAGGAGGAGGAGGAGGAGGAGGAGGAGGAGGAGGAGGAGGAGGAGGAGGAGGAGGAGGAGGAGGAGGAGGAGGAGGAGGAGGAGGAGGAGGAGGAGGAGGAGGAGGAGGAGGAGGAGGAGGAGGAGGAGGAGGAGGAGGAGGAGGAGGAGGAGGAGGAGGAGGAGGAGGAGGAGGAGGAGGAGGAGGAGGAGGAGGAGGAGGAGGAGGAGGAGGAGGAGGAGGAGGAGGAGGAGGAGGAGGAGGAGGAGGAGGAGGAGGAGGAGGAGGAGGAGGAGGAGGAGGAGGAGGAGGAGGAGGAGGAGGAGGAGGAGGAGGAGGAGGAGGAGGAGGAGGAGGAGGAGGAGGAGGAGGAGGAGGAGGAGGAGGAGGAGGAGGAGGAGGAGGAGGAGGAGGAGGAGGAGGAGGAGGAGGAGGAGGAGGAGGAGGAGGAGGAGGAGGAGGAGGAGGAGGAGGAGGAGGAGGAGGAGGAGGAGGAGGAGGAGGAGGAGGAGGAGGAGGAGGAGGAGGAGGAGGAGGAGGAGGAGGAGGAGGAGGAGGAGGAGGAGGAGGAGGAGGAGGAGGAGGAGGAGGAGGAGGAGGAGGAGGAGGAGGAGGAGGAGGAGGAGGAGGAGGAGGAGGAGGAGGAGGAGGAGGAGGAGGAGGAGGAGGAGGAGGAGGAGGAGGAGGAGGAGGAGGAGGAGGAGGAGGAGGAGGAGGAGGAGGAGGAGGAGGAGGAGGAGGAGGAGGAGGAGGAGGAGGAGGAGGAGGAGGAGGAGGAGGAGGAGGAGGAGGAGGAGGAGGAGGAGGAGGAGGAGGAGGAGGAGGAGGAGGAGGAGGAGGAGGAGGAGGAGGAGGAGGAGGAGGAGGAGGAGGAGGAGGAGGAGGAGGAGGAGGAGGAGGAGGAGGAGGAGGAGGAGGAGGAGGAGGAGGAGGAGGAGGAGGAGGAGGAGGAGGAGGAGGAGGAGGAGGAGGAGGAGGAGGAGGAGGAGGAGGAGGAGGAGGAGGAGGAGGAGGAGGAGGAGGAGGAGGAGGAGGAGGAGGAGGAGGAGGAGGAGGAGGAGGAGGAGGAGGAGGAGGAGGAGGAGGAGGAGGAGGAGGAGGAGGAGGAGGAGGAGGAGGAGGAGGAGGAGGAGGAGGAGGAGGAGGAGGAGGAGGAGGAGGAGGAGGAGGAGGAGGAGGAGGAGGAGGAGGAGGAGGAGGAGGAGGAGGAGGAGGAGGAGGAGGAGGAGGAGGAGGAGGAGGAGGAGGAGGAGGAGGAGGAGGAGGAGGAGGAGGAGGAGGAGGAGGAGGAGGAGGAGGAGGAGGAGGAGGAGGAGGAGGAGGAGGAGGAGGAGGAGGAGGAGGAGGAGGAGGAGGAGGAGGAGGAGGAGGAGGAGGAGGAGGAGGAGGAGGAGGAGGAGGAGGAGGAGGAGGAGGAGGAGGAGGAGGAGGAGGAGGAGGAGGAGGAGGAGGAGGAGGAGGAGGAGGAGGAGGAGGAGGAGGAGGAGGAGGAGGAGGAGGAGGAGGAGGAGGAGGAGGAGGAGGAGGAGGAGGAGGAGGAGGAGGAGGAGGAGGAGGAGGAGGAGGAGGAGGAGGAGGAGGAGGAGGAGGAGGAGGAGGAGGAGGAGGAGGAGGAGGAGGAGGAGGAGGAGGAGGAGGAGGAGGAGGAGGAGGAGGAGGAGGAGGAGGAGGAGGAGGAGGAGGAGGAGGAGGAGGAGGAGGAGGAGGAGGAGGAGGAGGAGGAGGAGGAGGAGGAGGAGGAGGAGGAGGAGGAGGAGGAGGAGGAGGAGGAGGAGGAGGAGGAGGAGGAGGAGGAGGAGGAGGAGGAGGAGGAGGAGGAGGAGGAGGAGGAGGAGGAGGAGGAGGAGGAGGAGGAGGAGGAGGAGGAGGAGGAGGAGGAGGAGGAGGAGGAGGAGGAGGAGGAGGAGGAGGAGGAGGAGGAGGAGGAGGAGGAGGAGGAGGAGGAGGAGGAGGAGGAGGAGGAGGAGGAGGAGGAGGAGGAGGAGGAGGAGGAGGAGGAGGAGGAGGAGGAGGAGGAGGAGGAGGAGGAGGAGGAGGAGGAGGAGGAGGAGGAGGAGGAGGAGGAGGAGGAGGAGGAGGAGGAGGAGGAGGAGGAGGAGGAGGAGGAGGAGGAGGAGGAGGAGGAGGAGGAGGAGGAGGAGGAGGAGGAGGAGGAGGAGGAGGAGGAGGAGGAGGAGGAGGAGGAGGAGGAGGAGGAGGAGGAGGAGGAGGAGGAGGAGGAGGAGGAGGAGGAGGAGGAGGAGGAGGAGGAGGAGGAGGAGGAGGAGGAGGAGGAGGAGGAGGAGGAGGAGGAGGAGGAGGAGGAGGAGGAGGAGGAGGAGGAGGAGGAGGAGGAGGAGGAGGAGGAGGAGGAGGAGGAGGAGGAGGAGGAGGAGGAGGAGGAGGAGGAGGAGGAGGAGGAGGAGGAGGAGGAGGAGGAGGAGGAGGAGGAGGAGGAGGAGGAGGAGGAGGAGGAGGAGGAGGAGGAGGAGGAGGAGGAGGAGGAGGAGGAGGAGGAGGAGGAGGAGGAGGAGGAGGAGGAGGAGGAGGAGGAGGAGGAGGAGGAGGAGGAGGAGGAGGAGGAGGAGGAGGAGGAGGAGGAGGAGGAGGAGGAGGAGGAGGAGGAGGAGGAGGAGGAGGAGGAGGAGGAGGAGGAGGAGGAGGAGGAGGAGGAGGAGGAGGAGGAGGAGGAGGAGGAGGAGGAGGAGGAGGAGGAGGAGGAGGAGGAGGAGGAGGAGGAGGAGGAGGAGGAGGAGGAGGAGGAGGAGGAGGAGGAGGAGGAGGAGGAGGAGGAGGAGGAGGAGGAGGAGGAGGAGGAGGAGGAGGAGGAGGAGGAGGAGGAGGAGGAGGAGGAGGAGGAGGAGGAGGAGGAGGAGGAGGAGGAGGAGGAGGAGGAGGAGGAGGAGGAGGAGGAGGAGGAGGAGGAGGAGGAGGAGGAGGAGGAGGAGGAGGAGGAGGAGGAGGAGGAGGAGGAGGAGGAGGAGGAGGAGGAGGAGGAGGAGGAGGAGGAGGAGGAGGAGGAGGAGGAGGAGGAGGAGGAGGAGGAGGAGGAGGAGGAGGAGGAGGAGGAGGAGGAGGAGGAGGAGGAGGAGGAGGAGGAGGAGGAGGAGGAGGAGGAGGAGGAGGAGGAGGAGGAGGAGGAGGAGGAGGAGGAGGAGGAGGAGGAGGAGGAGGAGGAGGAGGAGGAGGAGGAGGAGGAGGAGGAGGAGGAGGAGGAGGAGGAGGAGGAGGAGGAGGAGGAGGAGGAGGAGGAGGAGGAGGAGGAGGAGGAGGAGGAGGAGGAGGAGGAGGAGGAGGAGGAGGAGGAGGAGGAGGAGGAGGAGGAGGAGGAGGAGGAGGAGGAGGAGGAGGAGGAGGAGGAGGAGGAGGAGGAGGAGGAGGAGGAGGAGGAGGAGGAGGAGGAGGAGGAGGAGGAGGAGGAGGAGGAGGAGGAGGAGGAGGAGGAGGAGGAGGAGGAGGAGGAGGAGGAGGAGGAGGAGGAGGAGGAGGAGGAGGAGGAGGAGGAGGAGGAGGAGGAGGAGGAGGAGGAGGAGGAGGAGGAGGAGGAGGAGGAGGAGGAGGAGGAGGAGGAGGAGGAGGAGGAGGAGGAGGAGGAGGAGGAGGAGGAGGAGGAGGAGGAGGAGGAGGAGGAGGAGGAGGAGGAGGAGGAGGAGGAGGAGGAGGAGGAGGAGGAGGAGGAGGAGGAGGAGGAGGAGGAGGAGGAGGAGGAGGAGGAGGAGGAGGAGGAGGAGGAGGAGGAGGAGGAGGAGGAGGAGGAGGAGGAGGAGGAGGAGGAGGAGGAGGAGGAGGAGGAGGAGGAGGAGGAGGAGGAGGAGGAGGAGGAGGAGGAGGAGGAGGAGGAGGAGGAGGAGGAGGAGGAGGAGGAGGAGGAGGAGGAGGAGGAGGAGGAGGAGGAGGAGGAGGAGGAGGAGGAGGAGGAGGAGGAGGAGGAGGAGGAGGAGGAGGAGGAGGAGGAGGAGGAGGAGGAGGAGGAGGAGGAGGAGGAGGAGGAGGAGGAGGAGGAGGAGGAGGAGGAGGAGGAGGAGGAGGAGGAGGAGGAGGAGGAGGAGGAGGAGGAGGAGGAGGAGGAGGAGGAGGAGGAGGAGGAGGAGGAGGAGGAGGAGGAGGAGGAGGAGGAGGAGGAGGAGGAGGAGGAGGAGGAGGAGGAGGAGGAGGAGGAGGAGGAGGAGGAGGAGGAGGAGGAGGAGGAGGAGGAGGAGGAGGAGGAGGAGGAGGAGGAGGAGGAGGAGGAGGAGGAGGAGGAGGAGGAGGAGGAGGAGGAGGAGGAGGAGGAGGAGGAGGAGGAGGAGGAGGAGGAGGAGGAGGAGGAGGAGGAGGAGGAGGAGGAGGAGGAGGAGGAGGAGGAGGAGGAGGAGGAGGAGGAGGAGGAGGAGGAGGAGGAGGAGGAGGAGGAGGAGGAGGAGGAGGAGGAGGAGGAGGAGGAGGAGGAGGAGGAGGAGGAGGAGGAGGAGGAGGAGGAGGAGGAGGAGGAGGAGGAGGAGGAGGAGGAGGAGGAGGAGGAGGAGGAGGAGGAGGAGGAGGAGGAGGAGGAGGAGGAGGAGGAGGAGGAGGAGGAGGAGGAGGAGGAGGAGGAGGAGGAGGAGGAGGAGGAGGAGGAGGAGGAGGAGGAGGAGGAGGAGGAGGAGGAGGAGGAGGAGGAGGAGGAGGAGGAGGAGGAGGAGGAGGAGGAGGAGGAGGAGGAGGAGGAGGAGGAGGAGGAGGAGGAGGAGGAGGAGGAGGAGGAGGAGGAGGAGGAGGAGGAGGAGGAGGAGGAGGAGGAGGAGGAGGAGGAGGAGGAGGAGGAGGAGGAGGAGGAGGAGGAGGAGGAGGAGGAGGAGGAGGAGGAGGAGGAGGAGGAGGAGGAGGAGGAGGAGGAGGAGGAGGAGGAGGAGGAGGAGGAGGAGGAGGAGGAGGAGGAGGAGGAGGAGGAGGAGGAGGAGGAGGAGGAGGAGGAGGAGGAGGAGGAGGAGGAGGAGGAGGAGGAGGAGGAGGAGGAGGAGGAGGAGGAGGAGGAGGAGGAGGAGGAGGAGGAGGAGGAGGAGGAGGAGGAGGAGGAGGAGGAGGAGGAGGAGGAGGAGGAGGAGGAGGAGGAGGAGGAGGAGGAGGAGGAGGAGGAGGAGGAGGAGGAGGAGGAGGAGGAGGAGGAGGAGGAGGAGGAGGAGGAGGAGGAGGAGGAGGAGGAGGAGGAGGAGGAGGAGGAGGAGGAGGAGGAGGAGGAGGAGGAGGAGGAGGAGGAGGAGGAGGAGGAGGAGGAGGAGGAGGAGGAGGAGGAGGAGGAGGAGGAGGAGGAGGAGGAGGAGGAGGAGGAGGAGGAGGAGGAGGAGGAGGAGGAGGAGGAGGAGGAGGAGGAGGAGGAGGAGGAGGAGGAGGAGGAGGAGGAGGAGGAGGAGGAGGAGGAGGAGGAGGAGGAGGAGGAGGAGGAGGAGGAGGAGGAGGAGGAGGAGGAGGAGGAGGAGGAGGAGGAGGAGGAGGAGGAGGAGGAGGAGGAGGAGGAGGAGGAGGAGGAGGAGGAGGAGGAGGAGGAGGAGGAGGAGGAGGAGGAGGAGGAGGAGGAGGAGGAGGAGGAGGAGGAGGAGGAGGAGGAGGAGGAGGAGGAGGAGGAGGAGGAGGAGGAGGAGGAGGAGGAGGAGGAGGAGGAGGAGGAGGAGGAGGAGGAGGAGGAGGAGGAGGAGGAGGAGGAGGAGGAGGAGGAGGAGGAGGAGGAGGAGGAGGAGGAGGAGGAGGAGGAGGAGGAGGAGGAGGAGGAGGAGGAGGAGGAGGAGGAGGAGGAGGAGGAGGAGGAGGAGGAGGAGGAGGAGGAGGAGGAGGAGGAGGAGGAGGAGGAGGAGGAGGAGGAGGAGGAGGAGGAGGAGGAGGAGGAGGAGGAGGAGGAGGAGGAGGAGGAGGAGGAGGAGGAGGAGGAGGAGGAGGAGGAGGAGGAGGAGGAGGAGGAGGAGGAGGAGGAGGAGGAGGAGGAGGAGGAGGAGGAGGAGGAGGAGGAGGAGGAGGAGGAGGAGGAGGAGGAGGAGGAGGAGGAGGAGGAGGAGGAGGAGGAGGAGGAGGAGGAGGAGGAGGAGGAGGAGGAGGAGGAGGAGGAGGAGGAGGAGGAGGAGGAGGAGGAGGAGGAGGAGGAGGAGGAGGAGGAGGAGGAGGAGGAGGAGGAGGAGGAGGAGGAGGAGGAGGAGGAGGAGGAGGAGGAGGAGGAGGAGGAGGAGGAGGAGGAGGAGGAGGAGGAGGAGGAGGAGGAGGAGGAGGAGGAGGAGGAGGAGGAGGAGGAGGAGGAGGAGGAGGAGGAGGAGGAGGAGGAGGAGGAGGAGGAGGAGGAGGAGGAGGAGGAGGAGGAGGAGGAGGAGGAGGAGGAGGAGGAGGAGGAGGAGGAGGAGGAGGAGGAGGAGGAGGAGGAGGAGGAGGAGGAGGAGGAGGAGGAGGAGGAGGAGGAGGAGGAGGAGGAGGAGGAGGAGGAGGAGGAGGAGGAGGAGGAGGAGGAGGAGGAGGAGGAGGAGGAGGAGGAGGAGGAGGAGGAGGAGGAGGAGGAGGAGGAGGAGGAGGAGGAGGAGGAGGAGGAGGAGGAGGAGGAGGAGGAGGAGGAGGAGGAGGAGGAGGAGGAGGAGGAGGAGGAGGAGGAGGAGGAGGAGGAGGAGGAGGAGGAGGAGGAGGAGGAGGAGGAGGAGGAGGAGGAGGAGGAGGAGGAGGAGGAGGAGGAGGAGGAGGAGGAGGAGGAGGAGGAGGAGGAGGAGGAGGAGGAGGAGGAGGAGGAGGAGGAGGAGGAGGAGGAGGAGGAGGAGGAGGAGGAGGAGGAGGAGGAGGAGGAGGAGGAGGAGGAGGAGGAGGAGGAGGAGGAGGAGGAGGAGGAGGAGGAGGAGGAGGAGGAGGAGGAGGAGGAGGAGGAGGAGGAGGAGGAGGAGGAGGAGGAGGAGGAGGAGGAGGAGGAGGAGGAGGAGGAGGAGGAGGAGGAGGAGGAGGAGGAGGAGGAGGAGGAGGAGGAGGAGGAGGAGGAGGAGGAGGAGGAGGAGGAGGAGGAGGAGGAGGAGGAGGAGGAGGAGGAGGAGGAGGAGGAGGAGGAGGAGGAGGAGGAGGAGGAGGAGGAGGAGGAGGAGGAGGAGGAGGAGGAGGAGGAGGAGGAGGAGGAGGAGGAGGAGGAGGAGGAGGAGGAGGAGGAGGAGGAGGAGGAGGAGGAGGAGGAGGAGGAGGAGGAGGAGGAGGAGGAGGAGGAGGAGGAGGAGGAGGAGGAGGAGGAGGAGGAGGAGGAGGAGGAGGAGGAGGAGGAGGAGGAGGAGGAGGAGGAGGAGGAGGAGGAGGAGGAGGAGGAGGAGGAGGAGGAGGAGGAGGAGGAGGAGGAGGAGGAGGAGGAGGAGGAGGAGGAGGAGGAGGAGGAGGAGGAGGAGGAGGAGGAGGAGGAGGAGGAGGAGGAGGAGGAGGAGGAGGAGGAGGAGGAGGAGGAGGAGGAGGAGGAGGAGGAGGAGGAGGAGGAGGAGGAGGAGGAGGAGGAGGAGGAGGAGGAGGAGGAGGAGGAGGAGGAGGAGGAGGAGGAGGAGGAGGAGGAGGAGGAGGAGGAGGAGGAGGAGGAGGAGGAGGAGGAGGAGGAGGAGGAGGAGGAGGAGGAGGAGGAGGAGGAGGAGGAGGAGGAGGAGGAGGAGGAGGAGGAGGAGGAGGAGGAGGAGGAGGAGGAGGAGGAGGAGGAGGAGGAGGAGGAGGAGGAGGAGGAGGAGGAGGAGGAGGAGGAGGAGGAGGAGGAGGAGGAGGAGGAGGAGGAGGAGGAGGAGGAGGAGGAGGAGGAGGAGGAGGAGGAGGAGGAGGAGGAGGAGGAGGAGGAGGAGGAGGAGGAGGAGGAGGAGGAGGAGGAGGAGGAGGAGGAGGAGGAGGAGGAGGAGGAGGAGGAGGAGGAGGAGGAGGAGGAGGAGGAGGAGGAGGAGGAGGAGGAGGAGGAGGAGGAGGAGGAGGAGGAGGAGGAGGAGGAGGAGGAGGAGGAGGAGGAGGAGGAGGAGGAGGAGGAGGAGGAGGAGGAGGAGGAGGAGGAGGAGGAGGAGGAGGAGGAGGAGGAGGAGGAGGAGGAGGAGGAGGAGGAGGAGGAGGAGGAGGAGGAGGAGGAGGAGGAGGAGGAGGAGGAGGAGGAGGAGGAGGAGGAGGAGGAGGAGGAGGAGGAGGAGGAGGAGGAGGAGGAGGAGGAGGAGGAGGAGGAGGAGGAGGAGGAGGAGGAGGAGGAGGAGGAGGAGGAGGAGGAGGAGGAGGAGGAGGAGGAGGAGGAGGAGGAGGAGGAGGAGGAGGAGGAGGAGGAGGAGGAGGAGGAGGAGGAGGAGGAGGAGGAGGAGGAGGAGGAGGAGGAGGAGGAGGAGGAGGAGGAGGAGGAGGAGGAGGAGGAGGAGGAGGAGGAGGAGGAGGAGGAGGAGGAGGAGGAGGAGGAGGAGGAGGAGGAGGAGGAGGAGGAGGAGGAGGAGGAGGAGGAGGAGGAGGAGGAGGAGGAGGAGGAGGAGGAGGAGGAGGAGGAGGAGGAGGAGGAGGAGGAGGAGGAGGAGGAGGAGGAGGAGGAGGAGGAGGAGGAGGAGGAGGAGGAGGAGGAGGAGGAGGAGGAGGAGGAGGAGGAGGAGGAGGAGGAGGAGGAGGAGGAGGAGGAGGAGGAGGAGGAGGAGGAGGAGGAGGAGGAGGAGGAGGAGGAGGAGGAGGAGGAGGAGGAGGAGGAGGAGGAGGAGGAGGAGGAGGAGGAGGAGGAGGAGGAGGAGGAGGAGGAGGAGGAGGAGGAGGAGGAGGAGGAGGAGGAGGAGGAGGAGGAGGAGGAGGAGGAGGAGGAGGAGGAGGAGGAGGAGGAGGAGGAGGAGGAGGAGGAGGAGGAGGAGGAGGAGGAGGAGGAGGAGGAGGAGGAGGAGGAGGAGGAGGAGGAGGAGGAGGAGGAGGAGGAGGAGGAGGAGGAGGAGGAGGAGGAGGAGGAGGAGGAGGAGGAGGAGGAGGAGGAGGAGGAGGAGGAGGAGGAGGAGGAGGAGGAGGAGGAGGAGGAGGAGGAGGAGGAGGAGGAGGAGGAGGAGGAGGAGGAGGAGGAGGAGGAGGAGGAGGAGGAGGAGGAGGAGGAGGAGGAGGAGGAGGAGGAGGAGGAGGAGGAGGAGGAGGAGGAGGAGGAGGAGGAGGAGGAGGAGGAGGAGGAGGAGGAGGAGGAGGAGGAGGAGGAGGAGGAGGAGGAGGAGGAGGAGGAGGAGGAGGAGGAGGAGGAGGAGGAGGAGGAGGAGGAGGAGGAGGAGGAGGAGGAGGAGGAGGAGGAGGAGGAGGAGGAGGAGGAGGAGGAGGAGGAGGAGGAGGAGGAGGAGGAGGAGGAGGAGGAGGAGGAGGAGGAGGAGGAGGAGGAGGAGGAGGAGGAGGAGGAGGAGGAGGAGGAGGAGGAGGAGGAGGAGGAGGAGGAGGAGGAGGAGGAGGAGGAGGAGGAGGAGGAGGAGGAGGAGGAGGAGGAGGAGGAGGAGGAGGAGGAGGAGGAGGAGGAGGAGGAGGAGGAGGAGGAGGAGGAGGAGGAGGAGGAGGAGGAGGAGGAGGAGGAGGAGGAGGAGGAGGAGGAGGAGGAGGAGGAGGAGGAGGAGGAGGAGGAGGAGGAGGAGGAGGAGGAGGAGGAGGAGGAGGAGGAGGAGGAGGAGGAGGAGGAGGAGGAGGAGGAGGAGGAGGAGGAGGAGGAGGAGGAGGAGGAGGAGGAGGAGGAGGAGGAGGAGGAGGAGGAGGAGGAGGAGGAGGAGGAGGAGGAGGAGGAGGAGGAGGAGGAGGAGGAGGAGGAGGAGGAGGAGGAGGAGGAGGAGGAGGAGGAGGAGGAGGAGGAGGAGGAGGAGGAGGAGGAGGAGGAGGAGGAGGAGGAGGAGGAGGAGGAGGAGGAGGAGGAGGAGGAGGAGGAGGAGGAGGAGGAGGAGGAGGAGGAGGAGGAGGAGGAGGAGGAGGAGGAGGAGGAGGAGGAGGAGGAGGAGGAGGAGGAGGAGGAGGAGGAGGAGGAGGAGGAGGAGGAGGAGGAGGAGGAGGAGGAGGAGGAGGAGGAGGAGGAGGAGGAGGAGGAGGAGGAGGAGGAGGAGGAGGAGGAGGAGGAGGAGGAGGAGGAGGAGGAGGAGGAGGAGGAGGAGGAGGAGGAGGAGGAGGAGGAGGAGGAGGAGGAGGAGGAGGAGGAGGAGGAGGAGGAGGAGGAGGAGGAGGAGGAGGAGGAGGAGGAGGAGGAGGAGGAGGAGGAGGAGGAGGAGGAGGAGGAGGAGGAGGAGGAGGAGGAGGAGGAGGAGGAGGAGGAGGAGGAGGAGGAGGAGGAGGAGGAGGAGGAGGAGGAGGAGGAGGAGGAGGAGGAGGAGGAGGAGGAGGAGGAGGAGGAGGAGGAGGAGGAGGAGGAGGAGGAGGAGGAGGAGGAGGAGGAGGAGGAGGAGGAGGAGGAGGAGGAGGAGGAGGAGGAGGAGGAGGAGGAGGAGGAGGAGGAGGAGGAGGAGGAGGAGGAGGAGGAGGAGGAGGAGGAGGAGGAGGAGGAGGAGGAGGAGGAGGAGGAGGAGGAGGAGGAGGAGGAGGAGGAGGAGGAGGAGGAGGAGGAGGAGGAGGAGGAGGAGGAGGAGGAGGAGGAGGAGGAGGAGGAGGAGGAGGAGGAGGAGGAGGAGGAGGAGGAGGAGGAGGAGGAGGAGGAGGAGGAGGAGGAGGAGGAGGAGGAGGAGGAGGAGGAGGAGGAGGAGGAGGAGGAGGAGGAGGAGGAGGAGGAGGAGGAGGAGGAGGAGGAGGAGGAGGAGGAGGAGGAGGAGGAGGAGGAGGAGGAGGAGGAGGAGGAGGAGGAGGAGGAGGAGGAGGAGGAGGAGGAGGAGGAGGAGGAGGAGGAGGAGGAGGAGGAGGAGGAGGAGGAGGAGGAGGAGGAGGAGGAGGAGGAGGAGGAGGAGGAGGAGGAGGAGGAGGAGGAGGAGGAGGAGGAGGAGGAGGAGGAGGAGGAGGAGGAGGAGGAGGAGGAGGAGGAGGAGGAGGAGGAGGAGGAGGAGGAGGAGGAGGAGGAGGAGGAGGAGGAGGAGGAGGAGGAGGAGGAGGAGGAGGAGGAGGAGGAGGAGGAGGAGGAGGAGGAGGAGGAGGAGGAGGAGGAGGAGGAGGAGGAGGAGGAGGAGGAGGAGGAGGAGGAGGAGGAGGAGGAGGAGGAGGAGGAGGAGGAGGAGGAGGAGGAGGAGGAGGAGGAGGAGGAGGAGGAGGAGGAGGAGGAGGAGGAGGAGGAGGAGGAGGAGGAGGAGGAGGAGGAGGAGGAGGAGGAGGAGGAGGAGGAGGAGGAGGAGGAGGAGGAGGAGGAGGAGGAGGAGGAGGAGGAGGAGGAGGAGGAGGAGGAGGAGGAGGAGGAGGAGGAGGAGGAGGAGGAGGAGGAGGAGGAGGAGGAGGAGGAGGAGGAGGAGGAGGAGGAGGAGGAGGAGGAGGAGGAGGAGGAGGAGGAGGAGGAGGAGGAGGAGGAGGAGGAGGAGGAGGAGGAGGAGGAGGAGGAGGAGGAGGAGGAGGAGGAGGAGGAGGAGGAGGAGGAGGAGGAGGAGGAGGAGGAGGAGGAGGAGGAGGAGGAGGAGGAGGAGGAGGAGGAGGAGGAGGAGGAGGAGGAGGAGGAGGAGGAGGAGGAGGAGGAGGAGGAGGAGGAGGAGGAGGAGGAGGAGGAGGAGGAGGAGGAGGAGGAGGAGGAGGAGGAGGAGGAGGAGGAGGAGGAGGAGGAGGAGGAGGAGGAGGAGGAGGAGGAGGAGGAGGAGGAGGAGGAGGAGGAGGAGGAGGAGGAGGAGGAGGAGGAGGAGGAGGAGGAGGAGGAGGAGGAGGAGGAGGAGGAGGAGGAGGAGGAGGAGGAGGAGGAGGAGGAGGAGGAGGAGGAGGAGGAGGAGGAGGAGGAGGAGGAGGAGGAGGAGGAGGAGGAGGAGGAGGAGGAGGAGGAGGAGGAGGAGGAGGAGGAGGAGGAGGAGGAGGAGGAGGAGGAGGAGGAGGAGGAGGAGGAGGAGGAGGAGGAGGAGGAGGAGGAGGAGGAGGAGGAGGAGGAGGAGGAGGAGGAGGAGGAGGAGGAGGAGGAGGAGGAGGAGGAGGAGGAGGAGGAGGAGGAGGAGGAGGAGGAGGAGGAGGAGGAGGAGGAGGAGGAGGAGGAGGAGGAGGAGGAGGAGGAGGAGGAGGAGGAGGAGGAGGAGGAGGAGGAGGAGGAGGAGGAGGAGGAGGAGGAGGAGGAGGAGGAGGAGGAGGAGGAGGAGGAGGAGGAGGAGGAGGAGGAGGAGGAGGAGGAGGAGGAGGAGGAGGAGGAGGAGGAGGAGGAGGAGGAGGAGGAGGAGGAGGAGGAGGAGGAGGAGGAGGAGGAGGAGGAGGAGGAGGAGGAGGAGGAGGAGGAGGAGGAGGAGGAGGAGGAGGAGGAGGAGGAGGAGGAGGAGGAGGAGGAGGAGGAGGAGGAGGAGGAGGAGGAGGAGGAGGAGGAGGAGGAGGAGGAGGAGGAGGAGGAGGAGGAGGAGGAGGAGGAGGAGGAGGAGGAGGAGGAGGAGGAGGAGGAGGAGGAGGAGGAGGAGGAGGAGGAGGAGGAGGAGGAGGAGGAGGAGGAGGAGGAGGAGGAGGAGGAGGAGGAGGAGGAGGAGGAGGAGGAGGAGGAGGAGGAGGAGGAGGAGGAGGAGGAGGAGGAGGAGGAGGAGGAGGAGGAGGAGGAGGAGGAGGAGGAGGAGGAGGAGGAGGAGGAGGAGGAGGAGGAGGAGGAGGAGGAGGAGGAGGAGGAGGAGGAGGAGGAGGAGGAGGAGGAGGAGGAGGAGGAGGAGGAGGAGGAGGAGGAGGAGGAGGAGGAGGAGGAGGAGGAGGAGGAGGAGGAGGAGGAGGAGGAGGAGGAGGAGGAGGAGGAGGAGGAGGAGGAGGAGGAGGAGGAGGAGGAGGAGGAGGAGGAGGAGGAGGAGGAGGAGGAGGAGGAGGAGGAGGAGGAGGAGGAGGAGGAGGAGGAGGAGGAGGAGGAGGAGGAGGAGGAGGAGGAGGAGGAGGAGGAGGAGGAGGAGGAGGAGGAGGAGGAGGAGGAGGAGGAGGAGGAGGAGGAGGAGGAGGAGGAGGAGGAGGAGGAGGAGGAGGAGGAGGAGGAGGAGGAGGAGGAGGAGGAGGAGGAGGAGGAGGAGGAGGAGGAGGAGGAGGAGGAGGAGGAGGAGGAGGAGGAGGAGGAGGAGGAGGAGGAGGAGGAGGAGGAGGAGGAGGAGGAGGAGGAGGAGGAGGAGGAGGAGGAGGAGGAGGAGGAGGAGGAGGAGGAGGAGGAGGAGGAGGAGGAGGAGGAGGAGGAGGAGGAGGAGGAGGAGGAGGAGGAGGAGGAGGAGGAGGAGGAGGAGGAGGAGGAGGAGGAGGAGGAGGAGGAGGAGGAGGAGGAGGAGGAGGAGGAGGAGGAGGAGGAGGAGGAGGAGGAGGAGGAGGAGGAGGAGGAGGAGGAGGAGGAGGAGGAGGAGGAGGAGGAGGAGGAGGAGGAGGAGGAGGAGGAGGAGGAGGAGGAGGAGGAGGAGGAGGAGGAGGAGGAGGAGGAGGAGGAGGAGGAGGAGGAGGAGGAGGAGGAGGAGGAGGAGGAGGAGGAGGAGGAGGAGGAGGAGGAGGAGGAGGAGGAGGAGGAGGAGGAGGAGGAGGAGGAGGAGGAGGAGGAGGAGGAGGAGGAGGAGGAGGAGGAGGAGGAGGAGGAGGAGGAGGAGGAGGAGGAGGAGGAGGAGGAGGAGGAGGAGGAGGAGGAGGAGGAGGAGGAGGAGGAGGAGGAGGAGGAGGAGGAGGAGGAGGAGGAGGAGGAGGAGGAGGAGGAGGAGGAGGAGGAGGAGGAGGAGGAGGAGGAGGA